>OZ018318.1:141113788-141713788 GCA_963969495.1 Ceratothoa steindachneri
GTGAAGCAACATTTAAGATGTACACGTTGAATCCCACATGTACAAATATAAGTTAAATTTGGAGATGGCAGCATTATGGTATGGGGTATGTTTTCAAACTCTGTAGTCTATCCAATTGTCTGTTGATGCTGCAATGTAAACACTGTGGTAGAGAAGAATCTGCTTCAAGATGAAGTGATCTCTCTCTTGACATCAGGTAAAAAAAAATTTTAATGGTACGAGTGTTACCACCAATGAGCACTCATTTTTTACAAGTCCTTGGGAGCTGAAAATATAGATGTGATGCACTGGTCTTTGCAGACCCCTGATAAAAATGAATAGAAAACCTATGAAAGATACTGTCTTTGAAATAATAAATGTTATAACCAAACCAAGATCAATAGACACCAAGATAAAGGTAATGCTAGTTTTCTGTTTCTATGTTAGAATTTTATATATCATATGACAATGATATGATGCATGTCAACACACAATGCACCATGTGCTTACAATGATTAAGATGAGAATGAAAATATAAACAAATACTGATGTTCCAGTGACACAATAACATAAAAAGGATGAAAAAGGGCCACTAGTGCCTATCAAAGTCATCCCAGTCAAAGTATCCAAAAACACATAAGGCTGCCATACCCTAATTTTATCCTGAGAGAAGCTTGACTATGCGGGGTGACATAAGGCGGTGGGTTACTCAAAAGAGGAATTTCATCAAGAGTTGTTCTAGACATCCGTATCCGTAAATTTTGAGAATCAAGCAGCTTGTGGGAAATTTCACTCTCGGACCAATCAAAGTCAGATCTGCAGTGATGAGATCAATTAGTTGCTAGTGGCTGGTAGGGGGAACAGATAATAGAAAGGCACTTAGAAGAATGGGGGCACTTTAACAATTGAAGAAATAAAGAGAGGAAGGATACACAAATGAAAATTGGATTTAATATATAGAATAGACTACTTAAGAATATGTCAGACAACAAATATTAAGGGCTAATTAATCCAAGGCTATTCAAAATATTCCTGGGAGTATTATAAGAGGCCTTCATCCGAAAAGGATTTTTCTTTTTTCAATGTCTATCTGGTGACTGCCTAGAAGGGCACAGGTCGCAGCAATCATCCCACAGCCTAAAGCTAAACTAGATTAAAAATTAAACGAGAAAAAAACAATAAACAGAGCAAATAAACAAAAAGCAAAAAAGTAAGAAGGAAGCAAGCATGGTCTGGGGTTGAGGAAGGAATTGAGAGTGAAATAAAATGGGGAAGGAAAGCCTCATCTAAAAAGTCAGATAGTCGAAGTCTGTGTAGATGAACCCATCCCAAGTACAAGGGACATGTGGTAGCAACCCCACTCTCCTGATACCGGGACAGATAATATGCACCAAGATTGCCCAGATTAAGACTTTCAACAAGAATGTGCTAAAGAGTCTGGGAGACAATGCAGTCATTGCAATAAAGTGCAGGCGAACACTCCATCAAATGGTGGTGCATCTCACGAGTGTGACCAATTCAAAGATGACAGAAAGCAACGTGAAGGTGTCGCGGCCTTGGGGGGATAGGTCAATGGAAATAGTTGCGTCGCAATGGCACACAGCTTCAAGTTCCCCCAGGCCGTCTCTTTTCTTCCTGAGGAATGCTCTCATTCCTGCGATGTAGACAGTGTGAGGAAGAGTGAAATGGTGGTCTCATCATCCATTACTCGCAGTCTTTGGCGCCCTTATTCCCCATTATTTGTACATCTCAAGGAGCCCAGAAGATAATCTCAACATCCACCAAACATGCAGCAACTGTGGCATCACAGATACTAAGAAAAAGAGGGTGTGGAAATGCTTATGCCCCCAAGAACCCTCAAGGCGCTTTGTGAGTCGCTAATGATCACAATCGCTTCCAAACAGGGCATGACAGGTTATCACTCGAAGACAGAGGCAGTGCCTGACTTTAAACAGAGGAGATATGGTGCGGAAACTGACCATCTTCTGGAACTTGGAGCCATCTGTATACACTAGCATGAATCCAACATGACAAATTGTGCTTCAAAAAGGCTGAAGGCTGTGGAAGTTTTAGGAACAAATAGTCAAAGGTGGTAGCCTCCAGAGCAAACCAGAGGTGCACGTGCCAGGGAGCAACATCAGCTCTCAAAGGAGTATACTAGCCCTAAATCCTTAGTCACCAACGGCAACTGTAGCCTAGTGGGTCTATGAAGAAAGCCTCCAACATGGACTAAAACTTGCAGAAGGCAGGTGGCCACTGCTGTCCAGGACAAAAGGCGAATCTAATATTTACCAATTTCTCCATCAACATGCACATGCAAGATTAGGCAGAAACTGGCCAAGGTAGAGTAATCTCTTTACCGTTTGCCAAAAGCAAGAACAGTAGAAATTTGCCAGGAGTATGGGAAATAGACTCTGTCCAGATTCTATTGAACAAATTTAACAACAGAAAGGCCATGCCTCACTCACCATGTGTCAAAGCATAGTCCAGACATAGTTTGGACCAGGGGTGATGTTAGCACGCAAAGTGAGAGCAGAACACAACTCACTCAATTTAAAGCTGCCATTGAGGGTTTCTCCAACTTTAGAAATCGCAACATGCATTGAATGGTGGCAAAGCAGCATCCCAGCTATAGAATGTGGAGAAAGCGGTCGCTAAGGACTGCAACATGGATGCGAGTTCCAAGATTGCAATGCCATTCTTAAGGAGAATGGCAGGGTGGTCCTAGAACTTGGCCAGAATCCTTTTCACTCTCTTCCACACCTCTGAAGACAAGAATGCCAGCCAGGAAGAGAGCCAGATGTGCTTCCAAACATACCGGAACCTAGCCCTAGCAGGATGAAATTCACCAACAGTGAAGTCATTCAGGCAGCACTTATAGCGCATGTATGTAGGTATAATGGTTCTGTTTGATGGCCATCAACACTCAGTTGACCACCACAGAAGCAGTCAACATGTAAAACGGCCAGACATTCTAGGAATAGTAGTTAGGCCCATGGCGATGTGATAGTCGGAAAATAACTCAATGGCCTCAAACACCAACCTAAACACCTAGACTAGAGGAGCAGAAAATCAATCAATTTCTGTAATGCAGGTGACAGCGACTATGCCAAGCACCACCGGGAAGGTGTCTAAGGTGGCAGCATTCCAGAAAAGTTATTTGAATTTGAAAGTGATCACTACCTTAGTGATGATCGACCCCCGACCACTCAAAATCAGGATGTGCACAAGGATAGATCAAGACAGGAAAATGAAGAGATTCTCGGTCAGTGAAGCATAAATGCATCCACATTTAGGAAAACCCATCTCCAGTTCATCGAGGATCTAACCTCTGCGATTAATCAAGTAGTCTCCCCATAGGGTGTGTCTCTACAGTTCAAATCCCCGCGCAGTAGATGGTGGCTCGGCAAAAGGTGCCATGATGTGGGGGAAGCCCTCCTTCCTGGAAGAGGGTGTGTCTCTACAGTTCAAATCCACGCGCAGTAGACTGACCGTGGCCCCGACCCCAGCTATCCATTTGCCTAAACCAGGGTTGGAGCTGGGATTTGTACTTTCATAACTTAATCATTCATGGAAAAATCATTTAATGAAACAATAGTTTTATTTTCAACATTGCAATCACTCATATAATAAGAGATTTACTATTTCCTTTTATTAGTTCGTTTGAAACAAAAATTTTACTTGGTAATGAGGGAACAATAATTATAAAGGCAATGGCTCTCAAGTTATACTTCAGAAACAGCAGCATTTCAACATTCTTTGTGAAGTGCTTTTCCAACTTTAAACTCTCTTTCGCTAGTTGTTGAGCTCTGTGGTGATCCCAGATAAGTTCTTGCCAAAGATGACAGCGTCGGAAGCTCACTGTTGTGCGCTGCCCACAATGTGAGTGGATCAGCGCTTGTCACATTAGGACACAGCCCTGAACTTTCTTTTGTGTCATCCTTGAGAACAACATCCCACGAGCATGACATGGAAGATGCTGTACATTCCTGAAAAAGTGAAAATGTATAATTAAAATTATGTCTAGCTTCTTGTATTTTTTTTTAGAAAAAAAAAACCTGACTAAATTAAATAAGTTAATAGCTACCTTGCTACTATCTCAGGTTATAGACTTATAGCTACGGTGTCATGTGAGTATGCTTTAATACTTATTCGTTAGACATTTTTATTTTCTCACCTCATCAGACTTATTGTCTGCTGGCTCAGCTGGCTCTGTTATCATCTTTGCAGACTCTGCTTATGACAATGCTCGACTTAGCTCTGAGATAACTAAGGAGAGCAACTTTTCCTTTCGCAAGTTTTTGCAAACAGTTAGTTACCTGTAAATTTGGTTCAGCAGGGTCTCTTTCATAGTTGCAATTCCTGCGTATGAAACTTGTGAGATCTCAAACTTCATCTTCTTTGTGAGGGACATGATGTCTGACACTGATGCTGTGGCACTCTCTGCTGCCTTAGTTGCTGCATTGATTGGTCCGAGCAGTGCTATAGCTTTAGGGATGAGGTCACAATCATTTTGAGTCATCTGAAGGAATATTATAAAGGTACTTTTTAGCAATACAGTACTTTATTTTTTAAAATTCACTATAAATTATATACGAGTTATACGAGTGCTGAATAATAAATATCTAGTCAAATTGTTATCTTTGACTCAGCCACAATGTTGAGATCTTGGTCATCTTCAGCAAGTATTATTGCCTGTTTTTGCTGTAGGGCACACTCTAGCAGCGTTTAGACCCTTCCCCTTCGAGTTTCACAGTCCAACAGCATACTGTTCATAGGCACACCAGCTTGTTTTTTGATATTTAGAGATGATTGCTTTCATTTTTGGTCGCCTCAACTTCTTTAAGAAGAAACAAATATAACTTGAGTAGGCATGCAACATTATTACTGTCAAGATCGGTAAAATTGTTCAAAATCAACAGACAAATATAATTCAAATTTGCAACAGCTTTGTATGCTGTTTTGACAGTTTATTGCGAACATATGCATATTACCTGTTAATCATCAGCTTAACTCCACTTTGTTCAGTTCAAGCCCTGAATGCAGGTATCCTGCATTTTTTAATGCAAGAATGACGTTACTTAATCTCCAGTCAGTGCATATATTCTTCAGATATGAAGTGAGGTTTGATAGCGTATGAACTGTATTATAATGAATGCATCTCAGTACTGCAAGTTTCCTCTTGAAATCCCTTGTAATCCAGTAAGCAGTTATGGAGACATCATGCTGGGTGCAAATCGCGCATCCTCCTAACCGGCATCTGTCACAAGGTGTTAGGAAGCAGAGGGTGCCAATTTTAAAATTAAGACATAGGACATCCCAGGCAAGGCCGGGCGCACCAGGAATAAGTCCTTAGCCTGGTGAAATGAGAGAGGATCAGCAAAGTGAACAGCCCGGATTTTGTTCTCCAGGAGACACCACATTGCTTTGAAGAAGTGGTATGTGGCTCTCCGCAATTGACACACTTGGCCATACACGATACAGACATATTGTGTAAGGCCTTGGAGCAATTTACACAGACTTTGGATAAACACAACATTGCACATCAACATGTGCCATTCTCATGGTCGAAGCAGTGGCAGTATTAGCACCTTTATGCAGTAGCGATATCAAATGGCAGGAACCGACTCGGGGAGCCTATCACAGAAGAACGTAACAGAGTCTAAGGGGTCTCAAGGCCTCTCCCTGTTTTCGCATTGCACATTCGACCTCGACCACCCCATGGTCAGCCAGTTCTAAGGTGATATCTTATATATAGTCCAAGAGTTTGCTCGTGTAAACCATCAAAGTTCATCGTAGAATGCGGCATCATACTCACCCGCGAGCCATTAAGTGTCATAAGGGAACTAATAGTGGCCACTTCCGAGAAATGTGCCGCCTTTGGTTCTCTAACAATCAAAGTAGCTAATGCTCTCCTGACTCTGATTACGTTGTCCTTGGCCAGCATGTTGCCAACAGGGAAATGAATAACCAAGGGAGAATTTGAACAAGCAGGCTAGAAAACAAATAGTAGTATCTCAATGTGAAGCCCGACATAATCGAGGCTCCACTCAGCGCACATGTGACTCTGGTCTTGGTCTGCCCCACCGCCCGAGGGCGCATCAGGAACGGACGTGCCGATCTTGGCTCAACCTCCTTTTCAGAGGTTGAGCCTCCAGAGAGCTGCTCCAAAGATTGCAAAGAGGAAACCACTTTGCTGCATTCCAATGGTGAAAAGGGAGCCCCTCCACTGGTCGAAGAGGTGCCTATATTTTCCTCGTCCTCCCCCTACACTTAGGGAGGGCTAGGCCACACTTGGAAGCGCTTTCCCACTATTGCCTTATGTTGTAACCATATTATCAGAAAAAGAGAAAAAGGAACACTTGGAAAGCGGATACTATGACCTCCCAATGACTTGGGTTACGAAAAAAGTCTCAATAGGATCAGAAATTCCAGAATATGATCATTTATACATACTCGGTATAGGTCCTGCACTTGTCTTAATAAGCCCGGCATGGCATTCAGGCAAGACTATCCTCAAGCTTTAACCATAAAGGATGGTGCCAGCATAGCCACCTTATTTGTACTTAAGAAGGTGAGCAGAGTCGATGATCCAACACAGATCGTACTTAATACTTGCCCTAGCCAGTGGTCTTTCGGCCCTTGCAGAAGGTAGGGACCTCACGGTTATACACTGCCACTCAACTAAGACTCATAAGGAGTTAGCGGAAGAAGAAGAGACAGGCTAAGCTGAGTCCCGTCAGCACGGCTTTCAGAAAAAAAACATCCTTATGCCCATTACTAGGTAGTCGTAGAGAAAAACAAATGCTTTTCTACATTCCCCAAATTAAAAAATTCTGATTCCTAAGTGAGATGAATTATTTTAAGGTGTGAAAGGAAATACAGCCTTAGGCCAACTGAGTATCCCAATCTGACACATGAGTATATAAAATATAAGTGACTCACTTGACATTGGAAGGATAGTCATTCTTGAAGGGTGGATAGCTGGGATCATGTGGTGGTGTACCACTCATTCCAATTCCAACACCATATGGGAATGTGGCAGGTTTGCTCAGTGAGAGATTTATAGTGTTTTCTTCCTCTTCTTTATCCAAATTTTCATTGATAATTTTAAAACTAGGGGTGTTTGAAGATCCATTCTGAAAATAGATGCAAATTAATTTTAAACTAAAAGCATTATATGTCAAAAATAGTCAATCCAAACTAGAGTGAGAGCTTCTATGAAGAGTTGAAATTTTCCACCTTCAATTTAATGAATAATAGAGGAAAATCTCCCCAAACTAAGAGAATCCACAATCAGGAGTGCGCATTTGGTGACTGCCTATAAGGACAAAGTCGTTGTAGTTAATTTAAAGCCTAATATTAGGCTATAATAAAATAATAATGAATAAAAGACAAACCTAGAAGACAAACAAAAAAAACAGAAACAAGAAACAAAGCAAAAGAAAGAAGGAAGCATGTTTCAGAGTGGGGTGTCCTCCGACTGCGGATGCAGTGAGAGCAGTTGGAGTTTGAGGGAGGATCTGAGCTTGCATGTAAAAGTTAATGATGCGCTGAGTACGGCGCAAAATGAGTGGCATCTCCCCAGCATAGACAAGTAGGCTCTCAATGGGGGAGGTGCAGAAGGAGCCAGCCATAGACCGGTGTGATAGATTGAGTCCACCTTCTGCAATACACGCTCGGCATCGGGCGAAGGGTAATGTATTAAGTAGCCCTAAGAGCACCCCAAAAGCTGAACATCACCGATGAAGAATGTCTATAGTGCGGTTTCAAAAGTCCATCTCTGAATGAGGGGCCCCGACGTAATCGAGGCTCCGCTCTGCGCACTTTCGGTCTTATTTGGGGATTCCCCACCCAGGCATGCACCCGGGCCGGAAGTGCCGATCTTGGCTGGGTCGCGTTCAAGGATGGTAGCAGGCCTCGTCTGTCCCCGTGGCCCACATGGAGGGAGAAGAGCCCCCCTCCGAGTCTTTTTTGTCATCTTTTTATTAGTCTTTTTCTTTTTATGAGAGGAGGGTGGGGAATGGACCCGCTTCTCCCCTCCCCTAGCAGAAGCCCCCAGCCCAGATAGGCCGGCCTCTGCAAGGTCCTTCCTCGAGATGCTGAAGGTCCCAGCAGTTGTGGGGGCACCAGCCGGAGGAGGAGATCCCTTCCCTCCTTGTGCTGTCTTAGTAGCCTGAACCTTCTGGTGAGGGCCCTGCACAGGAGCAGACTCGGGCTCGGTGTTTGATACCAAGCCCGAATTGCCCCCATGGAAGGCCCCACCTTCTGAGGCTGGGCTGCGTCAGGAAGCATGTCTATCTCAGAGGGGGCCTCCATTTGGCCATCCCCCACAGGACATCACTGGTCATGTCTGTCTAGTCCATGTTATTTGGAGGGGGGGGGGCATAGGCCTTCACCCCCGCTAGATTTAATATTTGGGCCAGCAGGTCTTTAGAGGGAAGTGGCCGATGGGTCCTTTCTTCCCTCTCCCCCCTAAGCCGGTTTGCCCTACCGAGCCGCTTCAACGGGGAGTGGCCGGTTATGGGCTGCCTGCTGGCTTTCCTAGCAGTCCCCTATGAAAGCAAAAGTGGGACTGCCAGATTTGAGTTGGAGTCACGTGGTGACTCCAAGGAAGGGGGTGAGGGGGAGTCCCCTGCACCCGTAGGCACTGGAAATGAGTAAGCCTCCTCTCCAGTTGAAGAGTTATGGAAGGTCCCCTGGGAAACTTTTTTCTGTGGAGCTGCCTGAGGGCAGCTCCGTTGTTCTTAAAGGAAAAATGGGAAGAAATTTGGGGTTTTTTTAAGTTTTCATCCATGGGCGTGATGACCCTTTTTTGTACTGGATGCAAACGCTAATCACCCCCTGCAGTGGCCCGCTCTGCGAAGGGTGAGTACAGGCCTGGCAGAGCCAGGTGCCACCATTTCGGACCACCCGCTCCGCTCGTAAAATGGATAGTGTTTGAAAATAGAAAGGAAGAGGAGGTGAGGAAGATGTGGGTGGGGATAAAGCAGGTTATTAAAAAACTCACCATGCCAAAATGGAGCTCAGGGGTGAGGGATCATTGTCCCCTCTCCCCCGATCCGGGATAGTTAGCTGAGAAGAAGTTAAGCATCTACGCTCTGAAATTAGAGGCTTACCAGAGAAATTTGTGCGAGAGGTTGTATGAAAAGCGAGGAAACAGGTGGGAAACACAAGTGTTCTGAAGGAAAGAGAAGAGGATAAGCTGGGGTCAGATGGGGTGCTGAGTCCCGGCAGCACGGCAGCCAGGATGGCAAATTGCCACGCCCCTTAGGGGGTACTGGAAGAAGGTGAGCAGAGTAGCAAGCAGGCTTTAAGCCCTTGCAGAAGGTAGGGACCTCACAGTATTTACTGCCACTCGAATGTCTCATAAGAAGATGAAGGTGCATTGGGCAACCAGGAACTCTGTTGATAAAAGAGCAAGTTTGGAAAGGGGTATGAAAGTATGTAATAAAGAGAAGTAGAGATAGGTGATTACTTATTATCAAATTATGGTGCTAGGTGATCCCAAGATGGCATGCAGTCTACAAAGGCACAATAGCTACCAGACCAAACTGTGTCCAGGTGGAAAAAGTTCTTCTGGTACAAAGTGTGAGTGGATAGCTGTAATAATAATAATAAAAAATACTATTATATAATAATAAACAGCATACAAAAGTAATTAATACTAGTAATAAATAATAAAAATAGCAATAAATAATAATAATAAAAGTAATAGATAATAATTATGTAACATAAATAAATAAAAATAAATAATATAAAAATAATACCAAATAAAAAAAGAATGTTAATAGCAATAATAATTCTAAAAATCATATAACTAATAATATTAATAATAAAAAGGTAAAGTAGTGTTGAGATAGGAAGAGGGGAAAGTGCACCAACAATTTTCCCAGGGCCCACCAGAGACTTCAAGTTAACCCATAGGCAGCTATTCCCCTGTGGGGTCTTGTGTATGAAACCAACCATTCAATTAACTGGAATAAAGTTAAATTAATATACACAAAAAATCAGATTAAAATTTTAGTTGTAATCTATACATGACTACAAACTTCAACATGTCCCACATTTTTTTTTAATTTTACAGAGCCCATCTGGCAACTGCCCACTAGGGCATAAGTCACTGAAAAACACGACAGTCTAGAACTAGAATACTTTAAAAAAATATATATAAAAACATAATGATATAAATTGGAAAACTTAACAATCAGGAAGCAATCTCCGGCAGTGGGGGGAAGTCCCCTTCACCCCAGTGCAGGAGAGTGCAACCTACAAAACAACAATATCAAACGAAAAACAAAAAGAACCTTAAGTAAAGGGGAGAAGCCAGGCCTCCCCCAAGAAGTCAAGAAGTCCACAAGTCAATGTGCACGAACTCGTCCGAGCACAATAGACAGGCGGTAGCGACCCTGCCCATCCCAGTACCGGGACAAGTATCGTGCGCGAAGATCACCCAGACTGGGACATTCAACAAGAATGTGCCGAACAGCCTGGGGGACGACGCAGTCGTTGCAATAGGGCACAGGCGAGCGCTCCATCAAATAGCGATGCGTCACACGAGTGTGCCCGATTCAGAGACGACAGAAAGCAACCTGAAGCCGCCGCGGCATTGGGGGATAGGTCCATGGGAACAGTCGCGGCGCAATGGCACGCAACTTTAAGTTCCCTTCAACCGTCTCCTATCTTCTTTGCCAAGCAGTCCGAAGAGCTGCCCGTATTCCTGCCATGCAGTCGGTGTGAGGAAGAGCGAAACGCTGGTCCGGTCGCAGAGTCCTCGCGGACTCTTTGGCGCCCTCATTCCCCGCAATTCCTACATGTCCAGGAACCCAGCAGATAATCTCGTCATCTGCCCGGCTCGGCAAAACCGTGGCGTAACGGATATCGCGAACCAGGGGATGCGGAGATTCCAATGCCCCGAGAGCACTCAGCGCGCTTTGTGAGTCGCTATAGATCACAATCCGGTCTCCGAACCATGCACGTCGCGTAATCTCCCGTACCGAGTGGTGTATAGCCACCAGCTCGGCCGTGAAGACAGACGCAGAGCCTGGTAGAGCCCCGCTGAATTCAAACAGAGGGGATACGGCGTGGAAGCCGACCCCCTCTTGGGACTTGGAGCCATCCGTATACACTGGCACGGTTCCAGCGTGAAACGATGTGTGCTCCAAAAAGGTCGAACGCAATACTCCCGGCGCAGTATAAGGTTTGGGAGCAGAGGCGTGGCGACAAATAGCCAAATGTGGTACCCTCCAGGGTGGCGTCCTGGGCAGAACCAGGGGCGCCACCGGCACGAGAGATATATCTACCTCTCGAAGGAGTTTCCTGGCCCTAAACTCAAAGGGTTTAGGGGTATGACTGGCGTCTCTCTGACGCATAGGCAACATCGAGATCAGCTGCGGATGCAGTGAGAGCTGTTGGCGACTGAGGGAGGCACCAGGCTCGCGCGTACAGGCGAGTGATGCCCTGCACGCGGCGCAGAGCGAGTGGGAGCTCCCCAGCATCGACCAACAGACTCTCAATGGGGGAAGTGCGGAAGGCACGGGTTGCAAGGCGAAGGCCGGTGTGGTGGATCGAATCTACCGTCCGCAATAAACGCTCGGCTGCGGATGCATATAACTCACGGAAAGGAGAATGTCTATGGCGCGGGTACAAGAGATCCTAAGGCTGCAAATATAAGCCTCCCAGGTGAGGCGTCGGTCGAATACAAGATTAAGGAAACGGTGTGACTCAACCACATCCAGGCGCACCCCATTATGAAACAAATCTGGGTCGGGGTGAAGCCGTGAATGGCGGCAGAAGTGCACCACCTTAGTCTTGGCCAAAGAAAACCAAAACCTGTGCGCTTCGGCATGGCGAGAGACGCGGTTCAATGCCTGCTGGAGTCGACGCTCCAGAGTTGGCATCTGTGCCGCGCCAAAGGAGATCGAAAGGTCGTCCACGTAGAGCATAGCGAGAACATCTTCCGGCAGCACCGAGGTGATGCCGTTGAAATTGTATATATGACATGGTTTGGATTGTAATGAGACCAGCAAATAGCACTTTGAAATATATTTCTAGATGGTTTAGCCATCCATAAAGATTATGGTGGAAATGAGTGTCTTCTCCTGAGAAAGTGTCTTTCACAGAAAACACCGTAGTCACAACAGAGAAAATGTTAAATAACAGTTAAAAAACTTTTAACTTCTCAAACATGCCATCTTTCAATTCTACATTTGAGCCTTTATTTTTTACTTATTTCATATGCTACATGAATGGCTTAGGAGACTATATGATAAGATAATTATAAGCTAATTATGGGTACCCGTTTAGTAAGAGATTTAGGTAGTAGCAGCTGTGGGACATGTTCCTCGTAAGGGGCGCGGCGATTTGCCATCCTGGCCGCCGTGCTGATGGGACTCGGCACCCCGTCCGGCCCCAGCTTAGCCTCTCTTCCTTCCTTCAAAACACTTGTTTCCTCTCTTTTCACACAACCTCTCCCACAACTTTCTCTAGGCAGCCTCTAATTCCACAGGGTAGATGCTGACCTTCTTCTCAAGCCAACCGTCCTAGATCCGGGGTGAGGGGGGAGGGGACAATGTTCCCTAACCCCTGAGCTCCGGTTCGGGTTGGGGTTTTTTAACAATCTGCTTCATCCCCACCCATACCTTCCTCACATCCCTTTTCCTCTCCTCTTCACATTTTATCCATTTTTACGCGGTGTCTAAGGTGGAGCCGCCATGTCGATGGACTGCCAGGCCACCAGGCGGGAGGGGTAGTCTGAAATGGTGGCGCCTGGCTCTGTCAGGCCTGTAAGCACCTCTTGCAGTGCGGGCAACTGCAAGAGGTGATGAGCTATTGCGTCCTGTAGCACAAATAGGGTCACCATGCCCAATGATGAAAATAAAAAAAATCCAACTTCCCCAAGAACATCAATGGAGCCGCCCTCGGGCAGCTCCACCGAGAAAATGGAGGTCCCGCCCTTGTGCTTGCGCAGGGGACCCTCCATACTTCTTTAACTGGAGAGGAGACTTACACCTCTCCTACGCCTACGGGTGTAGGGGACTCCCCCTCACCCCCTTCTCTGGAGGCGCTTTCGGGCACCTCCCTATCTCCAGCGGCAGTCCCTCCTTTGCTTTCTAAGGGGACTGCCAAGAAAGCCAGCAGGCAGCCCATTGCCGACCGCCCCTCGTGTAAGTGACTCAGTGGGGCAAACCTCCTTAGGGGGGAGAGGGAAACCAGGCCCCTTCGGTTGCTTCCCTCGAAGGACCTGCTGGCAAGAATATTAAACCTTGCCGGGGTCAAGGCCTGTGCCTCCTCACTAAAGACTCATGACGCTGCCAAGGGGACCTGCGATGTCCTGGGAGGGGATGGCCAACTGGAGTCCCCTCCTGTGATAGACATGGTCCTTGAGGAAAACCAGCCTCATACGGTAGGGCCTTCCACGGGGGGAAATCCGGGCTCGGCGCCAAGCACCGAACCCGAGAGGGATCTCCTCCGGATGATGCCCCCTCGACCACCAGGACCTTTTCCATTTCGAAGAAGGACCTGGCTGAGGCTGGTACATCTGCCCTAGGGGCTTCTACCGGCGGGGGTGAGAAGCGGGTTCATTCCCCGTCCTTCTCTCCTAAAAAGAAAAGACTCGGGGCTCCTCTCCATTCACGGGGGCTGCGGGGACGGATGGGTCTGCTTCCAGTCTGGCAAGCAACCAAGCCAAGACCAGCTTAACCAACATGGATGTGTGATCTGCTACCAGGAATCAGTGTACACCTCAGAAACAATATTGCTACTAAATGAGCTGGTCAGGTCAGCAGAGTAAGCCAGAGGCAATAAAAATAAACTAAATACTCAAAAAATGGCCTCACAACACAGATCATGACACAACTTACCATATTTGCAGATATCTCCTAATGACCTTTTTTCAGCCATTATTTATTCTCACTTCTCTGCCATTTTTAAACTCAATAAAAATGAAAAATAAATTCATACAAAATCACTAAAATAAAAAAAATTACTTGTGTCTCATGTTCTTCCACATGCATCTTGTTGGGTAGCCTCTCTTCAAGGGCAGAATTGAAACTTGTCAGATCTGTATAATCCACAAAATCCTCAATGACAACCTTTTTCTTTTTGCGTTTTGATTCTCTCTCTGGTTTAGGAGGATTGAGGGCAATCACTTGTCGTTCAGCTGTTCTGATTTCTTTCTGCAGTTCTTTAAGCAGCTTTAAGGGTTGAATGCCAGGAGGAGGGGGCTCCAAGCCCCCTTTACCAGTCTATTTCAGAAAAAGTAAAATATATATATAATATATATATATATATATATATATATATATATATATATATATATATATATATATATCAATTTAAATTACCACAGAATGGCAAATCCTAAATGGATATATTCATTTAAATGGCAACTTTTTAAAAAATTGAAAACTAAGAGAAACAATGAAAAACATGCTCACCTCACCAGCCCAGTGGCGAAGAGATGCCATGAGAGCTCTTGTACCTGAGATCATGAAAGGTGGGATTTTGGACCCAGCTGTACCCATATCCCGGAGTTCAGTAACAAGACGGGTGGCAGCATACCAACAAACAGTTTCATAATTGGGAAATCGATATTTCTCAGGAGTATTAATTAATTTTTCCATTTCATAAATCCTTTAAAAAGGAGGTTTCAGTTAAGCCTTTGAAATAAATATAAAATACAAATATAACATTATAAAAAATGCAACTAACATTTTAAAATGTAAGCTATTTCCTAAGTTTTTTTAGTTATTTAGTGAATCTATGGTTCCAAGTAAAATTGAAAAATACTTATTTGAATAGGTGATATTAACTTAATAGCAATATAGAAGTAAAAGATACATACTGCAATTGCAGTTCTATATTATAAGAATGGAGAAAATTTCCTCCAAAAACAAGCGTATCAATTGGAGTGAGGACCGCATGAATCCAGCCAGTTGGAATGAAGAATGTTTCTCCTGCCCGCACAGTGCACTTATAGCAATTATCCACCTAAAGAGAAGGAAGTAAATCTATTTGCAAAATCAACCAGTATTAGGTGGAAAAATTTAGGTAAGAAATGTATATATGCAGATATTAAACTTATTCCAAGGGAAATTCTTATATTAAAAATTATAGATGATGATAAATATTCAGTATGAATTAATTAGCTGAATTACCTTTTAATGGCATTTCAAGTAATAGATTAGACAAATAATATTGAATAGATAAATTTCCCATAACTACTGAGTTTTAAGGCTTATATCATCAGGTTCATTCCTAGCAAGAGCCGACTCAAAAATGAGAACAGACACAAATCTGGTAACTGATGGGTAAATGCACTGTAATTACATCCATAGAGGAAGGTAGATCTTACACAGGTCATCATAGACATAGCCAATCGCAAGACTATTAACTTTCCTCTCCCACCTTCACAGCACAACACACTCTCTTACTTTGTTTCAATGAATCCATGTAACCCTAATGCAGAATGGGGTCCCCATTCCGCTGGGATAAAAAAAGTTCCTACCAGATCAGTGGTTGGTGTACAAAACAAATATTTCCTGATCCTACCCCAAAATGACAACTAGCCAATGGTGTCCTAAGGGTTACTAGCAATTACCAGGCTAATCTTTATATTGATTTCAGCATCCAGCCAGGGAAACTTCATTTCCAGGATATATATATATATATTTTTTTTATAGACCCCATCTGGCAACTGCCCACTTGGGCATAAGTCACCGGAAACACAACAGCCTAGAACTAGGCTACTTTAAAATAAAAATATAAAAACATAACAATGATAAAAATGTAAAAAACTTAATTAGGAAGCAATCTCCGGCAACAGGGGGAGGTCCCCCTCACCCCGGTGCAAGAGTGTGCAACCTACAAATAAAACAATAACAAATAAAAAAAATAGAACCTTCTTAAATAAAGGGGAGAAGCCCGGCCTCCCCCCAAAAGTCAACAAGTCCACAAGTCAATGTGAAGGAACTCGTCCCGAGTAAAATGGACTGGCGGTAGCGACCCCACCCATCCCGGTACAGGGACAGGTAGCGTGCGCGAAGATCACCCAGACTGGAAAAATTCAACAAGAATGTGCCGAACAGTCTGGGGGACGACGCACTCGTCGCAATAGGGCGCTGGCGAGCGCTCCATCAGATAGCGATGCGTCACACGAGTGTGCCCGATTCGGAGACGACAGAAAGCGACCTGAAGCCGTCGTGGCATTGGGGGATAGGTCCATGGGAACAGTCGCGGCCCAATGCCACGATACTTTAAGTTCCCTTCGACCGTCTCCCATCTTCTTTGCCAAGCAGTCCGAAGAGCTGCCCGCATTCCTGCCATGTAGTCGGTGTGAGGAAGAGCGAAACGCTGATCCGGTCACAGAGTCTTCGCGGACTCTTTGGCGCCCTCATTCCCCGCAATTCCTACATGTCCAGGAACCCAGCAGAAGATAATCTCGACATCTGCCCGGCTCGCCAAAACCGTGGCACCACGGATATCGCAAACCAGGGAATGCACAGATTCCAATGCCCAGAGAGCACTCTGGGCACTTTGTGAGTCGCTATAGATCACAATCCGGTCTCCGAACCGGGCACGTCGCGTAATCTCCCGTACCGAGTGGTGTATTGCCACCAGCTTGGCCGTGAAGACAGACGCAGCGCCTGACAGAGCCCCGCTGACTTCAAACAGAGGGAATACTGCGTGAGAGCCGACCAACTCTTGGAACTTTGAGCCATCCATATACACCGGCACGGTTCCAGCGTGATACGAGGTATGCTCCAAAAAGGTCGAACGCAATACTCCTGGTGCTGTACAATGTTTGGTAGCAGATTTTTTTTTTTTTTTTTTTTTATTACAGGGCTATCTGGCAACTGCCGACTTAGGCATAAGTTGCCGTAAACAAACAGCCTAGTTCTAGGCTACTTCAAAATAATCCAACAGGAAACAACAATAAAAAGAAATAACAATAACATAGCAATAACAAATACGATAACAAAAACAACAACAATAAAACCGGGTTAAATGAAAGGGAGAAGGCCGGCCTCCCCCAAAAAGTCAATAAGTCCACCAGTCATGGTGCACACACTCGTCCCGAGTACAAGGGACAGGCGGTAGCGACCCCGCCCATCCCGGTACCGAGACAGGTATCGTGCGCGAAGATCACCCAGACTGGGACATTCGACAAGAATATGCCGAACAGTCTGGGGGACGACGCAGTCGTTGCAATAGGGCGCATGCGAGCGCTCCATCAAGTAGCGATGTGTCACACGAGTATGTCCGATTCGAAGACGACAGAAAGCAACCTGAAGCCGCCGCGGCATTGGGGGATAGGTCCATGGGAACAGTCGCGGCGCAATGGCACGCAGCTTTAAGTTCCCTTCGACCGTCTCCCATCTTATTTGCCAAGCAGTCCGAAAAGCTGCCCGTATTCCTGCCATGTAGTCGGTGTGAGGAAGAGCGAAACGCTGGTCCGGTCGCAGAGTCCTCGCGGACTCTTTGGCGCCCTCATCGGCGCGCTCATTCCCCGCAATTCCTACATGTCCAGGAACCCAGCAGAAGATAATCTCGACATCTGCCCGGCTCGCCAAAACCGTGGCGTCACGGATATCGCGAACCAGGGGATGCGGAGATTCCAATGCCCCGAGAGCATTCAGGGCGCTTTGTGAGTCGCTATAGATCACAATCCGGTCTCCGAACCGGGCACGTCGCGTAAACTCCCGTACCGAGTGGTGTATTGCCACCAGCTCGGCCGTGAAGACAGACGCAGCGCCTGACAGAGCCCCGCTGAATTCAAACAGAGGGGATACGGCGTGGAAGCCGACCCCCTCTTAGGACTTGGAGCCATCCGTATACACTGGCACGGTTCCAGCGTGACACGATGTGCTCCAAAAAGGTCGAACGCAATACTCCCGGCGCAGTACAAGCTTTGGGAGCAGAGGCGTGGCGACAAATAGCCAAATGTGGTACCCTCCAGGGTGGCGTCCTGGGCAAAACCAGGGGCGCCACCAGCCCGAGAGCGATATCTACCTGTCGAAGGAGTTTCCTGGCCCTAAACCCAAAAGGCTTAGGGTATGACTGGCGTCTCTCGACGGCATAGGCACCTTCGAGATCAGCTGCGGATGCAGTGAGAGCTGTTGGCGACTGAGGGAGGTGCCGGGCTCGCGCGTACAGGCGAGTGATGCACTGCACGCGGCGCAGAGCGAGTGGCATCCCCAGCATCGACCAACAGGCTCTCAATGGGGGAAGTGCGGAAGGCACCGGTCGCAAGGCGAAGGCCGGTGTGGTGGATCGAATCCACCTTCCGCAATAAATGCTCTGCTGTGGATGCATAAAACTCGTATCCGTAGTCGAGCTTCGAGGGAACAAAGGATCGATAAAAAAGTAAGGCAGTAGCCCTATCAGAATCCCAAGCGCTAAAAGTCACGGAACGGAGAATGTCTATGGCGCGGGTACAAGAGACCCTAAGGCTGCGAATATGAGCCTCACAGGTGAGGCGTCGGTCGAATCCAAGACCAAGGAAACGGTGCGACTCAACCACATCCAGGCGCACCCCATTAAGAAAAAAATCTGGGTCGGGGTGAAGCCGTGGATGGCGGCAGAAGTGCACCACCTTAGTCTTGGCCAAAGAAAACCGAAACCTGTGCGCTTCGGCATAGCGAGAGACGCGGTTCAATGCCTGTTGGAGTCGACGCCTCAGAGTTGGCATCTGTGCCGCGCCAAAGGAGATCGAAGGTCGTCCACGTAGAGCATAGCGAGAACATCTTCCGGCAGCACCGAGGTGATGCCGTTGATGCTCAGGGCAAAGAGTGTGACACTGAGGACACTACCCTGCGGGACACCCTCTTCCTGCTCCTTTAGGCCGGAGAGGGCTCCTCCCACCCGTACGCGGAATCGACGATCTCGCAAAAATTCAGATATAAACATTGGGAGGCGTCCCCTCACCCCCATCGTGTGGAGAGTCTCCATGATACCATATCGCCATGCGGTATCATAGGCCTTCTCCAGATCGAAAAACACCATGGCGTAGTGCTGTCTACGAAGGAAAGCCTCGCAGACGGCTTTTCCAGTCGGAGCAGAGCATCCGACGTGGAGTGGAACTTGCGGAAGCCGCACTGTGCGGAAGACAGATGGCCTCCGCTGTCCAGGAAAAAGGCTAATCTAACATTTACCAATTTCTCCATCAACTTGCACACACAAGAGGTTAGAGAGATTGGGTGGAAACCGGTCGGAGTAGAGTGATCTCTCCCCGGTTTGCGAAAGGCAAGCACAGTAGCGATTCGCCAGGAGTCTGGGAGAAGACCTTCCACCCAGATCCTGTTCAACAAATCTAACAGAAAGGCCATGCCTCGCTCACCCAGGTGTGGAAGCATGGCGTACGGGACATCGTCCGGACCATGGGCGGTGTCCGCGCACGAAGAGAGAGCGGAATGCAACTCACTCACAGAATACTCGTCGTTGAAGGGTTCTCCGCCTCTGGACGGAAAGTCCAGCCGGCGGCCTTCCGACACATCACGAAGTGCATTGAATGCTGGCGGAGCAGCTTCACGTCTAGAGAATGCGGAAAAAGCGGTCGCTAAGGATTCCGCCACGGACGCGGGGTCCGAGATTGCGGTCCCATTCTCTTGGAGAACAGGAGGGGGGTCCTGCGAGAACTTGCCCCGAATCCTTTTGACTCGCTTCCACGCATCAGCTGAAAGGGTCTTCCCGATAAGTGAAGACACGTATGTCCGCCAAGAAGAGCGGCGGGCGAGCTTCTAAATATACCGGAACCTAGCCCTAGCCCGACGAAATTCAGCGACAGTGAAATCGTTCGGGCAGCGCTTATAGCGCATGTAGGCATAACGATTCTGTTTGGGGGCCTTCTCACACTCGGCCGACCACCATGGGAGTGGTCGGCGTGCAAAACGGACAGACGTCCTAGGAATAGTAGTCAGGCCCACGGCGATGAGGTTGCCGAAGAAGAACTCAACAGCCTCATCTACCGACCTAAACTCCTCGACTGAGATAGAGAATTCAGTCATTTCCTGAAATGCAGGCCACCGCACTCGCGCCAAGCACCACCGAGGTGGTCTCTCAGGCGGCAGTTGCCCTGAAAATATTTGAATGGAAAAGTGATCACTACCATGGAGGCCATCGACCACCCCCCAATCAAAATCAGGCTGTGCATCCGAAGAGCACAAAGATGGGTCAAGGCAAGAAATTGAAGCGGTTCTCGGACAGTGATGCGTAAACTCATCCACGTTTAGGACACCCATCTCAAGCTCTTCGATCAGATCGGCAAGGACTTGTCCCCTGGGATTTATGGAGTAATCTCCCCAGAGAGGATGCCTGCCATTCAGATCTCCAAGCAAGAGATAGGGCCTCGGCAACCGTGCCACGACGTGGCGGAAGTCCCCCGCATCGAAGTCAGCTGACGGTGGAATGTACGCAGAAATGATAGTATACCTCCTATCCATGTGTAGCTGCACAGCCACTGCCTGAAAGGAGGTATCTAAAGATAAAGGAAGAACGGAGACATCATGCCGGGTGTAAACCGCGCATCCCCCAGCCCGGCCATCACGCGGAGGTGGGGTCGCAAGACCCTTATACCCCGGGAGGGCAGGCAGGGGGCACGCCCCTAGCATGGTCTCCTGCAAAAAGATAGCTAACGGGGAATGGGACGAGACGAGCCTCCGCAGATCCTCCCAGTTGGCCGGGAGTCCACGGCAATTCCATTGAAGGAATATGCCCTCCAGGCCTAGCTCAGAGGAGACGCGGGGGCCCTCCTCGAACTGAAGACCCTCACGGGAATGGCCGTGTGCTTCCCGGGGGCAGAAGCCAGGGAGCTGTTGGCGAGACAAAGCGCTGAAGGCGCTGTCACCTTCGAGGACTTATTGGGGGAGGTTGGGCTCGCCATGCGAGTCTTTTCCTCCCTCCGCCTCGAAACCTTAGGTGGGCGTTGAGGCTTCAGAGGCGGGTGGCCCTCTTTTCGCGGTACCACCGTCTCCGACCCACTCGCTCCACTTCGGGGCGTGGGCGAAAGAGCCGAAGCTCCTTTGTTGCTGTCCTCCTTTCGGGGAACAGCTTTAGGAACCCCCGAAGATGGCCTAGCGACCATCTTCAGGGGTGTTGCCTCCTGTGAGTCTAACGACTCGGTGGAGGCGCGTGGCCGTTTCGCCTTGCGGGAAACGATCACGCTGGGGGAAGAAGGGGGAGCCCTGGTTTTAGCCGGGGCTGGGTATGAACCCTTTTTGCCGCCAGCTTTACCAGGGGAGCGCCCGGGTTGGGTAGAGCCCGCAGAAGGGCTCTGAATGGGCGCGGAAACAACCGTGCTTGTTGGCCTGGATGGGCCAGGAGCAGAGAGTGCCTTTCTAACTACTGAGGCATATGAGATCCCAGGCAGAGCCGGGTGCGCCAGGACCAAGTCCTTAGCCTCGAGGAATGAGAGTCTATCCTAGGCCTGAATGGCCAGGATTTCTTTCTCAAGGAGATATGCACCACATTGCTTCGAAGAAGCAGGGTGCGGCTCTCCACAATTGACACACTTGGCCACACACGATTTGGACTTATCGTGTGCAACCTTGGAGCAATTTACACAGACTTTGGGTGACCCCGACTTTGCACGTCTACATGAGCAATTCGTATGGCTGAAGCAAGGACAGTAATAGCACCGCCGCGGCAGTGGCACGAATGCCTTCACACGGTAGCGGTACTACCAGCACGCACTGACTCAGGGAGCTTGTCACAGTCAAACGTGATGAAGAGTGTAGGGGTGGGTCTCGAGGCCCCTCCCTGTTTTCTCATCACACATTTGACCTTGAGCGCCCCATGATCGGCCAGCTCTAGGGTGATGTCCTCAATGGAGTAGTCAACGAGTTCCCTCGCATAAACTACTCCTTTCACAAAGTTCATGGTAGAGTGCGGCGTCACACTCACCGGGGTGCCATGAAGTGTCCGAAGAGCACTTATCTTGGCCGCCTCGGCGGGATTCGCCAGAAGGCTCCCATCCGAGAAACGGGTCACCTTCGGCTCTCTACCAATTGCACTAGCTAATCCTCTCCTCTGATGGATCATGTTGCCCTTGGACAACATGGTGCCATCCGTGGAGCGAATAACGAGGAAGAGTTTGAAGCCAGCGGGCTCGAAAACGCCAGGTAACCTCTGAATGAGGGGCTCCGATGTCATCGAGGCTCCGCCCTGTGCACTCTTGGTATTTGTCTAAGTCAGGGGCTCCGCAACCGGGGGGGCAGAGGGGGCGGATGTGCCGATCTTGGCTTGGTCGCTTGCCAGAGTGGCAGCAGACCCATCCATCCCCGCAGCCCCGGCGGATGGAGAGGAGCCCCGAGTCTTCCTCATCTTTTTCTATCTTGGAGAGGAGGGCGGGGAATGAACCCGCTTCTCACCTCCGCTGGCAGAAGCCCCCATGCCAGATGGGCCGGCCTCAGCCAGATCCCTCTCCGAAATGCAGAAGGTCCTGGTAGTCATAGGGGCACCTGTCGGAGGAGATCCCTCCCCTCCTTGTACTGCCTCGGAGCCCTCAGCCATTTGAGGAGGACCCTGCATAGGGGCGGATTCAGATTCGGTGCTTGGCGCCGAGCCCGGATTCCCCCCCATGGAAGGCTCTACTGTCTGAGGCTGGGTCTCCTCAAGGACCATGTCTATCACAGGAGGGCCCTCCAGTTGGCCATCCCCTCCCAGGACATCACAGGTCCCCTTGGCAGCGTCAAGAGTCTTTTTGGGGGAGGCACAGGCCTTAACCCCGGCAAGGTTTAATATTCTTGTCAGCAGGTCTTTTGAGGGAAGCGACCGAAGGGGCCTGGCTTCCCTCTCCCCCCTAAGGGGGTTTACCCTACCGCGCCGCTTCGATGGCGAGCGGCTGGCTAAGGGCTGCCTGCTGGCTTTCTTGGCAGTCCCCTTGGAAAGAAAAGAGGGGACTGCCGCTGGAAAAAGGGAGGTGCCCGAAAGCACCTCCAGAGAAGGGGGAGTCCCCTGCACCCATAGGTGAAGGAGAGGAGTAAGCCTCCTCTCCAGTGAGAGAAATATGGAGGGTCCCTTGCGCAAGCACAGGGGAAGGGGACCTCCATATTTCGCTGGAGCTGCCCGAGGGCGGTCCGTCAATGTTTCAGGGGAAGTTGGGGGTTGAGTTTTTTTTGTTTTTTTTATCTTCATCATTGGGCATGGTGACCCTTTTTTTTACACGGGATGCAATCGCGCACACCTCTCGCAGTAGCCCGCACTGCGAGAGGTGCTTACAAGAATGGCAGAGCCAGGCGCCGCCATTTGGGACCACCCCTCCCGCCTGGTGGCCTAGCAGTCCATCGGCATGGCAGCTCCACCTTAAACACGGCGTAAAATATATAGATCGTGAAGAGGAGAGGAAAAGGGATGTGAGGAAGGTATGGGTGGGGATGAAGCAGGTTGTTAAAAACCACGTATGCCGGCCAAGAAGAGCGGCGGGCGTGCTTCGAAATATACCGGAACCTAGCCCTAGCCCGACGAAATTCAGCGACAGTGAAATCGTTCGGGCGGCGCTTATAGCGCATGTAGGCATAACGCTTCTGTTTGAGGGCCATCTCACACTCGTCCAACCACCATGTGAGTGGTCGGCATGCAAAACGGCCAGACGTTCTAGGAATAGTAGTCAGGCCCACGGCGATGAGGTTGCCAGAGAAGAACTCAACGGCCTCATCTACCGACCTAAACTCCTCGACTGAGACAGAGAATTCAGTCATTTCCTGAAATAGCACCACTGAGGCAGCGGCACGAGGTAACCTCTGAATGAGGGCCCCCGATGTCATCGAGGCTCCGTCCTGTGCACTTTTGGTCTTTGTCATAGCCAGGGGTCTCCAGTTGGCCATCCCCTCCCAGGATATCGCAGGTCCCCTTGGCAGCGTCACGAGTCTTGTTTGGGGAAGCACAGACCTTGACCCCGGCAAGGTTTAAAATTGTTGCCAGCAGGTCTTTTGAGGGAAGCGACCGAAGGGGCCTGGCTTCCCTCTCCTCCCTAAGTGGATTTGCCCTACCAAGCCGCTTCAATGTGGAGCAGCTGGCTAAGGGCTGCCTGCTGGCTTTCTTGGCAGTCCCCTTCGAAAGAACAGAGGGGACTGCCACTAGAAAGAAGGAGGTGCCCGAAAGCACCTCCAGAGAAGGGGCTGAGGGGGAGTATCCTACTCCCATATCTCCAGTTAGAGAGATATGGAGGGTCCTCTGCACAAGCACAGGGGATGGGGGGTGGACCTCCATTTTTTCGGTGGAGCTGCCTGAGGGCGGCTCCGTTGATGCTACAGGGTTTTTTTTTATATTCTTCATTCGGCATGGTGACCCTATTTGTATCACTAGACGCAATCGCGCATCACCTCTCGCAGTCGCCTGCAGTGCAAGAGGTGCTTACAGGCCTGGCAGAGCCAGGCGCCGCCATTTGGGACCACCCCTTCTGCCTTGTGGCGTAGCAGTCCATCGGCATGGCAGCTCCACCTTAGACACGGCCTAAAAAAGATAGATTGTGAAAAGGAGAGGAAAAGGGAATTGAGGAAGGTATGGGTGCTCATGAAGCAGGTTGTTAAAAACCAACCACCCCAGACTGGAGCTCAGGGGTTAGGGAACATTGTCCCTTCCCCCCTCAGCCCCGATCCGGGACGGTTGGCTGAGAAGGTCAGCATCTACCCTGTGAAATTAGAGGCTGGTCAGATAAAGCTGTGGGAGAGGTTGTTTGAAAAGCGAAGAAGTAGGGGAGAAATACAGGCTATCTGAAGGAAGGAAGAGAGGCTAAGCTGGGGCCGGACGGAGCGCTGGATCCCGTCAGCACCGTGGCCAGGATGGCAAATCGGCGCGACGGTGGAATGTACGCATGAATGATAGTATACCTCCTATCCAGGTGAAGCTGCACAGCCACTGGCTGAAAGGAGGTATCTAAAGTGAAAGGAATTGTATGTTCATATAGAAACATCCTTAACAGCTCAGGATGCTTATTTTTTAATTCTGCTGCAGTGAATGAAGTAGTAGAGATTAATTCATGCCTTTGAAGTGCATCAAACCTCTTACTGATATATTTTTTTTCAGAACCTTTGTTTCTTTTTGGTGTAGTACATAAAGATATCAGAAGAATTCTTGGTCATAAATGAGCTGCCTACTCGCTTTTAACTCCATGCCCACATGTATCAACAACCATTTTCTGCTCCGACTGAACCAAAGCAATACTTTTCAAATCAAATCTTGGATCCTATTACAATCAATATAACTGTAGTTAGTGTCAAAGTTGGCACTTTATCAATAAGTAATCTAGGAAATAAATTTCCACTGTAGAAGCCACATAACTACTAAAGACATTTTATTTTTATTTTTTACATTTGACATTAAGATCTACATATTATTAGGCAATCCACAGAGTATCAATCAATCTCTTCTCACTTTCTATTGCTGTTGTGGTCTGAACATCTTGACATATTTCATTGTCTAGAATATATTTGTATTTTTTCCATAATTTATTTTGCAGAACTGTGTTAAAATTTTAATTTTTTATTACAATTAAGCTTTTATAGATGGTTAACTACATATAAAAAGTCCCTATGAGATTCTTGTTCATAACTTTCTATCCTATACAAAGGGATGCTTACTTTATACTTTCATATGAATTAGATTACTAAAACTAGCAAAATTCCCAAGTAATCAATCCTACCTGATCGCCAAAAAACATTTCAGATTGATTATTTGCTTTCATCCATCTTTGATACAAGGCTAAGTTAGCTTGTGTTGGCTTGATCAAGTAGAAAATTTTTTCTCCCTGAATAAGAAATATTAATAGAAATTGATCAGGAAATAAAAGTATGATGCTCAAGTCCAAATTAAAATGAAATTTACAATATTATAAAACTATATAAACTATACAATTTAACAAAATATCTGTTCAATTTATTTAGAGATAAAGAATTTGTGCAAATGATAATTGCAGAATAAGAAATGAATATGAAAAATGGAAACTTACCCACAAGATGTGATACCATACACTGGTGCCACCAAAATCAATATGAAAATCAGTATATGAATTCTCAACACTGATCAAACAGTACTTGTTGACATTGGGTCTGGTGAGTGGGGGAGGAGGAGGAGGATCCATGGGCCAAGATGTCATAACCCAACATAACTTCCGAACTATGTACGGAGGTTCAACTAAGTGACTAAAACTGCATCAAATAATAATGATAAAAGTAATAAAATTATTATATTGATATAATTTGGTTGAGACTAGTGATTAATCATACAATATAAATTAATAAAAGAGTTCTATCTTAAAATGATAAACCTGTATATCTAAAAAAGGACTGTTTACATCTTACAAATTCTTATTTATAGCAAAACCTTAATAATCACTTTTATATTATATTAAATACAAATCTAAACTGATCATATTAAATTATCACTGGAAAACAAATTTCAACCTTTTGTTTATTGACTTAGATTTGAGTTAATTATGCGTAATTTCGGTGCACTAAGCACAAATATTTACTCCATTTTGCTCTATCAGCTCCTGATTTTGTTCAACACACTTCCTCTTTCATCATATTCATAAAAAGGATATTTTCTCAATACTTGCTAAGTCTTTTTGCAGTTGCACGTTATAATTATCTACACTCAGCCCTCTATTTAACAGACCCCAATTTAAAGGATTTCAGATTTAACATACCACAAAATCTCAATGGACAAATACCCAGCAATGAACATTCTGTCCGTTGCTGGGTAGATTTGGCATCAAGTGTTGGATTGTCCACCCATAGAAAGGGAACATGAGACAGGTAGTTTTATCCTACATTGTTTAATAAATAACTAGTGAATGGTAGCCCCACTGAGTACGAAAGGAACCGAGGGTTAGGAATAATGATGTAGTAGCCCATTGACAAATTGTATGCTGCAAAGCTAAGTTCTTAGGAAAAAAGCTTGAATGCCTCTCAGAGCTGATTCCTTAACAGACACTGGGAACCTATTTCCGAATGAAAATTGCAATGAGACCCAAGTTCAACAACTATTTCCCTTTTTGGTATCCTGATACCCTGGTAAGTGAAAAGCGTTGTGGCGTGTTCCTGTGACTACTTAAACGTAAAATAAATTGTCACAAAATAAAAACAAAACCTTAGTTGGCGAGTTTAATATACCCAGTGGTGCATGGCTTAAAAATATTAATGGCAAGTTATAAAGATGGTATAACAAAAACAAATTGATCTAGCATAAGTTTTACTTAGCGCTGAAATAATATTGAAAGGGCAAAGTTAATACCAAATGACTAAAAAGTAAGTGACAAGCGTGTTTCTTGTAGCCGATCTCAGTTCATTAGCTCTTTGTTAGTAGCTCCCAGGGCTTTCATAATTACAACTCCTGGTCCAGATGTACACGACTGATATCAATCCTTAGAGAAGCCATAAGGTACGAGAGACAATTGTAAAATGTCGATCTCTTGAAGTTTTCTACCTTCTGCGAAGGAATTTTATTGTATACCGGTACTTATCGTATGTCAGTAATTTCAAACAATGGCCCACCCTTCCCCCCTTTTAATCCGTTAAATCGAGCGTCGAGTGTATTAGTACCTATTTAAACTAATGTTTGATTTTATATCTCAGATTTTGAAAATAAGGAATTGAAATACCTTTACAAATTGACAAAACAATCAAGTAATTGTCCTCAAGCACTAGAAAGTTCTTATGCAAAAACACTCCTGATTCATTTTGCTATATATGTGCAAATTTTACACTTCCACATTGAGAAAATATAACAGACTTCATGAAAAGAGCTTACTTAGCTTATTTTGGCATAAAACTGAGGGATCAAGATAAATCATGGTTTCCACATAAAGCCTGCACTGTATGCATTGAAAGACTGTATGCAAAATCTCTCCTGATTCATTTTGCTACTGTTGTGGTATAGGAAGGACCGAGTGATGGAAGGAAGTTCGTACATATGGGTTGTTTTCATACTACACAAAAAAAAACTGTGATTAATGTTATATCTCTCTAAGAGTGCTATATATGCTTGATTATTATTATCTTAATTATTCACTTCTTTAAGCTTGGAGGGTTTCTTGTGCCATACTTAGCGATTTGAGGATAGAATAAAAAATTTTAAAACAAACTAAACCTTTAATTAAAACCTCAAAATTATACTGATGGTTGACCCACCGCAGACGTCAATAGAAAAAAATTGCTAAAGGCCTTTACCGGATTGATATCAGAGTTTAAAGTACCTTTGGGGGATCTCTCTTGAAATGGGTATGAGTCTGACCTTGAACTCAATAAGCTACGTTACCTCAGGAATCTTGTCTGGATGACACATGCCGCTCGTCCATATGGTTGGTGGTGGATGAAATAGCTTGAAAGCCACAGAGGACTTTGGCGTGCGTGGCAGATGGGAAGGCCACTCACCTTCAGCAGGAAATGAAATCACCACCAGATTGTGAAAGAATAATTTGCACTGGCTAGCAATGAGCCAGGCAGGAATCCATTGACTCAGGGGAGTGCTGGGAGGAGTTCACTCGGGGGTCTTTCTCAAGGGCGAGGACTATCTCTGTGCTTTGGGCTGCATCAAGATAGGAAGGGGAGGGGGTTTCTGACAAGAATAAGTTGAACTTGGTTCTTAAACCAAGATAACTTAAAATTCAGTGCACCACTGGGAACAGGCTCGAGGATGAGCTTCTTCTTTTTAGTTCTGGTATTCTTCGAGGGCGAGGACATCTTGGTGCTTTGTGCTACACCAGGATAGGGGGAATGGGGTTTTCCGATGAGAATAAGTCCAACTTGATCAAGTTAACTTAAAGTTCGGTGTCATCACCAGGAACTAGCTCGAGGATGAGCTGCTTCTTAGTCCCTTCTCTTGGTAGCCAGGCTTCTTGCCGGGGACTTCGTAGCCTGCTGACTCGCATATTCTACCTCTTTTTCCCAAGTTTTTGGTATATATGCATCATCACCCCCACTGGGGTCAGGGTGGGCAAACAAAAAAAAAAAACAGGTTTTGGGGGGCTTTTTCAAGTGAAATTTGAAAAAACCCGGGTTTGGGGGGGCTTTTTCAAGTGAAATTTGAAAAAACCCGGGCTTGGGGGGCTTTTTCAAATTACATTTTTTTTCAAGAAATAAATGTTACTTATCATTATTTTATTCAAAATTCATATTTATGGTTAGAATTTCAACAAATATGTATCAAATTAAGGTTATTTCTCTGATACTGACCCATAATAATTCATCTCTCCTTCTACAGGTTATGGCTATCATGAGTACCCACAATTCTCGATCAGTAATTATGAATATTATATAAAAATAGAGATAGCTATTCTTGTTCCATGTTATTCTAATGCTTGTAGCATTTGTTTTTTGAAAAAACCCAGAATAAAACCCGGGTTTTATTGGGCTTTTTCAAAATTTGGGGGGTTTGGACAACCCTGACTGGGGTAGGGGTAGGGGGGGGGGCCACATGAAGGTTCTTTCTCCAACAGTTTTTCAAAGGGCATCTTACCTCTGGTCTTGCTGGTCCTTCGGGCTTGAGGAAGACGCATCTCTAATTTTGCACTTGAGGTGAAATTGAATACCCACTCCTAGGGGAGATTTTGCAATTTTAACCGTTCGGCTTTTCATTGGGACAGACGAGGGTGCTGTGGTTAGGAGTTGGAACTGTGGCATCTACACGCCCAGCCTGTTTGTGGTCAATGTCCCATGTCTCAACTGAGAGAGAGGAGGAAGAGGGTCGATTCCTCTACAGCTACATATGTGGAAATTTTACACTTCCATATCAACGAGAAAATATAATGAACTTCATCAAAAGAGCTTACTTAGCTTATTGTGGCATAAAACTGAGGGATCAAAATAAATCATAGTTTCCACATGAAGCCTGCACTGTATGCATTGAAAGATTGCGATATTGGACAAAGGGTTCGGAGTCAAAAATACTGTTTGGAGTTACGATGGTAAGTTTATGATTTCATAAAACTACGTAACTTAGTCATTTGTATACTGTAAATTACCTAAGTGTAATTGTAACTTAGGTACATAAAAAACTTTTGATAAAATTCACTTTTGTTAACGCTTCACAACTTTCTCCCCATTTCAGGTGGCAAGAGTCTACTAACCCTAAGACGGATTGCTACTTTTGCTTTGTCAAGACCTCAGGCTTCACTAAGAAAAATAAAAATTGTATCAAGTACCCAAATTGTGATACCGCAATATGACCTGTGCTACATTCAAATGAAATTTGCATTCCAAAATTTAAGAGTCAGCCATCTTTGGAAATAGTTGAAGATGTTTCTGAAAATATTGTTATGCACTCTGAGGGGTCAGACACCGAATTCGATACCAGCATAGTTGTAAGTGAAAGTGCTCAACAAAGGTTTAACCAGGCAGAGTTGAATGATCATGTAAGGGAACTAAATTTACCAAAAAGGCTGCAGAAATTTTATCTTCAAGCCTTAAACAGAAAAACATGCTTAGTTCAAACATATACATTTCATTTTACAGAAACAGAGAAAGAGAACTTCTTCAATATTTTAGGACAGAGCATAGTTTAGTATATTGCTGCAACATACCAGGTTTGTTAAAGGAGATGTGGGATCAGTCTTACAATGCAAGTGATTGGCATTTGGTTTTAGACTCTTTTTTTTTGTAAGAGATCATCTGCCGACTGCTTCCTTGGGCATAAGGCGCCGTATTAAAAACTGGCCTAGAACTAGGCTAAATCAAAATAAAATCCAAAAAGATAAATAAACTCCCCATCCCAAAAAGGAAAAAGGAAGCGAGCAGAAAACAAGAGAAAGCAAGCTCGTGCGTCGGGGGGAGGTCCCTCCGGCGCAGGAGTGTGCAACCTATAAGAAAAAAATATAAAATAAAATTGTTTTAAAAACCTACTAAAATAATAGGAAGAAGGCCGGCCTCCCCCCAAAGTCATAAGTCCACCAGTCAGTGTCCATGCACATTCGACAAGAATGTGCCAAACAGTCTGGGGGACGATGCAGTCATCGCAATAGGGTGCAGGCGAGCACTCCATCACATGAGTGTATCCGAGTCAGAGATGACAGAAAGCGACCTGGAGCTGGCAGAGCATTGGGGGATAGGTCCATGGGAACAGTCACGGTGCAATGGCACACAACTTTAAATTCCCTTCGACCGGCTCCCATCTTCTTTGCCAAGCAGTCTGAAGAGCTGCCAGTATTCCTGCCATGTAGTCTGTGTGAGGAAGAGCGAAATGCTGGTCCAGTCACAGAGTCCTTGCAGACTCTTTGGCGCCTTCATTCCCCACGATTCCTACATGTCCAGGAACCCAGCATAAGATAATCTCGACATCTGCACAGCTCGCCCAAACCGTGGCATCACGAAGCGAACCAGGCGACGCGGAGATTCCAATGCCCCGAGAGCACTCAGGGCGCTTTGTGAGTCGCTATAGATAAAATCCAGTCTCCGAACCGGGTACGTCGTGTAATCTCCCGTACCGAGTGGTGTATTGCCCCTAGTTTGGCCGTGAAGACAGGCGCAGCGCCTGGCAGAGCAACGCTGACTTCAAACAGAGGAGATACAGCGTGGAAGCCGACCCGCTCTTGGAGCCATCTGTATACACTGGCACGGTTCCAGCGTGACACGAGGTGTGCTCCAAAAAGTTTGAAGGCAATACTCGTGGCGCTGTACAAGCTTTGGGAGCAAATGAGGTACCCTCCATGGAGGCGTCCTGGGCAGAACCAGGGGCGCCACCGGCCCGAGGGCTATATCTAGCGCTCGAAGGAGTTTCCTGGCCCTAAACCCAAAGGGCTTAGGGTATGACTGGCGTCTCTCGGCGGCATAGGTACCATCGAGATCAGCTGCGGATGCAGTGATAGCTGTTAGCGACTGAGGGAGGCGCCGGGCTCACGCATACAGGCGAGTGATGCACTGCACGCGGATCAGGGCGAGTAGCATCTCCACAGATCGAACAACAGGCTCTCAATGGGGGAATTGCGGAAGGCACCGGTCGCAAGGCGGAGGCCGGTGTGGAGGATCGAGTCCACCTTCCGCAATACACGCTCAGCTGCGGATGCATAAAACTCGCATCCGTAGTCGAGCTTCGAACGAACAAAGGATCGGTAAAAAAGTAAGGTAGTAGCCCTATCAGCACCCCAAGCGCTGAACGTCACGGAACGGAAAATATCCATGGCACGGATACAGGAGACCCTAAGGTTGTGAATATGAGCCTCCCAGGTGAGGCGTCGGTCGAATACAAAACCAAGGAAACGGTGCAACTCAACCACATCCAGGCGCACCCCATTAAGAAACAAATCTGGGTCGGGGTGGAGACGTGGAAGGCGGCAGAAGTGCACCACCTTAGTCTAGGCCAAAGAAAACCGAAACCTGTGCGCTTCGGCATAGCGAGAGACGCGGTTCAATGCCTGTTGGAGTCAACGCTCCTGAGTTGGCATCTGGGCCGCGCCAAAAGAGATCGAAAGGTCGTCCACGTAGAGCGTAGCGAGAACATCTTCCGGCAGCATCAAGGTGATGCCATTGATGCTCAGGGCAAAGAGTGTGACACTGAGGACACTTCCCTGTGGGACACCCTCTTCCTGCTCCTTTGGGCCGGAGAGGGCTCCCCCCACACGTACGCTGAATCGACGATCTCGCAAAAATTCAGATATAAACATTGGGAGGCGTCCCCTCGCCCCCATCGTGTGGAGAGTCTCCATGATACCGTATCGCCATGCGGTATCATAGGCCTTCTCCAGATCAAAAAACACCGTGGAAATCCTCGAAGGAAATCCTCGAAACGGCCTTTTCCAGTCGGAGCAGAGCATCCGACATGGAGTGGAACTTGCGGAAGCCGCACTCTGCAGAAGACAGATGGCCCCCGCTGTCCAGGAAAAAGGCTAGTCTAACATTTACCAATTTCTCCATCAACTTGAACACGCAAGAGGTTAGAGAATTTGGGTGGAAACCGGTCGGAGTAGCGTGATCTCCCCCCGGCTTCCGAAATGCGAGCATAGTAGCGATTCGCCAGGAGTCTGGGAGAAGACCCTCCACCCAGATCCTGTTGAACAGAAAGGCCATGCATCACTCACCCAGGTGTCGATGCATGGCGTACGGGACATCGTCCGGACCATGGGCGGTGTCCGCGCACGAAGCAAGAGCAGAGCGCAACTCACTCAGAGTAAACCTGTCGTTGAGGGATTCTCCGCCTCTGGAGGTAAAGTCCAGCCGGCGGCCTTCCGCGACATCACGACGGGCATGAGTTCTGGCGGAGCAGCATCCCGGCTAGAGAATGTGAAAAAAGCGGTCGCGAAGGATTCCGCCACGGACGCGGGGTGCGAGATTGCGGTCCCATTCTCCTGGAGAACGGGAAGGGGGTCCTGTGAGAACTTGCCCCGAATCCTTTTGACTCGCTTCCACACCTCTGGTAGAGTGGTCTTCCCGTTAAGTGAAGACACGTATGCCCGCCAAGAAGAGCGGCGGGCGTGCTTCGAAATATACCGGAACCTAGCCCTAGCCCGACGAAATTCACCCATAGTGAAATCGTTCGGGTGGCGCTTATAGCACATGTAGGCATAACGCTTCTGTTTGAGGGCCGTCTTACACTCGACGGACCACTCCCATAGTCGGTCTGCAAAACAGCCAGACGTTCAAGGAATAGTAGTCAGGCCACGGCGATGAGGTTGCCGGAGAAGAACTCAACGGCCTCATGTACCGACCTAAACTCCTTGACTGAGATAGAGGATTTAGTCATTTCCTGAAATGCAGGCCACCGCGCCAAGCACCACCGAGGTGGGCTCTCAGGCGGCAGTTGCCCTGAAAATGATATTTGAATGGGAAAGTGATCACTACCATAGAGGTCAAACACCACCTCCCAATCAAAATCAGGCTGCGCATCTGAAGAGCACAAAGATAGGTCAAGGCAAGAAAATGAAGCGGTTCTCGGGCAGTGATGCGTAAACTCATCCACGTTTAGGACACCCATCTCAAGCTCTTCGATCAGATTGGCAAGGACTTGTTCCCTGGGATTTATTGAGTAATCTCCCCAGAGAGGATGCCTGCCATTCAGATCTCCAAGCAAGAGAAAGGGCTTCGGCAACCGTGCTACGACGCGCCACTGCCTAAAAGGAGGTATCTAAAGAGAAAGGAAGAATTGAGACATCATGCCAGTTGTAAACCGCACATCCCCCAGCCCGGCCATCCCGTAGTGGTGGGGTTGCATGACCCTTATACCCCCGGATGGCGGGCAAGGGGTACGCGCCTAGCATGGTTTCATGCAGAAAAATAGCTAACGGGGATCGGGACGAGACGAGCCTCCGCAGCTCCTCCCAGTTGGCCTGGAGTCCACGGCAATTCAATTGAAGGAATATGCCCTCCAGGCCTAGTTCGGAGGAGACACAGGGGCCCTCCTCAAACAGAAGAACCTCACTGGAATGGCCACCGTGTCGGAGCCACTCGGCCCACCATCAGGCATGGGCGAAGGAGCCGAAGCTCCTTTGTCGCTGTCCTCCTTTCGGGGGACAGCTTTAGGAACCACGGAAGATGGCCTGGCGACCAACTTCAGGGGTGTTGCTTCCTGTGAGTCAAACGACTCAGGGGAGGCGCGTGGCCGTTTCGCCTTACGGGAAACGGTCACGCTGGGGGAAGAGGGGGGAGCCCTGGTTTTAGCCGGGGCTTGGTATGAACCCTTTTTGCTACCAGCTTTACCAGGGGAGCGCCTGGGTTGAGTAGAGCCCGCAGAAGGGCTCCGAATGGGCGCCAAAACAACCGTGCTCGTTGGCCTGGGTGGGCCAGGAGCAGAGGGTGCCTTTCTAACTATTGAGGCATATGACGTTCCAGGCAGAGCTGGGCGCGCCAGGACCAAGTTCTTAACCTCGCAGAATGAGAGTCAATCCTGGGCCTGAACAGCCAGGATTTTTTTCTCAAGGAGATATGCACCACATTGCTTCAAAGAAGCAGGGTGTAGCTCTCTACAATTGACACACTTGGCCTGCTGGCTTTCTTGGCAGTCTCCTTGGAAAGAAAGGAGGGGACTGCCACTGGAAAAAGGGAGGTGCCCGAAAGCACCTCCAGAGAAGGTAGTGAGAGGGAGTCCTCTACACCCGTAGGCGAAGGAGAGGAGCAAGCCTCCTCGCCGGTTAGAGAAATATCGAGGGTCCCCTGCACAAGCAAAGGGGGGAGGACCTCCAGTTTTCCTGTGGAGCTACCCGAGGGTGGCTCCGTCGATGGAACAGAGGAAGTTGAGGGTTGGGTTTTTTTTGTTGTTGTTCATCTATCGGCATGGTGACCCTATTTTTTCCACGGGAAGCAATAGCTCATCACCCCTCGCAGTAGCCCCCCCTGCCAGGGGTGTGTACAGGCCTTGGCAGAGCCAGGTGCCGCCATTCAGGACCACCCCTCCTGCCTGGTGGCCAGGCAGTCCATTGCCATGGTGGCTCCCCCTTAGACACGGCGTAAAATTGATAGTGCGTGAAGAGAAAAGGAAAAGGGATGTGAGGAACATATGGGTGGAGATGAAGCAGGTTGTTAAAAAACTACCATCCTGAACCGGAGATGAGGGGTTAGGGGACATTGTCCCCTCCCGTCTCAGCCCTGATCTGGGACAATTGGCTGAGAAGAAGGTCAGCATCTACCCTGTGAAATTAGAGGCTGACCAGAGAAAATTTTGGGAGAGGTTGTATGAAAAGCGAGGAAACTTGTGGGAAACACAAGTGTTTTGAAGGAAGGAGAAGAGGCTAAGCTGGGGTCGGACGGGGTGCTGAATCCCGTCAGCACAGTAGCCAGGATGGCAAATCGCTGGACCCCTTACGGGATTGCTTTTAGACAGTTCCAAAATAAGTGTGTTGCTGCATAATGGCAATCTATACAGCTTGATACCATGTGGGCACTCAGCAACATTAAAAGAAAAGTATGAGCATATAGAAACTGTTTTAAAACTTGGGCAACAAGCAAGGTATACTAAATATCACTGTTTCTTTTTCTTATGGGACAGCAAAGCTAAGGAAGAACATTATTCCAAACAAATCTGTCAAATACAAACCACTTACTGTCAGAGAAAAAAATGTAATTAATCCACTCAGAGATAAAATCATATTTCCTCCTCTGTATATCAAACCAGGTTTTATGTATCAATATATAAAATCTTAAGATACAAATTATGTGTTTCCAACACATAATTTCAAAATTCCCAAGCTTAAGTTATGAAAAAAATTAGAGCTGGAATTTTTGACAGTCCACAAATAAGAACATTAATTAATGACAGTTTTACTAATGTTATGAATGAACACGAAAGAAATGCCTGGTTCTCATTCGTGGACTTGATAAAAAGCTTTTTACAAAATTATAGGACAGATAACTACAAAGTTGTAAGAAAACTTTTAAGCTAGGTTGCAATATGAGCCTAAAAATGTATTTTTTGAATAATCATCTTGACCAATTTCCAAGTAATTTAGGTGCTGTAAGTGACGAACAAGAGGAGAGATTCCACAAAGATATTAAAATTATGGAGGAACGTTATCAAGGATGATGGGATTGCCACATGATGGCTAATTATTGCTGGTCCTTGAAAAGAGACCAGCTGTCAACAACCAAATACTCTAGAAAGTCCTATAAAAGAAAGTTTTACCATAGTGAAAGCTTCATACCTCTATTTTGTTTTATTTTAAGTCATTTCTATTGTTATAATGTAATTTTACAATAGTTTGAACTGCATGTATTCATGAAAATTGGAAATTAATGTTAATGCATGACTTCAGTTTTAGTCCTAATTTTGAAAAAATTGGAAAATGGTGCATCGGCTGTTTACAAAAATCAGGACCTGATAGAGCTAAACGGAGGTGAAATTTGTTTTCAGCGCACAAAATTACTTACAATTAAGTGTCAGATATCATTCAATAAAATACAGGTTCGCCAGTGAATTATTGAATTCATGTTTCTGAATAAATAGATACATATGAATTTATAATTTTATAGTTTTGTATTTTAAACTGTATAAATCAAACATGAAAGACACTTCTAATAAAAATACAAAAGGACATTTTAAAATAATCACCATAGAGGTAAAAGGATAATGAAAAATATAAAAAATATATAAAAAAATAAATTGATAGTATACTTTACCTAGTATTTGAGAATTCTAAACTTATAAGATTTAAAACAGTTGTTCTCGCTGGACTAAGGAAATATTCAACAAATTCATGAAGTTGCATCTTAACATTTGTTTGTCTCTGCACATCAATAACATCTACTTCATGCTCAGAGCCTAGAAATGAAAAGCATGAGTTAGTCATACTTTTTAGGGCAATATTCTGGGGTTAGACAAAATAATACTTTCTAAGTTCACTTCTATTTCTGAATTGCATATAACCTAAAATTTTGAAAGACTGAAAAACCTTTTTGAATAGGTAAATTATTTTAGGCTTTGAGCCTCGCATTCTTTTTCCCCTGCAAAGTAATCACACCACTTTATAATAATTAAGAGTTTAGATATTTCATTGCAATATATAGGGGTTGGACAAAATAATGGAAATACCTTTTGATTTCATTTATTATTCTAAATAACAAAATTACATAGAATTTTAGTAGACTGAAAACCGTTTGGAATATAACATTGTATTATTAAAATTCTAAAAGCATGCAATAAGTAACGCAGGCTACAACAGGTTGACATTGCTAAGTGGTCAAACGATAGCCAGATGACCGAAGAGGCTAAAGAATGGGACCTCAGTGTCCCAGGGCATCAGGGAGGAGAGCGGCCAGAGCTAGAGATGCAGGGAAAGGCTTCTGTTCACTGGCCATATGCAAGAATAATGTCAGAGCAATAATGTCACCTTCTCTATGACTTTTAGTCATGGCAATCATATGCTCCTTTATGGGTTACCTAAGATAGATACACTCTTCCTTTCTGTAAAGTTGGTCAGATTTTAGTTCCACTGTTAATGCCTTTTACTTCCAATTTATATACTATTAATAATGGCCTTGATTTTGCTTCTGAAATCACAAAGATTAACTCATAAAGTACTTTATTCTTTTCCAGCTTCAACATCACATCTTTATTTACAAATATTACCTTTCAGGAAACAATAGAGATTATTTTAGCTAAAGCTTATCCGGACAGAATATTTTTTTTTAATTTTATAGAGACCATCTGGCAACTGCCCAAACGGGCATAAGTCGCCGGAAACACAACAGCCTAGAACTAGACTACTTTAAAATAAAAATATGAAAACATAACAATGATAAAATTTGGAAAAACTTAAAAATTAGGAAGCAATCTCCAGCAGCGGGGAGAGGTCCCCCTCACCCCTGTGCAGGAGAGTGCAACCTACAAACAAAACAATAACAAAAAAAAATAGAACCTTCTTAAATAAAGGGGAGAAGCCCGGCCTCTCCCCAAAAGTCAGGAAGTCAATGTGCACGAACTCGTCCCGAGTACAAAGGATAGGCGGTAGCGACCCGCCCATCCCGATACCAGAATGTGTCAAACAGTCTGAGGGACGACGCAGTCGTCGCAATAGGGCGCTGGTGAGCGCTCCATCAGATAGCGATGCGTCACACGAGTGTGCCCTGATTCGGAGAGGACAGAAAGCGACCTGAATCCGTCGCAGCATTAGGGAATAGGTCCATGGAAACAGTGGGGGCGCAATAGGACGCAACTTCAAGTTCCCTTCGACCGTCTCCCATCTTCTTTGCCAAGCAGTCCGAAGAGCTGCCCGTATTCCTGCCATGTAGTCGGTGTGAGGAAGAGCGAAACGCTGGTCCGGTCGCATAGTCCTCACGGACTCTTTGGAGCCTTCATTCCCCACAATTCCTACATGTCCAGGAACCCAGCAGAAGATAATCTCGACATCTACCCGGCTCGCCAAAACCGTGGCGTCACAGATATCGCGAACCAGGAGATGCTGATAGCCAATGCCCGGAGGGCACTCAGGGAGCTTTGTGAGTCGCGATAGATCACAACTCGGTCTCCGAACCAGGCACGTCGCGTAATCTCCCGTACCGAGTGGTGCATTGCCACCAGTTCGGCCGTGAAGACAGACGCAGCGCCTGACAGAGCACCGCTGACTTCAAACAAAGGGGATACGGCGTGGAAGCCGAACCCCTCTTGTGACACGGTTCCAGCGTGACACGATGTGTGCTCCAAAAAGGTGGAACGCAATACTCCCAGCGACGTACAAGCTTAGGGAGCAGAGGCGTGGCGACAAATAGCCAAATGTGGTACCCTCCAGGGTGGTGTCCTGGTCAGAACCAGGGGCGCCACCAGCCCAAGAACTATATCTAGCGCTCGAAGGAGTTTCCTGGCCCAAAACCCAAAGGGCGTCTCTCGGTGGCATAGGCACCGTCAAGATCAGCTGCGGATGCAGAGAGAGCTGTTGGCGACTGAGGGAGGCGACGGGCTCGGGCGTACACGCGAGTGATGCACTGCACTCGGCAGAGAGCGAGTGGCATCCTGTCCAGCATCGACCAACAGGCTCTCAATGGGGGAAGTGCGGAAGGCACCGGTCGCAAGGCGAAGGCCGGTGTGGTGGATCGAATCCACCTTCCGCAATAAACGCTCGGCTGCGGATGCATAAAACTCGCATCCGTAGTCGAGCTTCGAACGAACAAAGGATCGATAAAAAAGTAGAGCAGTAGCTCTATCAGCGCCCCAAGCGCTGAACGTCACGGAACGGAGAATGTCCATGGCGCGGGTACAAGAGACCCTAAGTCTGCGAATATGAGCCTCCAAGGTGAGGCGTCGGTCGAATACAAGACCAAGGAAACGGTGCGACTCAACCACATCCAGGCGCACCCCATTAAGAAACAAATCTGGGTCGGGGTGAGTGCACCACCTTAGTCTTGGCCAAAGAAAACCGAAACTGTGCGCTTCGGCATAGCGAGAGACGCGGTTCAATGCCTGTTGGAGTCGACGCTCCAGAGTTGGCATCTGGGCCGCGCCAAAAGAGATCGAGAGGTCGTCCACGTAGAGCGTAGCGAGAACATCTTCCGGCAGCACCGAGGTGATGCCGTTGATGCTCAGGGCAAAGAGTGTGACACTGAGGACACTTCCCTGCGGGACACCCTCTTCCTGCTCCTTTGGGCCGTAGAGGGCTCCCCCCACCCGTACGCGGAATCGACGATCTCGCAAAAATTCAGATATAAACATTGGGAGGCGTCCCCTCGCCCCCATCGTGTGGAGAGTCTCCATGATACCGTATCGCCATGCGGTATCATAGGCCTTCTCCAGATCGAAAAACACAGTGGCGTAGTGCTGTCTACGAAGGAAAGCCTCGCAGACGGCATTTTCCAGTCGGAGCAGAGCATCCGACGTGGAGTGGAACTTGCGGAAGCCGCACTGTGCGGAAGACAGATGGCCTCCGCTGTCCAGGAAAAAGGCTAATCTAACATTTACCAATTTCTCCATCAATTTGCACACGCAAGAGGTTAGAGATTGGGCAGAAACCGGTCGGAGTAGAGTGATCTCTCCCCGGTTTGCGAAAGGCGAGCACAGTGGCGATTCGCCAGGAGTCTGGGAGAAGACCTTCCACCCAGATCCTGTTGAACAAATCTAACAGAGGGGCCATGCCTCGCTCACCCAGGTGTCGAAGCATGGCATACGGGACATCGTCCGGACCATGGGCGGTGTCCGCGCACGAAGCGAGAGCGGAACGCAACTCTCTCACAATAAACTTGTCGTTGAAGGGATCTCCGCCTGTGGAGGTAAAGTCCAGCCGGCAGCCTTCCGCGACATGACGACGTGCATTGAATGCTGGCGGAGCAGCATCAAGGCTAGAGAATGCGGAAAAGGCGGTCGCTAAAGATTCCGCCACGGACCCGGGGTCCGAGATTGCGGTCCCATTCTCCTGGAGAACGGGAGGGATCGTCCTGCGAGAACTTGCCCCGAATCCTTTTGACTCGCTTCCACACCTCTGGTAGAGTGGTCTTCCCGTTAAGTGAAGACACCTATGCCCGCCAAGAAGAGCGGCGGGCGTGCTTCGAAATATACCGGAACCTAGCCCTAGCCCGACGATATTCAGCGACAGTGAAATCGTTCGGGCGGCGCTTATAGCGCATGTAGGCATAACGCTTCTGTTTGAGGGCCGTCTCACACTCGGCGGACCACCATGTGAGTGGTCGGCGTGCAAAACCATTGAAGAAATTGCCCTCCAGACCTAGCTCGGAGGAGATGGGAGGGGGGGCCTCTTTGAAGAGAAGACCCTCACAGGAAATGACCACACACTTCCCAGAGGCAGAACTGCAGGTGGTGGTGGCCAGATAATTCGCTGAAGGCGCTGTTGCATTTGAGGACTTATCGGGCGAGGTTGGGGTCATATGTGAGTCTTTTCCTCCCTCTGCCTCCAACTCACCACTAGGTGTGGGCGAAGGAGTCGAAGCACCTTTAGTGCTGTCGTCCTTTCAGGGGGGCAGCTTTAGGAACCCTAGAAGATGGCCTCACAACCAACTTCAGGAGTGTTGCCTCCTAAGTCTAGCGACTCGGTGGAGGCGCACGGCCATTTTGCCTTATGGGAACGGTCACGCAGGGAAGAGGGAGGGGAGACATGGTTTTAGCTGGGGCTAGCTGTGAACCCTCTATGCTACCAGCTTTACCAGGAAAGCACCCGGGTGGGTAGAACCCACACTTGGCCACACACAATTTGGACTTATAGTATGGGCCTTGGAGCAACTTACACAGACATCAGGCAACCCTGACTTTGCACATCTAAGCGAGCAATTAACATAGCCGAAGCAGTGACTGTGGTAGCACCTCTGCAGCAGTGGCACGAATGCCTTCATACAGTAGCAATACCAAGTGGCATGCACCAACTCAGGAAGCTTGGCACAGTAAAATGTGGTGAAGAGTGTAGGGGAAGGGGGTCTCGAAGCCCCTCCCTGTTTTCTCATCACACACTCGACCTTGACGGCCCCATGGTCATCCAGCTCTAAGGTGATGTCGCAAAACTCATGGTAGAGTGCGGTATCACAGTAGAAGGTGTGCCATCAAGTGTCCTGAAGGGAACTAATCATGATGGCCACGGAGGGATTAGACACATTTGCTAAAAGGCTCCAGTGCGAGAAACGGGTCACTTTCAGCTCTCTACCAATCATACTAGCTAAAGCTCTCCTCTGATGGATCATGTTGCCCTTAGCCAACATAATGCCATCAGTGGAGCGAATAACAAGGAAGCATTTCAAGCCAGCGGGCTCAAAAATGCCAGGTAGTCTCTTAATGAGGGGCCCCGACTAATCGAGGCTCCACTTTGCGCACTTGCACTTTTGGTCTTTGTCAGGCACTCACCACCCAGGAGAGCAACGGGGCCAGATGTGCAGATCTTGGTTTGGTTGCTTACTGAAATGGCAGCAGACCCAATTGTCCTCACAGCCCCCGCAGATGGAGAGGAGCCCAGAGTCTTTTTTCTATTTTTTTTTCTTTTTAGGTAAGGCAGGCGGGGAATGAACCCGCTTCTCCCCTCCACCGGCAGGATTCCCCAGGTCAGATGGATCAGCCTCCACAAGATCCTTCTCCGAGATGGAAAGGTCTTGGCTAACACAGGAGCACCAGTCAGAGGGGGAGATCCCTCCTCTCCCTGTAAGGCCTTGGAGACTGAGCTGTCTGATGAGGACCTTGCACAGGGGTGGACTTGGGTTCAGTGCTTGGCACTAAGCCCAGGTTCATCCCCATGGAAGGTTCTACCGTCTGGGGCTGGGTTGCCTCAAGGACCATGTCCATCTCAGGGGGAGCCTCCAAGTGGCCATGAACCCCAGGAAATAACAGGTCCCATTGGTCACAGCGTCTTTGGTTGGCAAAAATAGGGGGGCATGTACAGTGACCCCCTCTAAACTCAATATGTGAGTCGGCAAAGAAGGGGCCGATGGGCCCTGTTTCCCTCTTTCCCCTAAGAGGGTTAGCTATATCGTGCCACTCCCCGTGGAGCAGTGAATTATGGGCCGCCTGCCTGCTTTCTTGGCACTCTCCTTGGAAATAAAAAGAGGGACTGCTATTGGAAAGAGGGAGGCACCCGAAGGGACCTCCAGAGAATGGGGTGAGGGGGAAGTCTCCTACACCCTGGGTAAAGGAGAGGAGTAAACCTCCTCTCCAGCAGAGGAAATTTGGAGGGCCCCCTGTGAAAGCATGGGGGGCAGGGGGACCTCCATTTTATCGGTGGAGCTGGCCAAATGCGGCTCCATCGCTGGTGAAAGGGAAAGGGATTGTGGTTTGGGGGTTTTTTATCTCATCATTGGGCATGGTGACCCTATTGTCTCTACAGGAAGCAAACGCTAATCATCCCATGCAGTAGCCCGGTCAGCAAGGGGTGAGTACGGGGGCCAGCAGAACTAGCTGCTGCCATTTGAGGCCACTCCTGCCGACTAGTGGCCTGGCAGCCCATCATCATGGTGGCTCCACCTTCGGCACAGCGTAGAATTGATATAGTGAAAGGAGAAAGGGAAACTGAGGAAGGTGTGGATGGGATGAAGCAGTTGTTAAAATCTTACCACCCTAGATCGGAGCTCAGGGTTGAGGGAACATTGTCCCCTCCCCCCTCAGCCCCAATCCAGCATAATTGGGTGAGAGGAGCTGGTTGACATCTAACCTGTCAAATTAGAGGCCATCCAGAGAAAGTTGTAGGAGAGGTTGTAGGGAGAGTGAGGAAGTAGGGTAGAAATGAAGGCTGTCTAAAAGAAGGAGAAGAGGCTAAGCTGTAATGAGTAGTGGGTGATAACATATTATCATACCCTGGTGCTCTGTGATATCAGAATTGCATGCACTCGACCACAGTACTAGGAGTGCCAGACCAAACTGTGACCAGGTGGGAACAGTCCTCCTGGTAGAAAAGTTTGAAGGGATTGTCATACTAATAATAATCATAATAAAAATTAATAATAAATAATACACTACCCAGTAATAGTAATATGCATTAATTAAAATACATAATAAATAATGAAAAATATTAAATAAATAATAATAAAAAGTTTATTTCTAAGAGTTACAAACATTATTATATTTTTGAACATAGCAATTTGGTTAACAAAATTCAACTTATATACTAATAAATAGGAATAATAACTATAATAATGCTAACAATAATAAAAAGCTAAAGTAATGCTGAGATGGGGTAAATGAAAGCGGACCAACAACTTTCCCAGGCCCCATTAGAGTGTTCAAGCCAAACCCAGTGACAGGGATTCCTTGATTTGCACTCATGCTGGGAGGATGTGGAGCTCCTCCGGGTACCAAGTGTAACAGACTACCCCCCCCCCCCTGCCGGGTGGACCAAGAGAGCAGAGCAATCAATCAAGAAAGGAAATGAAGCGGTTCTCTGCAATGATGCCTAAACTCTTCCACATTGAGGACAGCTATCTCCAGCTCATTGATCAGGTCAGCAAGGACCTGACCCTAGGCATTGATTGAGTAGTCTCCTCAAAGAGGGTGACTGTTGTTCAAATCCCCAGGCAGTAGATAAGGTCTCAGCAACCGTGCCACGACGTGGCGGAAGTCACCGGAATGTAGGCAGAAATAAATGTATATCACCAATCCAGGGGTAAATACACAGTTAGTACTTGAAAGGATGTAGTAATAGCAAATATAAGAATGGAGACATCATGCCAAGTGTAAATTGTGCATCTTCCTGCCTGGAGCACATCCCATGGTGGTAGAGTTGCAAAACCTTTATACCCCAAGACGGTGGGCAGGGGACACATACCCAGCATAGTCTCTTGCAAAAAAAAGTTAGCAAGGAATGAAGGAGACCAACCTCTGAAGCTCATCACAGTTGACCCTATATGCAGATCTTCTGGTAAATAATATTAATATATAACTGGGGCAAATTACACTTCAAAAAAAGAAACAGGAAACTTGGAAACCAATTTAGGATTCAAGAATCATATAGAGCCTTCCTGTTATATAGCATTAATTATTTTGAAAAGCAATTTGCCTAAAATTAATTAACTTACCAACATAATTTTCAACATCTGGAACGGTAAAAGAGCTAGAGGGCACAATTAAATCCAACCCAGTTTTATCTTCAACTAAAATTGGTTTGCAGAGACCATTTGCCATTAAATAAGGTATTGTTAACTGTTGGCCATGCTGTTTCAAGATGATGTCATCACATCTGTGAATAAGAAAAAAATTAAAACACTATAATAATGTTCCTACCATTCCCAAACACTAATAAGCAGAGATGCAGCAATACTTATAAAAATATACAATTGGTGAAAGTAAACCTTCAATTTATCAAACCAAAATAATTTTAGACTTATTGACCTTGCAACTACTAGAATATTCTTGCATTATATAAAATACTGTCTCCTAGGAGCCACCCACCTCGCAGAAGAGAGGTAGATGGGCTGGAAGTGACTAAGTATAGAATATTGGAATGTGAATGAAATATAATAAGGAAGGTAGCAAGAGGGAAGAAGAAGTAAAAGGCTTTTGAGAGAAAGGAAGTGAAGTGTAAAAGAATGCTTGAGAGATGGGAAGGTGTGTGAAAATGGGGTAGAGTATATGAGACATTCCACAAGAAAAGGGTAGAAAGCGGCATTTTTTTAAAAATGCGGTTTTTGGCACCAACGGACTCTGTAGGTATAGTGTTTTATCATTCTGTTGTGGTTTAGTCAGTTTCCAAAATTTCTGTAGGGTCAAAAGTCCTATTTATGCAAGTAACTCGCGTGACTTTAGGTGCATCTTCCCATGTGGCCAAGAGCATCTTCCAAATGAAAAGGGTAGGAACTGCATCCTGCCTCCTCTCGCAGAGTGATCTCGCTGCCTCACACTCATTGGCTCAGTGGTGGGTGTACACACTTTGTCAGCCAATAATCACCATTGTTTATGTCCCAGGGTGAGGCTGTCAAGTCATCTGAGACCAGCACATTGTTGTTTCATCGTGCTGGGAGAAAGACGTACATTTGTGTTTATCTCATGGTGGTTTTGTGTGTTTGTGCTATTATTAATATTCTGTGAAATTCTTCTTGTGATAGTAACAGTGATAGTTATGGCTGGCCGTAGTGGTGATTCTAGTCAGCCTACCAGGATCTCAAAAAGCTTTATTTCATGGAATAGGTGATAGTAGGTCCAATATTAGCAGCATGGATGAGAGTATCGACGATTCCATGTTTGTTTTTTAGATGAGGCACTGGGCTCACGCGTACAGGCGAGTGATGCACTGCACGCGGCGCAGAGCGAGTGGCATCTCCCCAGCATCGACCAACAGGCTCTCAATGGGGGAATTGCGGAAGGCACCGGTCGCAAGGCGAAGACCGGTGTGGTGGATCGAATCCACCTTTCCCAGTAAACGCTCGGCTGCGGATACATAAAACTCGCATCCGTAGTCGAGCTTCGAACGAACAAAGGATCGATAAAAAAGTAGAGCAGTAGCTCTATCAGCGCCCCAAGCGCTGAACGTCACGGAACGGAGAATGTCCATGGCACGGGTACAGGAGACCCTAAGGTTGTGAATATGAGCCTCCCAGGTGAGGCGTCGGTCGAATACAAAACCAAGGAAACGGTGCAACTCAACCACATCCAGGCGCACCCCATTAAGAAACAAATCTGGGTCGGGGTGGAGACGTGGAAGGCGGCAGAAGTGCACCACCTTAGTCTAGGCCAAAGAAAACCGAAACCTGTGCGCTTCGGCATAGCGAGAGACGCGGTTCAATGCCTGTTGGAGTCAACGCTCCTGAGTTGGCATCTGGGCCGCGCCAAAAGAGATCGAAAGGTCGTCCACGTAGAGCGTAGCGAGAACATCTTCCGGCAGCATCAAGGTGATGCCATTGATGCTCAGGGCAAAGAGTGTGACACTGAGGACACTTCCCTGTGGGACACCCTCTTCCTGCTCCTTTGGGCCGGAGAGGGCTCCCCCCACACGTACGCTGAATCGACGATCTCGCAAAAATTCAGATATAAACATTGGGAGGCGTCCCCTCACCCCCATCGTGTGGAGAGTCTCCATGATACCGTATTGCCATGGGGTATCCTTCTCCAGATCGAAAAACACAGTGGCGTAGTGCAGTCTACTAAGGAAAGCCTCGCAGACGGCGAAGAGCATCCGACGTGGTGTGGAACTTGCGGAAGCTGCACTGTGCGGAAGACAGATGGCCTCCACTGTCCAGGAAAAAGGCTAGTCTAACATTTACCAATTTCTCCATCAACTTGCACACGCAAGAGGTTAGAGAGATTGGGCGGAAACCGGTGGGAGTAGAGTGATCTCTCCCCGGTTTGCGAAAGGCGAGCACAGTAGCAATTCGCCAGGAGTCTGGAAGAAGACCCTCCACCCAGATCCTGTTGAACAAATCTAACAGAAAGGCCATGCCTCGCTCACCCAGGTTTTCGAAGCATGGCGTACGGGACATCGTCCGGACCATGGGCGGTGTTCGAGCAAGAAGCGAGAGCAGAGCGCAACTCACTCACAGAAAACTTGTCATTGAAGGGTTCTCCGCCTCTGGAGGAAAAGTCCAGCCGGCGGCCTTCCGCGACATCACAACGTGAATTGAATGCTGGTGGAGTAGCATCCCGGCTAGAGAATGCGGAAAAAGCGGTGGCGAAGGATTCCGCCACGGACGCAGGGTCCGAGATTGCGGTCTCATTCTCTTGGAGAACGGGAGGGGGGTTCTGCGAGAACTTGCCCCGAATCCTTTTGACTCGCTTCCACACCTCTACGAAACGGGTCTTCCCGTTAAGTGAAGACACGTATCTACCGACCTAATCTCCTCGACTGAGATAGAGAATTCAGTCATTTCCTGAAAAACAGGCCACCACGCCCGCGCCAAGCACCACCGAGGTGGGCTCTCAGGTGGCAGTTGCCCTGAAAATGATATTTGAATGGGAAAGTGATCACTACCATGGAGGTCATCCATCACCTCCAAATTAAAATCAGGCTGTGCATCCGAAGAGCACAGAGATAGATCAAGGCACGAAAATGGAGCGGTTCTCGGACAGTGATGCGTAAACTCATCCACGTTTAGGACACCCATCTCAAGCACTTCGATCAGATCGGCAAGGACTTGTCCTCTGGGATTTATGGAGTAAACTCCCCAGAGAGGATGCCTGCCATTCAGATCTCCAAGCAAGAGATAGGGCCTCGGCAACCGTGCCACGAAGTCCCCGGCGTCGAAGTCAGCTGACGGTGGAATGTATGCAGAAATGATAGTATACGCCCTATCCAGGTGCAGCTGCACAGCCACTGCCTGAAAGAAGGTATCTAAAGAGAAAGGAAGAACGGAGACATCATGCCGGGTGTAAACCGCGCATCCCGCGGTGGTGGGGTCGCCAGACCCTTATACCCCGGGAGCCCGGGAGGGAGGGCAGGGAGCAGGCGCCTAGCATGGTCTCCTGCAAAAAGATAGCTAACGGGGAGCGGGAAGAGACGAGCCTCCGCAGCTCCTCCCAGTTGGCCCGGAGTCCACGGCAATTCCATTGAAGGAATATGCCCTCCAGGCCTAGATCGGAGGAGACACGGGGGCCCTCCTCGAACAGAAGACCCTCACGGGAATAGCCGTACGCTTCCCAGGGGCAGAACCCCGGGCGCTGTTGGCCGGACAAAGCGCTGACGGCGCTGTCACCTTCGAGGACTTATTGGAGGAGGTTGGGCCCGCCATGCAAGTCTTTTCCTCCCTCCGCCTCGAAACCTTAGGCAGGCGTTGCGGCTTCGCGGAGGCGGGGGGCCCTCTTTTCGAGGAACCACCGTCTCCGAGCCACTCGCTCCACCACTAGGCGTGGGCGAAGGAGCCGAAGCTCCTTTGTTGCTGTCCTCCTTTCGGGGAACAGCTTTAGGAACCCCGGAAGATGGCCTAGCGACCATCTTCAGGGGTGTTGCCTCCTGTGAGTCTAATGACTCGGTGGAGGCGCGTGGCCGTGTCGCCTTACGGGAAACAGTCACGCTGGGGGAAGAGGGAAAAGCCCTGGTTTTACTGGGGCTGGGTGTGAACCCTTTTTGCCGCCAGCTTTACCAGGGAAGCGCCCGGGTTGAGTAGAGCCTGCAGAAGGGCTCCGAATGGGCGTGGAAACAACCATGCTCGTTGGCCTGGATGGGCCAGGAGCAGAGGGTGCCTTTCTAACTATTGAGGCATATGACGTCCCAGGCAGAGCCGGGCGCGCCAGGACCAAGTCCATAGCCTCGCGGAATGAGAGTCGATCCTGGGCCTGCATGGCCAGGATTTCTTTCTCAAGGAGATATGCACCACATTGCTTCGAAGAAGCAGGGTGCGGCTCTCCGCAATTGACACACTTGGCCACACACAATTTAGACTTATCATGTGCGGCCTTGGAGCAATTTACACAAACTTCAGGTGACCCAGACTTTGCAAGTCTACAAGAATGATTCATATGGCCGAAGCGGTGACAGTAATAGCACCACCGCTGCAGTGGCCCGAATGCCTTCACGCAGTAGCAGTACCAACAGGCACGCACTGACTCAGGGAGCTTGTCACAGTCGAACGTGATGAAGAGTGTAGGGGATGGGGTCTCGAGGCCCCTCCCTGTTTTCTCATCACACGTTCGACCTTGACTGCCCCATGGTCGGCCAGCTCTAGGGTGATGTCCTCAATGGAGTAGTCAACGAGTTCCCTCGCATAAACTACTCCTTTCACAAAGTTCATGGTAGAGTGCGGCATCACACTCACCGGGGTGCCATGAAGTGTCCGAAGAGCACTTTTCTTGGCCGCCTCGGCGGGATTCACCGCATTCGCCAGAAGGCTCCCGTCCGAGAAATGGGTCACCTTCGGCTCTCTACCAATTGCACTAGCTAATCCTCTCCTCTGATGGATCATGATGCCCTGGGCCAACATGGTGCCATCAGTGGATCGAATAACGAGGAAGCGTTTGAAGCCAGTGAGCTCGAAAATGCCAGGCAACCTCTGAATGAGGGGCCCCGATGTTATCGAGGCTCCACCCTATGCACTTTTAGTCTTAGTCAGGGGCTCCACAACCGGGGGGGCAGAGGGGCCGGATGTGCCGATCTTGGCCGCTTGCCAGAGTGGCAGTAGACCGATCCGTCCCCGTAGCCCCCCGCGGATGGAGAGGAGCCCCTCCCCCCCCCGTCTTTTTTGTCTTTTTCTTTCTTGGAGAGGAGGGCGGGGAATGAACCCGCTTCTCGCCTCTGCCGGAAGGAGCCCCCAGGCTAGATGGACCGGCCTCAGCGAGGTCCTTCTCTGAAATGGAGAAGGTCCTGGTAGTTGTGGGGACACCGGTCGGAGGAAATCCCTCCCCTCCTTGTACTGCTCCGGAAACCCTAGCCGTTTGAGAAGGACCTTGCATAGGGGTGGATTCGGGTTTGGTGCTTGGAACCGAGCCCGGATTCCCTCCCATGGAAGGCCCTACCTTCTGAGGCTGGGTTTCCTCAAGGAGCATGTCTATCTCAGGGGGGGCCTCCAGTTGGCCATCCCCCCACCCCCAAGACATCGCAGGTCCCGTTGGCAGTATCGTCACTAGTCTTGTGTGGGGAGACACAGGCCTTGACCAGGGCAAGGTTCAATATTCTTGCTAGCACGTGTTTTGAGGGACGCGACCGAAGGAGCCTGGCTTCCCTCTCCCCCCTAAGGGGGTTTGCCCTACCGAGCCGCTTCGATGTGGAGCGGATGGCTTGGAAAGAACAGAGGGGACTGCCGCTGGAAGAAGGGAGGTGCCCGAAAGCACCCCCAGAGAAGGTGGTGAGGGGGAGTCCCCTACACCCGTAAGCGAAGGAGAGGAGTAAGCCTCCTCTCCGGTTAGAGAGATATGGAGGGTCCCCTGCGCAAGCACGGGGGGGGGGCATCCATTGTTTGGCTGGCGTCTCTCGGCAGCATATGCACCGGCGAGATCAGCTGCGGATGCAGCGAGAGCTGTTGGCTTGCGTGAACAGGCGAATAATGCACTGTGAACACTGCAGAACGAGTGGCATCTCCCCAGCATTGACAAGTAGGCTCTCAATGGGGAAAGTGAGGAAGGCACCGGTCACCAAGCCAAGGCCAATGTGGTGGATCGAGTCCAGCTTCCGCAATACACACTCGGCTGCGGATGCATAAAACTCGGATCCGTAGTCAAGCTTCGTACAAAAAAAAGGATTGAAAAAAAAATAAGGCAGTAGCCCTATCAGCAACCCAAGCACTGAATGTCACGGAATGAAGAATATCCATGGCACGGATACAAGAGACCCTGAGACTGCGAATATGAGCCTTCCAGGTCAGTTGTTCAAATACAAGACCCAAGGAAACGGTGCAAGTACACCACTTCCAGGGGCACCTCATTCATAAATAAGTCTCTGTCAGGATGGAGCCGTGGATGGTGGCAGAAGTGCACCACCTTAGTCTTAGCCAAAGAAAACCGAAGCCTGTGAGCTTCATCATATTGAGAGACGCAGTTGAAAGCCTGTTGAAGTCGACGCTCCAGAGTTGGCATCTAGTACGTGCCAAAAGAGATCGAAAGGTCGTCCATGTAGAGCATAGCGAGAACAGCTTCCGGCAGCAATGAGGTGATGCCATTGATGCTGAGGGCAAAGTGTGACACCGAGGACAATTCCCTGCGGGACACTATCTTCCTACTCCATTAGGCCAGAGAGGGCTCCCCCACGCCCATACGCAGGATCAATGATCTCACAAAAATTGAGATAGAAAGATTCGTAGGTGTCACCTCGCCCCCATCCTGTGGAGAGTCTACATGATACTGTATTGCCATGTAGTATCATAGGCCTTCTCCAGATTGAAAGACACCATGGCATAGTGCTGTCTACGAGGAAGGCCTCACAGACAGCATTTTCCAGTCATGCAGAGCATCTGAAGTGGAGTGGAAGTTGCTGAAGTCACAATGTGCAGAATACAGATGGCCTCCAATGTCCAGAAAAAGGCTAATATATCTCATTTACCATTCTCCATCAACTTGCACACACAGGAGGTTGGAGATTGGGTGGAAACCGGCGCAGGTGGAGTGATCTCTCCTAGTTTGCAAAAAGCGAGCAGAGTATTGATTCGCCAGAAATCTGGTAGGATACCCTCTACCAGATCCTGGTGAACAAATCTAACAGAAAGGCCTCTTTGAGATAATGTGGAGTCGGCAGAATTCCACGAAATCATGACGAGCATTGAATACTGCTCGAGCAGCATCCCGGCCAGAGAATGAAGAGAAAGCGGATGCAGGGTCCAAGATTTTGGTCACATTCTCCTCAAGAATGGGACCTGTGAGAACTTGCACCAAATCATTTTGACTCGCTTCCACACCTCTGCTAGAGGGGTCTTCTCATTAAGTGAAGACATGTATGCCTGCCAAGAAGAGTGGCGGGCGTGCTTCGAAATATAACGGAACATATCCATAGCCCAACAAAATTCACCCACAGTAAAATCGTTCGGGCGGCGATGGTAGCGCATATAGGAATAGCGCTTCTGTTTGAGGGCCGTCTCACACTCGGCTGACCACCACAGGAGTGGTTGGCGTGCAAAACAGCCAGACATTCTAGAAATAGTAGTCAGGTTGCCGGAGAAGAACTCAACGGCATCATCTACCGACCTAAACTCCTCAACTGGGATAGAGATATCAGTCATTTCCTGAAATGTGGACCACCGCGCCAAGCCCCCACATTTAGGACACCTATCTCCAGCTCGTCGATCAGGTTGGCAAGGACTTGAGTCCAGAAATTAATCAAGTATCTCCCCAAGAGAGGGTGTCTACCATTCAGATCTCTCGAGCTAGAGAAAGGGCCTCAGCAACATTGCCACAGAAGTCCCCAGCGTCAAAGTCGATTGATGGTGGAATATACATGGAAATAACAGTATACCTCCTATTTATGTGCAGCTGCACAACTACTGCATGAAAGGATGTATCTAAAGCAAAGAGAAGAACAGAGTCATCATGCTGGGTGTAAATGGCGCATCCCCCTGCCCAGCCCTCATCCTGTGGTGGTGGGTGGCAAAACACTTATACTCCGGGAGAGTGGGAAGGGGGCATGTGCCCAGCATGGTCTGCAAAAAGATACCTAACGGGAAACGGGACAAGACGAAACGGCGCAGCTTCTTCCAGTTGGCCCAGAGTCCGCCACAATTCCATTAAAGGAATATGCTCTCCAGGCCTAGCTCGGAGGAGATGCGGGGGGGCCTCTTTGAAGAGAAGATTCTCATGGGAATGGCCGTATGCTTCCCAGAGGTAGAACTTTGGGCGCTGTTGGCCGGACAATGAGCTGAAGGCGCTGTCGCCTTCAAGAACTTACTAGGGCAGGTTTGGCTCACCAAAAGGACGAGTCTTTTCCTCCCTCCACCTCAAAACCTTAGGCGAGCAGGGGAGGAGGGGCTTCGCCTTATAGGAAACGGTAACACTGTGGGAAGGGAGGGGAGCCCTGGCTTTAGCCAGGGCTGGGTGTGAACCATTTGTGCCACCAGCTTTACCAGGGGAGCACCCAGGATGAGTAGAACCCACAGAAGTGTTCCGAATCAGCGTGGGAATGACTGTGCTTGTAGGACTGGAGGGAACAAGAACAGAGGGTGTATTTCTTAATATTGAGGCATAGGATGTACCAGGACCAAGTCGTCTTGCAAAATGATACATGTTCCTGTGCCTGAACAGCCAGAACTTTCTTCTCAAAGAGATACGCACTACATTGCTTCCAAGAAGCGGGGTGCAGCTCTCCCACAATTGACACACACTATTTGGACCTATGTGCAGCCTTGTAGCAACTTACACAGACTTCGGGTAACCCTGATTTTACATGTCTATACGAGCGATTAACATGGCTGAAGGGGTGAGAGTAGTAGCACCTGGCAGCAGTAGCACGAATGCCTTCATGCCACACTCAGCCTTGATGGCCCCATGGTCGACCAGATCAAAGATGATGTCATCTATAGAGTAGTCCATGAGTTCCCTCGCATAAACTACTCAGGTGAGCCATCAAGTGTCCGAACGGCACTAATCATGCCGGACTCAGTGGAGATTTGACGCATGCGCCAGAAGGTTACCATCCAAGAAACGAGTCACCTTCAGCTCTCTACCAATAATGCTAACTAAGGCTCTCCACTGATGGATTATGTTGCCCTGAGCCAACATGCTGCCATCAGTGGAGACTATGACGAGGAAGCATTTGAAGCCAATGGGCTCAAAAATGCCAGGTAGTCTCTGAATGAGGGGCCCCAACATAATCGAGGCTCTGCTCTGGACACTTGCACTTTTGGTGTTTGTCGGGGGGTGAACACAGGGCCAGCATAACCAGCTGCTACCATTTTAGGCCACTCCTCCCATTTAGTGGCCTGGTAGACCATCAGCATGTCAGCTCCATCTTGGGGACAGCATAAAATGGATAGAGATTGAAATCAGAAAGAAAGGGGATGTGAGGAAGGTGTGGGTGAGGATGAAGCAGGCATTACAAAGACACCAGCTAAGACTGGAGCTAAGGAGTGAGGGAATTGTGTCCCCTCAGGCCCCATAGTTTGGTGAGAGGAAGCTGGTTGGCATCTGCCAACCAGCTTCCTCTGTAAAATTGGGGGCAGACCAGAGAAAGTGTGGGAGATATTGTAGGGTAAAAACGCAGGCTGTCTGAAAGAAGAAGAGGTTAAGCTGGGGCCGGAAGGGGTGCTGAGTCCCTTCAGCACAGTGCCCAAGAAGGCAAATCGCCATGCTCCTTACAGGGGGTTGGGTGAGAGGATGCTTGTCTCCATCTATCCTGTGAAATTAGAGGACGACCAGAGAAATTGTGGGAGAATTTCTAGTGAAAGTAAGGAGATCAGAAAGAAGATGCTAAGCTGGGGCCAGATGGGGCACTGAGTCCGGTCAGCATACTCAGTGCCCCATCCTTCTCTGAGTTGTCAAGCAGCGAACTAGGTTTCAACCCCATGGAAGATTTTGCCATCTTGGGGGGGGGGTCACTGGGACCCTGTCCATCTTAGGGGGGGGCCTCTGTGAGGCAATCCCCCCCCCCCACAAGGCATCAGAGATCACATTCATGGTACTCTCTATGGCAGTCAAGTCTCTGGTCTAAGGGGTGCCTCGATTTTCCCCATCCTTCCCAACACCTGGAGAGGAGAGGGCCATGCTTGCCTGTGGCTCTCCATGCACTTTCCCAACTTGCTTACAGTTGTCACCATGATAAGATTGAAAAAATTAAAAAAGGCGCCTCATGGAAAGTAGATACAATGACCACCCTATGAGTGCGGAGGTTAACAGAAATGTCTCCATATGATCAGAAATTCCAGAATCATTTACACAGAAATCAGTCCTGGTCCAACGTTAATGGGCTTTTCCAAAGTGGTCTGCCATTTAGGTGAAATTGTCCTGGAACTTTGACCATAAAGGGTGGTGCCAGCATAGCCACCTTATATGTGTACTGGAGGAAGGTGAGCAGAGTTGACATACCAGCACACCCTGTACTAATATGTGACCTAGCCAGTTGGCTTTCAGCTCTCACAGCAGGGAGGGACCTTACTGTATACACTGCTACTCGACTAAGGCTCATATGAGGACAAAAGTGCGCTGGGCAGCCAGAACGTCTGTGGATAGGAAAGAAAGTGTGGAAAGGGGTAAGAGAATATGTAATAAAGAGAAGTAGCAATAGGCGAGTCCACTAACAAGTAGGGTGGGTGATTATTATCATACCCTGGCACTAAGAGATTCCAGAATGCCATGCAGTCCACCAAGGCACCATGGTTACCAGATCTAACTCTGTACAGGTGGAAACACTCCTCCAATATTTTTTTAGTACAAGTTTTTAAATAAGAAAAATATACTTTATAAATAACAAATAATGCATAAATAATAAAAGAATAAAAGAGAATGTAAGAAAATAATCCGGTTTTATTAAGCGTTCTTTACCTCGAAGATCAGACGGAGATGCTAGTAGAGGAGAAGGAAATTGGCGGAGGTTGGGTGGGGGGTTTCTTTCATTCTGTGTTCTATCACCTAACTTACTTGCTAAACTTAATTTACTCACTACACACTTATTGCTATACTTTATCTCTATTAATTAAAAGTTATATTTTTCTTTTCTTTTTTTCTAGTTTTATTTTTTTCACTTCTTAATCTTCTTCTCCTTGTTCGCTACTGACTTTTGCCTTTTTTGACACACTTGCCTTACTTTCACTTGCAGGGCATTTTAATAAAAAAACCTGCCCAATGAGATATGCTTCTTCCTCCATTTCAAAATGTTTTGAAAATGAGTGAGGCAGAGTTTCTCCCACATGCCCAACATCTCATTAATCTCACTTGTATGGTTAACATCCTCCAACTTTGTCTCCTCCGCATTAATTTCATGCTAAACCTCCATATGCTGCGTCTGTAGCTCCTTTAACTCCTACACTGTGCTCTTCAACAAGGTCATTAATGTCTCCTTCATCCACCTGCATGCCCATTGACTATGCAAGGGATACAATCTCCTCCACCACTTCTACTTCAGGTTCAAATCCTTCAAAATCCCTTTCAGACACAGCCCCAGGCCAATGCTTCTTCCATGCATAGTTGTCCTTCTTGTAACAACCTGCCAGGCCATGTTGATAATTCAGGGGCAGATCACGATATTGTAGTGCTCCTTTCAGAACTTTCAAAGGGCAAGATTTGTGCTCTACATAACCTCAAGGCAGCGGTGGAACAGGTGCTTGGTGAAGCGCTTTTTGAAATTTGAAATCACCTGCTGGTCCATGGGCTGCAGGATAGGGGTGGTCTTGGCTGGAAGGTAGAGGATGTTAATAAACTTGAATTCTTCAAGAAGGAAGGTTCAGTGGGTGTGTGGGAGCATTGTCAACAACAAGGGCTTGCAAGGGTAGGTTATTCTCCAAGATATACTTGTTGACGGCAAGACCAAAGACCAGGTCTACCCACTGCACAAAGAACTGCCTGGTGACCCATGCCTTTGGGTTTGCCTTCCACATAACCTGCAATTTTTTTTTAAGTATCTTATGAGACTCAAAGGCATAATCTTGCAGTAGCCACTCACATTCATGAACAGTGAAAGAGTTAACCTGTCCTTCATAGGTTTGTGGCCTGGCATGCTCTTTTCTCCTGCCAATATATACATCCTTCTTGGCATCTTTTTCCAGAACAGCCGTCTTGTCATAATAAAAGACTTGCTGGGGTATGTATCATTCGGCTTCTATCCGTTTAGTGAAAGTTTTAATAAAATCTTCAGCTGCCTTCACATTTGAGCTTGATGCCTCACCATGCCTGATGACAGAGTGAATGCCAGTCCTCCTTTTAAAATTATCAAACCATCCCAGACTGGCTTTGAATGATTCTTCCAATGCCTCATCTTTTGATGTTCCTGCCGTCTGCTGCACCAAATCCCTGTAAATGGCTTCTCACAGATGATGCTCTCAGTCACAATATCTCCTGCGAGATGCTTCTCCATCTCTTCATGGACAGAGGTCTGGAGTTTTGAAATGATCTTAACACCCTTGTTTGGCGTTATAGCCTTTAATGACATTCTTTTTAAAAATTGTACATATCATAGATGTACTACACTCATACTGCCTCGCCAAGTCGAAAAATGCACACCTCAATCATGTTTTTCAATGATTTTGTGCTTTAATTCCAAAGACACCATCCTTTTCTTCTTCTCACTACTACACTTGACACTCATTTTCTTAGAACCCATGCTTAATACTGTATGGTACAATGAAATACAAAACATGATTGGAAAGCAACAGTGATATGACAAAACTGTTTGCACAGCAAGGAAACTAAGTGAACTGAAAGAGACTGGGCGAATGTGGCAGAGCATTGCTGCCCTACCTAGTGGCAGTGTATGTGAAGCTCAGTCGCTCACTTGTAACTCATATCTCAGATCTTGGCTCATACCACAAAGCAGGAAATCAACCAAACAACAGCTTGTACCTCTGAAAACTCGTAAGTTGGTTCATTCATAAATCAAGATACCAGTGCAAAGAATTATAATATAATAATAATGATAAATAATAATAGTATATCACAAAGTAGTGCTGAGAGGGAATGAGGGGAAAGTGAACCAACAACTTTCCCACGCCCCAATAAGTGTATTCATGTCAACCCAGTGACAGGGATATGCCAGAGAAGGTAAATGGAGTGTAGATGTATATGGCCTTTGAAAAAAGAGAATAGATATTAGAGAGAGCACAAGGGAGAAAATCTGCCATTAATGAAATACAGATACCTAGAATGAGTCTTGAGAGATGCAGGATACTCAGTGCAGCAGTGATATTTGAAAGGAGCAGGAATAGAATAGATTTGAGAAGGAAGATAGAGATATATTGGGGTAAGAGCATACTACCTTCAACTAGGAATAAGTTTCACCTTAGAGCTAATATCAGTCTCTATACTCCACAGATTTTTCCTAACAAGCTGGTAAATCTTGACAAAATGACCCAGTCTTCACTCAATTAGTTTGATTTTGAGGGTTTAATGTATGTTATCTATGGATTTGAAAACCTTACCTTTGATGAATATTATAAGTTTATTAAAAACTCACCCTGGAAAATGCCTGGCCTTAAGTTCTTTAATAAAAACTTGAGTACCAGTTTGAACTGAGCGAGATGTAGCATCAGCTTCTGAGTAGTCATGCCGATGCCAATTTAGTCTGGGTTTCACTAAAAAAATACAGGAAAATATAAATAAAATTCCAAAGACCTTCAAGTTTCTACAAGTGAAAATTAGCCAAAACTGTCCCTACACAACGAAAAAGATTACAGATAATTAAACTTTTTTTTTTTCATTATAACATTAATCTTTCCATATAGTTGTGAATGATCTATTATACCTCATAGAAGTACAAGTCTGGAAAGGAGATCTGGGGTGTGAATACAAAAGATGTTAAAGATTGATGTAGAACTGGAGAGTAGCGATTGGGTGCCCATCTGGGAACTGCCTACTTGGGCTTAAGTTGCCATACGCGACCCAGCCTATTACTAGGCTATATTAAAAAACAAATATGTAAATAAATAACAATACAAAATTACAGAGGAAAAAAAAAGGCAGGAAGGAAGTGAGCTCCATCCTCGAGGTTAGATTCGCATCTCCCCGGCGCAGGAACATGCACCCTACAAAATCAACAACAGTCAAATAAAGGGGAGGAGGCCAGCTTCCTCCAAAAGGTCAAAGGTCAACAAGTCAGTGTGCACGAATCCATCATGAGTAAATGGGACAAGCGGTAGCGACCCCACTCATCACAGGACCAGGACAGTTAGCAACACGAAGATAACACAGACTGGGACATTCAACAAGAATGTGGCAAACAGTCTGGGGGACAACGCGATCAATACAATATGGCACAGGCAAGCGCTCCATCAAATGGTGGTGCATCCTGTGCGTGTGTCCAATTTGGGGGTGACAGAAAGCAACCTGAGGCCATCGCGGCATTGGGGGGTAGGTCCATGGAAACCTAGAGCATCTCCCATCTTATTTGCCAAGCCTCCAGAAGAGCTGCCCATATTCCTGCCATGTAATCTGTGAGGAAGAGAGAAACACTGGTCTGATCGCCCAGTCCACGCGGACTCTTTGGAGCCCTCATCAGCGCGATTATTCCCTACAATTCCTACATATCACCAAACAGGGAATGCAGAGATTCCAATGAACTGGGAGCAGTCAGGGCGCTTTGTGAGTCGCTATAAATCCAGTCTCCGGACTGGGTACATCACGTATCACCTGTACCAAGCAGTGTATTGCAACCATCTCAGCCGTGAAGACAGAAGCAGCGCTTGGCAGAGCCCCACTGACTTCAAACAGAGGGAATACAGCATGGAAACTTACACCCTCTTGGGACTTGGAGCCAACCGTATACACTGGCATGATTCTAGCCTGTCACTAAATGTTCTCCAAAAAGGCCGAACACAATACTACCAAAACTAGAAGCTTGGGGAGCAGAGGCATGCCACAAATCATTAAAGGTGGTACCCTCCAGGCTGGTATCCTGGGCAGGACCAGGGGTGACACAGGCCAGAGAGCTATACTTAGCTCTCAAGGCATTTCCTGGCCCTAAAGCCGAAGGGCTTAGGGTATGACTGGTCTCTCTTGGTGGCATAGGCACCACCAAGATCAGCTGCAAATGCAGTGAGAGCTGTTGGGAACTGAGAGAGTGGCCGGGCTGGCGCATAGCAGCAAATAATGCACTGTGCATGCCGAAGAGCGAGTGGCATCTCCCCAGCATCGACAAGTAAGCTTTCAATGGGCAAAGTGCAGAAGGCACGAGTCGCCAGACGAAGGTCGGTGTGGTGGTTCAAGTCCACCTTCTGCAATACAAGCTCAGCTGCGGATGCATAAAACTTGCATCCGTAGTCGAGTTTCGAATGAACAAAGTAAGGTAGTAGCCATATCAGCCCCCCAGGTGCTGAATGTCACGGAGTGAAGAATATCCATGACACGGGTAGAAGAGACCATAAAGCTGCAAATATGAGCCTCTCAGGGGAGGCATCGGTCAAATACAAGACCCAAGGGAACGGTCAGAGTCCACCACTTACAGGCAAACCCCATTTAGAAACAAGTCTGGGTCAGGATGGAGCCATGTATGGCACAGAACTGCACCACCTTAGTCTTGCCCAAGGAAAACCGAAGCCTGTGCGCTTTGGCATACCGCAGAGTTGGCATCTGGGCCGTGCCAAAAGAGATCGACAGGTGGTCCATACAGAGCGTAGCGAGAACATCATCCGGCAGCACCAAGGACACCCTCTCCCTGCTCCATTAGGCCAGAGAGGGCTCCCCTCCACCCGTACACGGAATAGACGATCTTGCATAAATTCAGATATAAAGATTGGGACATATCCCATCCCCCACAACATGTGGAGAGTCTGCATGATACTGTATTGCAATGTGGTATGATAGGCCTTCTTCAGATGAAAAAACACCGTGGCGCAGTGCTGTCTATGAAGGAAGGCCTCGCAGATGGCATATTCGAGTTGGAGCAGAGCGTCCGACATGGAGTGGAACTTGCGGAAGCCACACTGTGCAAAAGACAGATGGCCTCCGCTGTCCAGAAAAAAAATGCTAATCTAACATTTACCAATCTCTCCATCAACTTGAACAGATAGGAAGTAGAAAGATTGAGCGGGAACCGATCAGGGTAGAGTGATATTTCCCCGGTTTGCGAAAAGCGAGCACAGTCGCAATTAGCCAGGTATCTGGGAGGATACCCTCTACCCAGATCCTGATAAACAAATCTAACAGAAAGGACATGCCTCGCTCACCCATGTATCGAAGCATGGCATACAGGACATCATCTAGACCAGGGGCGGTGTCCACACACGAAGCAAGAGCAGAACACAACTCACGCAGGGTTAATGTGTTGTTGAAGGGTTCTCTGCCTCTGGAGGTAAAGTCCAGGCAGCGGCCTTCCGCGAGGGGGTCCTGCGAGAACTTGCCCTAAATCCTTTTGACTTGCTTCCACACCTCTGCTAGAGGGGTCTTCCTGTTAAGTCAAGACACATAAACCCACCAAGAAGAGCGGCTGGCATGCTTCAAAATATACTAGAACCTAGCCTGATGAAATTCACTGACAGTGAAATTGTTTGGGCGGTGCTTATAGCGCATGTAGGCATAACTTTCTGTTTGAGGCCATCTCACAGTCCGCTGACCACCAGGGGAGCGGTCAGCATGCGAAATGGCCTAACCTTCTAGGAATAGTATTTAGGCACACGGCGATGAGATTGCTGGAGAAGAACTTGACAGCCTCATCAACCGACCTAAACCCCTTGACTGAGAGAGAGAAATCGGTCATTTCCTGAAATGCGAACCACCGCACCAAAACCCAGCACCACCGAGGCATGCTCTCGGTCGGCGGCAGTCCAGAAAATGATATTTGATTGGGAAAGTGATTACTACTATGGAGGTTAGGGCAGGTCATACTCTAGAATTTAGAACTTTATGAAACTGGTGATGAGGGGTATTCAAATGATGAATATTAGTGAAAAGAGCATACTTTTGGCAGAAAAGTTTGAAGTTGAAATATTGTTAGTTCTGGGTCATTTACTATATTTTACTATTATTTTAGTTACCCATAAAAGATCAAATTTACTGTTTCTATCATCAATACATTTATATATTCTGAAAGATATTTGTCTAAAAAGAATGTAAAAATGTATTAGAGACACATGAGAAGTAGGAAACCTGTTAAAAATGACCCTTAATTTAGTTTGGTCTAACTCCAAAATTGCAAATAGTCAGTACTCATTACTCAGTGGAAGGAAATATTCCAGTAGTGTTGCCAGTTCTGGTAACTGTTTATAGACCATTTACATTTTATTTGAATGCTAGTAAATGCTGTGGATCATTTTAGAATAACATATAATTATTTGATAAAGATTATTTCTTAATATAAGTGCCAACTTTTCATTTGCAGATATACCTGTGATTAGTGTGACAATGGCGAAAATCAAGACAAGGTCCAAATCAAGTTCTCATGTGACTAATTTTGTTGGGGCTGGGCAAGAGTTGATGGTGTCTGAGTTACTAATAATAAGAGATATTTTGAGGTACAGCAGCTACCTGAGGGAGCAAAGTGAAGATGACCAGAGAAATTATGAAGTGGACCAAAGCTAATGCTCTCTTCAAACCACCTGTTGTATCAAAAGGTCACAATAATATCAAAGCTTAAGGTATGGAAGGAGGCAGTAAAAGTTTCCCTTGGTAAAGGATAAATTGAAGTAAAAGAGAGGTTGATTGCAAAACTAGACTAGTTATTTGATATATTGACATGCAAATCTCAAATTTCCAGTTGTGGGGAAGTAGGTTGTAATGGCTGTGAGACTGAAGCCCACATTAACTGCTGTTGTAGTAAAGAGAAAAAAAAAAACCTACTAGGGAACTGGCCTTTATTAAAGGACAAAAGAAGGTTGGAAGTAAAGGTAGCTCTCAAATTAGAGGTCCTGATATTCCAGAGTATAATAGACAATTAAGAGCTTCAGAAAGGAAAGAAAAAGAAAGGATAGCAGAAAGAAAGAGAAAAAGTAAGGAGGAAAGCACTGTTTTAGCAGGAAAAGCAGCAAGAAAAAAATTGAGCATTTTTGGGCAGAAGGTGAAGAGCCGGAATCTTCCACCAGGAATAGAAAGAATTATGATGAAACTCCAAATATTGCTCTTGCTAGTATAGATGCTGGATTCATTACTGAGGAAGATACAAGTAAAGTAATTGATAAGAATAAAGTTAAGAGAGCACAGGAAAAGCTAATGACAGTTATTGAACATGAGTTTGAGGAAAACTTAAGGAAGGATGGGGGAATTTCTTGTGTTCTCTTTGATGGATGAATTGATGTGACAAATTTTATGATGGAGGCAGAGGTAAGTGAATTGTTTCCAGCAAAAACAAAAGAGGAGCATTACACTGTCATCAGTGAGCCTGGGGTCAATTACCTCTTCCACTTTGTCCCAGAAAAGGCTACAAAAGAAGAATCACATGCAGAGAAGATTGATAAGGCTATGTTTGGATGGCTGGGGGAAAGGGGTTTGTATAAAAGCTTAATGGCCATTGGAGGAGACTCCATGAATGTAAACACTGGTGTAAATGTTGGAGTAATGTGAAAAATGGAGATCCATTTGGGCAGAAAGTTGTTTGGTTGGTCTGTAACCTGCACACTGGGGGACTCCCTCTCCATCATCTAATTATCAACCTGGATGGCCCAACAGTATCTGACAACAGATATTCCGGACCAATAGGAAAGTTCCTTGACTCTGTTACTGACTTGAATATCAACCCAAATATTTTTAGATCCTCCTCTTACCAAGATACCTCAGGAAGTGGTGCAAGATCTTTCCACTGATCAAACCTATGGCTATAGAATTGTATCGGCAATCAGAGATGGAATGCTTCCTACAGGGCTTTCTCTATTAGAAATAGGGACAATCGCTGGCTGACCACAGCTAACAGACTTCTTCGGCTGTGGGTGTCAAAGCATGAACTTAAAGGAAAAGCTTTTAAGAATCTACGACTGATTCTTGAGTTCATCATTGGTGTATATTACCCATGCTGGTTTAACGTTAAGATTAAGGACTCTTGGACCGAAGGACCTAGGCACATTCTTTATCAACTTCACTGCCTTAAGTCTCAGAGGAAGGAAGTGTTGGATATTGTTTTGCCAACTGTTAAGAGATCAGCTTGGTATGAATACAGTGAAACCATCCTCCAAACCCTCCTATGCTCTGAAGATCAGGCGGAGAGAACTGAAGGGGTGAAAAGAATCCAGACCATCAGGGGAGAAGGGGACCCAGATACTCAACTGGGAGACTCTTTTGTAAGGCTTAGAAGGAGACCAGAAATCAATTGTGATGCTACCAGGATTGGAGATCTGATCAATTGGTCAGGGGATGTCTCTGAGACACCTCTCACTTGCTCTTTAAGTACCTCTGAATTGAAAAACTTCATTGACTCTCCTATGAAAGTACCTGACTGGCCTTGTCACACACAGAGCATTGAGAGGGTTGTAAGAATGGTGACAGAGGCTTCTTCCAAGTATTTCTCAAATGAAAAGAGGGATGGAGGAATAGGGAACAAGACACAAGTAGACATCTGATGTCCAGGAATGAGTCAAAGCAATATTTGTGTGCTCTGGTGAAGTTTAACTTTTGAATATGACCCAAAGTGACCCATGCAGCTATATGTGAAGCTTTGTATACACTTTTCTCACTCAATAAACATGTAAATTTGGGGTTACTTTGTGTTTGTGTGTACTTAGACTAAATAAAAATGTTACATAAGCTTGTGATGAAAGGGAAAAATTTACTTTTATTTAAAGGGAAATTGATGTAGGCAGGAGCAATTGTATAACAAAATAAAGTTCTTTTTCAAAATCTACACCAGAAAATATATCATTTAAGCACCCGTCATTAAAGGATTTAATGAAAATATATGGTTGCCCCAAATATGATCCGCCCTAATGGAGGCCATCGGCCACCCGATATCAGGCTGTGCATCCGGTGAGCACAAGGATAGATCAAGGTAGGAAAATGAAGGGGTTCTCGGGCAGTGATGCATAAAGTCAACCACATTTAGGACACCCATCTCTAGCTCATTGATCATGTGGGCAAGGAGTTGACCCCGGGGATTAATCAAGTAGTCTCCCCAGAGGGGTTGTCTACTGTTCAGATCTCTGAGCAAGGTAAAGGGCCTTGGCAACCGTGACACGGCGCGGGTGAAGCCACGTCAAAGTGGGCTGATGGTGGAAGGTACGCGGAAATAACAGTATACCTCCTATCCAGGTGCAGATGCACAGCTACTGCCTGAAAGGAGGTATCTAAAGCAAAGACAAGAACGGAGACATCATGCTGGGTGTAAATGGAGCGTCTCCTTGCCCGTCCTCATCCTGTGGTGGTGAGGTGGCAAAATCCTTATACCTCGGGAGAGTGGGAAGGGGACACCCGTCCAGCATCGTCTCCCCTGAAAAAAGATACCTAACACTGAAAGGGACAAGATGAGCCTCTGCAGCTCCTCCCAGTTGGCCCGGAGTACACGACAATTCCATTGAAGGAATATGCCTTGCAGGCCTAGCTCAGAGATGCGGGGGGGGGGGCCTCTTCAAAGAGAAGACCTTCACAGGAATGGCTGTACGCTACCCAGAGGCGGAACTCAGGGCGCTGTTGGCTGGACTATGCGTTGTGGCCATCGATGACTTACTGGGGGTGGTTTGGCTCACCATGCAAGTCTTTTCCTCCCTCCACCTCGAAACCTTAGGCGAATGGGGGGCCTTCGGAGGTCCCGTTTTGGAAGATCCACCATCTCCCAGCCACCAAGCACACCATTGGGTGTAGGCGAGGAACCGAAGCTCCTTGGGTGCTGTCTCCTTTCCGGGGGCAGCTTTTGGAACCCCAGAGGATGGCCTCACAACCAACTTCAGGGGTGTTGCCTCCTGTGTGTCAAACGAATCGGTGGAGGCATACGGCAGTTTCGCCTTACAGGAAACAGTCATGCTAGCAGAAGGTCGATGAGCCCTGCTTTTAGCCAGGGCTCGGTGTGAACCCTTTGTGCCACCAGCTTTACCAGGGAAGCCCGTGTTTTAGCCGGGGCTAGGTATGAACCCTTTGTGCCACCAGCTTTACCAGGGAAGCACCTGGGGTGGATGAACCTGCAGAATGGTTACCAATGGGTGCAGAAATAGACGTACTCATTGGCCTGGAAGGGCCAGGAGGAGAGGGTTATCTTTCTTAATATTGAGGTATAGGATGTACCAGGCAGCGCCAGGCCAAGTCCTTAGCCTCGCGAAATGAGAGACGATCTTGGGCCTGAATGGCCAGGATTCCCTTTGACACACTTGACCACACACGATTTGGACTTATCATGTGGCCTTAGAGCTACTTACACAAACTTTGGGTAACCCCAACTTTGCAAGTCTACGTGAGTGATTAAGATGGCCAAAGCGGTGAAAGGAGTAGCACCTCAGCTGCAGTGGCATGAATGCCTTCATGTGGTAGCGATACCAACTGGCACACACCAACTCAGGGAGCTTGTCACAGTCGAACATGACGAAGAGTGTAGGGTTGGGTCTCGAAGCCCCTCCCTGTTTCCTCATCACATGCTCGACCTTGATGACCCCATGGTCAGCCTGCTCTAAGGTGATGTCATCTATAGAGTAGTCCACGAGTTCCCTCCCATAAACAACTCCTTTGACAAAATTCATGGTAAAGTGCGGCATCACACTCACAGGCACGCCATTAAGTGTCCGAAGCGCACTGATCATGGCCGCCTCAGAGGAAATCAACGCATTCGCCAAAAGGATCCAGTCGGAGAAACGGGTCACCTTCAGCACTCTACCAATCACACTAGCTAAAGCTCTCCTCTGATGGACCATATTGCCCTTAGCCAACATGATGCAATCAGTGGAGCAAATAACAAGGAAGCATTTGAAGCCAGGTGCTAAAAAATGCCAAGTAGTCTTTGAATGTGGGGCCCTGACATAATCGAGGCTCCACTCTGCACACTTACCCTTTGGTCTTTATCAGAGACTCCCCACCCGGGGGAGCAGCAGGGCCAGATGTGCCAATCTTGGTTTGATCCCTTACTGAAGTGGCAGCAGACCCGTCCCTGTGGCCCCCAGCCTCTTGGGTCTTTTTTTCTTCTCTTTTGGAGAGGAGGGCAGGGAATGAACCTGCTTCTCCTCTCTACCAGCAGGAGCCCCCAGGCCAGATGGACCAGTCTCAGCAAGATCCAACTTTGAGATGGAGTAGGTCTTTGCTGTCTTGGAGACCCGAGCTGTATGAGGATGACCTTGCACAGGTGATGCTCAGGTTCGGTGCTTGGCACTGAGCCCAGGTCTGGCCCCATGGAAGGTCCTACTGTCTGGGGCTGGGTTGCCTTCAGGACCATGCACAGGTCCCATTAGTCAGAACGTCTTTGGTGGGGAAAGAGAGTGGGGCATGTACAGTGACCCCCTCTAAATTCAGTATTCAAGCCCGGAGGTTTTTATAGGGAACAGGCTGATGGGCCCTGTCTTCCCTCCTCCCCTAAGAGGGTTGGCCCTATTGTGCCGCTCCCACCCAGAGTGGTCAATTATTGGCCACCTGCCTTTCTTGGAAGTCCCCTTAGAAAGTAAAAGGGTAACTGCCACTGGAGAAAAGGAGTCGCCCAGGGTTGCTCCAGAGAAGGGGGGTGAGGAGTCCCCTGCAAGAGTACAGGAGGGGGGGAAGGCCTCCATTTTTTCAGTGGAAATGCCCAAGAATTCTCCCTCTGGATAGCAACCTGTCTGGAACTCAAGAATTTCCTGTACCAACTACGGCCAGGCTGGTTAGACAATTTTGGGGCATGTAAACTTCTACTGTCATCATCTGCCCAATTGTGCTGAAATCTCAAAACCTTTTTCTGCAATTACTGGTCAAAGAAGTCTTGCCTGGACATCAGAGTGCCAAGAGACTTTTGATAAACTAAAAGAAATGTTGGTATCACCAATAATGTTAGCCTAGCCGGATTACTCTGATTCTCCATTGGAATTATGAGTAGATGCTTCTAACATTGGTGCCAGTGCTGTTCTGTCTCAGGGTTAGGATGGAGTTAATCGACCCATTGCTTATATTTCATGCACCTTTTCTGAGGCACAAAAGAAATATTCAACTACAGAGCGTGAATTAGCAGCTCTGAGGTGGGCTGTTAAATCTCTTAGTCTTGCTATATGGTATACATTTTATTCTGTATAATGACTACCGCCCTTTAATTTATCTGCATAATATGAAATTAGAGTCACCTCAGCTGGCCTGTAATACAAGGAGTGCATATGGGGTGGCAGAGCCAGATGCCTCCATTCAAGGCCACCCTTCCCGCCTGGTGACCTGGCAGCCCTTCGGCATGGCGACTCCACCTTAGGCAAGGATGGCATAAAAAAATAGATATGGTGAAGAGAGAAGGAAAAGGGATGTGAGGAAGGTATGGTTGAGGATGAAGTAGGTTGTTAAAAACCCACCATCCCAAACCGGAGCTCAGGGGTTAGGGAAAATTGTCCCCTCCCCCCTCAGCCCCAATCCGGGATAGTTGGATGAAAAGAAGGTCGGCATCTACCCTGTGAAAATAGAGGCAGACCAGAGAAAGTTGTGGGAGAGGTTGTAGGGAAGAAATACAGGATGTCTGAAAGGAGAAGAGGCTAAGCTGGAGCCAGGCGGGGTGCTGAGTCCCATCAGTACGGCGGCCAGGAAGGCAAATCGTCGCGCCCCTTACAGGGTGATGTTGAAGGAAGATGGTTGTGGGTGCATTGATTGGAGGGATATAATAATGGATAGGTGGTCTGAGGAGAGATCAGCTATTGTATTCCATGTTCCGGTATGTAGATGAGGTATTATTTTGTATATGTCAGGGGGGTTGTCTGGTTGGTGGGGATATTTTGAGTATGGTGAGTGAGTGAAGTTGTTTTGCTATGTGGGCACCTCCATTGTCTGCTGTTTGAGTTCTGAGCGAGGATGGGTGGTGTGCATTAAAATTGCCACAGATGAAGAGGTTGGGAAGTTGCATGAGGGGTTCTAAGATAGATGTCTATATTCAGCCAAAGTAAAAGTTTAAATGATTTTAAGAACTTACAAACTGAAGGCCCATGAATTGGTTCACATCTTGGACAGTGGAATCTGTCAATATCAACTGCCTGATATTCTCTGACACCAACACATCTACAAAAAAGAAAAATCATTAGTAATCCATCAAGAAATACATTATAAATATAAAGTTTAGGATTATTATGACATCTTTATTTAACAATTTTTAAAGAACTAAGAGCACCCGGGAGCATGACATCCCATCCTTAACCAGACCCCCTAGTCCATCATGGGAACACCCGCCCCTACCCTCTGTTCTTGTTTTCATATTATTTTGGGGGGCAGAGCAGGAAGGGGAGAGACCTTTCTTCTCTCCTCCATTGGAAAGGGTCATGAGACTAGACGAGCCAGCCTCAGTCTGAAGAAGGGTGAAATGCTGGTCCGGTCGCAGAGTCCTCGCAGACTCTTTGGCGCACTCATCCCCCACAATTCTTACATGTCCAGGAACCCAGTAGAAGATAATCTTGACATCCGCCCGGCTTGCCAAACCGTGGTATCACGGATATCATGAACCAGGGAAGGCAGAGATTCCAATGCCCCGAGAGCCTTCAGGGTGCTTTGTGAGTTGCTATAGATCACAATCCGGTCTCCAAACCGGGCACATCCTCTAATCTCCCATACCAAGTAGTGTATTGCCACCAGCTCAGCTGTGAAGACAGATGCAGGGCCTGAAGAGCCCCGCTGACTTCAAAGAGAGAGGATAAGGTGTGGAAGCCGATCACCTCTTGGGACTTGGAGCTATCCATATACACTGGCACGGTTCCAGCGTGACACAAGGTATGCTCCAAAAAGGTTGAACGCAATACTCCTGGTGCTGTACAATCTTTGGGAGCAGAGGCATGGTGACAAATAGCCAAAGGTGGTACCCTCCAGGGTGGCATCCTGGGCAGAACCAGGGGCATCACCGGCCAGAGCGCTATAGCTAGCTCTCGAAGGAGTTTCCTAGCCCTAAACCCAAAGTGGCATAGGCACCCTCAAAATCAGCTGCGGGCGCAGTAAAAGCAGTTGGCAACTGAGGGAGGCACCGAGCTCAGGCATACAGGCAAATAATGCACTGTACACGGCGTAGAGTGAGTGGAATCTCCCTAGCATCGACTAATAGGCTCTCAATGGGGGAAGTGCAAACGGCACCGGTCGCCAGGCGAAGGCTGGTGTGGTGGATCAAATCCACCTTCCGCAATTCACACTCAGCTGCAGATGCATAAAACTTGCATCCATAGTCAAGCTTTGAACGAACAAAGGACCGATTAAAAAGTAAGGCAGTAGCCCTATCAGCGCCCCAAGCGCTCAACATCATGCAACAGAGAATATCCATGGCAGGGGGTACAAGAGACCCTAAGGCTGTGAATATGATCCTCCCAGGTGAGGTGTATGTCAAATACAAGACCAAGGAAATGGTATGATTCGACCACTTCCAAGCGTACCCCATTAAGAAACAAGTCTGGATCAGGGTGAAGTTGTGGATGGCGGCAGAAGTGCACAACCTTAGTCTTGGCCAACGTAAACTGAAACATGTGCGCTTCAACATAGCGAGAGACGCGGTTCAATGCCTATTGGAGTCGACACTCCAGAGTTGGCATCTGGGCTCTGGGACACGCCAAAAAAGATTGAAGGTCATCCACGTAGAGCATAGCAAGAGCATCTTCCGGCAGCACTGAGGTGATGCCATTGATGCTCAGGGCAAAGAGAGTGACACTTAGTTCACTTCCTTGCGAGACACCCTCTTCCTGCTCCATTGGGCCAGAGAGGGCTCCCCACACCCAAATGCAGAATCAACCATCTCACCAAAATTCAGATATAAAGATTGCGAGGCATCCCCTCGCCCCCACCCTCCTGGAGTCTACATGATACCGTATCGCCATGCGGTATCATAGGCCTTCACCAGATCAAAAAACACTGTGGTGTAGTGCTGTCTACGAAGGAAGGCCTCGCAGACAGCATTTTCTAGTCAGAGAGCTTCCGACGTGGAGTGGAACTTGCAAAGGCTGCACTGTGCAGAAGACAGATGGCCTCCGCTATCCAGAAAAAAGGCTAATCAACATTTACCAATCTCTCCATCAACTTGCACATGCAAGAGGTTAGAGATTGGGCAGAATTGGGCCAGAGTAGAGTGATATCTCCCCAGTTTGCGAAAGGCGAGCACAGTAGCGATTCGCCAGGAATCTGGAAGGAGACCCTCAACCCAGATCCTGTTGAACAAATCTAAGAGAAAGGCCATGCCTCGCTCACCCAGGTGTCGAAGCATGATTTATGGGAAATCGTCCGGAACATGGAGAGTGTCCACGCACGAAGCAAGAGTGGAATGCAACTCACTCACAGTAAACCTGTCATTGAAGGTTTCTCCACCTCTGGAGGTAAAGTCCAGTCGGCGGCCTTCCGCGATATGATGACATGCATTGAATGCTGGCAGAGCAGTATCCCGGCTAGAGAATGTAGAGAAAGCAGTGGCAAAGGATTCCACCGTGGACCTGGGGTCCAAGATTGCAGTCCCATTCTCCTGGAGAACAGGAGGGGGGGGAGGTCCTGCGAGAACTTGCCCCAAATCCTTTTGACTCGCTTCCACACCTCTGCTAGACGATTCTTCCTGTTAAGTGAATACACCTATGACGCAAAGAAGAGCGGCGGGCGTGCTTCGAAATATACCCGAACCTAGCCCTACTGCTTGTGGGCCATCCCACACTCAGCTGACCACCATGGGAGTGGTCAGCATGCAAAATGGCCAGACCTTCTAGGAATAGTAGCTAGGCCCGCAGCAATGAGGTTGCCAGAGAAGAATGGCTTCATCTACCGACCTAAACTCCTTGACTGAGATAGAGAATTCAGTCATTTCCTGAAATGCAGACCACCGCACCTGCGCCAAGCACCACCAGGACGGGCTCTCAGTCAGCAGCGGCCCAGAAAATGATATTTGAATGGGAAAGTGATCACTACTATGGAGGTCATCCCCACTCCCCAATCAAAATTGGGCTGTGCATCTGGAGAGCACAAAGATAGATCAAGGCAGGAAAATGAAGCATTTCTCGGGCAGTGATGCATAAACTCATCCACATTTAGGACACCTATCTCAAGCTCGTCGATCGGGGATTGAGAGTCTTCAATTCCTCACCAGTCGCAGCTGCATCTTCCAACCAGTAGGGCAGGAATAAGAATTAAGGCAAGCAAAAAGGTTGGCTAATTACAGATGCAGAACAGAACCACAAAGGAAAAATGAACTAAATAAACTCATAAAGTAGGGGGCCAAGAAACAGTTCCAACTTTCCGCTTAAGAACAACTAGCGAACTTGCATTGACATCATCCGGGAGAGAATTCGGTAATTTTAAAAAAAGACAGCACTGTCATTTCCAAAGTTTGAGAGCCTTCTAATTATTCAACTATTCAATTATTCTAGTTATTCAACTAAACGAATTATATAGGAATACCTATTTATTTCTCCTATTGGCTTGGGGGGGCTCCACCCACAAAGTCTAAACCCCCGCCCCCCTATTCGTATATATTAAGGTTCTTAATGGGGCCTTAAAAGAGCCACTCAAATTTAGTCAAAAAAGGTGAAACATATTGGAATATGGATGAAATATTATGGGGGAAAAAGCAGAGGCGAGCGTATGCCTAAAACATTGGAAATAAAAGCGCTATCATCGTCTTAAATTACCGAGAATTCCAGAGATTAACAACACATATAGAGAAAAAGCAAGTGTAAGCATCCGTATTTGAGTGGGGTAGAAGGATCTTTTTTTGGTAACCATGAGTTCTGTTGTCTCTTCTACATTAAAACAAATCAAACAAGTAGGGACAATGACCATTTAGGATCTTCCAAGCCACAATTAGGTCTGTATGGAGGAGTCCTTTGATGGAAAACAGGCCAATTAGATAATCTATCAGCATAAGAAAGATCAGAAAATCCCAACATAACCAGTATTCCACATCACACAGCCAAAATCAATAATAGGTTTCATTATCAATAAGAACATATGAAAAGAAGGAGACTGCAAAAGACCATTCATGGCCTACACTTGGCAGCTCCTGTTCCAGTCAACACACAAAAGATTTCTTACCAGAGAAAAGTCATCAACATTGTTACCCTTAACAGGAGTTCGTCAGATCTAATCTACAATATACATAAAATGCATCCAGAGGATTATGTCCATTCATGCAACCGCAAAATAATCTCCCCACTCCGCAGAAAAATATATACATATGTACATAAAAAAAGTCAGTCCCATGTAGCAGCTTCATTCATATATTTATCTAATCTATTCTTAAAACTACCCAGAGAGGAGGCTTCTATCACATGTCTAGTGAGCCTATTCCATTCATCTACCACACGATTTGTAAACCAATTCCTCCCAATCTCCTTCCTAAACCTATACTTATCAAGCTTAAACCCATTGCTACGTGTCCTGTCATGTCCACTAAGTATAAGAACCTTACCCAGATCCCCTTTATTATATCCTTTTACCCATTTGAAGACTTCAATCAATTCCCCTCTGACTCTTCTCCTTTCCAATGTATGTAGATTTAGTTTTCTGAGCCTTTCACCATAAGGTAAGTTCCTTAGCCCACCAATCATCTTTGTCATCCTTCTCTGCACAGACTCAAGCAAATCAATATCCTTCCTATAATATGGTGACCAAAATTGTACTGCATAGTCTAGATGAGGCCTAACTAGCGCCAGATACAGTTTTAGAATAACTTCAGCACTCTTATTGCTTACACTCCTCCTAATGAATCCCAATATCCTATTAGCTTTATTCTTAGCATTTAGGCATTGCTTTCTAGGACGAAGGTCTGAACTTATCAAAATACCCAAGTCCCTCTCACAATCGGTCCTCCCTAAATTTCTCCCATTTAATTTATAACTATTCAGTGGATTATTTCTACCTATACTAAGTACACTACATTTGTCTATGTTAAACTTCATTTGCCATTTCTCAGCCCAATTGGACAGAATGGTCAATTCCTCCTGCATTACAACAGCATCAGAATCAGCCCTAATGGCCCTACCTAGCTTAGTATCATCAGCAAATTTACTCAGGTCACTACTTATACCTATGTCAAGATCATTAATATAAATTAAGAATAGCAAGGGACCCAAAACAGATCCTTGCGGAACTCCACTGCTAACACACCCCCACTCAGATTTAACTCCATCTATACTAACTCTTTGCTGTCTGTCACCAAGCCATGACTGAATCCACCTAAATATACTGCCATCGATCCCATGTGCTTTAACTTTGCTCAGAAGCCGTAAGTGTGGCACTCGATCAAAAGCCTTACTAAAGTCCAAGTATAAAATATCATAGTTTTCATCCTTATCTGCTGCTTCATACACCTTACTATAAAAAGACAGCAAATTAGTCAGGCAGGATTTACCCTTACTAAAGCCATGCTGTGATTCTTTTATCAACTTATGCTTATCCAAGTGATCCCTAATATTCCTTGCTATAATAGATTCCATCATTTTCCCTACCACTGATGTCAAACTTACTGGTCTGTAATTAGACATATTTGTTTTATCCCCTTTCTTAAATATAGGTATCACATTGGCTTTCTTCCATGCCACTGGCACAATGCCACTCTCCAATGATTTTCTAAAGATGCATGTTAGGGGCTCACTTAACACATCCTTACATTCTTTCAAAATTCTAGGAAAGACCTCATCAGGACCGGGTGCTTTACTACTTTTGATTTTATCAATTTCCTTTGTCACTATCTCCTTTGTGATCAAGATATCCTTTAATTTCTCTTCATCATTACCCCGAAAGATCATTGACACCTCGGGTATATTTAGAGTATCCTCCTGTGTAAATACTGAGAGAAAAAAGTCATTTAGCATTCCAGCCATTGAGTCCCTATCACTCACTAATTCTCCATTGGAATCTATAAGTGGGCCTATTTTATCTCTAACCTTAGTTTTGTATAATTGATAAAAACTTTTAGGATCTTCCTTTGCCCTATTTGCCACTTTAATTTCATAATTTCTCCTTGCTACTCTAACTAACTTTTTAACATCTCTTGCTAGTTCATCATATCTCTGCCTTAAGTGATCCTCTCCATTTTTTATTTTCCTATAAATGCCCTTTTTAATGCCAATATAATGCTTAATTTTATCTGTCATCCATTTTGGGTCATTATTTTTAGTCCTAATCTCCTTATAAGGAATGTTAATCATATTTTTAGTCCTAATCTCCTTATAAGGAATGTTATAAAAAATTGACACTTTGCTATTTACAACCTCCCCAAGATCATTTATTAAACGGTAAACATTATGATTGGCAGGGCAACCATTGGGAGGCAAACTATTTCATCTGTGTTCCAATATCGGTAACACTTCAGTTTTGGGGTGCACAGTAGGTGGCGCTGTTTATAGGCTACAATATATGTCTTATGATGTCAGACGGTAGTGTCAGATGTTAACAATTACGGCGTTATATTTTTTTGTATATGACTATATATTGGGGGGCTGTGCCCCCCCCCCCCAATTGATTGAAACTCAGGATCATTGCAGGGTGGTACCCCGGCAGTGATATATCCCCCACAAACAGTCCCCTTGAATTTACCATTTTTTTTCCCCAACAGCTTTTAACTGGGTGTAAAACCTAACTTAATGACAAACAATACAATTAGTTTATGCGCCTCTAAATAATCTAAGTTTTTCGCAGCCATGCAAAATAAACCCGAATTTGAATAACGGAGAAGCACAACTAGAGCACGAAAAAGCCATAACGAAAGAGAAACAACTGCAGGTTCTAATTATAGCTACGACATAAGAACACAAGAAAAGAAGGAGACTGCAAAAGACCATTCATGGCCTACACTTGGCAGCTCCTGTTCCAGTCAACACACAAAAGATTTCTTACCAGAGAAAAGTCATCAACATTGTCACCCTTTACAGGAGTTCGTCAGATCTAATCTACAATATACATAAAATGCATCCAGAGGATTATGTCCATTCATGCAACCGCAAAATAATCTCCCCACTCCTTAGAAAAATATATACATATGTACATAAAAAAGTCAGTCACATCTAGCAGCTTCATTCATATATTTATCTAATCTATTCTTAAAACTACCCAGAGAGGAGGCTTCTATCACATGTCTAGTGAGCCTATTCCATTCATCTACCACACGATTTGTAAACCAATTCCTCCCAATCTCCTTCCTAAACCTATACTTATCAAGCTTAAACCCATTGCTACGTGTCCTGTCATGTTCACTAAGTATAAGAACCTTACCCAGATCCCCTTTATTATATCCTTTTACCCATTTGAAGACTTCAATCAATTCCCCTCTGACTCTTCTCCTTTCCAATGTATGTAGATTTAGTTTTCTGAGCCTTTCACCATAAGGTAAGTTCCTTAGCCCACCAATCATCTTTGTCATCATTCTCTGCGCAGACTCAAGCAAATCAATATCCTTCCTATAATATGGTGACCAAAATTGTACTGCATAGTCTAGATGAGGCCTAACTAGTGCCAGATACAGTTTTAGAATGACTTCAGCACTCTTATTGCTTACACTCCTCCTAATGAATCCCAATATCCTATTAGCTTTATTCTTAGCATTTAGGCATTGCTTTCTAGGATGAAGGTCTGAACTTATCAAAATACCCAAGTCCCTCTCACAATCGGTCCTCCTTAAATTTCTCCCATTTAATTTATAACTATTCAGTGGATTATTTCTACCTATACTAAGTACACTACATTTGTCTATGTTAAACTTCATTTGCCATTTCTCAGCCCAATTGGACAGAATGGTCAATTCCTCCTGCATTACAACAGCATCAGAATCAGCCCTAATGGCCCTACCTAGCTTAGTATCATCAGCAAATTTACTCAGGTCACTACTTATACCTATGTCAAGATCATTAATATAAATTAAGAATAGCAAGGGACCCAAAACAGATCCTTGCGGAACTCCACTGCTAACACACCCCCACTCAGATTTAACTCCATCTATACTAACTCTTTGCTGTCTGTCACCAAGCCATGACTGAATCCACCTAAATATACTGCCATCGATCCCGTGTGCTTTAACTTTGCTCAGAAGCCGTAAGTGTGGCACTCGATCAAAAGCCTTACTAAAGTCCAAGTATAAGAAGCTGCTATCGTTCGGTGCGAAACAAAAAAACAACAATAAAAGACATCAAGAAACTTTACCTAACTTAGAAAAAACTACAAATGAGCAGAGGCACAGATATTTAGTAAATAATACAGACTAAAAGTTACAAATCCCCAAAACAACAAAAAAATATAACGCTGTGATTGATCACATCTGAAGCTACCGTCTGACGTCATAAGATATATATTGTAGCCCCAAATTGTAGCCTACTAACAGCGCCACCTACCGTGCGCCCCTAATCTGAAGTATTACCACAATATGTTTCACCTTTTTGGAATAAATTCAACAGGACTACTCATGGGGGATTTAGCACTACTGGAGGGACCCCCTATGATGATCCTGAGTTTCAATCAGTTGGGGGGGATCTAGGGGGTTATGAATATGCATGAGTGGGTAAACTAAACATACTTGCTAAAAAATACACTTTTTTGGAGGTGCCACCAATCTTAATGTTTACCATATAAACTATGAATAATAAAGGGCCTAGAACAGATCTTTGAAGTACGCCACTAATAACGTCCCTTCACTGACCTCACCCCATTCTCTTTCTGTTTCCTCTCTTTCAGCCATTCAGCTATCCAATTCAAGGTAAACATGTAGATTGGCAGTGCGAACAATGCGACGTAAACTATTTCATCCATGTTCCAATATGTTTCATGTTTTTTGAGTAAATTTAAAGGGACTGCTCGTGTGGGGGGTAAACACAATGGGTGCCCCCCCCCCTACGATGATTCTGAGTTTCAATCAATTGGGGCGGGTCTGAGGGGCACATCCCCCAGTATATAATCCTAATTGTTTATAGAATAATGTTCTAATGTTTACAGAAGTGAATGATTTGTTAAATATTTGGTAAATGTTGCGACAATGGCCGGATGCAATTCTAGTTTATTTTTTGGACTACTTTTCAGTGTTTTTCTGCTATCGCACTGGCCAATCACAGATCTGGATTCAATTTCATAAATAACCAATCAGAAAGCTGCATTTGTTTCAAGGCTTTTTGTGCTTTTTATATTGATCAAAACTTGGTTTTTCTTATATTTTAGATGTTTTTTCCCCCTTATTTCTTTTCTATATATCCTACCTACCCTATGCTTGAAATTATTTAGTATTTTTATTTACTTGTTACTTAATTTCTCATTGTTTAATGCTCGATTAAACCATATTTCGGTGTTGTTAATGAAGTCTCACGTCTTAATTCTGACGAAAACACAACTTTTTCATTTTTTCTGTTCCGTATTTATTTCTCTTCTTTGATTTTTTTAAAAGTTTTTTTTATGACCTTCATTTTGATTATTGTTCCAAATGGATGCGTTCAGTATTAGTGTTTTTATTACTATATATGTGTAGTTAAAGAAACACAAATGGTCAATTTCAGTAAAAAAAAAAGTCACAAATTTTCCGGGAACAATGAACTACTTTTCCGTCCATGCCTCTCATATTTAAACGACCACCCACGCCGTTTCCCGCTCATTTGTCAAAATGTCATTTTCGTGCGAAGTTTGTTCGTTACCTATTCAACATTTTGGTGTTATTTTAACCGAGAAATATGTTGCGTTTCTCAAAGCCCATGGGCCGTGTAGTGGAAGGGCAGTGGGTTTTGGGAGGTTTGAATGTGAAACAAAGAGAATTTTAATTGTTTCGGTGGCAAATCGAAAAACCCTCGTCGCAGCGATAAAAAAGTGGATTTTGCGGGCATGACAGTCGTATCTGACGGATGGGCAACCTATTCAAATTTGTCATCTGAAGGATATGAACATCTTACCGAATTCTGGCTTGCTGCCGATAAACTCTACCCACCCACCTGACGTAAGTATTAATGATTATTTTGAGCATCGGCTCATTGTTGGGTATGGCTGGCCCCAGGGATAACACTGCGATGACCCTGAGTTTTAATCTGGGGGGCATAGCCCCCCCCAGTATAAAAATGAAAATCGCCATAAAATTCTTTGATTTCATCTCTAAAAAAATAACAACGAAAAGTAGCCCAAAAAAGCTAGGCCTAGGATCCGGCCATCGTCTATACAATTACCAAATATTTATATTAGCGGCTCAAACGATGGGGCGTACTATTTCATCCGTTCTAAAATGTTTCACGTTTTTGGAGTACATTTAAGGGAATGGCTTGTATGGGGGTAAACACAATGGGAGAACCAGACTATGATGATCCGGTAATTGTGAAGACTATGGGCAGATCGTAGGCCTAGTTTTTTGGGGCTATTTTGGGCTACTTTCCGGTGTTACTTTTTTAGAGATGAAATCAAAGACTTTTATAACTATTTTCATTTTTATACTGGGGGGCTGTGCCCCCCAGACCCCCCCCAAAGGATTGAAACTCAGGGTCATTGCAGTGTTATCCCCGCGGCTAGCCGTACCCAACAACGAGCCAACGCTCAAAATAATCGTTAAAACTTACGCCAGACGGGTGGGTAGAGTTTACCGGCAGCAAGCCAGAATTCGGTAAGATGTTCGTATCCTTCAGATGACAAATTTGAATAGGCTGCCCATCCGTCAGATACGACTGTCGTGCCCGGCAAAATCCACTTTTTTATCGCTGCGAGGAGGGTTTCTCGATTTCGATTTGCCACCGAAACAATAAAAATTCTCTTTATTTCACATTTGAACCCTCCCAAAACCAACTGCCCTTCCACTACACGGCCCATGGGCTTCGAGAAACGCAACATATTTCTCGTTGTCGGTTAAAATAGCACCGAAACGTTGAATAGGTAACAAACAAACTTCACACAAAAATTAAATTTTGACAAATGAGCGGGAAACGGCGTGGGTGGTCGTTTAAATATGAGAGATGTGGACGGAAAAGTAGAGCATTTTCCCGGAAATTTTGTGACTTTTTTTTTTACTGAAATTGACCATTTGTGTTTCCTGAACTACACATATATAGTAATAAAAACACTAATACTGAACGCATCCATTTGGAACAATAATCAAAATGAAGGTCGTAAAAAACCTGTTAAAAAAAATCAAAGGAGAAATAAATACGGAACAGAAAAAATGAAAAAGTACTATTTTCGTCAGAATTAAGACATGAGACTTCATTAACAACACCGAAATATGGTTTAATCGAGCATTAAACAATGGGAAATTAAGTAACAAGTGAATAAAAAGACTAAATAATGTCAGGCATAGGGTAGGTAGGATATATAGAAAAGAAATAAGGGGGAAAAACATCTAAAATATAAGAGAAACCAAGTTTTGATTAATATAAAAAGCACAAAAAGCCTTGAAACAAATACAGCTTTCTGATTGGTCATTTATGAAACTGAATCCAGATCTGTGATTGGCCAGTGCGATAGCAGAAAAACAATGAAAAGTAGCCCAAAAAATAAACTAGAGTCGCATCTGCCCATAGTCTTCACAATTACCGATGATCCTAAGTTTCAATAAATTGGGGGGCTGGGGGGCACAGCCCCCCCCTCCAATATATAATCATAATTGTTTAGACTAATGTCCTAACATTTACAGAGGTGAATGATTTAACCAAATCATGTCAGCACCTTTAATCATTTTGCGAATTATAATAGGGGTAAAGGTGGGGTCTGACGTCAGATGACTCAAACGCGCATGAATATCCGGCAGGGGTGAATGAAAGGTAAACACACAAAATTCCACTTTTTCGGCTGAGCCACCCAAATCATTTCAGTAAATATGTAGATTAGCGGCCCGGCCGAAAAAAAATTTTTGTGTAAATATTATCATTCACTCGTGTCGGAATATTCATGCGCGTTTGAGTCCTTTTTGAATTATTATTCTATAAACAATTAGGATTATATACTGAGGAGCTGTGCCCCCCAGACCACCCCCAATTTAATGAAACTCAGGATCATCGTAGTGTAGTCCCCCCCATTGTGTTTACCCCCACACGAGCCATCAACTTAAATGTACTCCAAAAACGTGAAACATTTTGGAACACGGACGAAATAGTACGTCCCATCATTCGCGCCGATAATCTACATATTTACCATCATTTCTGCGACTTTACTCATTTTCAGAATTATAATGATAGTAAGGGTGGGGTGTGACATCAGAAATGAAATAGGACTCAAACGCGCATGAATATCAGGCACGGGTGAACGAAATATAAACACACAAAAGCCACTTTTTCGGGTGCACCGCTGATCTACCCATTTACCCAATTCAAAACTTTACCACATGCCCCATGCATTTTTAATGCGAACTAGACTCGTCTTCTGAAGTTTCACCTCTGACTGGAATATTTGATAGGCCCTAGTGGCTTTTCTCATCCTTTACATTATATTAGCTCCTAAGTAATATGTTCAGCCGTACAAATAGGAATTAAAGTAATGTTTATACGATTATTGATACCTTCCATGAAACCAAACTCTACAAAAATCGCAATGGATCATAAAAACATTATTGTTATTTGTTTGACCACATAAACAATACAATAACTCGAGCGCCATTTTAATCGCTGTTTATTGTTGCTATTAAATGTATTAAGTGACACTCAACAATGACCCGCAAAAACTTCGAAGGACAAAAAAAATAATCTGTGAGATGAATTCTATTGGATAATAAAGGAGGGAATTAATGATTTGAATATACAGTTTGCAAGATATACATTTCAATTTAATGCGAAATAATATTTTACAGAATTTACAATAATTAAATAACCATGTTGGAATATATTACTTTGTTACATAAGTGCGGTCCAGATATGGAAGGGAATTTGGTAATATGAAAGCAAGGTAGCGTCGGTAGCGATCGGACGTGTTCTCAGCGAGCTCTCTATTCAGTGACTCTTTTTCCTTAGGGATTTTTTAGTTTAATATATATCTAAGTTCAGGAAGATAATTAACTTTGAATGTTAGACATAATAGTAAAGGAATTTTTAATTATATTTGGAAAAGTTTCTTAGTATGGCTGTTGCTTTGGATGAAGTGAGTATGCCTTTTGATGTAAGCAGTGTGTATGTAGTTTGGGATTTGAGGGGTCATGAAGGAAGAGAAAATGTACCTGAATGCCCGGTGTGTTATATTACTAGGCAAATGTGGTTTTGGTAGAGGATGTGAGTTGGTTACGTGATGAGTGCAATGGATTATGTGAGTTGGTGAATGAAGTGAGAAGTGATGCGAGTGTACGGATGAAGAATATGGCTGGGACTGGGAGGGAGTTAGATAGGTCTAGACTAGGGACTGGAGAGAAAAAGTGACTGATGTGAGTGAAGATGAATGGTTGGTGAATATGAAAGAATGGCTAGGTTAGGACAGGTGAAGTGTGTGAGTATGAGGGACATATAACCTGTTAGGTTGAATAACAGATTTGATCGCTGAGAGAGGAAGATGTTGAAAGGGATTGGTTTGATGTGGTTGTGGCAGAAAATGGAATTACTGTTAGTTTGAATGAGAATAGGAGGATAACTGAGGTGCTTGTGATGGGTGACTCTCAGATTAGATATTATTTATATAGGAAGTTGAGTGCGAGCAGATAGAATGGGCTGAGAGTTTGTTTGCCAGGTGTTGGTATGAGAGTCTGGTATCTGGGTATGCGATGGATGCAATCGTGACTACGCATGTGGGAGTAAATAATGAAAAGAAGATGGGTTCATATGAATTACGACAGAGGTGCAAAAGGTTAGTTGAAAGGATGAGTGAGAGTGTACTGAATAGCGTTGTTTTAGGGTGTACTTCCGAGATTGGATGGGGGGATGGAATGGTTGTCTCGCGCAATTGGACTGAAGGAATGTGTGAAAAGCCTGTATTAGGAGTTGAGATTGGTGTTTGTAGATGTGTAAGGGGGCCAAAATGTATGAGAGAAATTCCGTTCAACTCGATAATATAAATAGCCAATAAATTTACCAACCCAACACGGTCAGTCTTCGACTGACCTTCGAACAGGTAGCACGTGTTTCGTAGAGCTCTCAGAATATTTTGATTATTTGATATACTTTGGTGTGTGACATAAACATAAATATTAAGTTATAAGATCATATATTTGGTTAATATAACAAAGTTAAATTGTGGTTATTTTGTATAAATTGTGGTTATTTTGTTTTGGTGAGAAAGTGACTTTTGTTTACTTCGGGGCCATCTTGATTAGCAGTTTTTAAACTTGCGCGCACAAATTGGGGTCAAATTCTTGTTGTTTGTAAGTTTTTGTTTCTATTATTGTTCTTGTTTAAGTATGGCTGACTGTTTGGATGTAGAGAGTATGCCTTTTGAAAGTAGTGTGTATGTAGTGTGCGATGTCTGTGGTGTAGAGAGGAGAGTGAATGTGTCTGAGTGCCGTGTATGTGCTTTGACTGAGGAGGTGAGTCGATTACGTGCGGAATGCTTGAGACTGAACGATTTAGTGTCTGAAGTGAGAAGAGATGCAAGTGTACGTTTGAAGAGTCAGATTGGGACCAGGAGGGAGGAAGTTAGGCCTAGAACAGGGACTGGAGAGAAAGCAGTAAGTGAAGTAAGTGATGATGAGTGGTGGGTGAAAGTGAACAGAATAGATAAGTTAGGACAGGTTAGGTGTGTGAATGAGAGGGACATGGAACTTGTTAGGCTAACTAACAGATTTGATGCCCTGAGAGAGGAAGAATTTGAAAGAGATTTGTCTGGTGTGGCCGTGCCTGAAAGTAGAATAGGAGGTCGAGTGAGTGAGAGCAGGAGGGAGGGTAATACTAGGCCTAGAGAGAATAGGAGAATGACTGAGGTGATTGTGATGGGTGACTCTCAGATTAGGTATTTAGATAGGAAGTTGAATGAAAGTAAATGGAAGGGAGTGAGAGTTTGTCTGCCGGGTGCTGGTGTAAATGATGTGTGTGAGAGGTATGATAGGTTGGTGTCTGGGTGTGAGAGGGAAGCAGTTGTGATTACACATGTCGGAGTAAACGATGTAAAGAAGGTGGGTACTTGTGAGTTACGACAGCGGTATAAAAGGCTGATTGAAAGGATGTGTGAAAGTAGAGTAAAAGGCGTTGTTTCAGGTGTGCTTCCCAGAATGGATGTGGGGATGGAATGGTTGTCTCGTGCAATGGGGTTGAATGAATATGTGAAAGGTTTGTGCGAGGAGTCAGGATTGGTATTTGTAGATGTTTGGAGTGGGTTTTATGGGAATAAGGGTTTGTATGCGATGGATGGACTCCATCTGAGCCGAGATGGGGTTGAGGTTTTGTGGCGGGAATTAGATAGTGTTATTAGGTCTTTAGAGGCGGGAAACTAGGTTTTGATAGTGGTCAGGGAAATTTAATGGCTCAAAGTGAGGCAGGGAAAGGAAGCAAACACAGATTTGTAGAAGGTAGGCAGGCTAATGGAAGTGCTTTAGGGTTAAACTACTTGAGTAGTGATAGTGGTCAGGGAAATACAAGAGTACAGGGTCGGGGAAAGAGAGAAAGGAGATGCAGAGGAGATAGGCCCTCAGGTGCTTCAGGGATAGGTGGGCTGAGTTGTCTTTACACAAATGCTCGTAGTCTTAGAAATAAGAAGGATGAATTATTTAGTTATATCATTCATGAAGATATAGATATAATATGTATAGTTGAATCATGGGTTAATGAAAATATATTTAATGATAATGTCAGTGAATTTGAACTAGAGGGTTATACTATGTACATTAGTCAAAGGAGAGATAGGACTGGTGGTGGGTTGATTATTTATATCAGAAATAGCATTTCTTCAAATCTAAATAACTCTATAAAGCAAGGAGAAGGTGAATCATTATGGATAGATATTAAGGTTGGTAAAAATAGGAAAATACACTTGGGAGCTTTTTATAGACCACCAGGACAGACTGATTGTATCGATGAGTTAATGATTAGGGAAATAAGTAAAGGATGCAAAGAAGATACAGTTATTCTTGGTGACTTTAATTTAACTTCTGTAGACTGGGAAAATATGATAGGAAGAGATAGAGCAAGTTGTAAGTTTATGGAGTGTTTTGAGGATAACTTTTTGATCCAATTTGTTAATAAGCCAACAAGGGGTGCCAATATATTAGATCTAATTCTTTCAAATGATGATCACTTAGTTCAAGGATTGAGTATAGGGGAATCATTGGGAAACAGTGATCATCAGATGGTTCGGTTTAATTTGCAAATAGTTAAGGGTAGAACAACGACAAACTCCACGAAAATTCCAAATTTTTATAGGGGAGATTACGATAAATTACGCAGCATGCTAAATCAGATTAGGTGGGATATAGAATTCCATGGAAAGAATACTTATGAGATGTGGGATATTTTTAAGACTATATTAAACATGGTTCAGGAACAGTGTATTCCGATGAAGTCTATTAGGAAGAAATGTAGGAAACCATTATGGTGGAACCAAGAAATAGCTAATAAAGTTTCAGAGAAAAAAAGGGCATACCAGAGATTACAAAGTGAGAGTAGTTTAGATAATTTAAACCATTATAGGTCAACCAGAAATGAACTAAATAAGATTATTAAGAAGACCAAAAGGACAGCAGAAATTAATTTAGCTAAAAATAATAATAAAGATCCTAAAAAATTCTTTAGCTATTATAGAATCAATAATCAATCTAACAGTGATAAAATAGGGCCTATTAAATATGAAGGGGTTTTGAAAGAATCTGATGAGGAAATAGTAGAGGTCCTTAATGATCATTTTGCTTCAGTATTCACAGAAGAGAAACCAGTTAGATTAATTGATGATAATTCTAGGTCAAGGGAAGTAGTGATAAATTCTATTAATATAGACAGAGAAGAAATTAAAGGGCTTATAATTCAATTAAATACTAGTAAGGCATCTGGCCCTGACAACATTCATTCTAGGATACTCAAAGAAGGTGTAGAAAGTATTGCAGTAGCTCTCGAGAAGATATTTATTAGATCACTAGAGTCTGGAGAAACACCAAATGATTGGAAATTGGCAAATGTAGTGCCAATTTTTAAAAAGGGAAGCAAAGAGGATCCAAATAACTTTAGACCAGTAAGCTTAACTTCTATAGTCTGTAAAATTCTTGAGAAGATGGTTAAGAAGGGAATTTCTGATCATCTAGAGAGTAGCAGGTTAATTAATGATGCTCAGCATGGTTTTAGAAAAGATAGATCGTGTTTAACTAATTTACTGGATTTTATGGATTATGTAACTAAAGAATTAGATAGGGGTGAGAAAGTTGATGTGATCTACTTAGATTTCAGCAAAGCTTTTGATAAGGTTCCACATAGAAGACTAGTTCATAAATTAAAGCTGCATGGGATATGTGGGAACGTTTTAAATTGGATAACTGAATGGCTGAAAAATAGGAAACAGAGAGTTGTACTGAATGGAGTGAGGTCAGAGTGGAGGAATGTTATTAGTGGCGTACCTCAGGGATCAGTTTTAGGCCCTTTATTATTTATAATCTATGTAAATGATCTTGGGCAAGGTGTAAATAGCAAAGTGTCAATTTTTGCTGATGACACTAAATTGGCAGCTGTAGTCAAAGAGGTTGAGGGTAGCTTTAAAGTGCAGGGTGACTTAGATAAGCTGTTAGCTTGGGCTCAGAAGTGGCAGATGACTTTTAACCTTAATAAATGCAAAGTTATTAACATGGGGAGAGATAATAGGGAATTTAGCTATGAGATGGATGGATATTGGCTTAATTCAGTTGAAGATGAGAAAGACTTAGGAGTGGTAGTAGATAGGTCACTGAAATTTTCAAAGCAGTGTATTGAGGCAAAAAATAGAGCAAATAGGGTGCTAGGTTACATTAAAAGAAATGTTAGCTACAAGAGTAAGGAGGTCATCCTTAAACTATACAACTCTTATGTCAGGCCACATTTAGAGTACTGTATACAGGCATGGTCACCACATTTTAGACATGATATAAACTTATTAGAGTCAGTACAAAGGAGGGCAACAAAAATAATACCATCCCTGAAGCACCTTGAATATGAAGATAGACTGAGGGTATTAAATATGTTTTCATTTGAAAGAAGGTGTGTGAGGGGAGATATGATTGAGCTTTTTAAAATCTTTTCTAAGATGGATAAATTAGATTTCAGCAAGTTATTTGAGTTAGAAGGTAGTAATAGAACTAGAGGCCACCACTTAAAGATTAAAAAACAGAGGTGCAGACTGGATGTTAGAAAATATTTTTTCACTAACAGAGTGGTGGATTATTGGAATAGTTTGCCACCTGAGACTGTAGACAGCCCAAACTTGAATGTTTTCAAGCGCAGATTGGATGATTATATGGGGATGGAGGGTTAATTTCTTACTTTTTAGTATGTGGATATGTTTCTTGACTCATTCCTGTGGATGCAGTTTCTTTTTATTGTATATTTTGGGGGATTTTGATTTTGTTTTTGACAGACTCCTATGGAGGCTTTAAATTATATATTGTAGATGCATGGTTGGACATTCCTATGGATTGTTAAATTGTATATTGTAGCTGCATGATCTGACAAAATCCTATGGATGCATTATATGGGTGGGATTTGATGGATACGGATGACCTTTGATAGGCCCTTGTGGCTTTTGTCATCCGTTAAATTATGTTATGTTATGTTAAAGCAGGTCGTCAGGCTAGAGTATTGGCGTTTAAATCCAACGGTACCGCGTTCGAAACTCAACAGTCCCTAAAAACTTTTATGAAGACTCGCCCAAGAAAGAAAAAGGGTTGAAGGACTAACTCAACAAGAAGGACCAAGAAATCGTCAAATCAAGATAAATGGAAGAAAATGAAGATGTATCAAGAAAGGAAAACGAAGATTAAAGACCAACCCAGCCAAGAAGAATACCTAAATCAAGTTAAATGGAAGACAAATGTTTGAAGAAGCAACTTAAAGAAAAAAAGAATTTCAGTCAAGAAGAAGTAAATAGATTCGATAAAGAGAAAAGCAAGCATAATATTGAAAATGATAAATAAATATAGTTATAATAAAGAAGCCCCCCCCCCTCCTCCCATAGATGTTTGGAATCAGTTTTATGGGAACAAGGCATTGTATATATTGGATGGACCCCATCTAAGCCGGGCTAGGGTTGAGGTGCTGTGGCAGGAGTAAGATGGTGCCATTAGGTTTGTACAGGCGTGAAACTAGATACTGATGGCGGTCAGGGAAATATAAGAGTACAGGGTGGTGCAGGGAAAGGAAACAGATGCAGTGGAGATAGAGTGGAAGGTATACATTCTACATTCTAAAAGAGGTGCTTCAGGGATATGAGGGCTGAGTTGTCTTTATACCAATTCTCGTAGTCTTATAAATAAGAAAGATGAGGGTTTTTTTAATTATTGATGAAGATATAGAGATAATATGTGTAATAGAATCATGGGTTAATGAAAATAAATTTAATGACAACGTGAGTGAATTTGAACTACAGGGTTATGATATGTACATTAGTCAAAGGAGATATAGGACGGGTGGTGGGTTGATTATTTATATCAGAAATAGCATTTCTTCAAATCTAAATAATTCTATAAAGCAAGAAGAAGTTTAGTCACTGTGGATAGATATTAGGGTCAGTAAAAATAGGATAATACACTTGGGAGACTTTTACAGGCCACCCGGACAGACAGACTGTATTGATGAGCTAATGACATGGAAATAAGGAAAGGATGTGAGGTAGATGCAGTTTTTCTAGGTGACTTTAATTTAAATTCTGTGGACTGGGAAAATATGATAGGAAGGGATAAAACAAGTTGTAAGTTTATAGAATGCTCTGAGGATAATTTTTTGACTCAATTTGTTAATAAGCCAACAAGGGGCACCAATATCTTAGATCTGGTTCTTTCAAATGATGATTACTTGGTTCAGGAATTGACTGTCGGGGAAGCATTGGGAAATAATGATCATCAGATGGTTCATTTTAACTCGGGAATAGTGAAAGGTAGAACATCAACAAACTCCACAAAAACTCCAAATTTTTATAGGGGAGATTTCGATAAATTACGAAACTTGCTAAATCAAATTAGGTGGGATATAGAATTCAGGGGGGAAGAATACTTATGAGATGTGGGACACTTTTAAGACTATACTAAACATAGCCCAGGAGCAGTGTATTTAATGAAGGCTATTAGAATGAAATGTAAGAAGCCGTTGTGGTGGAATCAGGAGATAGCTAGGAAAATTTCTGAGAAGAAAAGGGCATACCATATATTACAGAGAGAAAGTACTTTTGACAATTTAAATCATTATAGGTCGACCAGAAATGAGCTAAATAAGATTATTAAGACGAGCAAAAGGGCGGCAGAAATTAATTTAGTTAAAAATAATAATAAAGATCCACAAAAATTATTTAGCTATTATAGAATCAATAACAAATCTAACAGTGATAAAATTGGGCCTATTAGATATGAAGGGGTTTTGAAAAAATCTAATGAGGAAATAGTAGATGTTCTTAATGATCATTTTTCTTTAGTATTTACACAAGAGAATCAAGATAGATTAATTGATGATAATTCTAGGTCAATGAAAGTAGTGTTGAATACCGTTAATGTGAACAGGGAAATAATTAAAAGGCTTATATTGGAGTTAAATACTAGTAAGTCATCTGCCCCAGACAACATTCATTCTAGGTTACTCAAAGAAGATGTAGATAGCATAGTTGGGCGCTATCGCGATAACGATATCGGTTATCGGTCATCCGATATCCCCCCCCCCCGGCGTTATCGAGATCATCGTATCGCCGATACGTTTCGTTCCAAACTTGCGATAATCGATAATTTCAATTTTTTGTTCCAGTTTAGTACAGGGGCGAGCTGCGCGTGCCTTGAAGGCAGAAATAGGTAGATCCGAGATGGGAAGGAATATTCTCAAAACCTATAAAGAGATGAAAAAACAGTATTCAAGTATTCTTACTAATGTATTATAAAATAACGCTATATATAGTCAATAATCAATATTGTATTATAATTCTGGATTTATCGATTCATCGGTTATCACCTTATCAGGCGCTAAATGTATCGCGAGTTATCGATTATCGGTTATCGCCGATAAGGTTATCGTTATCGATTCATCGGGTATCGTGATACATTTTTTCGTTATTGCACCCACCTATGGTAGATAGTATTGCAGTAGCTCTTGAGAAGATATATACTAGATCACTAGAGTTTGGAGAAATACCAAATGATTGGAAATTAGCGATTTTAGTGCCAATTTTTAAAAAAAGGGAAATAAAGAGGATCCAAATAACTTTAGGCCGATAAGCTTAACTTCTATCGTTTGTAAAATTCTTAAGAAGATAGTTAAGAAGAGGATTTCTGACCATCTAGAGTGTGGTATGTTAATAAATGATGCTCAAGCATGGGTTTAGAGTAGGTAGATCGTGTTTAACAAATTTACTGGATTCTATGGATTATGTTGCTAAACAATTAGATAAAGGAGAGAATGTTGATGTAATTGATTTAGATTTTAGCAAAGCTTTTGATAAGGTTCCACATAGGAGATTAGTTGACAAATTAAAAATGCATAGAATATGTGGTAGAGATTTGAATTGGATAACTTAATGGCTTAAAGACAAGGAACAGAGAGTTATGTTGAATGGGGTGAGGTCACAGTGGACGGACGTTATCAGGGGCGTACCTCAGGGATCCGTTCTAGGCCCTTTATTATTTATAGTTTATATAAATGATCTTTGGGAGGTTGTAGATAGCCAAGTGTAATTTTTGCTGATGACACTAAATTGGCAGCTGTAGTCAAAGAAGTTGAGGGTAGCCTTAAAGTGCAGTGACTTAAATAAGTTATTAGCTTGGGCTCAGAAGTGGCAGATGACTTTTACCTTAAAAAATGCAAAGTTCTTAACATGGGAAGGGATAATAGGGAATTTAACTATGAAATTAATGGGCATTGGATGAATTCAGTTGAGGATGAGAAGGACTTAGGCGTAATAGTAGATAGGTCACTGAAGTTTTCAAAGCAGTGTATTCAGGCAAAAAATAGAGCAAATAGGGTGCAAGGATACATTAACAGGAATGTTAGCTAAAAGAGTAAAGAGGTTATCCTTAAGCTCTACAACTCGTATGTTAGGCCACATTTAGAGTACTGTACACAAGCAAGGTCACCACATTTTAGACATGACATCAACCTATTAGAGTCAGTACAAAGGAAGGCCACAAAAATAATACCTTTCCTGAAGCACCTTGAATTTGAAGATAGACTGAGGGTACTAAATATGTTCTCATTTGATAGAAGATGTGTGAGGGGAGATATGATTGAGCTTTTTAAAATCTGTTATGGGATGGATAAGTGGGATTTTAGCAAGTTATTTGAGTTGGGATGTAGTAATAGGACTAGGGGTCACCACTTAAAAATTCAAAAACAGAGGTGCAGGTTGGATGTTAGAAAATATTTTTTCACCAATACAGTGGTAGATTACTGGAATTGTTTGCCATCTGAGACGGTAGACAGTCCAAACATGAATGTTTTCAAACGCAGATTAGATTATTATATGGAGAAGGAGGGTTAACTTTGGGGGGTATGCTGGCTCATTCCTATGGATGCAGTTTTTTATGATTGATTTGGATTTTGACGAGTCTTGATGATGAATCTTTTTGTTTGTGACACATTCCTGTGTATGGTTTTAATTGTATATTGTAGATGCATGATCTGACATAGTCCTATAGATTGTTTAAATTGTATATTGTAGATGCATGATCTGAGACAATCCTGTGGATGCATTTTGTGGGTGGGTTTTGACAGATGCGGATGACCTTTGATAGACCCTTGTGACTTTTGTCATCCGTGCAATTATGTTATGTTATGTTATGAGCAAGGAAGTTCTAAAATACGCTTCAGGGGCCATTTCATAGGCAATAACTGCTTAATTTTATTATACATATGACTTAATATACATTTTTTTTAAATAACTAGTGCTGGTGATGTGCGGACGTCTGTGAAGGCAACTCCATTTATATTTCAAGATTATTTCTGTTTGGCTTGCTGTTGCTACAATTGAATCATATATTGTTAAACAAGAAGAGTCCTTAATCAATTTGAGTATTAAAGTTGTGGCAAAATAGACAAGTATTGGTGTGGTGTCTGAGATCAACAAACATGACTGGCAGGAGAATGACAACAATGAAAGGCAACACAGGTGACCATGCTTCATTACCTTCCTCCCGCAAGGATGAAAAAAATGAGATTTACTTATGGAATATGTAAGAAAAAGGTGGCACATGATCACATGACACTTTATTGTGAGGTAGGTAAAGTTTGGTTCCACATTAAATGTGAAGGGTATCCCTGACGGAGTTTACAAGTTCATAGTAAACGATAAGGCTGGTGCACAGTTTATATGGCACTGTAGCTATTGTAAACGACGATGTCTTAAACTTAAAAAAACATATTGAAAGACTAGAAAAACAACAATTAAAAATATTAAACAAAAAATAAACAGTATTTGAAGAACAAATAAATCAAATACACGCAGCTACTGAGAAAGACAGAACTGAAATTACGAACCTTATGGAGAGAGTTGGATTTGGAGCTTAAATCTACAGAATCATCTGAACATAGTTATAAGGTTGATGTCAATCAGCAGAATTTGGACTCACGGTTAGATGGTGTTGAAACTAAGTTTTTGACTCTGGAGGGGATGCTGCAGCCTGGACCCAGAGAACAGTAATTGGATAGAGGTCAGTATGTGACAAACACAGTACCGTGGGAAACTTACTAAAATAAGCTTGTCAATGAACTGAATGATAGAAGGAAAATAGAAAATAACATGGTGATATATAATGCACTAGAGAGTCATTCAAATCAGTTCCAGGCCAGAATATCTCCCATTAATAATGGGGTATCAATGAAAGTGTCTCGACTTGGAAAACAGGTGATGGTAAGATGAGATCCATGATGACCGTGCTGTGTAGCACTGATATTCAAGAACATCAAGAATATTACGGAAAAGGAGGATCTCAAAATTTTAAGAGTTGCTAATGACCTTACAGAGAGAGAGAGAGAGAGAGAGAGAGAGAGAGAGAGAGAGAGAGAGAGAGAGAGAGAGAGAGAGAGAGAGAGAGAGAGATAGATAGAGAGAGAGAGAGAGAGATTTAAATGAAACTGGTAAAGGAAGCAAAAAAACTTAACCAGCTCAAGAAAAGGAAAGCACAAAGTCAGAGGTCCACCGTGGAACAGAAGAATTGTCAAGATGGAGGAGCCACAAGAACAGTATAAAGTTATTTCAAACGGACATCACAAAACATTAATAATTTACTGTAATTTTCAGTAATGTTGATGTCTATTGTGTGGAAATGTTCGGTTTTATTACACTGTCGCTAAATATTACTGCTATCTTAATTCTCAGCTTCCCGCTAGTTCTTTGACCGGTTTACAAATAAATATATATGTATGCGCGAGGACATTTGTTACAATTCTTTCTATTCCTGTGAGGCACTTTGTTTGTGCAATTTTAGGTCTAGAGCCATGCTCTCCACATGTATGGTAAGGTGGATTAAAGTTTGCTGGTTTCAGTCCACCTATCAAACTATGTTGCTTCTCCGGTGGACGTCAGCCAGAGCAAGCCCTAACTCTCCACCATGATGCCCAGTCACGGGGGTAACCTCCCTAGTAAAATAGTGTAAGCTTAAAAATAATCTGGACCGAAGGAATACTTGTTTGATGTGATAAATATTGAGGAAATGTGGTATAGATTTCAAACTAAACTGCAGAATACAATTGATAAATGTGTTCATATAAGACAGTTCATTACAAATAAGATAAAATGGACGAATAAAAAATTGCCCATGAACAAGAAACTATGGACTAAAATCAGTATTGCAAGTAAGCCGTAACGTTCCGGTGCGCCGTTCCGGGAAAGAAATATAGAGCTGGTACGCAGTAGTCCGACCATAACAGGACCAATACAATTTTCAAGCGATTTTTTCCGAAATAAATGTAAATTTGAGAGCTGCCTAAAAAAATATTTGTTATTATTCATTCTATCAACAGAACTTCATATGCGCTGTTACGTGTTGAAGTGCATTTTGTAACAAGCTGGACAAGAGCATTTCCATACATTCGCTTAAATGTACACGCGCTGGGCTTGGCAGGCCGCATTGCAGTGATGGTAGTGGCGGTCGCGTTAAGTAGGGAAGCACTCACGGATGAGGTTTTTTTCCAATGTTACCAGTAATAGTAGGCCTATTATGACATCTTTGGAAATGGAATTTTAGGAAACACTTCCTGTGGCCACTTTTTAGAGTGGCATTGTTATTGAGTAAACCATCTCTAAGTAATAAAGAATCTCTGCTATGGAATTTTGAATCTCTGATTTGGCTTTGCAGAAGGAGGGAACACTGAAAACGTCAGATCAGATGATCAAGCTTGTTGAATGGAGAAAAGAAAAGTGTTAAAATGCAAAGAAAAATTGATCAGATATTTAAGAGAAAAAGAGAGGCTGAAGATGATACTGTTGTTGTTAGGATAGAGCAAGGTGAATAACAGAGGGAGGAAGCAGCAGAACTACCAGGAACGGGTTGGTTACACTGACAGGCCAGAGAAGGTATATCAATGCTCTCTGGTATTCCTATAAAATATTACATGTATCAATATTCCATTACATCAATTTAAATATTACCATTACCTAATATCATTTTAACGTAATGTACCTTGTGTATAAATATTAGCATACTTTCCTTTTTTAAATTCAATGTAAAATTATCCATTTATTTTCCCATGTAATTTCTACAATTTCTATTAAATCTTGTGTAAAATCTCAACTTAGTTATGTATACATGATCAATCATATTAAATAATTCTATTATTAATGTATCAATCGAAAATCTCAAATATTTTGTATATGTATTTTCAATATATCTTTTGTAATATATAATTGCCATCCAAAAATCGTGGCTAAGAAACATTCTTTTTAGCAGCACTTTAATCAAACACACAAACTAACACGCTTTCAGCTCTCTCACAATGAACACAAATATTCCTCACTCGTCTCTCGTTATTCTCAGCATAAAGGTCAGTAATTATTCCTTCTCCATTTAATCATTTAACTCCAAACAAATCAAACTTAGCTTAATTCCTCGTCCTCTCACACTTATTCTTTGCAAACTGCCATACGAGAGTAGGTCCTAATTCTGTTTACTTCTCTCATTGTAGATCCCAATTCACAGTCCATCATAGTTACCTTACCTTAGTTATCTTACCTTACCTCACTTCACTTACATTTGACTCCATACATTTCATTACGTTACGTTGTATTCCTTAACAATTCTCTCATTGTGCATTCGTTGATTATATATATATATATATATATATATATATATATATATATATATATATATATATATATATATATATATATATATATATATATATATATATATATATATATATTTATATAAATATAAATATATATATATATATATATATATATATATATATATATATATATATATATATATATATATATATATATATATATATATATATATATATATATATATTTTTTGTTTATCGTCCATTTTCTTATAACCCTAGCGTAGCCTTCGAAGTTTTTCCCAATTCAGTTCACATCAGTCGTTAGGCCTAAATATTAACATACGACTATTCCATCCAATTCAACAAATTTATGGTAATGGTTTTCAAATAGCTATCTAGGCTTATTTATTAACTAAAATCAATCCCACTAATAACCAATACAATAAAGGGACATGGACTAGCTAGAGCGGCTGTCAAAACTGGATGAAAATATTACTCTCAGAACACGCACACACAACAGTAGGCTATATTCAGAGGTGGGCACTAAATACATTTAAATACTTTAAATGTATTTAGATACATTCTTAAATACATTTCAAATACATGATATATAATCACAATCGATAAGGACCATTAACATTACAACAAAAATATATCCATTAAAATGAAATTGTATATTATAATTACTTATGTAGGATTTGATGATAATTGGACTTAGGTACTACAAAAAAAAAAAAAATGAAAGTTCCATAGAATGAAATTTCGGTTAGCTATTTATATCAGCATTACATTTTTAAATAATATCAGTTGCTGAAATGTTTCGTCAGATAAAGAACTCCGTTTTAGATATAAGGTCAATCCTCCGAAAGAGAAGAGCCGTTCCACAGGAGCTGACGACAGAAGGGTGGTGTTGTATTTAATAAATCACTTTTATGTTTGTTTTTTTATCTAAACTTTGAAGTGTTCTATTTGAATCCTGAAGGAAACTTAAAAATACTAAACCTGCGGTTGTTCGTATTTGAGTGGGTTTTGTAAATCCAAAATAATCGTCACTGTCCGATACACCACTGGATGATTCAGCTTCGGGTCCCTCTGCTAAATTCTCAATCACTTGAATTATAATATTTTAACAGAGTCTTGGTGTCTTGAACTGTACTATGATACTAATATCTAACCAGCGGAGTTTGAAGAATGGATGGCTTGTTGATGCAATAATGGCATCTGTAAAGCCCTTAGGGACTGCACTTAGAAGAGGTGTGCAAATTTTAAGAGATCGTGATTGAAAGCTCTTTAGCTTTTTATCCACAGTGAGCGAGGTAGGGAGCAATTCTCCATAAGAACAGTTTTGTTCTTCCTGTAGGCGATCAACTTCCACTGCAATAGGAGCCAAAACTGAGACATACCTCGCAAGAAATTCAATTTCGTGACTTCTGAACACTGGAAATTCAAGGGACGTCATGAGTAGATGTAATTTGTCCTTGTGTTTTAAAAGTAATAACAATGCATCAAACAGAAAGTTCCGCCTTGTAATTCAAGGCACCTTTAATGAGCAGTTGATAACAGTTTTTATAATCTCTGCTAATTTTGGACGACCGCTTTTGTTCCATAATGCTGAGTATTTCCCCATCGCAGCATGATTGATATTTGCAAAAGAAGATATTTTCAGTGCCTGTTTTACATCAGTTGTGGCGACGAGACTGAGTGTGTGTGAAGCACAGCGCACATGCTTAGGTAGTATGAAGCTACATGGGTCAGACGAAAGGTATTCTTCCTGATATAAGGCATTTCTCATTAAGAAACTATCCTCCAGCTCGTGCTCACCATGATCTTCTTCACCTACCTGCCTTCCATTTTCTGAATCTGTAGACACATTTGCAGCAATGACTGAAAATTCCTTAAATGCTCTAATAAAATTAGAGCCGTTATCAGTGACGGTGCTCGTGATTTTCTGCAGGGGGATATCGTATTCATTAATGATATTTTCCATATGGTCAGCAATCCTGATGTAGTTATGTTCTCTTTTGAAGCGAGCGACAGCATGCCAATACTCCACTGTGACGGATAAGAGCAGCTTCCTCAAGATGAAAAAATAAATGAAATAACAGTCCAATGTTTGTCTCATAAATGTTTCCATAGATTTTACATATTAATATAATTGAGATATTTCCACCAACAAATAGGTCTGTTTTCAACCAAGAGCTGTAAAGACATTTTCAATTTCATATTTCACAAAGAGCAAAATATTAACATACCCAATGAACTGTTACGCCCCCCAAACTACCAAATATCTGCAGTAAGACATGAGTAAGAGGTGCTGCCTAGTTTATTCTTCAGTAGAGCTCTTGTCAGTTTCTCTTCTATAAGATTTCGGCCTAGCATCCGCCTTGAAATGACGTCAACTGAAGAATTTTTACCTACGGTAGTGGAATGTGTGATTATTGTAAGTGAAATTGATTTTCCTAGTGAATGAGAATATATGGTATCCATATAAAATTTTATATATCAAATGTAGCTATATGAATATCCTATAGCTATATAGAACTGGTACATTAATTAATAAATATATTATTAGTCCTTCATATTGAGAATTACATAGTAAAATATTAACTTTCAGTATTGTTAGGAATATATATATATATATATTATCAAGCTTTATTTCCTACATTTTTGACGGGCGGGCATGTTAGTTTTGACATAATGGTATAGGGGTATTGCTACTATAACAAAATACATCGTTATAGGAATTCATCTAATAACTACAAATAATCGATCAATAATTGTACTAATTGTTCCTGAAAATTTTTTATTCAATAATATCTTCAAGTAAATGATAGCGCGCTTTAAGAATATATGTATGTGGATTCTCATGAAATTATTGCAATATATTAACCTCTATTGTTTGTATATGTCTTCCTTTATTTAACTTCGTTATACAGCCTACATAGTGACCAATGATCCGAACGCTTTAGTATTCAGTCGTTATAAAAGCTTAACTTGTACTACTAATACTGTATTATAATTATAAACATTATTTGTAACTCAGAACTCACCTTTAAGTAATTTCACAAAAGCTGGTTGCTCCATGGTTGATAGGCAGAGATGGGCAAGATCACCAACTTCGGTGATCTTGAATATCAAGATCAAGATCGTGATCTTGAAGATCACTTTTCAAGATCACTTTTAAGATCACTTTTATATGAATTGAAAAAAGTTGTAGTCTTGAAAACGAAAACAATTATTTTGTTAATCACTCCTGAAAAATATTACTCGTGATACTCCCCTGAGGGCTAAGGCAATAAAAGAATCACATCCTATCTAAACGACGGGGATTGACGATTCCCCTTTCAGTTTTTCAGGTACTTTTCAGGTACTTATTATAACTTATCAGCAAAGAAAAGCTATTAAATGACCTACATATAGTTATGTATATGGTTACATATTATATATATATATATATATATATATATATATATATATATATATATATATATATATATATATATATATATATATATATATATATATATATATATATATATATATAGTTATGGACCATAACTCATATCAATGAATGGTCAGTGTCAAAACAAGTTCTTTTAAATTAATTTTAGAGATCAGAATTGGTCGTCTACATTGCTGTGTTAAGGAGGATTCTCGAACAAAATTTCCTATAAGGAAATTCTTAAATAAACCGGGATGGCTTTAAATAAATGAGCATCACAAAACACAAAATAAGTATATTTACATGAAAACGAAACTAATATTTGGAGTTTAAATAAAAAAGAAATTCAGAATTTAGATACAAATAATAGAATACAACACAGAAAAAATAAACTTAGCCTTTTTCTTTCAACACTCGCCGCGTTGTTTCCAATGCTTTAGTCGCTCAAGAACACAGTAAATACATAAGTAGCTAAAATTAAATAAAGTTTATAACATAAATTCAGTCGATGCGTTTTGCTGCAGTACGCAATTAATGAGAATATAAAAGTAAAAACCACAAGTTAATTTATTGTTCAACCGCTGTAAACATTTGCTTTCAACAAAACCAATTGTTCAAAGTTAGTATCCGAAAGACGACTTCGTTTTGGGCTATGAACCATGCTAGGAAACGAAAACAACCGTTCCACAAGTGCAGAGGAATGTAGCGTGGTGTTATACCTCTTGAATATCTTCTTTATATCAGGAGACTTATCTAAAGAGTCGAGTGACTTACTAGTGTATTGCAACTAATTGAGGACTTCTAAGTCATCCTTGTTGTTAGGAGCAGAGAATGAGCCAACCAAAGTTGGAAGAAATCGTCTTTGGATGATGAGGCTGAGTTCACCAAAGAATTGCCACTGCTGTCAGAATTACAATTTCTGACAGCCATTTGCAGCTTGTCTTTTACTTGAGACTTTATTGCTTCAGGGTCGCCGAAATTAGTCGCTTGCAACAATGAAATCCATCTAAGTTTGAAATATGGATGAGATACTGAGGCCAAAACTGCATCGGTTACCTCGGGGCTCAATGACAAAAAAAATGACCAAATTTGTTGAGGGCTGCTGCAATTGGTTTTAAAACTGACAAATATTCTGAAATAAATTATTTTATTACAATATTATTATATGAGTGAACATGATGATGAAATGAAAAATATAGAGGTGAAAATGAGTGCCATTTAGTTTGGCCCCTCACCCTCTCTGCCTGTCCGATTCTACCAGGTGTGCCTGAAGACTATACCCGTAACCCACTCATCATGGGAGGCTTGCGTCATTTTAATGCTGTGAACACAATAATCTATCACTCTCTACTACTGACCAGTCTTTCTCGCCTTAAATTTGCCTAGCCTAAGTCCCATCTTTAATTCTTTATGGTGTATCTATATGCCTAACCTACTGTAATGTTCCAAAGTTTTAAATAAGCACAGGCTAGTTTAGGACCTAATTAGGTCAATAGCATTTCTTATTTTATTTAAGGCGTAGGCCTATACCTATTAAGCCCAGGAAAAAATCCAGAATATATACTTAGGGCCTAATTAATTTATAGGAGCAGATTCAATGGAGATTGTTCCATGTTCATTTACACTCTTAGTATCAAACTTAGGTTTAGGCCCTAATTAAATATTTTTAAATTTTATTATACAGGGTAGCCTGGTTGGTATTTCTTAATCATAATAAAATGGGTAGGTACCAGTACCATACCAATATAATTAGTTAAAATTAAATAGGCCTATATATTTCTAGGCTCACACTAGGCCTAACATCTGCTAGCTATGTTAATGTTGCTAATTACTACTTAGTTACTAAATAGTACTAACCCTGATGTGCCTCAGGAGATTGCTTGTTGCGTCGAGGACAGCAGGCAGATTGTAGTTTTCTTTCTACATTGGATGCAAATAATCTTGATATTGTTTCCAGTTTTTTTCGACAATTTTAAAATATTTCCCGTTCAATAGCACACACTCATCCTTATTACCAAGATTTTTCTCTAAATATTAGGTTGAGGAAGAAGTTCTTGCGTTTTTTTTTTATGTTGTGTTGATTTAAGTTTTGTCGACGTGATTTGTGTACATATTAAGAAACAATAATAAATAATGAGAGCAAAATTTGCAAAGGTTAGGCTACGTCTCTTAACAGCGTAGACTATTAGGCTTTTGCTTAGGCTACGTCTTGAAGTTGAGTAATAAGTCATTGCGGTTTATTTAAAAGTTGTGTTAATTTAATTTTTGCTCTGTACCCTCAAAATGGAATGTCAAGTTGAAAGAAAGGCGCATTTTCGACACTTGTTGTTCTTCATTTTCAATCGAGACGGGAACAATGCAAACGCAGCCAAAGCTCGTCGCGATATTTGTGCTGTGTGCGGAGAAAATGTTTTATCAGAAATGACACCTCAATGGTGGTTTTCACGTTTCAAAAACGGTCATTTCAACTTAATGACGAAGAACGTTCTGGTCGTCCCATTAAGTTGGATGAAGATCGATTGAACGACCTTCTTCATGAAAATCCTCGTCAATCGACTAGAGAATTGGCTGTAAAATTGGCGTGTGATCAGAAAACTGTAGTGAATCACCTTCATTCGATGGGAAAAGTTAAAAAAATCGGTGCATGGGTTTCGCACGCTTTGTGCGAAAGCAGCAAACTTCAACGCTCCACGATTGCCGCAGGTTTGCTTGCTCGTCACAAGGCTACTCGGGGATATAAGGACATATTTCTTCACCGCATCATCACTGGCGACGAAAAGAGGTGTTTTATGTCAACATGAACCATCGAAAACAATGGCTTAGCCTCAATAAAAAACCACTTCCGCGATTAAAGCAAGGACTTCATCCAGGAAAGACGATGCTGTGTGTGTAGTGGGATTGTGAAGGCATAATTCTTTATGAGCTCCTTGCAAACAACGAGATTGTCAATGCAGAACTCTACGTTCAACAAATGTATCGACTCGCCGAAGCTATTCGCGAAAAGCGACCTCATCGACGTTATGGAGTCCTTCTGCAACACGCAAATACTTGTCCTCACATTGCCAATATGACAAAAGACGCCATCCAAACGCTTAATTGGGAAATCCTGCCGCCTCCTCCATATTCGCCAGACTTGGCTCCCTCGGATTTCCCTCTGTTCCGATAGCTCTCCAACAACTTGCGCGGCGTTTCGTTCAATACTGATGTGGAATTAAGAACCTGGTTAGACGAATTCTTCGAGTCAAAATCCAGAGATTTTTATTGCAGAGGCATCGAAAAACTAGTTGAACGTTGGGAAGAAGTCGTAAATAGCAACGGAGAATACATTATTGATTAATTTGCATATTGTTATCAATTAAAAATGAAGTTTTTCTAAAATTGTTAATAGTAATGAATAAATTTAATAAAACCACAAGAACTTATTCCTTAACCCAATATATTAAATACGCTTCTGGTGACAACCTAGAATATTTAGTTCCTTTGGGAGCCTGTTGAAATTTTAAGATTGCACACATTATTAAAAATTTCAACCTATAAATAAAATATGTTTCGAATTAATTTATTATGAATACAGACGTGTAATCTATATTTTCTGCCTATATATTTAAAAAAAATATATTTCACAATTAAAATTAGCTATGAAAAATATCAATTTTTTATAACGAATTTTAATTCTTAAATGCCAACACATATGTAAACATAAAACTTCATATTTAAAAATCTGAAATTAAAAGTGATCTTGAAGCATAAAGTGATCTCCAAGATCAAAACCACATGAAATAAAGTGATCTTAGATCAAGATCAAGATCAGATCAGATCACGATCTTGATCTTGAAGATCATGATCTGATCTCGAAGATCAAGATCGTGCCCGTCTCTGTTGATAGGGGCTGCACACCTTGTATGGTAATATCTGCAATCAGCTTATCAACAACAGATTGTTTGACCTTCTTAGTATTCACCGCAAAATACTCCGGTAATGTCTTTACTTTAACACTGCTGCATGAAGGACCATCGTCTAATTCTGAACATTTTCTTTTTGAATCTTTTTTTGAGCTGTCACGTAGTTATCCGCTTTTTGCACCAAAGCAGGATGTTTTCTCTGTTAATAAATGTACATGATCAGATAATTGAAGGGCACTTGTTTCACGTTGCCATAATTCACGTTAAATTCAATCAGTATATACTATAAATAAAGGTGTTGCAAAAGGAAGCAGGTAGGTTCATGCATGGTAAACCTACGCTACTTAACATTATCGTTAGCTACTAGCAATTTTGCCATTTTAAAAAATAAGAAATAATGAAAGTGTCAATTCAATTAAGTATCATATAATTAGCTTTAATATTTTCTTACCTTCAAATGAATGCGTAGATTGGAAGTAGCATTACTCACCGCAGAGATTTCGCCATTGCATGATGTACATAAACACTTCACTTTTTTCCGTCGGAAGATTTCACTCTAAAAGAATTACCATCTAGTAAAGGATGACTATAATTACATGATTCCTTATCTTCCTCGTCTTTATTATTGCTTAATCTATCTATTTTACACTCTTTCGAAGAAGCTGAAGTTGCCATGCAGCAGTTGAAATAACGCTGAGCGCTCTCACTATAAAATCAAACACAACTGTGACTATCTCTTAACTGAATTTGAACTGATGCAAACAATCTTCCCTCACCGGCTCACACAGTCAACCGTTTGTGTCATACAAGTTGCGACAGTCTAAAACATGCATTACACGTTCTTAACAGCTATATAAACCTATTATCAGTAAATTATTTGCAAAAAGTATGTAAATACTTTCAAACGTATTTAAATACATGATTTCAAATGTATTTACAAATACAATTTTAAATAGATAAATGTATTTAAATACTGCCTATCTCTGTCTATATTATACGATCAAGCTTTTAATTTATATGTAGGCTATTAGCTAACGCTTCTGTGCAGCTCTCATCTGGAACAATACAGCATGCTTTGAATCTGTATAGCCTACATTTTTACAGTTAGGCCTACACTGAATAAAGTAAACTAGACTAGTTTTAGTAGTTTTATATTTTTTTTATTTCAAACACTTGAGAGTAGAGGTATGAGGCAAGAGGAGGTAGGGATTAGTCAGAAGTGGCAGGATCCTCAATCACAGTTAATGCTAGGCCAGCAATACCACGCCCTTCTATAGGAAAGGAAAAACAGTATGAAGAGTTCAAGCGTAAAAATGAACGACTGTCTGCTCATGATGGAAAACCTGGCTGTACCTCATGCTGTGAAGTAAAGAACCTGGGTGTAATGGCATCCCGTGGTGTCAATATTGCTATTCACTGGGCTGAAAGAAAGATAGACTCATATGGTAGCTACAGGGATACCCAGCTTGCAGTGCTGCGTAAAAAAAAATCCATGAGCATGAGAACTCCAAAGCGCATGATGAAGGAAGCAAGATTCTTCAGACAGCCAAGAAAGATGTACTTATAGATATTAATGCCAGGAGTCAGGAGGCTACATTTCATTCTACCGCCAAGATATTCAGGACGGCATTTTATGTAGCCAAAAATGACAAGCCATTCACTGATTTCGAAAGTCTGATCGACCTGCAGAAAGCCAATTCTGTGAATTTGGGGCGTGTTTTGCCCAGCAAGACTATCTATGTTGATATTATTGAGCATGTGTCAACCCAGATGAAAAGGGAACAAGAGTAAGATCAGCATCTTGGCTGATGAGTCAACAAGTGTGGGACACAAGTCAACACTTATTGTGCACATAAGGGCGAATGTAGATGGAGAGATGGAGCCCAATGCCTTTCCACTGGATCTGGTGGAACTGGAAAGTCTCTCTGCAGCTCACATCAAGGAACCACTCATGGGTTGCTTGCTGAAGAATGGCTCCACCATTGAGCTACTACAGGAAGTCTTCAATGGATTTTGCAGTGATGGGGCCAGTGTAATGCTAAGAGTAAAGTCAAGAAAGTTAAGTTTACTGAACATGTAATGCAATAATTTCATGATGGTCTGTGATTAAACCAATGAATCATTCACTCAATCAGGTGTTGGAAAGCTGCTCCAGGGTGACTTCTCTGGGATAGTGTTATGGCATTGCCTCAATCACTGACTAGAGCTTGCTGCGGACCAGACACTGGATTTGACAGGAGGAACAAAAGACTTCCAGGTCTTTCTCAACACTCATTATACAGCCATCACCGAAGAAAGTCAGGAAACTGAGTGAATGTGCTCACAACCTCCACATAACCCTCGAAAGTTTCGGCAAAGTGTTCAATGTTCGCTGGGTAGCTTCATCATACAGGGCAGTCTTTGCAGTGTGGCATTCCTCTCTAGCATTGACACATTTCCGGAAGACACCAAAGGATGAGATCAGGGATGGCAGAGAGAAGGCTAAATTCAAAGGTCTGCTCTCCAAGTTGTACTTGATCAACTTCCTGAAGAGCCTTGCAGTGATGGCAGATGTTCTCAGTGAACTCAAGGACTTGTCTGAAATGCTCCAGAACAGGAAGATGACACCCCAAAGCCCCACACCACCAGGCCAATGTATGTCAAACGCATCGGAAGCTTCAGTACTTACCCAGGACAACACACAGTCGCTGCCAACCAAACAGAGGAAGCGATGGAGTTCAAGGGAGAGCAGCTAAGTGTGAGCAAGTCTCCTATCATCAACTCTAGTCAGTTCATTGGAGCGGGGTCTGACAACATGAAAGAAAGGCTTTTCACAGCCACAGCAAAAAAAAGCACAGGCCAGTGTTACAGACAACCAAAAATAGACATAAAACACCCTATTCAATCAAATGTCAGTACTCGACCCTGATAACTGGGATAAGAGGAGGTGAAGGCTTCAATTCAGTTCATACATGTGAATGAAAAAGAGGCCCACCTTGGTTTCGTGGAGTACAAGACAAGTGGAGGGAGAAGCATTCCTAACCAGGCCACCAGGCCCGCCAGCCTTTGTCAGTTGCTCGCCAGCCTTTGTCTTGTTCGCAGGTGTTCAGTGTTGCGCGCTCGAATATAATTCTTAAAATTCTTTTTTGACATAATTTACTTATATTTAAAGTGATTTTTTCTTTTTTAAAATAGATTTGTTCCATTTTAATTACAATTAAATGTTTTTTTGTGTGTGTGCGTGTATATAAATAAATACATAATCGACACTATCCGGCCGGTTTTTTTTTGTTTTTTTTTGCCGTCATCTCCTAAGCTCATCTTCAATAGACACCCAACTGTAAGTAATTTCTGAGTGTTAATAAATTATTTTATTTATCAATATTGTCTTCGAGTTATCCCTTTTTTCGTTTAATTCTGTTCTTTCCTGTTGCTAACCGTCCTGTTACAGGCCGTTGACCAATCACAACAGAGCCTTTTTAATCCCTTAATCCGCCTCGTGTTTCTGCCAGCGCCATTTTGCTTCATCTTTCTCTCTAAGCGAGTAATTTCCTAAAAATATTTCGTTCTAAAATCATAATTTATTTAGTATATATTCCCTATTTGTTAGTGATTTTTCAGGAATAAAGATAAGTTTTAAATACTAATTTTTCTATAATACAAGATATATCTCTTCGATTTAGTGAATTATAGATTTCATTTGGTTGATATTTAACGGTTGATAGGCATTGGTTTTTAGCACGTCCTTTTTAAAATCGACCAGTCTGTAATAATAAATCTATTTTGCAATTAAAATTTGTAAGTAAGTGTACTTATCATATTGTTTAGCAATTTTTTTAATATAAAGTGAAGTTCTAAATACCAATTTTCGCTACCGTAGGATCAAGTGTTTAATTAACGTGTATTGAATCAAGCATAAAACGGTGTGGTCAAGTATAAGTGTACATAAGTGAAATCGAAGAAAAGTGAGGTTATTATAAAAAAGAAGGATGCCCGGAGCCCTCAAATTAAAGCATTGTTGCTTTAAATGCAAGAATACACGTTGGATCATCGATTTTCAAGAACAATGCTTTGAGAATATCACGTCAAGAAGTGTATGCGAATTCTGCAAAATAAAAGAAAAATTTGATATCGAAAAGGCAAAATGGATGTCTGTAATAAGCTCTATGGAAAACCGCATCAATGCCCTCGAATTAAAGAACTGCGCTTGTCAAACAGAAGATGAAACCAGAATAGCTCGAGTAGATACTAAAATCGTGAAACTGGAACAAGAAGTCGCAATTCTCACTAACAAAATTGATACATCAAACATAAAAGACGAGGACAATTTCATCCAAGTCAGAAATAAGCGCCCATTCAAACCAATCATTCAGAAAAAAAACCAATCTCAACCAAAAATAGATATGATATATTGTCCTACGAAGAAGAGGAAGAAACGTATTTAGCTGGTGACTCAATAATTCGGAATCAAATCGATCACTTTGGAAGTTGGAACATCAAAAAGCGCAAATTCCGATGCTATCCAGGAATAAAGATTGAGCAATTAACAGAACAATTAAACAACTTTGAGATGAAAAGCAAAGAGAATCAAATCATAGCGAATGTTGGAAGCAACGATGTGTTCAACGGAAAAAACTATCAAGGTTCAGAAAGCATAATGAATGACTACAAGAAAATGATAAAAACAATCAAGACCAAAACGGATAATGCAATTGTTGTTGGGGTGCTACCAAGAATTTACGAGAGATACGAAAATCTAAGTCGAGCAATTGGGATAAATCATCGTCTAGAAGATCTTTGCAAGAAGGAGAATGTTAAATTTATTGACCCCTGGCTACTTTTCATCCACAACAAAGACTTGTTTTCTCAGGATGGCATCCATCTCTCCACAAAAGGTAAAATGAAATATGGAGAATTGCTACAAACTAACCTACGAAATTTAATGAAAAATAAAGCACCAAGTCAAGAACCACAGGGAAACGATCGAAGCCCCAATTCAGAAGAAATCAGTTAAACACATTAAAAACTCTATTCTTTAACGCAAGATCAATTAGAAACAAATTTATGGAGTTCAGAGCGCTGGTATTGACCAAAAAGTACGACATCATAGGAATAACTGAGACATGGATACATACAGAGTCACGTGATATTATTTCAGAATTCCAGTTAAAAGGATACAAGTTATTTCATAAAGATAGATTACAGAGAGAAGGTGGAGGTGTTCTTTTATATGTACGCGAAGATTTGCACCCTGTAGAATGTAACACTGACTCTGTTTTTGAAATGGTAACGGTTAAAATAAACCAAAAAAAGAACCTATATGTTATTTTAGTTTATAGGAGTCCACATCAGCTCCGGGAGACAGATGACCAATTTTATGAATACTTAACGAACATTTGTAAAGACAAGTTATCAGTGATCATTGGAGATTTTAATTGTGCTGAAATAAACTGGCCTAACAAAACTGCAGACTCAGAAGGACAAAGATTGATTAATTTTATTGAGGATAATTTCCTGACTCAGTGGGTGAAAGAACCAACAAGAGATGAAAACATATTGGATTTAGTGTTAACATCAGACGATGAATTGATTTCAAATTTAAATGTTGGAGACAGAATAGGAAATAGTGATCATAACGCAGTAGATTTTGAAATTAATATACCACGTGTCCTACAAAATGACACCACCCCTAAACTTAATTTCAAAAGGGCAAATTATGCTGAACTAAGAAAGAGTTTGAGCACTTTTAGGATAAATAATGAAGAAATAAACGTAGCATGGCAGGAATTTAAAAACAATCTTCTCAACAAACAGTTTCAATTCATACCACTGGCTGTTATTAAAGACAAAAATGTTAATAAACCGAAATGGCTATCTCAAGAAATTATGAAACTCATTAGAAACAGAGATAAAACATATAAAAGGCTAAAATACAACCATAATATAGAAAACAGGAATCATTATTTGGAATTGAGAAGAAAAGTTAAAGCCGAGATTACAAGAGCAAAACGAAATGAAGAAATAGGAGCAGCTCAAAATTGCAAAAATAATCCTAAAGAGTTCTTTGCCTTAGTAAACAGCAGAAAACCCATAAAGAACAATATTGGCCCAATAAGAGATAAGTACAATAATTTGCAGTTCGATGATATTGGAATAGCAAACACTCTCAACGAATATTTTGTATCTGTTTTCACAAAAGAGTGTAACTCGTATGACTATACAGAAACACGTGAAATGGCTAATATTATACCACTCGAATCGGTTCGATGCAGTGTCGACAACACAAAGAAACTAATAGAGAAGATGAATAAATTTAAATCCCCGGGACCGGATAAAATATACCCAAGAGTTTTAAAAGAAGTCATAAATCAAGTAGCAGAACATCTTACGCAAATTTTCAATTTATCCCAAGAGAGTGGAATTGTTCTTCAAGACTAGAAGATGGCAAATGTAACGCCAATATTTAAGAATGTATGTAAAGAGACTGCCAGCAATTTTCGCCCTATAAGTTTAACTTCCGTAGTTGGGAAACTCCTTGAAACTCACATTTCCAATACAATTGTAGAGCATTTAGAAAAGAATAAACTCCTAAATGATTCTCAGCATGGCTTCAGGAGAAAGAGATCTTGCCTCACAAATTTACTAGAGTTTTTTCACTATATAAATACCTTGTACGACAATAATAGATCAGTTGACATGTTGTATCTTGACTTCCGAAAGGCATTTGATAAAGTTCCGCATAAAAAGTTGATGTGTAAAGTAAGAGCCTTTGGAATTAAAGGCGAAATTGCAAAATGGATAGAAAATTGGCTTACGGATAGAAAACAGCGAGTAGTTATAAACGGACAAGCGTCAGAATGGGTTTCCGTTTGTAGTGGCGTCCCGCAAGGCTCTGTCCTTGGCCCGTTGCTATTCATTATGTACGTCAATGATATAGATGATGGCCTACTATCGAAAATTTCTAAGTTTGCTGATGATTGTAAATTAGGAAAAGGGATAATTACTGAACAGGACGTTCAAGAATTTCAAAATGATATTGATAAAATAGTAAGATGGACGGAAAAATGGGAATTGCCCTTAAATCTTGAAAAGTGCAAAATAATGCATATTGGTTATAATAATCCAAGGAGAGAATACAAACTGTTCGACAATGAGATCAAAGAAACTGAAAATGAAAAAGACCTAGGTGTCTACATTACAAACGATCTAAAGTTTTCACGGCAGTGCATCGAAGTCGAAAAGAAAGCGCAAAGGATTCTTGGATATATAAAACGCCAAATCACTTTCAAAAATAAGATTACAATTCTGAATATGTACAATGCACTAGTAAGGCCACATTTAGAATATTGTTCCCAAGCCTGGTCTCCTTACTTAAGAAAAGATATTGAGAAGTTAGAAAAAGTACAAGCCAGAGCCACGAAATTGATTCCAGAACTAAGGAATTATAATTATGAAACAAGATTAGAAAGATTAAATTTATTCAGCCTTGAAACAAGAAGATTGAGAGGTCAATTAATAGAAATGTTTAAAATACTAAAAGGAATAGAAAATGTCGACTCTAATATTTGGTTTCAGTTTAGCACATCTACTACGCAATCAAACGGAATGAAAATAAAACCCAAGAATTTTCGCACAAATATATGTGGGAACTCATTTGCGTATAAAATTGTGAACAAGTGGAATCAATTACCAGAGCATGTAGTGAAATGTAATACAGTAGAAAATTTTAAAAAGAAATTAGACAAAATTTTAAGAAATCTAACATAATATGTGACGTGACTAATAAGTTAAAATAAAATTTGTATGCTAATTTTAAGATTTACAAAATATTAATTGTATTTATTATAAAATATATTTATTGTATGCAATCATAATAAAATGCTTTTTGACATGAATATGTTGTAAATATTCCTTATAGCTCAGAATCATTAAGCAAAGACAAAGAACGAGTTTATGTTCTAATATTGGACGAGAAACCCTAATCTAAGTTGAATGTATATATATGTGTGCATGTATGTATATATATATATATATATATATATATATATATATATATATATATATATATATATATATATATATATATATATATATATATATATATGTATATATGTATATATATATATTAGCATGTAAAATATTATATAGAATAAGTAAGTTATGAGAGAACAGCAAATTGACAAAAAAGAGTTAACTCTTGCATAATGTAGCACAAGTAGCATAATAAAAAGTTTGGATGTAGCAAATAGTTACAAAAAAATAAGTACCTCCATTGAAATGGAACGAATGTTCTTTTGAGGTACTTACTATCCTTGTAACCAGATGAAGAAGCTGCTTATGGCAGTAGACACACTGTCTGCAAGCAATGCAAATTGTGAAAGAGGGTTCAGCTCAATGAATATGAACATTACAGAGTACATGAGTAAATTCACAACCAATAATGCAGCCAATCTCGTCTTCGCCAGCTGTGTAGGAACACCCTGCAGACAGTGGGATCCACTGCCTTATGGGAAGACATGGCCAGGCAAAAAGAGAAAAGCAGCCACCTCAACAAAAGGAATGGCTCGCCACTACACATAAGAAGAGGACAACTACTACAACCATCTTTGGAAAGTGTGGAACAAATATGTGTAATTCCACTTTTCCTGAATCTCCCTTGCCTACATCAAGGCCTTCCAGTTTTAGTTGGTAATCGATAATTTTCCTAACACCCAGAAAGGGACATGGACATGGCCGGATTGATTTGTTGTTCACACAGTGTCTGATTACTTAAAACAGATTATTGCATTGTTGAATGATGTTGAATTTCTGTTAAGTTTGTGATCTGATTTTTCCCAAATAATTCTATTGCCTTTCCCTACATGAAAATAAATATTTTGGTATAAATTATGCTGTGTGTCTAATTGCTACATCATAGAGGCATTTTAAAATTGAATTTGTCTCTGAGGATGAGGGGTGGGAGTGGTGGGTGAGAGGATGTTGAAGGTTGGAGTAGTTCCTGCATGAACTTAATCCTCCTTTCACCCCTGACTAAAATAAAGAAGAAACAAAAACTATGGGTGAATATGAAAAAGCTTAGCTTAAGTCTAGTGGAAGTGATTCTGAACGCCAGGAATTTTTGAAGACTGAGGAGGAGTACAGAAGGTTGAATAATCAGATCAGGAAAGAAACAAGCAATGCTGTAAAATCCAAAGAAAAGGACATCGCCAAACATATAAAGGATAACCCTAACATTTTTTGGAAATATGTCCAGTCAAAAACGATGAATAAATCAAGAATTCCTGAGCTGTATGTGAACAGAGACAAACAGTCAATGGCTAATGGTGATTTGGAGAAGGCCGAAGCTCTTGTAGGGCAGTTTTTTAAAGTATTTGTTGATGAACCTGAAGGAGAAATACCAAGATGTCGTGAGCGAAATGTGCCTATCCTACAATACTTGGGAATATGAAAGGATGATATAAGGAAAATTATCCAAATGTTAAAAATACACAAATCGCCAGAACCAGACGACTTACACCCAAGGATAATTAAAGAGGCAACATACGTTTTATTAGATCCTTTAAAGATATTATATGAATATTCTTTTATGTTAAGCAACTTCCAAATGTCTAGCGTATAACAAATATTACAATGATTTACAAAAAAGGTGCAAAAAGTGATCTTGAAAACTATAGACCAGTCAGCTTAATAAATGTTGTGTGCAAGATTTTAGAAACCTTAATAAGAGATGCTATAATGACATGCATGTAAAACAATGCATTGTTTAGTAATAAACAGTTTGGTTTCATCAATGGAAGATCTACAGTTTTGCAACTTATTAAAACTGAACAAATGAACAAAAACTTTGGATCACGGCAATGCAGTTGATATTATACAAGGTGTCCCAGAAAAAAGTTAACCGTACTTTGAATTAGTATAACTCAAAACCTATTAGAGATTTTTGAGTCTTGCAAAACAAAACAAATTTAACAACTATTTATTTGTCGATTCTGGAAATTTCATTAAATTCCCTTTTACAATATTGATACACTAATGGGTTTAGTGGAGGCTATCAAAATTATGTTTGCGCAAGGAAGTAAAATAATGAAACTTCGAAGTTTAAAATCAAAAAATAAATTTAAATCCATTTTTGACAAAAATACCTCTTCAAATGGGTAATGCAAATTCATTTTTTAGTTTTCTAAGCACCGTTTGCTTCCACATCTCCCCCATTTCTTTCCAAGAACAGTCGCGCCTTTGATCGCATTGATTGAACAACCTTTTTGATTAACTTGTGATTTTCCTTAAGTCTATTGACTTCACATGTGATACGATCTCTTAACTGGTTGATGCTTTGTGGTGGATTCGAATACACTTTATTCTTTAGATATCCGCATAAGAAATAATCGGACAGTGTTAAGTCAGGGGATCTTGGGGGGCCATTCAATTGCATAATTTAGCGCGACAATGCGGTTGTCAAACGTTTCTCTTAATTTTGTTCTTACAGCAAGCTGTCTATGAGCTGGTACGCCGACTTGAATCCACCAAAGTCTATTGAATTGATTGCTATAAATTTAGCCGAGTTCCGGGAAGCTCCTTTCGTTGATCATGCTCAGGAAGGCAGCAACAATCAAGTTATTCTCGTAAAACAATGGGCCAACAAGAAAACCATTTCCCGCATATTCCGATCCACAGAGACACTTTTTGCTGACAAATACGTGTGTCAAAGTTGAATGCTGGGCGGGGGGGGGGGGAGGTTCAGCGGTGCATATTGCCGAATGTTATGGCTATTTACCTTCACATTCATGAAAATCAGCAGTTACGGAATCAGGAAAAACTATCAAGAATGGATTAAGGCATTTTTATCAGAAAGACAAAAAAAGTAATTGTGAATGGTAACAAGTCAAGTTGGAAAGCTGTGACAAATGGAGTGGCTCAGGAGTCTGTACTAGGGCCTCTGTTATTTGTTATTTTTTATCAATTAAATTGCCTGAGTGTGTCACACATAACAGTGAAATATACCTTTATGCAGACGACACTAAGATATTTAGATAGCTAAAAGATAAGAAGGATCGAGAGAAGTTGCAACATGATATCAATGATTTGTATTTGTGGTCTGGAAAATGGGTTCTGAGTTTCCACCCAGGGTCAGAAGAACAAGTATTGAAGATCAAGTTTACATGATGAAGAAACATTTGAAGAGGACAACAGCAGAGAAGGATTTGGGCGTCATATTTGATAATAAAGTTAGATTTAATGACCATCTGACTTAAAAGGCGAACGAGGCGAATAACATTGTGGAGTTAATAAAAATATATTTTGTTACCTTGGATGGTGAGATGTTTAGAGTCTTATTTGTAACACTAGGAAGAAAGACATGTAGTGGTCGAACTACAGCATAAGTAGGCTTTGTGCTGGATTCAATAGGCCCGAAAAACACCACGAAGGGGACGTGAATTGGTCATATTTTATCCAAGTATGCCAGAAATGGAGGTTTACTTAGGAAACTGAATAAATATAGCTGCTGACCGTACGAGGCGATGCAGCGAGAAGCATATCAAATGACACGGATAAACATTGGGTCCAAAATGTAGACACGGTGTACAGGCAGGTTAGCTCCGCCCATGAGGTGGTTAGTTGAGACTCCTAAATGGACGCGGGTCTTTTCTGGCCACGCCCTCTGTACTTCGAGCATATATGAAGAAGAATCAGAATAGGAAAAGGATATATATATATATATATATATATATATATATATATATATATATATATATATATATATATATATATATAGAGAGAGAGAGAGAGAGAGAGAGAGAGAGAGAGAGAGAGATCAGGTCAGATAACTCGTAATCATTATTAGTCGGATTACTATTGCTATTGTTACTTAGCTTTCACGCTCCCAGTTTATCACCGAGTCTTGTCTTGCCTTCATCCCGTATTCGCGTTGTTAATACTTAGACATACTAATCTCCCGTCGAATACGCTCTGTAATCGCGCCGCTTATAATATCACTTTCGTTATTTAAATAAAGTATTTATTTTCGTAAGTCCATCTTTGCCTTAAGCCTTCGGTAAGCCCAACCATGCAAAAGAACACCTGAAAATTATTGATCTTTGCAGTCAGATTAATGAATCACCGCAACAACAGCCATCACACAAAAGTTATGACCTCGTCGTACCCATCTTGTAGATGGTGGATCACTTGTCCTGCATTCAACTCTCTTTTAAATGAATGTGTTTGGTAAAAAACAAACTAAATTGCTGAGCTTTCGATCTTATTCGATCATTTTCGGAGCGTTTTGATATGTTTTTGTCTCCTTTACCGATGTAATGAGTGGAGTGAGGATCTGACAGAATGAAATAAAAGAATTTTTAAGGGGTATTTATTCCACCTAGGTTGAGCATAACGTTAGAGGAAACGGGCCAGTCCGGTGAGTGGAATTTGAAAATAATTTTAATGTTAGATTCCAGCTTGTCGCTTGACTGTTGATAGCCGGCTTATCTTCGTTTATTAATATGGCTTCTAAGATGTTCAGCCTAGCTTTATTAACCTCTTTTCTTTTAATAACGGTGTTGTCAACTAGCATAACTCTCGTTAGGTTAATGTTATGAGCACTCTCCATATGATTTTTAGGCCTTCCGCTTTAAAGATGCATAGTTAAACGTCTCGAAAGTGTAGTAGTTGTCATGCCAATATATTTTGACTTGTTATAAAATTTACAGTCATTATCGGGGCAGATGAACTCGTAAACTATGTTGGTTTACTTGAGATTTGAGGAGTTTAGGCAGTTGTTGTTTTTCATCAGGAGATTGCTGGCTTTTGTTTTTTTTTATAATAAATGATGATTTGAATTTTATCCGTTTGATTTTTAACCTTGATCTTACGGTTAATAATATCTTTGATGTTTTTTTTCATCTATTTTATAGGCCATAGACATCTGGTTTCTGTAAAACACTTTGATGTTGTTGACTTCTTCTTGATTACTTTCAATTTTATCCGTATCTTTGCAATGATTATTTAAAAATGATTGTAGTTGTTCGTCAACCATGTTGTTTGAAAAACCGTTGTTGACGAGTGTTTGTTTTACTCGTGCTATCGGAGAGTGAATGCTCAGAAAGGTATAAAATAAGCGTAATCGGCTCATACATCCGCCGAGCATATAAATGCTGCTCTATGTTGGAACTTTTCCGCTTGATTTGTTCTTTGGGAATCTGATATGCAGCAGGAATATGAAGACCCAGGTGATTTCACTAATCATTTATTGGTCGGATGCTTCGGACCTTTACTAGGACCATCTTCAGCGACTGTGTCGACTAATGAGAAGGGGAAGGAACATTAATCGAGAACAGTTAAAAGAATGCATTAAATAATGGCTAAAAAAGCGGATGAAGACAAGTTAAAATAATAAAATTGACAATTATTAAGATTAAAGTAAAAACACTAATAATAATATATAGAATTTATTAATACTACCCAGTGCGATTTTAAAAAAATAATAGAAAGAAGTAAAGTTATAACATAAACTGACTTGTATATCACATATTAAAAGTAACTGAAGTAAACAATAAAATAACCTATTATATTAAATTATAAAAAAAACAACAAAAAACCCGAAAACAAATTAGAATGAATTAAACAAAGTGACTAACCTTGATCGTTGGAATTGAGGAATCAACTAACTAAAGATATAAAACTAAAAAGGAGATTTGATCGGTTGGTCGGTTGGCTAGTTAATCTATTGAAGCGTTGGTTTGTTATATAATGAATAGTTTAATTAAGGAGGAGTAATTATTTAGGTTTGGATTTATTTTATTGATATAAAGTGAATCTAAGATTTTCAAATCGAGAGAAGTTAAGACTTTCTTCACCGGGCACGGGACGATCTGGGTGATGTCATCTGCAAATTTCAGATACATCGTGTCCCTATGCACCAGTGTTGGGAGGTCAATGGTAAAGACCAAGTAAAGCAGTGGGCTCAGGCAACTTCCCCGTGGAACGCACGCATTCGGTTAGAATTCGGGTTCTCTGTGTCCTCCGATCATGAGACATGCCATTCTGTCCATGACAAAGTCACAAAGGATCCTTTCCAGGATTGGGTACAGCTGGAGGTTCAAGATCTTGTATTGAAGTCCCTCCAGCCAGACTTTATCGAAGGCCTTCTGCACGTCCCTCAACACGTCTACACAGTACCCATTCGCACGGCAATAAGCAACTTTTTCTGTTAGGAGCGCTAGGTATGACACTGCATTCAGCACCAGTGTCCACCAGGAATGAAAATTCAGAAAGTGGGTAAAAAATACGAAATAGACGAGCTACTTGAGGAAATGAGGTGTAGGCAGGGGATGTAGACCCTTTTGTCTCATGCCTTTTTAGTTTAAAGTGTGATTGAGAGACTGGAGTTGGTTTCTCTTTCGTGAACCAGAGCGGAACCTGCACCTTCGATCGCCAAACCCTTGTCCGTGCTCGCTCTGTGGTTCCTGTTGCAGCTTTAACCGCTGGATGTCGGCTTCCATCCTCCGTATTGAAACCTCAAAGGTTTATCGATAGAGAAGATGGAACCCTTGAATGCTCGGCCGGTTTATCAGAGGAGCTCGCCGTGCCTCGAATCTGCGAAATTGAAGCATTATTAAATGGGCCGTGAGTTCGGCCGTCGCCCCAATTCACATAAGGACTTTTATACAATTTATCTGCGGCTGCAGCAACCTCATCACTGCTCATGGGGTTCGAGCTTAGGATTAATGGCCTGATTCCCCCGGGACTCCTCTCATGAAAATCTCAGTGAGGAGAGAGCTAAAAAGTTCGATTTGAGCACCTTTTACCCTGATAAGGTCCTTCAGATGAGTTAAAAATGAAGTAAGACTCTTATCTCCCATTTCCTGGTATTCAGGGGCTCTCTCAGGTCGTCTATTTGGGACCTACCGTATTTATTGAGGAAAGCCTCCTTCAGGCGGTCTAGAACACCAGCCTGTTCCCCGTTAATTATCACTTCCCTGAATTGAATAAAGGTACTTATGGGCAACCACTGGATAATTGCTGCTACTTTCTCTTCCTCGGCGATGTTCTGTGGTTTAAGGAGGAGGGGCGAGACTTCCAACCATGCAATTGGGTTTGCAGGATCATAAACGGGAAGAGAGAGATACGTATGTGGTTCTCTATGCGCGGACTGTGGGTTCGAGGCAGACGGTTGGTCATGATGAGGTTGGCCGCTAACTGATGTCCTTAGTTGGTGTGTTTGGTCCATCATAGTCACTGTTTTATGTATACTTGTGCTAGTTGAATGAATGTGTTGACGTGAGTGAAGTACTTGTGGCTTTGTGCACGTGTATGTGTGGAAATTATTTACGAGCACAGGAATGTGAAGAAATGAAAAATAATTGAGAGATAAAGGAAATTGTCCACTCGTTGAAATTAGGGGATATTATTAAATTAAAATGACATGAATTATGATAATTGGAAGAATGATGTTAAAGATAACACGCGATATTAAAAAAAATGAACTCATCAATCGAAAATGCTCAAGCGAGGCTTTGAGAAAATTGACGCGTGGAGTTAAGAATTATTTTAACGTTTAAACTAATTTATTGAATGGCGGGAGATTATTAAACTTGGGTACCACTTTATAGTATATGGTTATTCATGTGATTTATTTTCTGTTAATAAATCAGCCTAAATAGCATTTCGAAAACCATAACCACAAATTTGTTTGATCGAAGTTGTCGCCTGATAGTTTTTAGGCCTAAGACGAAAGTGAAATAAATATGACGTGATATGGTGACTATCATGGACTGTGAATTAGGGGTTGCAATATGAGAAGTAAATATAATTAGGACCCACTCTCGTATGGTCGTTTGCAGAGAATTGCGAGAGGATGTGGAATTAACTAAGTATGATTTGTTTGGAGGTAAATGACTAATTGTAGAAGGAATGATTACCGACCTTTATACGAAGAATGGTGCGAGTCGAATGGGAAAGAATATTGTTCCAGAAGGTCGAACTGAAAGCGTGCGTTTGTTTGTTTGTGTGTGAAATTTTAAGAGATGTTGTTTGAAACAGTAGTACGTTAAATGAATTGACAAGTAAAATAAATGAATGAATGAATTATTAAGTTGTACATAAAATATGATTTAATTTACAAAAGTTAAGTAAAATAATTGAACGATTAAATTGACAAAGTTAAAGGATTGCATGATATGAATTTTACATAATAATTGATGTATATATATATATATATATATATATATATATATATATATATATATATATATTTAAGTTTCCCAGGAGGTTTTTATTATAGGAGTACCCAGAGGCATTGCTATAGGGTTATGCGCTCCTATCTCGCTCAGTTGAGCTTGTAGCCTATTTGCTAGTATCTTTTCAAAAATCTTGCCGAGCATCTCCAGAAGAGAGATCGGGCGATAGTTTGCCACCTGGTCTGGGGGCTCGTTTCCTTTCGGTATATAGATGATTTTAGCCATCTTGTACCCGTCCGGAAAGTAGCCTGTATTCAGGGCGGCATTTAATGTATTGCCAGTCCCTGAATGAGTTGTCTCGGGGCATTAAAGAAGTTGTTTTTCGTGATCCCAGATCAGCCTGGTGTCCTTTGCTTGAAGGACCTTGTGGTTTTCATGGTCTCTTCGAAGGTTATTGGGCATCCGTTGCCAACCATCTCTCTTTCCCGAGATACTTGCGGGTGAGGATGGGTTCTATGTATCACTGTGCCAAGGGCCTCGAGCAGTTGGTCTTCGAATTCCTGGTCGAAGTCGTCTTTCTCCTCACGCGTTATAGCGAAAATCTTTTTCCAGTGTGTCCTGAATCTTTTTTCGAGAGACACTGGATCCTCAATGATTTCATCTCCATCTTTTATTATTGTTCTGGCTTTGGTGGTCAGTCCCACCAAGGCTACTTTGTGAGTTATTAATTTCACATATATATATATATATATATATATATATATATATATATATATATATATATATATATATATATATATATATAATGTACACTCATTGATAACACCATTATTAAAAGAAAAGAGGTTAATAAAGCGAGGCTTAACATCTTAGAAGCCATATTAATAAATGAAGATAAGCCGGCCATCAACAGTCAAGCTGGAATCGCACATTAAAACTATTTAAAAAAAAATTCACTCACAGTCAGTGGCTCATTTCCTCTAACGTTACATTTAACCTAGGCGGAATAAATACCCCTTAAAAATCGTTTTCTTTCACTTTCTGCCAGGTCCTCACTCCACTCATTAAATCGGTAAAGGAAGCAAGAACATTTCAAAACGCTCCGAAGATGATCGAATAAGATTGAAAGTTTAGCAATTTAGTTGGTTTTTACCGAACACATTCGTTTTAAAAAGAGATGAATACTGGACAAGTAATCCATCATCTACAAGATGGAGTAAAAAGATAGTTAGAAGAAGAGAAAGTTGCCAAAGGAAATTAATTAAGGAAAAATACACAATGGTCTTCAACAAAATTTGCATTCAAGAAAGCCTGCTACCCAACTACACTATTATATATATATATATATATATATATATATATATATATATATATATATATATATATATATATATATATATATATATATATGAAATTAATAACTCACAAAGTAGCATGTGAGGTTCGTAATGAATACAATGTCCTGCAGGAAAAATGAAAACGTGCTTCCAAGTACTTTCGAAATTTATTCAGTTCATTCTCAAGGATAACTACAAGAGAAAATAATATAATAAGGGTATATAAAAGCTAGTAGAAGATAAAGGACCGCCTCTAAGGCAAGAAAACACCAATGAGGAAGTAGTATAGGGACGGGTAAATTTACATTAAGATTTAGCTATAACAGGTAGCAAGGTCAAACCGAGAGGCAAAAAGAGTCAAGAACAGAGCCAAAAGGGTTAAAACGATTAACGTATAAAGCGATAGTCTAAAGAGGGAGATTAAGAGAGAACGAGAATTAAGCAGATATGTAGGGGAGAGGGTCAAAGAGAGAAGAAGAGAACCAAAATAATGTTAATAGAAAATCAATGCAATAATTAAATTGACAAATCGAGTGTCCATAAAAATGAAAATTGAAAAACAATTAGGAACATAAGACAAAACTAATTTATTTAAGAATGAGTTTTTTCATAACAGCATCAATTTTAAAAAAGCCACGGGAAATGTTAAAGTTATTAAATTGGCTTATACATAAACATTCAACAAGGTTTCTTTTAATTGAGTTATTTGAGCGAAAAATAAATTTTGCTTAATTCCAATTTATTAAGAGGTTATTTTCAGAAATATGCACAAAAAACCCCGCACTATTATTTACGGCTCTCCTAACATTATATTTATGTTGATTAATACGAACAAATAATTGCTTTCCTGTCTGTCCAAAATATTTACTTGGACAAACAGAACATCCGACCGAATAGAATAAGCAAATATTATTACAATGATTGTGAATTAGAATGTTTTTTATAGATGACTCGTATTTGAAAGCAACTGAAATGTTAAAGATTTTTAAAATACGAGGAAGGTCAATGAAACAAACAGACAACGGTAAAACCAAAATGTTTTTAGCCTTTAAAGAGATAGTAGGAACTGTATTATAGAACGTCATTTTTGCCGAGGAAAGACAGTTTAGAAGAAAGGGATAAGGGTATCATAATTTATGGCCAAATTTAAAGATGTTCGAGAATTCTCCAATATAGAGGTTCTTAATGATAATTTTTCTTCAGGATTTACAGAAAAGAATCCAGAATGATTATTTGATGATAATTCACTGCGGAAACCAGACTTAAGAATTCCATGTCCCGCTGGACGCAATCTCGGAAGGAATCAAGAAGCGGATCACCTTCCCTCCGTCAACCTCCACTTGTATCGGTGCCTCGCCAAACGCACCTGGCACTGCCACAGCGAATATGTGTCCCGTGCTCGCCCCAAATACTGTCATTGTGATACGCTCCGGTCGCGTCGTAAGGAGACCTCGGGGTTATCAGAACTAACAAGTCCATATTAAAAGAAGGGGGTGGATAGAGAGAAAGTGAGCAAGGAGGTTTAATTCAGGGCTCAGCTAGATAATTTTTATCTTCGGAAAAGAGATAATTTTAGGAAATAAGATTTCATGTTTCACGGTTCTGTGACAATAAACAAAGGCCCAGCGTCTTCCCTGTTTCTCAGCTTGGTGTGTTGGATAAGTATATCTGCATAGCTGTTTCAAGATCTCCTAGAATTTTGGCGCGGCAGGAATGGTCAGCAAAGATAGCGCGAGGGGCGTCTTTTGGTTGCGTGAGTGTTTATGTGTGGGAGTGTGTATGCGTGTGACCGTGTGAAAGCGTCTTGAATTCATTTTTGCCTTTATAGGCCTTACAAGAATACAGTATTTGCAAATATTATTTAAATGATTCCATGAATGACAAAATGCTATACAATTTCAGTAGATTAATTGCAGGTGCATAATTATGTGTGTGCCCATTTCAAGACGTCATAGGAATCACATCACACTCATTTGTGAGGCTTCTTTTGTTGGTCTTAATACCCTTTGCAATTGAGCACGACAACAGTATATAAAGGTAATTAATTTTTATACATGTAAATTAGTTTCAATAATATTAAATTTATCCACTCCACTTATATTAATTTATTTTATAATATTTTACATTATATTGAATCCCACAATTGTTATATTATTACATACAAGCAATTTAATAAGATTCGACAGGTATTCTTAATGTATTTTTTTTTATTTAATAGGCTCAATTCAGTGCGTTTAATAAATTAAAATAAAGCTTTATCGAGATAAAATCATAGTAAATGGATTGTTTTTTACACATATCTTAATCTTAATAGAAACCAAACAAATCAATAATATTAATTGTTTTCATATAAGGTTAAAAAACACATTCGTTCAATAAGGGCCAAATAGCACCGTATCTCTCCTTTCAGTGCTTTAAATACAAATGCCATTTTATCATCGATTAAACCCGATTTATATTATATTATATATATATATATATATATATATATATATATATATATATATATATATATATATATATATATATATATATATATATATATATATATATATATATATATATATATATATATATATATATATATATATATATATATATATATATATATGATGATGAAAATTAATGCAATATCGCAAGAAAAGATGAGGAATTAAACCACATTCTCCGAAGACAATTTAATTCAGAACAGTTTCGGTGTATCTCACACCCTTTTTCAACTGACACTGGATAGAAAATATACGAAAAGTGCATGCAAACATAATAACACAGGGTCAGGTCGTGAAAGATCCCCTCTTTTATTCCCCAATCCCCTACTTGTAGCTAATCTGGGGGGGGGGGGGGTAGGCCTAAACATATTGAAGGGCTGACATTTTACTATTTTGTTTATTTGCTTTCTTATTACAGGATTAAAAGAAAATTAACCCTCAGATAGATTTAAATTAGGAACTGACGATATCAAGCTCGATTCTACGATTCTTCTCTCAACATAGTCAGCCGATTTAAATACCATTTTACTTCCATTGAAATCGATCGAATGATTCAAGTCTCTAACATGGCAGAATATTCCACTGCTTTCGCTGCCCACTCTAATATCTCTTTTGGTTCATACAATCTCTTGTCTAGATTTCTCCCCGTTTCACCTATATAAACTTTATGGCAATCGTTGCATGGTATTGCATATGCTCCTATGTTATGATGTTCTTTGGGTTTCCTGGCAATCATCAATTGGTTTAAGGCATTGTTATATTTAAAGGCTAGATTAATACCCGCTTTTCCAAATATGTCCTTTAAACTATTTAATTTATTATTAAATGGCAATGTTATACATTTGTTGAAGTCATTAGTGCGGGAAGGCTTATTACCATAGAATGTTTTCCTAGCTGCAAAAGGGGCAGACGATATGAACCAATCGGGGTAATACAAATTAGAAAAAATGGTCCTGATAATGACAATTTCTTCATCTAAATAGGAAGGATGACATATTTTGTATGCTCTAAGGAAAAGGTTAGAAATTATCGATTTTTTAACAGTATTATCGTGAAAAGAAAAATAATCTATATAGGCATTCGAGTGGGTTGGTTTCCTATACACGTCAAGTTTTAATTCATGGTGATCTTTATTAATGAGGACATCTAAAAAAGGTAATCTATTATCATATTCCCATTCATATTTAAATTTGATGGAGACATGCAAATTATTCAAATTATTAAAAAAGGTATCAAAATCATGGCCATTAGGCCATACAGAAAATACATCGTCAATGTACCTTAACCATATAAAGTTAGGGGGAGAAATTGTGGGAAGGAGTTCATTCTCAAAATATTCCATGAAGAGACATGCCAATATCGGAGATAAACTATTTCCCATGCTAAGGCCAAATATTTGTCTATAAAACTCATTATTTACTCGAAGCACATTGTCAGAGAGACATAATTCAACTAAATCGATAAATTTACTCGTAGAAATGGGAAGATCCAAATTAAGTCTAGGCATGATTTCCCGCAGAAGGCCCATGGTTTGGTCAACCGGAACTTTGATAAACAAAGAGTTTACATCAAAGCTCGCAAGTTTTCCATCCGGTAATTGCAAGTGGTTGAGGCAGTCAACGAAATCTTGAGTGTTCATGATGTGTGCAGATGAGATTCTTCCTACTGCTGGAGATAAATGCTTGGCGAGCCATTTGAAGAGCTTATAAGTGGGAGAATTAATATTGGAAATGATTGGGCGTAAGGGACATCCCTCTTTGTGGGTCTTTGGGAGCCCATACATATAGGGAAGTGAAGGGTTCGTACTCCTGAATTGTTTAATTAAATCAGCGCTTTTCAATATTCTCTTCAATTTGTTGTTGAAATTGCTTGTTTTGTTATTGAGCGGATCACTTTCTAGCTTTTCATATGTGTTCACATCATTAAGAAGTTCATTTAGTTTATCATTATAACTATGTTTGTCCAAAATGACTAACTGATTCGTTTTATCGGATTTGGTTATAACAATGTTGTTATTAAATTTAAGTTTATTTAACGCAATCTGAAATATCTGACCAAATTGGAGTTTTTTTGTTTAATGCCGAGTGTTGTGGAGGGTGTGGTGGGCATCTGGGAGGTGGAGGAGGTGGCGGTTGTGGTATCAGTGGGAGTGGGGTTGGAGGCTGTGAGAGGGGAAGGGGGGGAGGAACGGTAGGAGGGGGGGGGTGAGCCTACCGAAGGAGGAGTGCTGGTGGTAGGAGGGAGTTTAGGTATATAGGAGGAAGGAGTGGTAGCTGTGGAGGGACGAGAAGTGGGAGCAGTGGGCAAAGGGGCAGCTAAGGAGGGTACAGTGGCGAGAGGGGAAGGGTCAGAAGGGCGGGAGGAGGCAGGAGCGTGGGGAAGGTGGGTGGTGGGGTGTGAGGGGGCGGTGGGACCAGGGGGGAAGGTGTTCGTGCCCACCGGGGTGGGGAGGAGTGTGGGTCTCCTGTGTGTATGCTCGTCGATTAGAGCGAAGACCTTCTCGGGAAAGGTGATCTGCTCTAGTCCGTGTGAGGCGAACAGTTTGTTCAGTATGTTTGCGTATAGGTAGGGGATGTCGCCCCTCGACATGTCTTTTGCCACCGTTGAGAGCAAGGTGGCCAGGTGTAGCTTTGGGTTTGTGGTCTCATTGGGTGTGTGGTATGGGTTACTGGTGGGAGTCGGGAGTAGTGGGGGTCTCTGGGTGTAGGGTGTTTGGGTGGTGGTGGGTGTCTGAACATGTGGGTGAGTCTGGGTTGCTGCTGGGGTAGGGTGTGTCTGGGGTGTGGACAGCGTTGCGCTGGCAGCAGCAACGAATGTTCTTGTGAGGGGAGAGGGGCGGGGGCGGAGTGTGTGGTTGTGTTGGTGGGTTGTGGACGCCGTATTGCTGCTACGGCGTCAGAGCGGGCCTTACTTATTAAGTAAGGGAATTTAGGGTTGACGGCGACATGGTCGCCGCCGCAGTTTGTGCAGAGGGGTGAGGTGGCTATGCAGGTGGTGTAGTGGTGGCCCACTACACTACACCTTGAGCAGACCAGGTCTGCTTGGCAGTTTCATGTTTTGTGTCCGGTTTTGTAACACCGGTGGCACTATGTGGGTTTTTTGTTCAGCTGTGGCTCGATGTTATGTGGATGTGTTAGTGTACCGCATACCTTGATGCTTTAGTCTAGCAGCAGTGTTTGTTTTGTTCGTCGGACAGTGTAATTATTGCCCATTGTTTTGTATGGTTGTAATAGACGTCTCTGATGACATCCTCCCCATACTTCTGTCTGAGGTATGTGCGGAGGTCATCGGTGGAGAAGGTCAACCATAGGGGGTTGGTCTTGAGGACTCGTATTTGGTGTTTCTTGTGTACATCACCTGCTAGTTTTGTGTGAAGGTCTTGTGCGGCGAGTGTGTCACCCGCAAGTTCGTGAAACTTGACTGCGTCCTCCTGTAAGCGGAAGACGAGTTTGTGGCCTGTGTGGGTCTTTATTATGTCTGTGATGGAGGTGTCCTGTATAGCGGCTAGTTTGAGAAGTGTATGTTCATTGTTGGTAGTGGATGTTTTTTTCTGTTATGTGTAGGAATGTGAGTGTAGATGTATTGTTGTGTACCATGATGAGGATCGCTTTTTAAAACTTTCTTCAGAGGGGGTCCCCCGCCCCGCCGATAACGACCCCGTGAAAATGACTCGGATGTGATGATGATTAGTGAGTGAGTATGGACGTGGTTGAGCTTCTCGGAGGGTGTGAAAACATGGCGGACTTAATGATGACTGAAGCCCGAATCAACTGACTCCAGTTGGGGTGCCGCCCCCTCTATTGGGTTTTGGGTATTTCTCAGTTACATCATTCTTCTCATAGAGACGGTGGTATGTCCCTCTGTGGTCTTGAACGGTACCGCAAAGTAGGGTATTAATCCTCCCCGTGTTGGTAACTGAGTCCAATCCAGATTTGCGCCTTCCTTTGGGTTCTCCAGCGGGCTAATTATGCCCTTTCTAAGTAGAACGGCATAGTTGCAAGGGAGCCCTATGTGTAGAGTCATATTCACGGAGCCGGGTTACGGCGGGGCAGGTATGGGGAGGGTTTAGCACGTCATATCCCTATAACGAGCCAGGGAAATGAAGGAATTTCTATTCAGGAGGGGTGGAGGGGGCGGGGGAGCTTTTACTGATCTCGTGTATTTCTCTTGAGATGATACTTTCCACGGTATGACTTGCCGAAATCGCACTGTTCTCAGTGAGAAGCGTCGAGGGAAATCCCGCCAGGCCTTGCCTCCTGTATCTGAACGATAGCAGGGAAACGCAGAGTTGTTTGTGAACTGGACTTGGACTTTGGACATAATAGCTGGTGAAATATAGGTAGAGTTAGAGAGAAAAAGTAAGAGAGTAAAGTGGTTACAGGGTGAGTTTAAAGAATAGATGATGTGTGTGAGACAGAATAAAAAGGTCGCTGGTGAAAGGGTAGCTCTGTTACTTTGTTAGTTTTTTTAATTTTTTTAATTTAATAAACTATAAATTTTATAGTTTATTTAATCAAATTAACAAGGTTAATTTAATTACTGGTTTTTCATCTTAATGATGATCTTTGGCATTCAAGCCTTTATTTGAGACGGGGTTTTTAAACCCGCTGTGGTTATTTGAACAGATATTTTTCTAAATGTTAATTTAAGTTTGAAATTTTTATTAAAGTGAATTTGGGTTTGGGATTTATTTACTAATAAAAAACTTACGCATTACACTAGTCGATTCTTGTCTATTGTCGATTCTTTAATGTATATTTGGGAGTCACGTCACCGCCAGACTGTAATTTGCTGCTTTTAAATGGTCTTCTTTGTCGGTCGGCTTCGATATCTAGGTGTGTACGAGAGAATTCAAGGGTTAAGCGGGCACCAATGGCTTGCCATATCTTTTTAGCTCTTGGCGATATATCGTCAGCGAACTGAACGTATACCGTACCTTCGGATAGAGGTTGTGGTAGGTCACGTGTATAAATGTTGTATAAAAGGGGACTAAGACAGCTCCCTTGTGTGACCCCTTATTTGAGCTCGAATTCGGGGCCTTTGTATCCTCTGATATGTATGTATGCTCTCCTCTCCATTATGTAGTCGCATAGAATACTCTCCAGATTTGGGTTGAGGCCTACTTGAAGGATCTTAAATTTTAGTCCTCTCTTCTAAACCTTATCGAAAGCTTTTTTTTGACATCGCGGAGCACCAGGTCAGAATGCCTTTTGTCTGCCTTGATCTTAGCAAGCTTTTCGGTGATAACGGCTAGTGCCGTATCAGTCCCTTTTTTTCTTTATGAAGCCGTGTTGTTACTCGTTATGCAAGTTGGCTTCGTCGAGAAAAGTGTTGACTCTATTGGCTAATATCTTCTCGAAGACTTTGCCAGCAAATTCTAAGAGAGATATCGGCCGAAAGCTGGCAGGGCAGTCCGGGGGCTTTCCTGATTTGGGAATAAAGATCATCTTGGCCACTTTCCACTGATCGGGAAAGTAGCACGTGTTCAGAGCGGCATTCATGATGTTAAGCAGCCTACTCCAAACATTAGACGGAGCCTTGATGAAGTTCTCCCTGGTCAGCCCCGTGGTACTCGGTGCTCTTTTACGAAAGGATTTTAGAGCGAAGGAGAGTTCTAGGGAAGTTATATGGTGGGGGGGGGGGCTTCTTATAACTTTGCTTTATTTATCAATATCATACTTCATCTTGAGATTTCTATATTCGAATCTATTTATTTCTTCTTGACTGAGGTTGCCCCTTGAAACATTGTCTTCCTTTTATCTGACTCATTGACTTTGTTGGCTGAGATTCCTTCTTCTTTAATTTGGCTGGGTTAGTTCTTGATCTTCGTTTTCTTTTCTTGATGCATCTTTCAATTAACTTGTGATGAATTCTTGATCCTTCTTGATTCCTTCTTGATTCTTGATGTTCGATGATTTCTTGGATTCTTGATGAGTTAATGAGTTCTTTTGATTCTTGATGATTTTGATGAGTTAGCCCTTGAAGTCGTTTTCTTCCGTTTTTCTTTCTTGAGACGATCCATTTTATCTTGAGTCTTCTTGAGTTGTCCTTAAAGCGTTTTCCTTGATTTCCGTTTTCTTCGTGAATTTTCTTCGTAAAATTTGTGGACTTTGGGAGTTTCGATCGCGGGTCTTTGAATCCAAATGCCAGCACTCTAGCCATCACTCTACGGCGAGTCCGCATTGAGTTAGTAATTTAATAAGCTATTTATATTCTCGCGTTGGAAGGAATTTTTTCTCTCTGATTTATCTTCGCACCCCTACAGTTATTTTACTACCATAGCCCTCTTTCCTGCGACACACAATGATGAGGGGAGGATCTGTGTATTTGTGTGTTTAGTTGTTGGATTATGTCAGTCTCGAATTCGAGGTCGTAATTGTCATTTTCTTCTGCGGTAATTGTGAAGATTGAGGCCTAGAAAATCCTAAACATTTTCTCAATCTCTTCAGGCTCATCAATTTCTATACCGTCATTTATAAGTGTGGTTCTTTTGGGGGGAGGTCTTCCTTTTAGGCGTTTAACTGTCTGCCAGAAAGTATGTGAATCTCTTTCAATGTCGAGTCTTTCTATTAGTCTGTCATATGTGAGCATCTGTCGTGGCATGACATTATATTACATCAATACCATATTATATCTATGGGGAGGGACCAATAACTTAGAGGCGAACTGAAAAGGGACGGAACACCACTAGTTTAGACGGGCTGTGTAGCGAGAAAGAGTGCAACGAGGTCAGGTAAATTATGGGCAATGGCAAAGCTCAAGGTTATTTAAAGAGGCATGTACAAAAATATAATTTTATTTACATAAAAATAAGGAGAGAATTGACGGGCAAAATTACATCAGATGAACGAGGGAGGTGATTGTAGTTATGAATTAGACTATGAAGTTAAAATTAATGTGTTAGGGGAGGAGACTATACAAATTGGGGGAAGTAACGCATATGGGTTACTGAAGGGGAAGAGGGGTTGGCTTATGGAGGATTCCGGGTGAGACGTCAGGGTAAGGCTTCACGGATGTCTTTTGCACGGGAGGCGAGGCCGCTCGAAGCTTCTGAGTGGGATGTTAAAGTGATGACGGTTCTCCAAAAAAGGAGGGGAGGGGTAACGTCCGGTCCAGGGGAGAGTATTTCGGCCACCCGAAAACGAGGGGCGAACGAGGAGAACTTCAACAGGAGTTGACGAGAGAAGTCGGAAAAATCACTCGGTAGCGATCGTTAAATGGTATTACCTCACTGGCTGGGGCTAATTCCAATACACAAAAATAGTTCAGCTGTCACTTTGCTTTGTTGTTAGCACCTGACTTGGAACTAGGGGAAATTTCTTGGGATCCGGGCGAGACTTCTCAACTCTGTGTCGGTTTCATGGGAAACGAGCAATATATATGTCTGAGGCTCTTCCCGCGGTGGGGATGGGGGGAAGCTCTACTCTCGAATGGCCTCGAATCTTTTTGCCGAGGCTATTCTAGCCCGTGTAAAGGTGAATCGTGGTGGACGCGGATCGAGGCTACCGCTTGTGGAAGGAGGGGGGGGGGGGCTTACCAATTTAAGCCTAACAGAATCTTCTCCAGCACATGGAACTTCCGGGCTGGAAAAGAAATTCCACGTGGAATTCCCTCACAGTATCTGTTGGTCCGTAATTAGTGTCTGGAGTTCGTCTTTAATCTCTCTTAGTCTTCGGTGGGCATTGTGGTTGGGGCCTATCAGCGCTACTACATTGGACAGGTCCTTATATTCCTGGGCCAGGGCTTTCATGGGAGGAGTCTAATAGGGAGCCGGAAGGGTTTTATACTTGATATGGAAAATACTATTTTCCTTGGCTTTAATTAGGAGGTCAGTGATTTTATCCAGCTCTTTATCTATCTCTTCTAAATTTGCATCGAGTAAAGGGTCTGGGATATAATTTAGAAGGTAGTTTCTGTAGCTTTTCCAGTTCGGCTGCTTATAGCTTTTGCGTTCTTGGATTGCAATTTGAATGGGATTTACTCCAACTGTAATTTTAATAGCCTGGTGGTCGCTCGGAATGATGGGGCCCAGTTCAATGTAATAGTTGTATGGAAACCTGATACTGCATAAAACCATATCAGGTTTCGTTGCTGCTTTTTCCGTTATATATGTCGAGAATTCTGGTCCGATTCTTGTCACGTATTGTCTGTCAAGTAATACTTCGATGTTTTTACCTGTATTGTTGTAGGAGGTATACCCCGCCGCAGCACACCTTGCAATCAGATCTCCAGCAAAGATTACATTTTTCTTATGGCTGAAAATCTGTAGAAGGTTGTGCATGGGTACATAGCCGCGTCTTAGGGGTTGGTACCCCGTAGCCACGATCAGCCCATCCTTAGGGTAGTGCCTACCTTAATGGCAAGGTAGGATTCATCTAAGTCGAGTAGTTTTTTGTATTTTATCCTTTTTTGACGGCTATTGCGCAGCCGTCATACCGTTCCTTGCTATGATTTTTACTAATGACGTCGTATTGAAATATTTTTAATTCATTTTGCGCGGTCAATCCGTTTTCGAAGATAAGTACAATGTCAGGGTCACTTTTTTGCAAAATATTGCAATAGATGGAACCTTCTCCGTCCCATCCATTGACATTCATTTGTACAATCGTAAGTCTGTTGGTCATTTTGTGTAATGTTGGGTCTTTTAGTGTGTGGGATTAAAGTGGACGCTTATTCGCGATCCAGTTTAGCCCCATGAGTGTAATGGGCGGGGTGCGCTCCCTGCCGTTTCGTTTTTTTCTGTATTCTGTGTCAGTGATTGTGTGAAAGCAGTCGGTGGTCAATTTAATCATGTTTTGGGCGAGAGCCTCCGCAACCTGCCTTTCCGGAACCTCATCTGAGCATTCCCACTTGTATCTTTCGGTCCTAAGACCCTCCAATACTTCGCGAGAATCGATTTCGGTTTGGAAGGGCGCCGATTTGGGGGCATAAAAGCTTAAGATTGAAGCCTCTCGCATGATATTTGAGTTGGTGCTCCCTGCCTCGAGATGAGGAGGTTGACCTTGGACCACGTGTTTTTGAGTTTTTTCTTGACTGTGGAGAGCTGGTCTCTTTTGGTCGCACTGCTTCTCTGTTGGGTGTCCTTGGTTTATGTTTTTGGTGTATCAGTATTATTTTTTGCGGGTGTAAGTGGCGCTTGTTTTTCTGTTTGAGTTGTCTGTTTGGTTTTGTTCAGACGTGGGTCGCGTGTGCTGGCTGTGTTTTGGGGTGCGGGTACCTTTTAGCACGTTTCCTGGCACTGAGGGGCTACGCTTATTCGTATTACCTCCTCTGAAGGAGGGTTGTCCGGGAACCACATCTCCTGCGGGCCGTTCTTTAAGCGCATGCGGTTGACCTCGGAGGCAAAATTAACTGGGCGTGTAATGTTTGCTATGTGTGCATAATAAATGCAACACATAATTTTGGTGGAGTGCTCATTTTCGATGTGTATTAAAGTCTTTTGGTTATTCGTCTCGGCAATCGCAGCTTTGGCTATTTTTGCATAGGTCGAATTTGCCTTCTTTTCCTCCGTTTCACCTCATAGCTGGGTTTGTTTCTGTATCTCATTTTTCCTGATCGGGCAGGCCATGGGCATAGTCCGGTGGGGGCCTTCACAGTTTAGACACTTTGGCGAGGTACTCTTACAATCACGCCAAAAATGGTTGCGACCAGCACAAATTGAGCATATCGTAAGGTCTTTTTTTCTGGGCAGCTTGAAGTTGTGTGTTTGCCGTACTTGTAGCCCCGAAAGTACATTTGCAAGTCGACAAACTCTTCCCTTTCAATCTGCTCTGGGTAGACTCTTATGCTAAAAAGAAGTAATCCGAGATCCTTTGCCTTTTGAGTCATTGCCGTATCCTCGAAAACGACATTGAAGACGTGCGTGTAGGTTTTGAACTTAATAACCTCCGCTACTTTTGCCCAAGGGTGGTTCTTTTCAACTTCATCCTTTATGTCTTCTGCTGAGTGGCTCCCGACCAAGAGTCGAGGCGCCTGCAGATAACACTACGGTGTGTTTTGATTTGAGGGGGTGTGTGGGGTTTCAGGTTAACCGTCTTGAGGCATTCAACTACTTTGCTTGAGGTCAAGGCTTCACAGTCGGCCTCCCTCGCACAAATAGCAGAGTAACCATTTTGGATGTCGATTAGTCTGACCAGTGCAATCTTCAAGTTTCCATATATCTGTTCGAATACCTTTCCTCTGTCCAGTTTCGGGCCCTCCGAGAGGACCCGAAGAGTGATGCGAAGCGTCTCCCTCATTTTTCCTGCATCTTACCGTACTCTAGTTTGTCAATATCCATAAAAGCAGATATTTGTATAAGAAAATGTGGTGAGAGAGAGAGAGAGAGAGATAGATAGATAGATAGATAGAGAGAGAGAGAGAGAGAGAGAGAGAGAGAGAGAGAGAGAGAGAGAGAGAGAGAGAGAGAGAGAGAGAGAGAGAGAGAGAGAGAGAGAGAAAGAGAGAGAGAGAGAGAGAGAGAGAGAGAGAGAACAAAGGGCCAATGTCCAAGTAAAAAACCACTTTACCTCAATGCTTCTAGAGATTGCGAGTGAGCCAATTGAAGTTTCAGTCCTCTCTCCACGAAGGAGTGAAGATCCCCTCTTCACCGTCTTCAATCGAAGAAGGCCAGTGGTCCACTTTTCTAACGATCGAGCTTTTGCTATTCCCGATTTTTATCACTACTCGAGACGAGTCACAAAATTCACTATTCTTGCACAGAAATTCGCTTTATAAAAATTCCGAGTAAGGAGTTGTCACAGTGGGAGTTCAAGTGACTAAGGCAACCAAAGCAGTCTGTGTGAACTGTGGAGGTCATCGATCCTTTTTATACTATGTACATAGCTATTATATATATTTCAGTTATAAACAAATTATCATATCGAATTGTTACATATTATTTATTTTGTTATATCTTATATTTGATTTCTTATTTATACATTTAAAATGATCATTTTTGAGTGATTTAATTATGATTACTTTATTTTACATTGTATTATCCTTATTAATACCGTTATTTTATTCTCTTTGTTACATTTCTTTAACATTAAATTTATAATATTTATTGCTACTTTATATCCTTTTGCTTATTCACTTTATTTTAATACCTATATTTCTTACACTATTATCAATAACCCGATATTTTAAGAACGAGATTTTTTAAAGGTGTTTGAATAAGATTTTTCTTTTAGTTCGGTTGTCACCTAAGAAAAAAAAGAAAAAAGAAAAAAAAGAAAAAGGGGAAAAAAAGAAAGAAAAAAAAGAAAAAAAATACTAATAAGAAGAAGAAGAAGAAGAAAAGGGTGTTCAGGGTGTTAAGATAAAGTCTATAAAGGGGATTTAAAAAAGCGGTTAAGATTAGCAAATATTTCACAATTTTAACGTTTACCATATTCTATTTATATTGTTTCACATTAGTACCGATATTTTATACACTTTATTATTTTACATACTTTACGTTCTTATTAATATATTCATGTTTTTCGATTATTTTATTTATTTCTACCTTATTCTATATTTCCCAATTTTATCTTTTGCCTTATTCTATTTATATTATTTCACATTAGTAATTGATTTTCACTTTAATTTATTCACTTATCATATTTTCACTTTCACTTTAATATATTCCAATAGTTTGATTCACTTATCATAGTTTCACTGTTCGTTTATTATTAACTTTTATCGGTCATTTATTTGGCTATTTGAGAGGTCTTTTGTCCATTCTTAATTATCTTGAACACATTCAGGATTACTGTATGGATGCACGAGTCCGGTATGTAAAATGTGCCTTACTCCTGCAGCCCTGTTACTTCCTTTGGTGAGTAGGGTCCTTCGTGGGTCCATTTTATTTGCCCATTCTTATTCCTTCCGTGAGTTGTTAGATGTTTCCTTTCGCGGTCGTCTGCTTACTGGTGATCCAAAGACCTTGAGGGACACTTCCTCTGCGTTAAAGAAGTATCCCATCTCCAGTATTTCCTTTTTTTTCGTGAGGGGAACTCCTGGTTACTTTAGGATTTATTCGTCCTCGTCCTCTTCTTCTGTTGTAGGGTTTTTCTTCTTCTTTTTCTCTTCTTTGGGGACTTCTTTGGGTTTTCATTTTTTTGCACTTTCTTCTTCTTCTGACGATTCCTCTTTTTCTGTCGTTTCCTTTTTCTTTTCTTCTTGCTGCTCGTCGGTGAATTGTAATCGAGTATTTCGTTGAAAGCAGGGTTCGGCGGGAACCCTAGTTTCTTTTATACACCATTCATTTGCAGAAGCTGATTTAACTCGTCTGCAGGGGTGCCGGGGCGAGCCAGGTTTGCTAATTGGGCAAACATTATCATGGCCATTATTTCGGTTCCTTCCTTTGGCATGACCAGTTTTGTCGCGGTTTCTGTGGTGTTCCTTGGTGTAGCTTCATCGAGGTAGGACTTTGCCCTTGCCTCCTTTACCTTTTTCTGCTCTCTTTCTTTTCCCGAATAGCCTTTTTTTTCGGATGGGACATCTCATTGCCATGGCTTTGTGTTCACCACCGCAGTTGATGCATTTCGTTTTTCGGTTCTGCATTCTTTCCACCTGTGTCCGAATCCAGCGCAGTTGGAACACGCCATCTCCTTCGCGGGGCATTCTCTGGTTTAATGCTGCTGAACCGCGTAGCATTTAAAGCAACTCTCGATGGGGATATATTTCTCGGTTTCAATTTGTTCAGGGACTACCCTGAGGTAGAACTCTAACAGTCCATCATTCTTTGCCCGACGCGCCAAATCTCAATGTTGGAGAATATTACTTTTACTATATTGTTGGCCTTGCCGAATTTTTATATTTTAGTTATATTGGCCCATTTTTGTTTATCAGACAGCTCGGACTTAATTTCCTCACAGGAGTTATCCGTGAAGAAGGGGTCAAGCCGTCGAAGGATGATGGTTCGCCTCCAGTCCAATTTTTGCAAGTGTTTCTTGGCTTCTTCTGATACTAGCTTCTCCACGTCCTGCGTGTTATCTCAAATGCTCGCGTAACCTGAAGGCATTTCGATGGGACAAATAAGAGAGACGTTGAGCTTTCCAAATATCGTATTCATGACCGTAGGCTGATACAGTATAGTTACCCTCCGTAGGGTGCGGAGGGGGACCTGATAAGTTTCTTGAGGAGACGGCTCCATGGGGCCCCTTGATTAGTTCTCCTTTTCTTCTTCTTGAGCTCGATCTTTCCTTGATTAAGAATAGTTGCTTGCTCTTGTGAGCGAAAACTAATTTGTCTGGCGGAAGACGTTCTCAGAACTTCCCCTTAACTTTTCCCATTTTCCATACCAGACATGATGAATGCTCACTATCAAAGTCACTAATATTTGATTTGATTTGATTTGATGAGCTAGGTGGTGAAATGTGTGGTAGGTGTGATAGGTGTGAAGAAATTTATTAGTTTTAGTTACCCTGGTTGCGAGGGTATGGCCTTCGTTTTACTACCATATTTTTTCTCTTTTGTTGTCTTTTTTATATTTTTTTGCCTCTAGTGTTCACACTGTTGCATTGGCATTTTAGATTTTAGACCGGCTCTGAATCTTCCTTTTAAATATATATATATATATATATATATATATATATATATATATATATATATATATATATATATATATATATATATATATATATATAATTTTATTTTGTCCTCCGTCGTAGCTTTCTAGCCTTTCAAGTTTGTCTTTTGTTAACTTAAATTAGCCTAATATTATTTTTGTGGGCATTTTGCCTCTTTTGTTTTCATTTTAGTGTATTATTATTTTTATTTTGTTTCTCTTTCTTTTTGTGGGCACTTCGCCTCTTTTATTTATTTTTATTTTATTTTAAATTAGTTTGTTTGGTTTGGTTTGGTTTTATTTAAAAAGAGACATGTCGCCTCTTTTTATTGTTTGTCCTTTTGTTTATTTATTTTATATGGCCTTATTTGTTATTTCTTTCCTGTTTGGTTTTACTTTTGGTTGTTCTTCTGTCTTTATGTTCATATTTCTCGATCTTGGTTTATTGCCTCTCCCGCGCAGTTTCTTTCGCTCGGGAATAATGCTGTCCTTGCAACTTTGTGTCGCTTATGCTGTGAGATTGCAATGTTGAGGTTGTCGAGTGTGGGTATAATAGTTTGCTCTATCTTATCCCAAGTCTTTCTCCCTAACCTTTGAGCTTCCGTATTAATTGGCTTAAGCCCTGCTCTTGCGTACAGGTCTATTTGCCGAATAAGGTCGCTTCTTCTAGCTCCAATTATTAGCAAGGTAGCTTTATTTTGTACTCTCTGCATCGTCCTGAGAGAAGTACAACTTGCCATCTGCGTTATCACTGCCGGGTACACCGGGACGGAGCGTACCAAGGCAGTGTATAGCTTCTTCTTGTTTGGAGCGTTAAGGTTCCGGAACCTGTATAGTTTCCGAAGTTACCTTTTGGCTAGGGAGACTCTGGTGTTGATGTGAGTTTTGTACCCAGACTTGGTGAACCGTAAACCCAGGATGTTACCCTCTTCCGAGAAAGGATATAAGGTCGTCGTTCACGATGACTTTATCTATTTTCCGGCGGTTGGTTTTAATTTTCCACTTCCTTTCATATTTATTAATGTTGTTTATTTCGGCAGCTGTATCCCTTGCTTCAACTCCGGCGTTCCTATAGGAGCTGGGGAAGATTTGTGTGATGTCATCTGCAAATTCAAGATACATCGTGTCGTCCCGCACCGGAGCAGGTAGGTCTATTGTGTACACGTGGTAAAGCAACGGACTAAGAGAGCTGCCTTGTACAACTCTCGCTATGAGTAGGAATTCGGGTCCTGAAAAGCCCTCGATGGAGATTTGCGCTTTTCTCTCCATAACATAGTTACATAGGACCCTTTCCAAGAGTGGGTTCAGCTGAAGTTTTAGTATCTTGAATTGGAGACCCCTCAGCCAAACCTTATCGAAGGCCTTTTATACATTGTGCAACACCACATCTACGTATTTCTCCTCTGCTTTGCAGTGAGCTATTTTCTTCGTTAGGAGAGCGAGGGCAATTTCCGTTCCTCTTCTCTTTCGGAATCCGTGGTACAGGGGGCTGTAAGCTCCCAGTTCGACTAATTGTTCTTAAAGCAGGTTTGCTAGGATTTTTCCGTAGATTTTACCCACGAACTCGAGAAGGGAGATTGGCCTATAATTCCCCAGTTGATCTGGGAGCTTACCATCCTTGGGTATAAAAATGATTTTGGTCACCTTTAGAAGATCGGGGAAGTCGCCCGTGTTCAGGAAAGCGTTAAGGATGTTGGTGATTCCCTGAATGATCTGCTGTGGGGCATTTTCCAGATTGCTTTTGGTGATGCCCGTCCAGCCTGTTGTCTTTTTTTTGAAGGATTTCACAGTGGCCATGACGTCCTCTGTTGTTATTGGACGCCCATGGTGGTCAACCATCTCCTTTCCCATGTCCGCGTGGTGGTGTGGATGCGTGCAGTATATTATCTGATTCAGATCGTCAATCATACGGCCTTCGAATTCCTAATCAAACTCTTCGTTGTCTTCTTCGGTGATAGAGAAGACTTTTTCCAGTATGTTCCGAATCTTCCTTCCAGAACCGCGGGGTCGTCTATTTATTTCCCGTCCTCTTTGATCCGAGCCTGTTCTTTTCTTTGTAAACCTTTCAGTTTCCTGATTTGGTGCCAGAATTTGGCCGGGCTCAGCTCACTGTCTATTCCGGCTGTCCCAGATCTCAGCCTGTTGGATGTTTATTTCATTCTTTAGTTCGGGACTTAGCCGACGTAGTAGCGCGCTTCTTTCCAGGCTTGGACCTTCCCGTCTAATCTCTTCGTACACTTCTCTATGCACATGTGCGCTCCTCTTCATGTCCTCTGTCCACCTGGGCTGAGGTAGCGTTTTGTATCCATATTTGGGAACATACTCGCGGTCAGCTTCCATGATAGAAGTCGTTACTCTTTTAGGTTCATCGTCAATCTCTTCTAATGTAGCCACGCTCAGGTCGGCTGGGGTGTATTGTCGGAGAAAAGTTTTATATCGGTACCAGTCGGTAGCAGCGTAGTTTTTACGTGTTGTGACTGGCATCTGGATCGGCGCGAGTGAAAAAATTGTTATTAATGTCGCAATGTGGTCGCTGGGAGTTGTTGAACCCGGCTCACTATGGTAGTTAAAGAGGAAGCCTCCGCTTGTGATGATAATTTCAGGTTTGGTCGCGGATTTGCAAATGACGTATGTCGGGAAATCCGGCCCTATCCTCTGGATGTTTTTCCTGTCCATTATCATTTCCAAGTTTCAGCCTCTTTCGTTGGTTCTACCATAGTAGTCCGAAATTCGGCATCTGGCATTGAGGTCGCCCCATAAGAATGTTATTTTCCGGTGCCCGAAAAGTGTACAGAAGTTTGTAATGGGTAGATAGGCTCGACGAGGGGGTTGGTAGGCTGCAGCTATCGTGAGGTTCCGCACCAATTTGGGAAGTCGTATCGCCACAAATGATTCGTAAAATTATGGGAGACGTTTGAACGTGAGGTTACCTCTAACAGCTATTGCAGCGCCATCGAACCTTTCATCTGAGTGATTCTTCATGAGCACTCTGTATCCCGGTATTTTGAGTTGACCCCTTGTGGTGTCAATACCGTGCTCAGTTATCAGTATTATGTCTGGGTCAAGCACTCGGAATATGTTTCCATATGTCGTTGCTTTCCCTTTCCATCCATTAACGTTGAGTGTCTATGCTCAATCTATTGTTTACGTTCTCAATGCTGGTCTTTCTCTACTGCTTTTTCTGGGTGAAGTTCCTTTTTCTTCGGCTCCTCTTTTTAAAAAAAAAATTGTGTTGGAGACCTGCTCACACGAATCCTCGTATAGATTAACGTTATGGCGTAGTAGGGCTTCCACAACCACTTCAACCTCGATCGATGCGTCGTATTCCCATTTGTATATTTTCCTATTTACTCGGTTTAGAATTTTGATTCGTCCATATTTTCAGGGAAGGGGAATTTCTCTGACGCATAAATAGTGAGATTAATCCTATCCGCGTCGAGCGGTTCTTTGGTTTTCTTCCCTTTTTTGGTTTTCTTGTTTTTAGGGTCTTCTGAGTCGGAAGAGTCCGAGTAGTCAGTGGATTCCGTTGATGCCGGTTCCACCGTTTCGATTCTCTTCATAATTAAATGTATCTGAATCCTGATTGGTTGAATTTTGTAGAATTATGAGTAGATAAAATGATTATTTATATAAGTGTATTTTTGTGGAAAAATAGAGAGACTTACTGAATTTTCTTTTTTACAACGGAGAGCTGCGAATGCGCTTAAGGAAAAGTTCACTTTTCATTAAATTGAACGTTAACTTCAAGAAAGAAGAAAAATTATTGCCCTTTGGACTGATTGGAGATTTCTCCTGTTTCCAGTGGACGGGGTGCATACCATAAAGGGGTAATTAATCCTTAATTCCTCCTTATTCCCCGCTGTGACTTCAACTTACTTCACTGACTAAAAGCGTATAACACGACCACCACTGCGTCGAGAGCCACTTAAAGTAGGGTATAGTAAACCTCGGAAGGAAGCCCCAATGGGGGGCGCGAAGAAGGAGGGTCCTTAAGACCACGAGCCCGAAATTCTGTGGAGGCGCCTCATAGCTTAGACCTATTTAGGTAGGGTGGTCATGAAGCGGTAAAATAAGTAGGTAAATAGGGAACCATAGGCTGCTAGGTGATAGGGAACTTTTTCCCTTTCCATTTCTACAGATTTAAAAAGGAAGGAAGAAAACAAACATAGGCGTCGGAAGAAGGAACGAAGAAAAGAGCGCCTAGGCGCTCAACTAGCAAAAGGATGGGGGATCATTCCCCTTTAGGGAAAGGAGGCAGCCTGGATTGCCTACGAGTACCTCTACGGACAAACGACTCGGAGATCAAACTTGACAAATGAAAACTCTGTGAGATATTATTTGGACAGATAAAAGTAGCCCTCGTCAAAATTATCGACATCCCAAATGGCTACGTGGTAATTGCAAATAAGGAAAAAGAAGTAGAAAAATTAGTGTCCCAGGAAGGAATAGAGACACTAAAGGAAATAGGACTAACGCCCAAAATCCCGCCCCAGATACCTGAAACAGAAGTATCATATGCAGGAAAGTTGATGTTTGGGTGGGTTCCCATGACAAAGAGGAAATGAAAGAAGAAATAGAAAAAAAATCACGGAGGCATAAAAATAAATAAAATAATTAAATTTGGCCACCACACACATGTCTTTAAAATTGTATGTGCAACAACAGATATGGTAGCAAAGATATTACAACGAGGACTGCTCATGTTTAGCATGAGAATTCCACCAGAGAACATGAAGCGTAAGAAACATTAATATTCGAGTGTGCTTTCTCTGCTATAAGATGGAGGACTACTTGACGCGTGACTGCACTGAGAAAGATACAGTATGTTCTGAGTACGGACAGAAGAACCACGAATAGAGACAGTGCAATGAAAGTACTAAGAAATGCATGAACTGTCATGGGCATTAGCATGCCCCCAAATAAAGGAGATAATAGAACAAAAGGAAAGGAAGCGAGAAACGAAGAAGAAACTAGAAGAAATGCAACGTACGCAGGAGTGGCTAAAGCAACTGTGAAGCAAATGCAGGAAGCACATACCCATCTAACTGTGCCACAAGGGGCATCAACAGAAGTGCTCACATGCATACTCTATGCCTATGTGATGAATATTGGGAAACCGGGCACCTTCGCCACGACACTCAATTCAATGCTAGAGAGAAATGGAATGAAGAAGATGTGGTTTCCTGACAACTTCTTCTCATCTGAAATCCTTAAAATCAATGTCGTTTCAGCGTCGGCACCAACGAGCAACGAGGAACATACTACTAAAGAGAACGCAATTTCAATTTAGGTGGGTGCGATAACGCAAAAATGTATCACGATAACCGATAACTCGATAAAGATAACCTTATCGGCAATAACCGATAATCGATAACTGGCGATAAATTTATCGCTCGATAAGGTGATAAACGATAAATCGATAAATCCAAAATTATAATACAATATTGATTATTGACTATATATAGCGTTATTTTATAATATAATAGTAAGAATATTTGAATACTGTTTCTTAGTTTCTTACCTGGTGAGACTCTCCTTCATCTCCTCATAGGTTTTGAGGATCCTCCTCCCAGCTCAGACCTACCTATTTCTGCCTTTAAGGCACGAGCGGCTCGCCCCTGTGCTAAACTGGAACCCAAAATTGAAATTATCGATTATCGCTCGTTTGGAACTAAAAGTATCGGCGATGCCGATGAATCGATAACGCAGGGGAAAAAATATCGGATAACCGATAACCCGATATCGCTATCGCGATAACGCCCACCTATGCTTTCAAACATGTCACTGGAAAGCAACGAAGGAGACAAAATAGTACGCATGGAAGCACAGGAAATAAAACTTAAAGTCTACAACGATGAATGCCTTTACCCCCTCCCGAGATGGGAGAAACAGGAAGACATCATTAAGGTAATTAAAGAAGGAAAATGCAAATGGGCATTCAAAGGAAAGACAAGAGAAGAAGACGAGGAAGAAGTACAAAAACCCTTAATGGAGGATAAAATTCGAATCTACCCTGGCAACTGCGTTACTCTCTACTATTCTACATTTCAAAGTATGAAGAATGGTAGGTTTAAAGGCAACGAAGCAGAACTCAACAAGCGATCGACCCGCCAGAAGTCCAAAGATCTCTAGAAGACCAAACTTAAGGGGATAGCACATTACTCATTAGTCACTTTCAAACTCTTTCATTCAAAATTCGCATTTTTGTTTTTGTATATCATTTTATTGCAAATTTTAGGCACCTTTTTATGGTATAATTGTTTTTTTAGCAACATGAATAGAACATAGCGAAAATTAAGATAATGCAAAATTGTATACATTCGTGGAAAAACTTTCTTAGATATTTAAACTTAATTTGTGAAAAAACAAAAACTACACCATTGATTTATATATAATTTTTTTGCAAATTATATGCACTTTTTATAGTATATATTTTGTTATAGCAACATGACTAGAACATATGATAATACAAAATTTTATACATTCGTGAATTTCTCCGTAGATTTTAAAAGTTGATTTGTGAACAAAACGCAAAAGTATACCATGCGATTTTAAATATTTGCTTAGAAAAAAGGGTGCTCAAGAACTGGTTTATATTTTTAGCATCATTCATATATAGATTGGACTAAATTCCAGAGCATTCAGAACACCACTAGTATTCACCTAACACCCCCTTTTCCAACTGAGAACAAAAGCTATAGTTGACCTTGTCCGAAAAATATATGTTTTAGTCCACCATTAACAAAAGTTTTAGTGGAACTAAAGAAAACTGATTTCAAATGATAAGTAAATCATATTTGCATATTTTGGTCGTGAATTGAGTTCGAATGCTTAATTTTAATAATTCTATAGCCATTTATATGATATGAGATTTCAAGGGGGGGGGCCGTTCTGAAAGAACCCCCGTATCTCAAAAACGGCGCCGTAAGTTATTATGATTTTGGCAGGAATAAAAAGGGCTTTTAATGAGCCTTAATTTCATATATGATAGGAGGTGTGGTCAATAAGTTTTGAGAAATAGTAGGGCAAAACAGGGTGGGGGTGTTAGGAGAAGTTATGCTAAGTCAGGACCTGCAGCCCCACTATCCTGCCTCGTCTATTTAAGAAGCAGTAGCTGATCGCAGATCGTCAGACACAAATTTTTCAACAATGGAGGAGGTTGAGCACCGCGCAGTGAAAAATATTTTGACCAAGGAAGGCAAGAATGCAAAAGAGATCCATGAATGCACGGTTGCAGTTTACACCAACCCCGCCCCTTCCTATGCAACCATTGCTCACTGGAATAGGGAGTTCCGCCATGGTCGTGAGTCCCTTAGATGACCCCCGTCCAGGACGCCCGTCAGACATGACCAACGAGGACAATGTGGCCCGTGTGGAGAAGATGATCCTCGAAAATCAACGGGTGTAGGTTGAAGAAATCGAGCGAGAACTTGGAATATTACATGGAAATGTTATCAACATCATCCACGACAATTTAGCCATGACCAAGGTCCCTAGAAACCTCACGCCCCATGATCGACTTCAACGTCGTCAAAGTCCACAAGGCCAGAGTTGCACAAGCTGCCCTGCGCGAGTGCGGATTCGACGAGCTCAACCATCCCCCCTACAGTCCAGATCTGGCCCCTAGCGACTACTTTTTATTTCACCATTTCAAGGCTGCACTGCGTGGACGCCGGTTTGGAGACCATAAAGATGTCCAGCTCACCGCCCAGGAGTGGAATGAACAGCAGTCGGGAGATTTCTGGTTGCCGGGAATTCGAAGCCTCAGGGACAAGTGGCGCAAGTGCATTGAAGTCGAGGGTAGTTATATTGAAAAGTAATAAAACCCTTTTCCTCATATCTCGTTTCCTGATATCCGAATTGCAAAACTTATTGACCGCCCCTCGTAATCTAACGTATTCAAAAGTTGAAAAAATTAATGTGGTATCTCCTTAATAAACAATGGAACCAGAAAGGAGAAGACAGCTCAGCATTCTGCAAACCAACACTAAAGGGTGGATCGGTAAAACATCAACATTAGGAAATATCTTCAGAGAGATCGATCAAAACATAATATTAATATCAGAACACAGGGTGAATCTAGAAGAAAAAACAATGGAATTGTTCGATTACACCGTCATAAATGCGAAACCTTCAGGCGAACGTCATGACAAGGAGGCCATAGCAATAAGAAGAGGGCTAAAGTACAAAGAAGTTAATAATTTGGATCAGGCATACGTGGCCCTAAAAATTGAAAAGGAATTAACGCCAATAATAGTAGCCACGGGTACCAAGCACCAAGAAAATATTACCTTCCCCTGCACAACCTATTTAAAATCTTTGGCACAGGTTTGCCAACCATCTTTAGGGGGAGACCTCAATGCCAGGTGCAGTGCAAATGGATACCGCTCCAGAAACAACAGAGGAGCCAACTTAGAAATGATGTTGGAAAGAAACATTTTCATGAGAATAGGGCCAGAAATCCAACATATGTCACAGGCAATGTAGCTACAAAACCAGACGTCATGCTAAGTAGTTTAAATATGCCATACAACATCCAAATGCAACCAGTTACCTTTGCATGTAGCGACCATGCTGGAACACATTTGCTCATTAGCCAATACCCGATACAGGTATCAGTCCCGGCGAGGAAGGACTACAAGAGAGCAAACTGGGCAGGTTACACCAAGATCTTAGTAACTTCGTCCGAAGACGGAGAGAAGAACTGAATCATCTCAAAGAAGAACAACAAAGCCACATATGGGATAGCCTAATAGAGAAAATAGACGAAGAAAGAAGAACAAAAGAGAACTGGAGACTAATAAATAGACTTAAAGGCAGATCCCCGAGATAAAAAATAACAATTAAGGATGAACGGGTAGAAAAGATCCAAGAAAAGAGAACCACAGAAGAACTTTTTCGTAATCACTGGAAATCAGTATTCTCCATTACATCAGATGAGGACAAAGACTTCAATCCAGAGATAGACGAAGACGAAATGGTTCACACAGTCTTACGAGAAAACATAGACAAGATCCCTCCAGCACCAAGTGTAGAGCAAGAAAGGGAGGAAATGCTGGGTGCAGGGGCTTACATAACAACGGAAGAGATCAAAGGTGTAATACAATCATTCAAGCAGAAATCGCCAGGTCCCTCAGGAATAACCAAAATTAATCTTACCAAGGCACCTAACATAATCATCAGAACATTAAAGAATATTTTTTTATGCGTGCTTAAACACCGGTTACTTCGCTGATAGCTATAAACTAGCGGAAAGGACATTTGTCCCAAAGCCAGGAAAACCACCAAACCACCTCAGCAGCTACTGGCCAATATCGCTATTGAACTCCATGGGAACATCTTCGAGAAAATCATTAACATAAGACTAAACGAATATCTTGAAGAAAATGACCTTTATAATGATTATTAGTTGGGATTCAGAAGAGGCAGAGACACTGCAATGACACTTGGCATAAATAACAGAGAAACTAGCAAAGGCCAAAGCAGATAATAATTACATCGATCTGGTCCTGGGAGATGTAGAAAAAGCATTTTGCAAAGTCTGGGTCAGAAGAATGCAATATAAGATCTTAAATCTCCAGATGAATAGCAATCTGTAGAGCATTCTCTGCGATTATGTCACAGACAGGAGAGCATATGTGAAGATCAATGGATATTCAGGACCAGAATTCAAATTGGAAGCTGAACTCCCGCAGGGTGCTGTCTCAGTCCCACGCTGTATTCAATATACACAGCAGACCTGCCACCACTAATAATGCCTGGTTGCCTAAACATACAGTTCGAGGGGAACATAAGCCAACTCGTCGTCACTCCGTACAGGAACGTACGCTTTCAGGCAAGGACAACAGCTTTAGAAATTAGCAACATCAACAACTACAAAAGAGATTGGAAGATAAGGACGAAAAGGACCAAATTTACAGTAATTCCAATCTCCAGGAACAAAACAGCTGAAATTGTAGTTGAAGATCAGAACTACAGGTATTATAGTGAGGGCAAAGTGCTAGGAATAAGAATAAAAAGAGAGGTTACAAACAACATATAACGGAGAGGAAGAAGAAGGCGATTTCCATGCTTAACTTACTGTACAATCTAAGAGGGTTAGGCATGAAAAATAAAAGAAAAATCTATCTTGCACTAGGAAGAGAGGTACTACTATACCCACCAACCTCTATCAACGATGAAACAAGGACCAAAAAATTAGAACTCCAGAGAATACAAAATAAAGCTCTCTACCTAATCACCAATTCTCATAGGAGAGAGAGAGGCGAAAACTACAGGATCTACACCAAGAAGCAGGATTAGAAACGCTCAACATCAACATCAGGAACAAAGAAGAGAAAATATGGAGGAAGATAAACGACCTACCTCCGATATTTGCAGAGCACACAAACACCAGCGCTGGAGTTCCCTTTAACACTCGATTTTCCAGCGGCAGACAACAGCTGAGAATCGAGGAGGTTCCCATGTTTACTTAAGTAGAAATTAAAAAAGAGAGATGGAACAAGCATAACGATAAAGATATTTACCCGACTATATACAACCCGACCAACAAAATAACCAACCAAGACACCAGATTGATACCTTAATAAGACAACCGAATTTAAACAACTCAAATAGGAAGAAACAACCGACTAAGAAGACAATACAGATCAAAAGTCTAAACAAAAATAATACGAACAAAATGAACTAAAAGTGTAATAAGGGAACTATATTAAAAAGTTTAACAAAAGGATAGTGAAGTGAAAGTTAACAGTAAAACAGAAATAAAACGAACATAGTAAACTAAAGTTGTAATAAGTGAACTATAAGTATTAAAAACTTTAACAAAAATGAAATAGCGGAAAAAGTGATAACAACAAGAGCTCAGAGCTAAGATAACTCAAAACTGCATGAATCCTACAATAAACACATAAATGAAATATGAAGAGAATAAGGTAACAGGGATTGAGCGGTCTTCCCGCTTCTGTATGAGGAACATAGGTGCTAAAAGTATGAGAAAGGAAGAAGGAGTGATGCTAAATGCATGACGGTGGTTCGAAATCCACGTTAATCAGCAGGTCCCCCTTGTCCCTCGGGCAAGGGTATTCCACCCTTTCCACCTTTGACTACCAAGGTTGCTGAATCTGCCTCCTCACCAATCTGTCCTCTTTTAACTCAAAACTTTCATTCTCCCACTATAAACCCTCTTCTAAAGATTGTTCCGGACTTCCCATTAAGCACTTCACTATCGGTTCACTTGAAGTGAGAGTCAGTAGTGTGGCGAGTTTCTCCAGGAGCAAGTCGGCCGCGGGCTTCCTCCTCTTCTGTGCCCCCCCCCCCCCGATCGTGGGAGGGGTACAGAGGTGAGGAGTAACCGCGAGCCGTACCTTTACTCCCCCTAAAAAAGAAAAAAAAGGAAAAATAGAGAATTATCATTATTATTCAAGAAGAAAGAAGTTGTCATTACTGTTCGCCATTTCAAGGCTTATTCCAGCTACGAGTACTTACCAAGGAATAAAGAATCCAGCTATATATATTTTTCTTTATCTTAAGGAAGCTCGTTGATCAGAACCCAGCCTACCAAACAACGAGAGGGAATTCATTATCATGCGCTTATAATTGGTGACCCCTCTTCGTCGAACGAATAGTGTGATCATACAACAAAATGGATTTGCTAGGCGACGCATCAAGCCAGGAACAAGCTGCCTATTTTCTACACCATGAAGTGAAGCGTGCCAACTCAATAACAATCAGACCTCCTTTTTTTAATGAAGCAGCGGTGGCGGGATTCAAAATTGTGGAAGCACAATTCGACACACATCTCAAGGATAATTCGGGAGGACACAAAATTCTATCATATCTTTACCGCATTACTCCCGAGACAGTCGATTTACTTCTAGCTGCGCTCCCTTCATCGGAGGACTATTCTCTGCTTCGGACAGAAGTGCAAAGTGTTTAAAAATTAATAATTCCAAAATAGTGTAAAAAATCCCAGTGTAAATAAGTTTAATAGTGTATGTTCAGTGCCTATTTATTTTTAAAAATGAAAAGTGTAAATAGTGAAAAATCAAGAGTCCATTAATGAGAATAAAAAAAAATTGGTGTAGACATAAATATAAAGTTAATTCTGTTTAATTAGGGAATGTGGTGTGGTGCCTACACACAAAGTAATCTACATAAAAGAGGTTTAGTTCGCGACGAGACACTGCAGTTACTTTATGCGGAACGCTTTAATCAATGTTGTTAAATCGCTTGGCATAACATAGGTTATACAAAGGATCTCAGGACGGCTGACCCCTCTGAAATCTATTTTATGCAGTCAAGAATAACAAATGATATACGGAAGTATATAATGTTGTGAACGCGCGCACAAAGCTGTAAGTAAGCTTAGGAATATAATTATCTTATACTGCAGCCTATGATAGAAGTAAAGGAACTGCATAATAGAGTTGTGGCGCGCACACAGGCACGCAAACATAATTTTGTTCACATTTAAGGGCTGCAGTTCCTGCGTCCGAACGCTCTAAAGTACTTCCGAATTTATTTAAAGTACCTCTATGTTTATTCATAATATGTTAACACACTCCACGTTCTCGCGGCGAACTCCTGTGGTGCTGGAACCACATTATAGAATCGAATATGACTCAAAAATACCTCAAAGATGAGCATTTTGAAGTCTTAGGATATACTATAATTGGTTCACAGTAAACCATAGCATATTAAAATATATTTGGATATATATATATATATATATATATATATATATATATATATATATATATATATATATATATATATATATATATATATATATAAATATATATATATAGATATATAGATATATATATATATATATATATATATATATATATATATATATATATATATATATATATATATATATATATATATATATATATATATATATATATATATTTGTTTATAATTGTAAGGCGTAAATATTATTTATGTATCAAACACTCCGTGTTCTCGGGCCGTAGTACTGTGGGGGTCGAACCAAGTAAAACATTCGAATAAAAAATTTAAACGGTTCACACATTGAACCTTATAAATGGGAGGACAAACTTCCCGGTATGTATTTTTCTGAGAAGTTTTCTGAGAAATGCGTTATAAGGTCCTACCTAAAACTTTTCCTCCTTTCCCGAGAATAGCTGGATCCGAGCTCTGATTGAGCGCTTAGAAATTCGGAAAATCGACAATGGATATAATTAGTGTGAAAGGAAAGTATATACACACATATAAGATTACAATTGCACTCATATATATATATATATATATATATATATATATATATATATATATATATATATATATATAATAGGAGATGGATAAATAGGGATAGGTTTCCCTGGTGAAAGGGAGATCGAAGGGTAGAAATCCCTGGTGATAAGGGATCTCAGGCGTTTATCTGAGATTGTTGTTCTTCTCATTGTTTTTGATCTTATATTCATGTTCTTTTGCGTACTCCTTTTCTGCTTTTTGTTTGGGTTGTTCTTGGTTTGTGATGGTATTGCATGTTTGTTTGGGTGTTTTTTATTTTGTTTCATGTAGATTATGGTAGTTTCTTGTGGCGTTCAAGCCTTTGTAGGTGTTTTTTTTTGTATTTCACTCGTTTTTGTTTTTGTATTTTTAGTGTTCTTCTTATTGTATATTCTTTGTGTAGTTTATTGTTTGTCGTTGTTTCATATGCGTAGTCTTATGTGTAGATTGATTCTTCTTGTCTTTCCGTCTGTGCTTTACTACTGGTGAAGTTTTGCGTTCGTCTGTGTATGTCCTCCAACGGGATGTCAATGTGTCTCTGTCTAATTTCGTCCGTCATGTGTCGTGGGACTTTCTCCCAGATTTTTCGGGCTCTTCTTTGCAGTTCCAAGTTAATTAGAGTCATCTGGATCATCTGAGGTAGGTCCCTCTGCCTCCTTCTTTCTCTCCTCCTAACTTTGGTGATTAAGAGTACTTCTTTATTTTGTACCCTTTGGAGGAGTCGTAGTTTCTTTTTGGAAATAGTGTCGATAGGTATAAGTGGATACAGTAGCTTTGATCTTATAAGCGCGTGGTAGATCTTCTTTTCGTTGGTCATGTTCAGGTTTTAGAACCGGAATAGCTTGGTGAGCTCGACCTTCGCTCACGCTGCTGTCTGAGCAATGTGGCTTCCGTACCGAATTTTTACCTATTTTTAGTCCTAGTACTGTCCCTTCAGTGCTGTATGGAATCCGAGCGTCGTCTGTTTCAATATGGGCCCGTTTCTTGGGTGTTAGTGGCGACTTTCCACCTTCTTTCGTAGCTGTTGACAGGGTCAGTTTCTCTGGCTGTTATTTGTGCCATGAGTTCAGGATTTTTGAAAGAGGCAGTGATGACCTGTGAGATTTCTTCTGCGAACTGGACGTACAGCAAGACTTCTCTGACCGCATCGGGTAGATCGAGGGTGTATATGTGTATAAGAGGGGGCTTAGGAAGTCTCCTTGCGGTACACCTGCAGTTAGCTTGAAGTCTGGTCCTGCGTGGTCGTATATATATATATATATATATATATATATATATATATATATATATATATATATATATATATATATATATATATACTCTATCCCGTCTGTCACATAGTCTTGGGTTTAGTCCTAGTCTTAGTATTTTGTACTTAAGCCCAGTCCTCCATACTTTTTCAAATGGCTTCTTAACGTCTCTGAGCACCAGGCCAGCTTACCTTTTTTGGCTAGCAATCTTCGCCAGTTTTTCTGTGATGATTGCTAGTGGGAGACAAAGAACATCTCTTCCGACCCTCCCCGCCCCCCTTGGCCCTCATGGAGTGGCTAAGAAAGGAGTAGGGAAGGCCCGGTACTTCTTTGTAGACCCCCCATAGTCACAGTGTCTAGAGTCAAAGTAGGCTCCAAGCATTGTGAGTACGGCGGATAGGAGTGAGAAAGAGAGGAAGAAGAAAGTTTTAGGATAGGAAAGTGAAGAAAATAGTAGTATACAAAAGTGGACTTACGAGGGGAGGTCAATAAGTTTTGCAAATCGGGAGGGCAAAACAGAGGAAGGGGGATGGCTGTTTGTGGGGGTGTTAGGACAAATTATGACAAGTCAGGACCTGCAGCCGCACGCTCCTCCCTCATCTATTTAAGAAGTAGTAGGTGATCGAAGATCGTCAGTCACAAATTTTTCAACAATGGAAAAGGTTGAGCACCGCACAGTGATCAAATTTTGACCAAGGAAGGCAAGGATGCAAAAGAGATCCATGAACGCATGGTTGCAGTGTACACCGACACCGCCCTTCCCTATGCAACCATTGCTCACTGGAATAGGGAGTTCCGCTATGGTCGTGAGTCCCTTGAAGATTGCCCCAATCAAGGACGCCCGTCAGACGTGACCAACGAGGACAATGTGGCCCGTGTGGAGAAGATGATCCTCGAAAGTCGATGGATGAAGGTCGACGAAATCGAGCGAGAACTTGGAATATCACATGGAAGTGTTATTAACATCATTCACGACAATTTTTCCATGACTAAGGTCTCTGCCCGTTGGGTCTTTAGAAACCTCACGCCCCATGATTAACTTCAACGTCGTCAAAGTCCACAAGGTCAGAGTTGCACAAGCTGCCCTGCGCAAGTGCATATTCAAAGAGCTCAACCATCCCCCTACAGTCCAGATCTGGCCCCTAGCGACTACTTTTTATTCCCCAGCTCAAGGCTGCACTGCGTGGACGCCGGTTTGGGGACAAAGAAGATATCCAGCTCGCCTTCCAGGAGTGGATTGAACAGCAGTCGGGAGATTTCTGGTTGTCGAGAATTCGAAGCCTCAGGGACAAGTGGCGAAAGTGGATTGAAGTCGAGGGTAGTTATATTGAAAAATAATAAACCCCTTATCCTCATATCTTGTTTCCTTATATCCGAATTGCAAAACTTATTGTCCGCCCCTCGTAGTTAGTCAAGGGACCTACAGCTTAACGTAGAATCCGAACCACGACGTGTCCTTGTCTCTAACTATAACTTTGCAGTTTATCGTGACCCCTGTCCCACGTATCTACTGTGCGAATGTGATAGTAAAAAAGAATATATATTGAAGACTGAAGGAAGCAAGATGTCTGCAAAGAGAGGTCAGGCTTATCTCTGTCCATTATAAGTAGTTATAGCTAGCGTGATAAAGTTAGAAAATTTGTATTTGCTTGAGTGTCCCACATTGCTGTTATTTTTTTTTAATTAATTTATTTTTTTTATGTATTTATTTTTATATTCTTTTGTATATGTATCTATTTTTAATATGTCTAAGTAGTATTGGTTTTTATGAGGTGTTCAAACCGTTATTAGTAAATATTCTTACTAAAAACTGGTGTAGGTTTCTATCTCTCTATCTATTCTTTCGTATTCCTATCCTAGATATAATTGACTATATGCTATTCTCTGGTATTGCTTCGGTTATTTAATTACTCTTAGTCGTCGTCGAGTATTAATCTCTTTCTCTAGGTGTAGATTTCTTCTTCGTCTTCTTCTCCTCCCACATCTATCCTTGGGAAACTATGGAATAATCTGTGTGATCTCCATCCTTCTCTTTGGGCAATTTGGTTGGTTAATTCAACTCCTACTTTATTCTGTGTCTTTTCTATGACTCTACTTGCTCTTTTTGCAATTATTATGTTAAGTGGCTTTATCTTTGCCTCCCTGTGCAGGTTTTCGTAGTCTTCTTCTTTCTCCTCTTCTAGTGTTTTTATTAAGTATATAGCTTTGTTTGGATTTTTGTGAGTCTTAATAGGTTACTTCTCGAGATCGTGTACCTCGCTATGGTTGGATAAATAATCGCGGACTGTAAAATGGCTTGATAAATTTTGCTCTTGTTTTTCATGCTTAAGTTAACTAACTTGTACAGTAATGCCAGGCAGCTCTAACCTCGATTTACCCTCTCAGTTGCGCGCTTTTTATAACCTGATTTCGTAATGGTTATTTCAAGCACCTTACATTTTTTGTCTTATCTGTAGCGCTGTCCTTCTACATATACATCTGAGATGCTCCTCCTGTACACAGATACCATTTTAAATTTATCCCTGTTTGTTTTAATTTTCCATTTTTATTCGTATCTATTAATGTTTCTTATCTCTTCTGCAATCATCCTAGCTTGCATTGGGCCGTTCCTGTAGGGACAAACTATGATCTGGGGGACGTCATCGGCAAATTGGATGTTCAAGCAGCCTTCATTTGTTGGTAGTGGTATATCTGCTGTGTAAATTGAATAGAGAGACGGACTCAGACATCCGCCTTGGGGCAAACCCGCAGTGAGCTAGAATATTTCTCCCTGATGTCGTCCCATTTCCACACAAGCACGTCTCTCCATTAAATAATCACATAAAATCTTTTCGATCTTGTTGTTCATTACTAATCTGAGTATCTTAAGCTGCATACCCCTCTCTCATACTTTGTCGAATGTCTTGGACACGTCCCGGCATACGATGTCTACGCTCATTTTTTCTCTCTTTGCTTTCGCTATCTTTTCAAGGATGACTCCAAGGGCCATTTTCGTCCTTCCAGTTTTCCTGAAGCCAAATTGGCAGCTGTTTCTTCGGCCATTATCATCGAGGAATTTGGAAAGTCTGTTATTAATTATTTTTTCAAATACCTTCGCCACTTTCAGTTCACCAGGAAAGTATCCCGTGTTCAAGCCCACACTGAAGACATTTCTCACTCCCTCCAGTATGTTCGGGAGAGCTTCAAGGGAATTTAATCTGGTGAATCTCGATCTGCCTGGGGCTCTCTGTCGGAAGTTCTTTATCGTTTTTTTAAATTCCTAAGATGCAATGATTGCGTCTATTCCTTCGTTGTTGTTTCTCCTTTCCTCGACAGAGTGGAAGGGGTATGTCCTTTCGCTCTTCCCATTGAGTTCGTCCACGATCTGATGTTCGAATTCAATGTCATAGATCTCGTTCTCTTCTTCGTAAATTTTAAATACATTTCTCCAGTACTCTCTAAATAATGCCTCTATTTCTTTCTTATCTTCTAAAATGTTGTTTCCTGCATCCTTAATTTTCATTTTATCCCCAGCTATCCCTGTCTTTAATCTGTTGATATGTTTCCAAAATTCCCTTGGTGATGTTCCAACATCTATTTTCTCAATGTGCTGATCCCATTTCTCGTTCTATTTTTCATAAATTAGTGCTATTAGCTCTCTTTTCTGTCTGCTAAGTGCGTTGTATGCTTCCCTTGATGTTCCGAATCTTCTTATATTTTCTGCCGCCCGGCCGATCTACTCGCTCAAAGCCACCATTTCTGGTGTACACCTAAATTGTTTAATGGTTTGGAACGAGTTAATGGGGACTGACCCCTTCTCTGCCCTTTTAATTTCTTCTCTGATCCTATCGAACTCCTCATCGATTTCCTCTAGAGTGGCTTCCCCGAGCGGGCTGGGCACGTACGTCTGAAGTAATTCTGTGTACTTATCCCAATCCGCTCTCTGGTATGCCTTCCATTTCTTCGAAGGGATTTGTATAGGATTCTTGTTTATGTACATTAGAGTTGTAAGGTGGTGACTGCAAGGAACATCCATTGACTCCATAAAATAGTTAAAGGGTAGATTGAAGTTAGTCAGGCAGATGTCCGGCTTTGTTGCGTGTTCTCTTCGTAAGTATGTAGGGAAATTCGATCCCAGTCTTTGCAGTATACGTATATTGATAAGACGTGTTAAGTTATCTTCCGACTCTGTTTTTATTTCTGTATCCAGAAGCCCCATAATGAGCGTTTAAACCGTGTATCAAAATGACCGGTATCCTATAGTTGAACAGTTTAGTAAAGTTTTGTACCGGTAATTGGGGGCGCCTGGGTGGATTTTATCGAGTTGAGACAATGATGTTGCTTAATTCTATTTTAATTTCTATAGCTAAATATGCATCCTCCAATCTTTGTGTTGTTTTGTACTGCAATCCTTGATTGACAGCTATTGCCGCTCCGTCGTGTGTTTCTCCTGAAGGATTTGTGTTACTAACATTGTAGTTCCATATCTTTTATTTCCGGTTTTCTGTGTTTCTTCCATGTTCTGATATTAGTATAACATCTGAGTCAATCTTTCTGAATAAGTTTCCGTACACAATTTCCTTGTCTTTCCATCCGCATGTGTTAATTTGTATTATTTTTAATTTCTTAATATTCATAATCCAATTGTCCATTTCCGTTTATTCCTTTTCCGTTTTATATGTTCTATCTGTTAAGTTATAAGTGTTTCTTCTTTCTTTCTGGTTCTTCTTTCGTTTCTCCTCGATTCCCCCTGCTGACTGCGTTCGAGGGTCCTTCTGGTAATTCATCTCTGGGTGATGGACCCCTTTTACTTGCGGATTTAAATCTGTTAAATCTTTGGGCTTTCCTGCGAGTAACCCATGTACACTCTTGCTCTGTGTTGTCGGAGGTATTTTCAGTCTTTGAGTCATCGCTGCCTGTGTCCTCTTCTGTTTCTGCTGCCTGTTAGTTTCCTTCGCCTCCTCGATTAACTCATGTTTTGTCTTTTCTGCGACTTTGATTTTGAAAATGGCTGATGAGTCGACTTCTTTGGGAAATTTCATCGGTTCGAGCCCGTTTTCCTGTAACATGCTGTTGACTGTTGTTGCGTAACTTCCAGGCTTAGCTATGTTCATCACGTGAGCATGTAATATACAAGTAAGTATTTTTACGTGAGAGTAACATCTAAATTTATCTGTGTTGCCGGTCTTTGACGGTCACTTTTTGCCATTGTTACGTATGAGTTTTTATTTACGTTAGCATTATTTATATTTGACTGTTTCTTTATCTTTATAATTTTTCTTCTTCTGGGACAGATCATGGCCATAGTTCTGTGTCTGCCTTGGTAGTTAATGCATCTTTTATCTGTGTTGTTGCAGTAACGCTAAGAATGGCCTTCAGTTCCACATTCAGAACAGATGATTAGGTCATTTGGGGGCAATTTTAAGTCGTATGTTCCTCCAACGCATAACATCTGAAGCATATCTGTATGCTTGTAAAGACGTCTCTTTGTATGTGGGTGGATGGGATTCTCATGTTGAAAGTGAGAAGTCCCTGTTCGATGATCTTGAAGCTATTTTGGTAGATTCAAAAATGACCCTGAAAACGTAACTGTGATCTTTAAATTTGACCACCTCTGCTATCTTGAGCCATTTCTGCCTCTCCTGTAGTTCTTATTTTATTTCTTGTCATGAGTGCTCTCCTACCCAGGACTCGATTTTTCGGCAGATGACACTTCTGCAAGCCGTGATTTGTAGGGGTACTCTTGCTTCCAAATCCAACTTCCTTAGCGTAATGCAACCAGCTGCTCTACGTCTTTATTTTCTGGGCAAATAACGGTGAATCCAGATGGTGTCTCAATACATTTAATTAGTGGTATTTCCAGATCAGTAGATATGCATTGCACTACTTCTTGCGGTGACCTTTTACTTTCGTTAGGGATGAGTTTTGAAGTCCGGTGAGTCTATCTTCCCTTGGAGTAGTCCCCTCTCCGAAGAGAGGGGTTCTTCTGTCGATCTTCAGCTGTGGAGACTTTATCCAGTCTCCACTAAGGAAAGGAGCCCCTCTATCTGTCCTAGTTCTATCTCTCCTACCTTCCAACTTTCGCACTCTCCTTGGTCAACCCTACCTATCTGGACCTAGCCCTAAAAGCAGTCCACAGTTGGGCTCTGGCTCGTGACCGAGAATCAGTCCACCTTTTCTGGCCCCCTAAGAGGGTTTCCTGCAGAGGTTCTCTATACCTTACTACCAACTACAACTCAGACCTTGCCGGTGACCAAGTTATGTAGTGCTAGTGAGAAGTAAGTTTGAGGTAAAAAGTATGAATAAAGAGCCAAGAATTTAGAATAAGGAAGAGCAACCCCTTGGGGGGGCGGACACTTCGCTTAAGGGAAACAGGAGGAAGCTCCAATCAGCCCGAGGAGCGCATAAATTTCTTTTAGAAGTTTTCTTGAGAAAGGCGTATTTTTTCTCCTTTACCTGAGATAGCCTTTACCAGTTCGCACCGAAAGAGCAAGCGTACATACTGAGTAAATCTAGACCCCCATATGATGATAATGAATATAGAAATAACAGAGAGGGGTCACTGTGTAACACAGGCGATCAGGTAGTAGTAGAGGAAAAGGGTACGGAAATAATTTGAAAGGGGATAGGAAGAGTTGATAGGTTGGTGGCTAGACACCGATGCGTGGTGTATTTGGGTGTGTCTCGGGGTGTTCGTGACTGGAGGACGATTGGGGGGTGGTCAGGAAGGAGATCGTGTCTGCATAGTCGGAAATGCTTTATTCATGATGCTCTTAACTTATGCGTAGAGCGGTATGGGTTGCGGGTGGTTATTGGCTGTGGGGTATCGCAGTGCCATCGCAACATACCGTCTTCCGTGTAGTGTGGTGTATATAGGGTCTCTGGCGAGTTTCCCGAGTTGTTTTGTGAGTCTAGTGTAAGTATATATGTTGAAGGGGTTGCTAATTTGTTGTTGTCGTGTAGTGTGGACATTCTCACGTATATGGGAGAGCGACAAGAGCGCTTCAGAGCAGAGTTCTGAATGCGCTGAGCCTTTTTCTGCCACGTGACACTCGCAGCTACGAGTGACAGTGGAGCATACGTGAAAAGAGTTCGCACGAGTGTTTTATATAGGTGTAACTGTAGTTTCCTGTCCACAGGGTAGAAACTACGCAGTATTTTGTTCATGCGTGCGGCTCTTGCTTGTATTATGTGCTGGTGTATATTGAACCTAAGGGACTTCTCAAAAGCTACCCCAAGGATTTTTGTCTGTTGTGTGTCGAGCCTTGTTGGGTTTAAGTGGTTCCTCTCTGGTGTGTGTGAGAAAATTTGTAGGTTATGCATGTAGTGATCTCTTGCTTTGAAGACTGTCATCTGTGTCTTCTGAGGATTCGTGGCAATCAGCCATTTATCCTCGTATTCCGTCTTTTCGTTTAGTATTATTTGTGCGTGGTGCGCGATCTCGTCTGGTCCGCGGCCACTGACGAGAATGGTCTAGTCATCGCCATTCTCGTCATCAGCGTAGGACACTGTGTAGATGTGACGGCAGTTTTAGGGTGGGCGTGGGGTGTCGTCTGTGTACATGGTGTAAAGTGTAGGTGCCAGTACGACTCCTTGGGGAACGCCTGAGCATGGTGTGAAAGGTTGTGATATGGTATTGTTGTATTTTATGTGGCATCTCCGTTCAGTGAGGTATTGCGAGAGGAGCCTCCGTATTGTTGGCGAGTTTCCAACGAAGTGCCTCGTGCCACACCTTATCAAAGGCTTTCACCACTTCCTTGCTGATGGAGAGTGTCTTTTCTCGTACCTGGATTTCAGCCGTCTTTACATGCAAACGGTTTGAGCGTTATTAACTTTTTATATCTATCGTGACGCTGATTGAACAATTATTACAGTGCCTATGTCTAAAAGCTGATTGGTCAATTTGTTAACGCTAAGGTATGTTATTTCAAAAATGAACAAAGTATGACAATTAAATGTATCTCAATCTTGATTGGTTGAATTTTGTAGAATAATAAGTAGATAGAATGACTATTTATATAGGTGTATTTTTATTATCCAAGAAGAAAGAAGTTGTCATTACTGTTCACCATTTCGAGGCGTATACCAGCTATTTACGAAGAAATAAAGAATCCAGCTATATATATATATTTTCCTTTATCCTAAGAAAGCGTTTGATGACATAACCCAGCCTACCAAACAATGAGAGAGAAATCGTTATCGAACCCCTGTAGATAGAGGGAAGTATGAAAAGGGACAAAGAAAAAATAATAGCGTAGGCGAGTTGCGAACAGCTTCCCACGTCGCTAGACCACTGTTAGCCAGTGGCGAATCCAGTCGGCAATCGTGAGTCCCAAAAAAGACTCATTCAAACGAAGCTTTTAAGCCGCTCGCCTGCACTTCTCGTACGCTATTTCCACCCCCTCCTAGAAGCGGAGCGTATTTTGAAGAAAATGAAGAGAGCCCGTTTGGAAATTTTATCCAAGGGCTAACGCTTTCCCTTCCAGGTCTGGGCACCATTGTAGATAGAGTTTACAATGATTGGTAGTATCTCAAAAGACTATATTGTCCATACCGAGGAGGTACTTTCTTTTTTTTTGGAAAAGATACCTGATGTGTAGAATAAAAGTTCACAGTCAGGAATGCTTATAGAAAAGATGAATACCTACACTTTACTAATTTACGATAACTTTTATAGTTAGGACTTAATATTGTTAACACCTAATATTCCTCAAATAAATGTCCAAGCTATTCTTAAATGTGTTAACGGTGGGACTTGACACAACCTCTTCTGACAACTGATTCCATACATTAACAATTTTATATGAGAAGTAGTTTCCACATACATCGAGTTTGTTTTTTTCTGAACGAGTTTTTTGCTGTTATTACGAGTAATGTTTTTATTGTACTCAAACCAGATGGAATAGTCCACATTTTCTATTCCATTCAAGATTTTATAGACTTCAATTAATTGACCTCTGTGATAGAACGGTTTGAGGCCGCTTAATTTCAACCGTTATCACATGTTGTTTAGAAACACGATGCTACCCACGTGCATCTTCGCCTTAAAGCCGGGCCCGATTATCGCGCCACCTGAGTAAATATTTAACCAAGGAGGTTTATTCCTCCCCCGTTCGTCCCATGCGCCGATCACGCCAGATTGAGTTAGGCTTATGGGCAGATAAGGTATTGTTCTCAAGCGCGGCTGTGCATTCCCTCGAAGCCCCCACTCCATTGTCCCCTACGCCAAGGGGATGTCTCGACTATTCATACGGAAACTTTACCACTAATAGCAGATTCGAGATCCAGATTTTCTTTGCGAGACATCACTACGATCCAGTCTCACCTTGTGCACCAAGGGCCCTCTACCTCGAGATCCACCATCATTGTCCAGAAGAGGACGATATCCCTTGAGTGCCAAGGTTCGAGCCTTCAAGACGCCAAGTCCACAAGGCTTCCCCTGTTGTTCAGAAAGAGAACAAAGTTAGAACAGCCATTGTTCTTTGAGCCCGTTGACAGGATACGGTTCTCACCCTTCCCCCCTGTTGTTCAGAAAGAGAACAACATTAGAACAGCCATTGTTCTTTGAGCCCGTTGACAGGATACGGTTCTCACCCTTCCCCCCTGTTGTTCAGAAAGAGAACAACATTAGAACAGCCATTGTTCTTTGAGCCCGTAGACAAGAGACGGTTCTCATCCCCCCCCCTGTTGTTCAGAAGAGATCAACGTAGAACAGCCATTGCTCTTCAAGCCCGTTCGCCAAGAAACGGTTCTCATTCCCAAGACGCCACGTCAGGATCATTTAATTCTCCCCCCCCCCCCTTCGGCTGGAACTCGCCAGCGGACCGAAGATTCCTTCACGTCGCCTTCCTCTGCACAACACGTGTAATTACGTAAGCTGAACGTTTCCTTTGAGTATTTAACCCTTTTGTCAACCCTATCCTGTGCTTTAAATGGTTTAGCCAACCATCCCATCCCTTTAATTTTTATTTGTTTTACCTTTTTAAATCTCTTCCAAATCTTAATCCTCGGATTAGCTAGATTTCCCACGACCCTTTCTATTCTCTGTTTATGTCAATATTTTCCGTATTGTGTGTTGTTGATAGTTTTTATTAATAAAACTCTATTTTATTAATGATAGCCATATTATTATCCTTGAGCTCAGTTCCACTTCTTAAGCATATTGAAGATAAATAATATCGGTCAACCCAGACACCACGCACTCTAAATATAAATGAATAGTTTCCTCAACGAATAGTCATATATGGTATATCGTCGAGAGTCCATTCTACGACAACCTCGTATGCGTCTTGTTTCTAATTTGAAGAGGCTTAAATTTTCCAATCGAGTTTCATAATTGTATTTTCTTATTTTTGTAGCTTTAGCTTGTACTTTTTCTAATCTTTCAATATCTTTTCTGTAGGAGGGCGACCATACTTGTGCACAATATTTCAGTTGGGGTCTTACTAGGGCATTATACAGGTTTATTAGCACCGTTTCGTTTTTATAACTGATCTGTCGCTTGATATAACCCAGTATCTTTAGTGCTTTCTTTTCTATTTCAACAGAGTGCTGAGTGAACTTGAGGTCATTTGATACACAAATCCCTAGGTCCTTTTGGTTTTCTGTTTCGACTATTGTTTTGTTAACGAGTTTATATTCAGCTTTTGGATTTTTGACACCAACATGCATTACTCTGCATTTTTCTATGTTCAATGAAAGTTTCCATTTTTCAGACCAATCGGCTATAAGGTCAATGTCTTTTTGAAAGTCTGTTATATCTTGCTCAGTAATTATATTTTTAGTTAATTTGAAATCGTCAGTGAATTTCGAGATTTTTGAAATCAATCCCACGTCTATGTCGTTCACATATATAATAAAGAGCAATGGTCCGAAGAAAGAGCCTTGAGGAACACCACTACTGACAGTTATCCATTCCGACTCTTCTCCGTTTATCACAACTCTCTGCCTACGATCACTTAGCCAATTCTCAATCCACTTTGCTAGGTTACCTTCTATTCCTAGAGCTCTAATTTTTTGTCTCTTGAGTTGCACCTTGTCGAAGGCCTTCGAAAAATCCAAATACAGAATGTCAACAGACCTCTCCCTGTCGTGAACTGTGTTGACATAATGGAAAAATTCTAATAAATTTGTAAGACACGATCTATTTTTCCTAAATCCATGTTGTGTATTTTTTAATAACTTATTTGTTTCTAGATGGCTTACTATTTTTTCTGCTATTATACTTTCAAGCATCTTACCAATTATTGATGTCAGACTTATAGGACGATAATTGCAAGCCAGATCCTTTCGTCCTTTTTTAAATATCGGCGTCACGTTAGCTACTTTCCAATCTTGGGGGACTATACTGCTTTCAAGTGATAAGTTAAAAATAGACGTTATTTGTTCCACAACTGCTTCTTTTACTTCTTTAATCACTTTTGGCATTATCTTATCGGGTCCTGGGGATTTTAATTTATTCATTTTGTCTATTCGTTTTAGTACATCATTGGTCGTGCACTTAAAGATTTTTAGTGGTCTATTGCCTGTGTACTTGATACACAGATCCGAAGGCAGATCATTAATGGAGAGTAAAAACGTGTTGTTGATAAATTTATAGTATTTTTAAAGTTCTTGTAGACCAAGAGAATAATGAGAAATTTCTTCACTATGAATTTATATATGTTGTTTTATCACATCAAGTATATCGTCATATACGTTAAGCATATTTTCACCAATATATGTATTTAGCTGTTGAAATGGGGCAAAGTTCTTCTTTTCTAACTTTGAATGCCATAGTTCAAACTTCATTTTGAAAGCTGTCAATTTTTCATGACAATGGAGAACTGTGTTCTCTTTTCCTTGCAGCGCAAAATTGATGGAATTCATGAATTCGAATATGTCCACCAAAAATGAGGGATAAAAGAAAATGGACATCCGATATTTTTGCGTAAAGGTTTGGTTTAGCGTCTTGCAAAAAATTGCTGCATTTCTTCATGTAATATGAAAACTCTTCAAAAGTTTGCCTTTGGAAAGCCATCTAACGTGTGGGTGCAACAAGAGTGTATCAAATTCTGAATCACTTTCTTTGCATAACTCAGAAAATAAACGAGAGTTGAGTGCATTCGCTTTAATGAAGTTAACAAACAATTGTCTTCCAGGTGCTTGTCATATACATATCATACTTAGACACAAAGTTGGGCTAAGTTGGTGACGTCTGTTGTTTCATCAAAAGCTGGATCGCAAAAAAGTTGAAAGTCGAATTCTGAATCTTTTAGACCACCTGCGACAGTATGTTATCAGACATTTCCGCTATTCGCCTCCTAACAGTATTGTTTGACGGGGACACATAGTTTAGCTTTTCGAGTTCCGTACTTCCCAGCACATTTGATACGAGTATGATATCTTTGCAGCAAAGTAATATTAACCCTTCTCCGATGTTGTGGGTTTCTTTTTGGCAACAGCTCTTTTTCTTGAAATCTCATAGAAGGCTTTCACACCAGCCTTAATGTTCTGCAAAAACATTCCTGTGTCATCAAACCTAGATTTGTTCAATTGTTCGGCTTTGTGTTTAAAGAAGTCGATATCTTTGTTTATTAAACTGGGATGCTTCGTTTTTAAGTGTCTCTTTAACTTGCTGGGCTTTAGAGAAGTGGATGCCACCACCCCAGAAAACAATAAACACTGTGGTTTCTCTTCCTCACTAGACTTTATTACATTAGTACCTAATTTCTATTATGAATCATCATATCTCCTCTTTTTCGAGTCATTATTAATCTGAAAAAGGCCCCCAAAAAAATGAATTAGAAAAACTAATTGATATTTTTTATGTTATAAATTAAAAACTAGATTAAATAGTCCTATTAATTGAGATAATCGAACATCCAAACTTTGGATGCTCGATTATCTTCATTACTCTTTATTGAGGCTTACAAGTCGACTTTTTAAGCTTGAAAAAGTCTTTCCAATATTAGGTGTCAACTTGAATGGCAGGGCTAAAATACAAACCTTTATCACCCAGTTGTGAACAAGTGAGACAGTAATCCTACCAATCACTGTAGCCTACACCACTTAATCTAGTGATGCTGGTTATACATTTGATTCTAAATTATAACCAGCATCACTTCGCCATCACACAAACTGTAGAACACCCACTTTCCAACCACAACACTTGCATTACAACTGCCAGACGTAAGCAAAATTATTTCGCCAATAATTAACTGATAACCACATTTAGCAATAAAACTTTACCGATATAATGCTCTCTAATTCTCTAGTTTAATGAATTCAGGCACATAAGTTTACAAAAAACTAAAAAAAGAAGAAAAATGCATATACAAAAATGGGACTTCGCAACAATCGCAAATATACCATAATTTCAACTGAGTGACCTCTTCGCGGTCCCCCTGAAACCTCGGGCCCAAGTTTGAGAAAAACGTCTAACTGATCTGTGTATTTTTTAATGTTAGGCGATATTGACTTTAGGTTTTACGTTGACGGTATTTACCCTTTTTAATTTACAAAGGTGGGCATTCCGCAATTTAAGTCCGCCAATCGCTAATAGCGGTCTAAAGAATTGCGGAATAGCGTTAGCTGAAAGTTTGAAAAAATGAGCGGAATGCCCAAATTATACTCCGCTAACGCAAACTTTAAAAAAATCGCAAACAATTAAATTTCCGGGAAATTCAAGAATATTCTTGAAAGTGTGGAGAAACTTCTAGATTAGGTGGTAGCACGCAGCCGCTAGGCTACTTAGAACTGTCTTTTGCGCAGCCGGCATGGAAGGCAGTTTACATTAACTTGCCAGTCTTAAAGACGTATTCCCTGCAGTATTTAACTTTTAATTTATTTTGATATTTTCACAGTGATTTACATTTTAAAATGGAACGAATTTTGACGACGTCGCCTTGTTCAAGCCGGCCTGGCAGTGTCATGAGCCAGAGTGAGGAGGAGGAGGCCCCAAGGCCAGCTTGGGTCTGACGTCCTCAGGCCCAAGAGGTCATCCCTGACTAAGGATAACTTTGAGAAGCTGGGGTTTGTCAATGGAAACATACACCTCTTGAAGTGGAAATGGCTGTGCCAGAAGGAGGGGAAGTACAACAATGACTGTAATGAGGATTCTATATTTTGCTGTTTTAAAAGTTCTGGTATATATAAAAATATATAAAATAATAAATATATAAAATATAAGGTAATTTGATTGGAAATTATGTTTTTAACTACCATTAAAGGGTTAGAGGACTGTTGCGGATTTCATTAGTGGCCTAAAAAAATGATTATCGTTAGCATTAGCGGTTTTACGATAGGAGACCGGCGAAGCGGGAATATTTTCGGATTAGCGATTATCTAATTACATTTTGGGATGGTCGTGGAAATTCAGGCAGGCGCGAATAAATGGGAGGGGGAACCTAGGGAGATGAAGCACCCCAAATTTCAGACCAGTTTATGTTTATATATATATTTAAGCCATACCTATTTTCTGCTATTCAGAAAGTTATGTAATAATATTGAATATAGGTATATAAAAACATTTTTTAAACCCGCGATCGAATTTAGTATACATGATAAGTGTCTAAAATACAGGTAAATCTAAAAAAATAATTATTATATTCAGTATTAAACCTTACCTGCCATCCGAAAACTACAATTCATAATTTTCTGATGTGTTGAAAAGATATGGGATTTGAGAGAGTTAGTGCTCACTCGTGTGTAATATACTGTTATTTATTATCAATGCTGTGTAAGATAACCATTATTAATCTATTAGACTACTCAGACGGAGGAATTCATGTTAGACTCCCCATACCTATTTTTTATCGTTGATCCGCCAGTGAATTCAGGAAACAAAGATTTTAGCCCCTGCTCTCAGAGCTCCTAAAATCGAATACTACATACTCTCCTCATTTCTTTAAGGAATTTTGAATAAATTTTAGGCGCTCATTTTGATTTCGTAGTTATGTAGAACTAACTGTAGTTTGCTCGCACACAAATATCACCAGCTTAGGAAACACACAAAAAAGTCAACTGTCCTTACGGCAGCAGTGCTCTTTTCAGAGTACTAATTTAAATTCTCTTTCGTCAAGTGTTATGTTTCGGTTCAACGTGCGGACCCATTATAAGATTTCATAAGACTTCAAAGTGCTTATTTTGAGGTTTCTTTGAGTGTCTCATTCAATCTTGCAATATGAGCACTACACCTTTAGCGTAAATAATAGTAATATATATTAGAAATTGATCTAAGTTAACCTTTATAATGATATGATCTTGTGGCCCTCAATTACAAGGTAAAGTGGAGCCAACAAGGAACCTCACAAATTGAACAGCACGATGGCCTTATGAAATCTTGAAATGGGTACACAAACCAAACACTAAAATATTATGCCATTTGTTATTAATTAATTAATTCAAAGAAAATATATACTTGTAAATAATGCTAAACCGCCAGCTAATAATTAATGTATCAATGCAAAGCAAACTGTATATTTGTAAATAATGTAAAACCGCAAGGCAATGAAAATCGTTGTTCTCTCACGCTAACTAACACACAAACATTTGCACACGTTAGAAGATAGGAGCAAGCCGACGGCTTTGACCGCGTCGATAACGAAGACAATTGAAGCAGCTGTGCATGCAAATAATGAGTCTGGCAGGTAGAGAAATCGGACCACCAGCTTTGATATGGACCAGTGAAATACCAAATCTTATTTTGCTACTGATATGGGCCTGATAAAGATCAGCCAGACTTCCAAATTCGAACACTCTCTTGGTGCACACGAACCTGCATTAAATTCATCCGCACACCCTCGGGTCAATTTGGTTCCTCCCAGTTCTTAGATTGGAGAAATGGAGACACGCTCCTAATCTTCCGTTATAATAAAAACACAGAGCTGGGCGTTTCGGCAACGAATTATGACTTCGCGACTTTGTCGCACTATGAATTTGGAAGTCGCAAAGTCGAAAGTCACAAACGCTTTGAAAAAATCGGACTAAGCAAAGTCGCACCGCGAATTTTTCGCCACTATTGCCGCGACTTTAACAGGAACAAAGACGACATTTTTGAAAGAAATTGCCGCTGCTCTTTTAAGCCAGTTTTAAAGCTCGATTTGGCTAAAAATGTCAAATTAATGTTGGTAACAGCTAACTTTATTTTGATCTGATTTTTAACTTTCCTTTTACGATAAATTGAATTCTTTACATTATACTAGACTGACGTTACATTAAACTACCTAAACGTACCAGCCAAAAGTTTGTCACTCTGAATTTTATTATAAATTAGTAAAATTTCATACACTTTTCAGGCGTGAACCAAGTAATCACCTGTCTCGTCAGTTAAAAACGTTCGAGAACGTGTTATACATTGTGTGAATTAATCTCATTTTTTCGTATTTTAATATATGCCTATACAAGTGGCAGTCGTAAAGTCGCAAATCGCACTGGGGGGTAGGGGGGAAATAGAGTCGCAAAGTCGCAGTCGCACCAGATCCGGCGGCAAAGTCGCGCCCAGCTATGTAAAAGCACTTATGAAGGACACAAAAGGACAGTCGGACAGGGAGAAAGAAAAAAAAAACACTGTGTCTGTTAACACCGATATCATCAGTTACACGGACGTGAACACACTATGAACCAGGAACTCAGCGATTTCACTTGCCAGAACTGAGGTGTTCATAAGACCAATATTAAAACATGCAGAACGGACATTTTCTTCTAATTTCCTTACCTCTGCCAAGTAATATGCCGATTACCGTTAAACCAACCTACAAGTGGAGAACCAGCAGACATCTGGAACTTTCAATTGGAATCAGATTGAATTTCTACGCCATAACCAACAGCAACCGATAGCCTCCAGGCCGAATCATGCCATTCATTCCACATACGAGTACCATAAACTGGTGGCCCTACCACTACAATCTATTATCTATTTTTTTTGGTTTTCTATAGTCGTGCTATCGATACTCTAATACTAGGTGGCCTCTCAAGGGCCTGTATACATATCCAGTCAGTCTACGAGACCAAAAGCAAAAGACGTAAGGTTTTTGCCTTAGCTAAGGGTCTGTGGGGCCCATGATGTAAAATAGGTAGGCCTGTGACACCCAAATGGCAGAATTTAATAGGCCCAGCGAGGAACTCCACAAATGGACACTCGGTGAATCGATCAAATCCTTAAAATGGCTATTTTGTAAATTCAGGAAATAATATGCCTCGTGTAATAAATAAAGAACCAAAGAGAATTAGAAAAGAAACAATATATATATATATAAATAATTGCAGTAGGAAGGATACGACCATCAGTGACATTCTTATTTTTTTCCAAGCAACGTTCCGGATTAGCCAGTCCATCATCAGGCTAAAGGGATAAACACAATTTGTGAGGCGAACAAATGTTAATATAAACTAGATACAAATCAAAAGCAAAATAATTTATATAGTGAACCTATAAAATTAAAAGTATTAATAATTGCAAGTACATATACAGATAAGGAGAGGAACAAATTCCTACCTGCTGTCAGTGAGTCGGGGAGATGACTAAGAAATTTACCCCAAATCGGACACGATTATGGGTAGTTTGTTGTCGGTAGAATATTAACAGGTTTAAAGCTGGTTGGTTGTGGCTATTACCGATAATGGGTGGCAGGTCAAGTCTGAATTTAACGTGGGGAAATGTGTTTTTATAAAGAGAGATTCAAGCTTCAGACCTGTAAATATTCTACCGACAAAAACTACCCATAATCGTGTCCGATTTGGGGTAAATAGGTGCTTGTCGAGGCATGACCAAGTATACGTTAATATGCGCAAACAGGCTATAAGGTAGGCCAAGCAATGCGACAGCTGTTATTGTTTCTAAGAATGCGATTTAAGTAGATGTCCACACGAAATGAAAGGGGAAAACAATATATATATATATATACATATATATATATATATATATATATATATATATATATATATATATATATATATATATATATATATAGTACATAAATGAGACGGACTTAAGCTCCGAATACTAATTAGATAACCGCGGTTAGGGAATGGTTACAATGAGAGATTGAGGGTAATGAATGATTTAGTTCCTTTGAAACTCGAGGGTAAGGTGGGGCAACTAGGGGGAGGTCTTGGTTACCTTGATTACTCACGGTGGGTAGTGACAGAACCCAGAGCGGGTAGGGCTACTCTTCTCGAACTTGCGTTTGCGAGATGCGGGCCTTCTGTCCTCAGGAGTGACTTCTCCACACTCGGCTTGAACGAGCTAATGGGCCTCTTGTCGTAAGAGGTTACCAGAAGAACTTCGGACGACGGCTTCTCCAATCCTTGATCCAAAGGCGGATGAGAAAGGCTGACGTTGCTTCACGAGACTCTTCTCCCTGTCCCGAAGACACGGGTGTGATGTCCAGCTCTTCCGTGGCTTGCGACCGTCACTCACACTTCTAAGGAGAGAGCTCGTTGAATTGCGCTCTTTTCGGGGAAGTCGCGTCTAACCGAATCTGTCTTTCAGCCTGGAGCGGGTGCATCGATACACGGAGCTATTCAAAACAGAGAGAGAGATTGAGACCATCTTAACCTTCGTTATCGGGCGTGATGAACCGAGCGCCTCCTCACGAGGAAGTGTCAACGGCTGGGATCAGCAGCCAGACGGGCGACAGCGGAGGGCGCCATAAACGCGGTTCACGGCGAATCCACAAAGCAGTCTCCCGACCCGAGGGGGAAGGGGGGAGGTTGAGACGACCGGGAGGAATCTTCGGTGTGAACTTTACGGGAACCTGGCGGTGGGTCAAAAGAGGAAGAGGTCGGAAGGAAGGGGGGGGGGAGTAACGGCTCGTTTTCTCTCTCGAAATACTGTCTTAGGAGGTGGGGAAATAATATTATTCTAGGGTAATTCCTCCACAGTGCTGCACGTTCCCTTATTTATGGGAATAATTTCTCTAATATATGGTCTAATGAGTGTGACAGACCTATTATTCATCCTTCTTCTATAAAGTTTAAGTAAGGCTCATGGTGGTATCCTTCCTTAAAGGTAGCAGGTGAGATTTCTTTATGTGTTAGACTTGATTCTATTAATTCTTAGAGTCAACTATTGTTGTTGTGGATGGATCAGACCCATGTCTTTTAAGAAGAAATTTGATTAATTCACTTCATTTAGATAATAAAAGGCTCTCAGATATACATACTGTAACAAACACTAAAGCTGAACTAGTAAAAGAATTCCCAGATATATTTTCTACTGGTTTGGATTGCCTTAAATGTAAAACTTCGACTATTGATTTAGATTTAACTATCCCTCCTAAATTCTGTAAAACCAGGAGTGTATAGGTCTACGGGGTTACCAGTTTTCGTGGTTAAGTTAAGGAGGTTAAACTCTTATGGGTGTATCGTGTCACTACTTACAGGTGCCTACTTGACGCGAAGTTCTGAGTCACTGACCTTTGGGGCAGCCCCCTGTAGGTGGTAACCGCAGCGAGACATTCATACGTCCAGTTGTAGCCAAATGCACGTCACGCAATAGGGGCAGGCACTAGGTGACCTTCGACAGACCGAAGACTCGGCAGCCCCCAACAACCCCCCTACTGCCTTGTAGGGCTACCTCCTTAGGTAAAGGCTAGAGGAAAGATAACCTCGATAATAAAACCAGGACTGGGGGCGACTATAGGCGATCACCAGCAGACCAGTGTCTTGGTAGCCCCCTGCAGCCGAGGATGAAGCCTGGTCGTCTTGAGTCCTCTCCTGCCACAGGAATTTTCTCCCCTTGGTCAAGATACGGGTCTGAAGTGAGCACGCCTTCTTACTCGTTCAAATCTAGTGCAGGTTTGATGTCCTCAGCAAACCGACCCTGACCAAGTCCCGCGGCGATGGCTGTCTTGTGGTGGGAGTTTGTCCGGGATGAGGGCCAACTCTTAGCTGGGCAGCCCCACCTTGGGCGGCGGAGGTGAATATGGTCGTTTTCTCCTGGGATGAGTCGGCCAGAGAGTCCGACGGCAACCTCCTTGACCAAGCAGCCCTTTTAGGACCACACTGCTTACCCCCGAATAGGGGAGGGTCGTAGAAAAGGTTGCCTAAAGATTGCCTGCCTTAAAGTCAGTCCAGGCGGGTATCCACGGTCGTCAGAGCATTCCCATTCTGTGGTCGAAATAATAAATATGATATAAAAGTCGCAGCATGGAACGTCCGTACCATAATAGACTCTAACCTTCATACGGACAGACCGGCTAGACGCACTCCTCTCATCGCCTAGGAACTGGCCCGATATAACGTTGACGTTGCTGCTCTGTCAGAAACCAGACTTCCGGATGAGGGCAGCCTGACTGAAGACCAAGGTGGTTTCACCTTCTAATGGAAAAGATACCCTATGCAGGAACGCAGCCTCCACGGTGTCGGTTTTGCAGTCAAGAATTCCCTTGTGCGACTGATTGAGGATACACCCATTGGCGTTTCATCACGTCTCATGAAGATGCGGGTTCCTCTCACAAGGGATCGACATGCAACTACGAGTATCTTCAGCTGCTATGCCCCTACCCTCGACAGCCTTGAGGACATTAATGATACCTTCTACGAATAGTTGGACGCGGAACTGCAACGTACACCGATTTCAGATAAGTTGATAGTGCTGAGAGACTTTAACACGCAAGTGGGCTTTTCCTACCAGGCGTGGGCCGGAGTTGTTGGCAGGCACGGTGTTAGTAAAGTCAATGCCAACGGCCACCGCCTACTTTCTCTCTGCTCTCAGAACCAGCTTATAATCACTAACACCATCTTCGAGCCGAAGAAAATTTACAAGGGAACATGGAAGCACCCTCGGTCTAAGCAATGGCACGAGCTGGACTACGTGATCGTCAGACAGCGTGATCAGCAGGACGTACTGCTGACCCATGTCATGCGAGGTGCTGAGTGCTGGACTGATCACCGGATGGTTCGTGGCTCTCTCTCCCTTCGCATCCGATCAGCTACTAGAAAACGACGTGCAAAAAAGAAGCTTAACTGCGCCCTGCTCAAGGATGAAACTGTGAAAACTGATCTTGGTATTACCATCTCACACCATTTAGCTGATGCTCCTTCCCTTGAAGAACTCAATGACTGTGTAGAGGGTAGCTGGGGCCACTTCGCACAGTCAGTATCTGCTGCTGCGGCGGAGGTCCTTGGTTACGCCGAGCGAAGGAACAGAGATTGGTTTGACGACAGTATAGTTGGCATACGGGAGTTTCTGGAAGCAAATAACAGGACTTATCAGGCTTTCATGGACTACTTGAGACGACAGTGGCAAAGCAAGCGAGCTGTAGCTCAGAGAACACTTCGAAGAATGGAAAATGACTGGTGGCTTAAAATTGCTTCGGATCTGCAGGGTTTTGCGGATTCTGGAGATCTTTAGAACTTCTACAGCTCTCTTAAACAGGTGTATGGACCAGCTAACCGCTCCCTTGCTTCCGTAAGGTCCCAGGATAAAACAGTCCTACTCACTAGCCGGATCGAAATCATGGAACGGTGGAGGGAACACTACCGAGATCTTTTCAATACTCGCAATCCCTCAGCTTGATGCCATCCTGGACAGGCTCATTATTCACGAGTTAGATACCCTATCATTATTAGAGGAAGTCAAGAATGCGATCCGCAGTTTGAAGAACAATAAGTCACCCGACGTTGATAGTGTCCCCGGTGAGATCCTCAAGCATGGTGGCGATGATCTGCACCTTCGTCTCTACGAAATGATCTCTACCATGTTGCAGTCTGAACGTGTACCGCAGAAATGGAAGGACTCCAGGATCATATCAATCTAAAAGAAGAAGGGCGACCGAGCTGTGTGCGGGAACAACCGCAGAATCTCGCTTCTGGCTGTCGCTGGGAAGGTCCTAGCAAAGGTGTTGCTCCTGATGACGTGTGCCCTGAAACTCAGTGTGGCTTCCGTAGGGAACGAGGAACCATAGACATGATTTTTATGGCCAGACAAATACAAGAAAAGTGCCGCGAAGATCATCAGAACTTGTGTCTGGCCTTCATTGATCTGACAAAGGCATTTGACACAGTCAATCGGGAGATGTTGTGGCGCGTCATGCGGAAGTTTGGATGCCCTGATAAGTTCAGAGCGGTTGCTCGAGCTTTTCACGATGGAATGAGGGCGAGCGTGGTAATTGGAGGTGAAGAAACAGAGGCGTTTAACGTGGAACTTGGTGTCAAGCAGAGCTGCGTGATTGCTCCCGTCATGTTTAACATCTACCTCGCTGCAGCAACCATCCTGTTCCCTGAGAGATTCCCACCGGGGCGGGGAATTGGTCTTACATACAGGCTTGATGGGCGCATCTCCAATCTACGCCGACTATTATCTAGAACAAGGGTCTCACATAACGAAGTGTTTGAACTCCAGTACGCGTATGATTGCGTACTTCTCTCCTACTGCCCTGAAGACATACAGAAAGCACTGAACACCATCACAGACATCTACAGGACTCTTGGGCTCGTCATCAATTCTGACAAGACTGAGCTGATGTACCAGTGATACGGTGTTGCCCCCCAAGTGGAGCCCGCAATGAATGTCGCTGGAGCTGAGCTCAGGACTTCTACTCAGTTCAATTACCACGGTAGTGTACTGTCGGCTAACTGTTGTGTTGATGAGGAGGTCAACCGAAGAATAAACAAGGCATCAGTATCTTTTGGCGGGATCCTCAGACGGGTGATACAAAACCACAACCTTAGACTTGCGACGAAGGTCGCCGTGTATAGAGATGTGTGCTTCAGCGTGCTGCTGTATGGGGGCGAAACACTCACCCTATACCGGAAGCACATCAAGCTCCTGGAGGCCTTCCATGTACAAGATCGTGTGCCTTATACTCATATGCTGGAGCGCGCCGGTGTACCAAGCATCGAGTGCATTGTCTTTGGCAAACAGATACGATGGCTAGGGCATGTGCTTCGAATGCCCGCTGATCGCCTGCCAAGGCGTACCCTTTACGCGCACCTGTCGGGGAGAGACGCTGCTATGATGGCCGTTAAAAGAGGTACAAGGACCAAGCTAAATGGGCACTGGAAAACTTCGAAATCAACCCAGACCATCTCGAAGCCACAGCTCCTGACAGGGGTGGGTGGCGCGCTGCCTGTCATCGTGGTACTACCCACTTTGAGGAACAACGGACCAGACAGCGAAGCGAACGTCGCCGGCAGCACCATGAGAGGGCGCTGCCAGACCTTCGGTGCCCTGGGTGTGGCCGTCAATGTGGATCACGCATCGGCCTTCACAGTCATCGTCGCACCCATCGTTGGAGACCGCCCGGAGGACATCCGTCATCATCGACCTCTATGGACTTCCCTAAGCAAGTTAAAGGTGATTGAAGGCCAAGTTATGGGGTACGAGTTTCTTCAATGCAATTTACTGAACCTTGTGGTAATTGGTTACTAAGCGCTAAACTTGGGCTGACTCCATTTGGGGATGACTATCCTCTCGTTTGAGTTTTAGCGCTGTAGGCTGGGTAAGAGGATCGGTTGATTCGCCCGAGAAAGAGGAAATCCCCGAAGGCGGATTTTCGGACTCTTTATTGGACTGAGATTCGGTAGGCCTAGGCGCAATGAATTCGTTTGGTGTATGTCGGGTATTTAAGGTTGGCCTACTAATGTCGGGGGCTACTTTTGGCCTATGCTTTATCTCCTCGAGCTGAGAGTTTACCTTGTTACTGATAACGGAACTCATAACTGATCTCCGTGTCTAATTTTGGATGTTATTTATCGTGTAGAAAAATGTAGGCGCGCCCACTGTTGCCCAATCATGTGGTTTGGGCGGGGCTTTCTAGAATGGTAAGTTTTTTCCTATCTACAAGGGGATAGAGAGCAAATGAACAGGGAGTTTTGATTCAGGCTTCTGCTAGATAATTTTATCTTGGGGGCAGAGATAATTTTAGAAAATCAGATTTCGTCTTTTACAGCTCTGTGAGAATAAACAAAGGTCCAATGTCTTCCTTGTTTCTCAGCTTGGTGTGTTCGATTAAATATATCTGCAACTGTTTCGTTGTCTCCAGAATTCTTTGGCGCAAAGATAGCGCGAGAAATGCGTTTTGGGCGTGTGAGTGTGCATGCGTGTGACCGTGTGAAAGCGTCTGGAATTCATTTTTGCCTATATGGCCATACAAGAAAACAGTATTTTCCTATATTATTTAGATGGTTCCAAGATAAAATGTTATACAATTTCAGTGGATTAATTGTTGCTGTATAATTATGTGGGGGCTCATTTCAAGACTTCATAGGACACGCATGACACTCCTTTGTGAGGCTTCTTTGTTGATCCTAATCACCTACCATTGAAGCACCACAGGACTCCCCTCCGAGAAAACGTTGTTTTACAAATTATATTGAACTCGGAGTCTTACAATAGTTTCTAAACCTTAGGAATAAGCGTCTATTTGGTAATTTTTAATGTGCATTTTTACATTGAATTTGGGTTTCTCCGGCTTTTGTGCAAGGGTCTGGTAAACTATTATATGTAATAAATATAATTGATCCAAATCGGGCATGCGTACTACACGTAATAAATATAAACACTGGTACTCGATTGAAATTATACATGTAATGGCGCGAGTATAACTTAACTTATCACCAGGCACTCGACTTCATAAAAATACCAAAATGAGGGATCTTTGGCAAACGTAACCAGTCTACCTGATTGCGTGTAAACGTTCGGCTTGCTACTATTCTTTAAGGTAACCGGACAGGAATTCACTTCACTATTGTCCTTGTTAAGATTTTTTGTTGAATTTTCTGTTTCTCATTCCGACGTAATTAAGATCCTTCTTTCATTTTTTCGCTTGAGTACTTGAATTTTGCCTATCACTCTGTTCTCTGCTATTGTATGAGAAAGGGAGTTTTGTTGACTTTAACCTGTCTATCGAAACTGTTTCTTGATTTCTATCGGATAATTCTAGTTTGTACACTTTTCCATCGCGCTTGGCCACCAGAAATTGGCCAGCATATGCCGTTTCTAACAGCTTACGAACGCTATCGACACCCGAACCACACATGTGTCGCATCTCGAAGTTCCTAAGGTACGAACGATTTTGGTACCAAGTGCAGATGACTTCGTATAACTGTGTAAAGTCGATCTGTGACTGGCTTTAGCTAATTCATTGATGAATTTTGAATCAGCTTTTGATGAGGAGGACGAAACTAAGTGCATTGGGCAGAGAAAGGTTGTCCTCATAACTGCCGTGAATGGCGAGAAACCTGAATCAATGGGCAAGGAACGAATGCCCAAAGAATAATTGATATGGCCATTAGCCATTCTTGCTTACGAGACATTATGGAACTCTTCTGAGTCATGTGTGCCCTTTCTACAACCCCGTTCGTGGTTGGTCGTAGGTACACCGTCGTTTGGAGACAATGAAAACACACGAGGGCAGATAATTCTTCGAAAAACTTAGTTTAGAATTGGGCTCCTCTGTCCGTTATTACATATAGTGGGACCTCCAAACTTGGAGATCAAGCCGTCTAAGAAAGCTAAAGCAACCGTTACAGCCCTCATGTCCGGGATCGGTAAGGCTTCGATCCATCCTGTAGTTCGGTCTATGCATGGCAGGAGGTAGTGGTTATGCGATAAGAATTGCCATTGCGAAAAAAAACTTTGGAAAAATGAGGAAAATTTAACGAACATCTTCTACAAGCATAGACTTAAGTTTAAGAATATTAAGATGTTATGTATGGTCAACATTGACATGGCTGTGAAACATGAACACTTGAGAGGAATCTAGTAAAAAGAATTGAGGCAGTATAGATGTGGTTCCTGCGAAGGATGATGAGAATTCCGTGGGCAGATAGATTTACAAACTTGAAGTATTAAGAAGTGCCGGTACAGAGAGATGTCTGTTAAGGAACGTAAGGGGGAGGCAACTTGGATTCGTTGGACACATCCTGAGAGGATACGACTTTGAGAAACACTGCCTATTGAGAAGAATATAGAGGAGGCGAGTGAGAGGAAGACAAGGATCAAAGCTTATGGACTGGCGAGCGACAGGGAAGAGGGAGATCCATGGTCGCCGACGTCACTTGACTGGAACTCCAATAAACGGTAAATGGTAAGGATTGGCCAGGCAGTTTGCACAGTGGCAGTGGGCCAATAATGTCGATGTGTACTGTATCGAACCTTGAGGGTGAATATTACTAGGCAGAATTGGAGATTTGGTGTGGTGATTAATCTTGGAAGCTTGACAGGAGAGGCATTTTCGTGCCCAAGAGCGGATGTTCATGTCCGTATTAGGCCCCAAATACCTCCCTTTGGTCAGCCGAAGAGACGCTTCAACTCCATGGTGAGATAAGTTGTGTAATTGCTGGAAAATTACCATCGTGCAAGCTGTAGGCACAAATGGTCGTGGGTATTGAGATGTTATTTCACACCACAGTTATGCATCCCCGGGAAAAGGAAATGATTTTAACCCAGACTGTAATGACTTCATTTCTTCATAATTTTTATGTGCTGCTGCCAGAGATTAGAGGTCAAATGAGTCAATTTGGGCAGAATCGATATTCCGTGATAGGCAATCAGCAACTACGTTATCTTGAACACGTACTTATGCTACATCGCTAACACATTCCAAGATCGCCGTCCAGTTACGTTGTTACCTGTCTGTCTTTGCACACAACAGTGAAGAAAAGGCTGATACCAACCAGCGGTTTGTGGTCAGTACACAGTGTCATATGACGACCTTCGATTATGTGCCTGAAATGGATCACAGCAAGATACGCCACCAGTAGTTCCCTGTTATAGGTGGAGTAAGCTTGTTGTTTCTTGCTCAATTTGCTTGAGAAAAAGGCCACGGGGCGCGGGGATCCATTTACCATTTGATGAAGGGCAGCATCTACCGCGCATTAGGGGCTGTCTGTCACTAATTGATATAGTGAATCGTTGGGTAGCAGATGACATAGCTTGACTGAGTTTGTCAAAGCTACTTTATTGGCATTAAATGCTTTCGGTGCAGCATCATTTCAGATGAGCTCACGAGCCTTGGGTTGAAATCGCGCGAGTTCAGTTAAAGTCGCTGCAATTGCAGCAAAATGTGGTAGCATTCTTCTGTAGTAGCTTAGTATGCCCAGATATCGGCGTAGTCCATTATAGACTGTTAGTAATGGCATATTGCTGATCTCCCTTATCTTATTAGCTGACAGGCATATTCCTGTAGCCGAAAGACGATGGCCCAAGAAATCAATTTCTTCTTTCATGAACTTGCACTTTTCCATAGATATTCGTAGATTGTTTTTAGCTATGATTTTGACCACTTGATCTAAATGATCTAAATGGCCATTCATATTGTCTGAAAATATAAGAATGTCGTCGATATGTACAAAGACGGACTCAAATCCATGAAATAAATTACTGGGGAACATGTATTTTATGGAATGATATCTGACACTTGATTGTAAGTCATTTTTCTGCACAGGAAAACGAATTTCACCTCGGTTTGCGCCATTTTCCATTTTTTTCAAAATTAGGACTAAAAATGAAGTCATGCGTTAACATTGATTTCCAATTTTCATGAATACATGCAGTTCAAACTATTGTAAAATTACATTATAACGATAGAAATGACTTAAAATAAAACAAAACAAAGAGATATGAATCTTTCATTCTGGCAAAAATGTTCTTTTATAGGACTTTCTAGAGTATTTGGTTGTTGACGGCAGGTCTCTTTTCAAACACCAGCAATAATCAGTCATCATATGGCAATCTCAGCGTCCTTGATAACGTTTCTCCATAATTTTAATATCTTGGTGGAATCTCTCCTCTTGTTCGTCACTTACAGCACCTAAATTACTTGGAAATTGGTCAAGATGACTACTCAAAAAGTGAATTTTTATGCTGATATTGCAACTTATCTCTTTGTAGTCCCTTAAAAGTTTTCTTACGACTTCTTCGTAGTTATCTGTCCTATAATTTCCTAAAAAGCTTTTTATCAGGTCCACGAATGAGAACCAGGAATTTCTTTCGCGTTCATTCATGACATTAGGAAAACTGCTCTCATTAATTAATGTTCTTATTTGTGGACCCTCGAAAATTTCAGCTTTGATTTTTTCATAACTTTAACTCTAGAATTTTGAAATTATGTTTTGGAAACACTCGCTGTTTGTATCTAAAGCTTTTACATATTGTTTCTGAGACCTAGTTTGATATGCAGAGGAGGAAATGGGATTTTATCTCTCCTCACTAAAGGTGGATTAATTAAATTTTTTCTTTGACAGTAAGTGAAGTTCGTGCTGGCCAGATTTGTTTGGAATAATGTTCTTCCTTAGCTCTGCTGTCCAATAAGCAAAGGAAGCAGGGATATTTAGTATAGCCTGCTTGTTGCCCTAGCAGAAAATTGACCATTTTTAAGTCAACACATACGATTCACTCGTGCTCCCTATATTTGATAAGTTTTAAAACAGTTTCTATATGCTCATACTTTTCTTTTAATATTGTTGAGTGCATAATTGGTATCGAGCTGTATAGATTGACATTATGCAGCAACACGCACTTAAGACTTCTTTTGGAACTGTCTAAAAACAAACGCCAATTGCTTGCATTGCAAGACTGAACCCCTATCTCGTTTAACAAACCTGGTATACCGCAGCAATATATTAAACTATGCTTTGTCCTAAAATATTTAAGAAGTTCTTTTCTCTGTTCCTGTAAAATGAAATGTATGTGTTTGAACTAAGCATGTTTTTCTGTTTAAGTCTTAAAGCTAAGATTTCCGCTGCCTTTTTTGGTAAATTTAGGGTCCTTACAAGATCATTCATCTCGGCCTGTTTAAACCTTTGCTGATCACTTTCACTCACAACTACGCTGGGGTCGAATTCGGTGTCTGACTCATCAGAGTGCATAACAATATTTTCAGAAACATCTTCAACTAATTCCTGAGATGGCAGACTCTTAAATTTTGGAATAGGAATTTCATTTGAATATAGCACAGGTCGTATTGCAGTGTCGAAATTTGGGTACTCAATACAATGTTTATTTTTCTTAGTGAAGCCAGAAGTCTTGACAAAGCAGAAGTCGCAATCCGTCTCATGGTTAGTAGGCTCTCGCCACACCTGAAATGGAAAAGAAATTATGAAGCGTTAACAAAAGCGAATTTTATCAAAAGTTCTTTATGTACCTGTTACAACTACACTTAGCTAATTTACAGTACACAAATGCCTAAGTTACGTAGTTTTATAAAATCATAAACTTATCATCGGAACTCCAAACGGTATTTTTGACTCCGAACCCTTCGTCTAATGTCGCAGTCTTTCAATGCATACATTGCAGGCTTTATGTGGAACCCATGATTTATCTTGATCCCCCAGTTTTATGTTAAAATAAGCTAAATGAGCTCTTTTCACGAAGTCCGTTATACGACGGGTGGTCAATAAGTTTTGCGAATCTGTAGGGCAAAACAGAGGAAGGGGGATGGCTGTTTGTGGGGGTGTTAGAACGAGCTATGACAAGTTAGGACCTGCAGCCACACGCTCCTGCCTCGTCTATTTAAGAAGCAGTAGCTGATCGCAGATCGTCAGTCACAAATTTTTCAACAATGGAGAAGGTTGAGTACCACGCAGTGATCAAATCTTTGACCAAGGAAGGCAAGAATGCAAAAGAGATCCATGAACACATGGTTGCAGTGTACACCGACACCGCCCTTCCCTATGCAACCATTGCTCACAGGAATAGGGAGTTCCGCCATGGTCGTAAGTCCCTTGAAGATGACCTTCGTCCAGGACGCCCATCAGACGTGACCACGAGGACAATGTGGCCCGTGTGGAGAGGATGATCCTCGAAAATAGACGGGTGAAGGTCGAAGAAATCGAGCGAGAACTTGAAATATCACATGGAAGTGTTATCAACATCATCCACGACAGTTTGGCCATGACCAAGGTCCCTAGAAACTTCACGCTGGATGATCGACTTCAACGTCGTCAAAGTCCACAAGGCCAGAGTTGCACAAGCTGCCCTGCGCGAGTGCGGATTCGACGAGCTCAACCATCCCCCCTACACTCCAGATCTGGCCCCCAGCGACTACTTTTTATTCCGCCAGCTCAAGGCTAGACTGTGTGGACGCCGTTTTGGGGACGATGGAGATGTCCAGCTCGCCGTCCAGTAGTGGATTAAACAGCAGTCGGGAGATTTCTGGCTGTCGGGAATTCGAAGCCTCAGGGACAAGTGGGGCAAGTGCTTTGAAGTCGAGGGTAGTTATATTGAAAAATAATAAAACCCTTTTCCTCATATCTCGTTTCCTTATATCCGAATTGCAAACTTATTGACCGCCCCTCGTATTTCCTCGTTGATGTGGCAATGTAAAATTTCCACATATTTAGCAAAATGAATCAGGACAGTTTTTGAATATGAACTTTCTAGTGCTTGACATATTACTTGATTGTTTTGTCAATTTGTAAAGATATTTCAATTCCTTATTTTCAAAATCTGAAATATAAAAACAAACATTAGTTTAAATAGGTACTAATTTTTACTTATAATGTGCAACTGCAAAAGGACTTAGCAAGCATTGAGGAAATATCCTTTTTATGAATATGATGAAAGAGGAAGTGTGTTGAACAAAATCAGGACCTAGTAGAGCAAAACGGAGTAAAAATTTGTGCTCAGCGCACCCAAATCTAAGTCAATAAACAAAGAGTCTAATTTTCTTCCGCATGTGGCGCTGGAAAGTGTAACTTACATTGATGAGGCCAAAGGGCAAATTTAAAAACTTGCACAACCCAAATAAGGTTGTTAACAAAGCAGTCTTTAATATATCCACCGGATTCATTGAAATCTGCTGGTAGCCTCAAATCAGGTCTAACCGATAGAAAACTTTTATATTATGAAGATGATTTGCCATACTCTGAATATGATATCTGTCCGGCTTCGTAGTCACGTTAAGTGAGCCAAAATCGCCAACCACTCTGTAATCGCTTGGCGTCTTCTTTGGCACCATGTGAATGGGTGAGGCCCAAGTAGATTTTGAGCCTCAAATGTTGCTATGCCAACTTGTAATTTCTCCATCAAAAAAGGCCTTGGTTGCTTGAAGGTTGCTGTAGCACTGCGGGTTCCGATTATGTGTATCACGTAGTTAGACGGGGGGGAGCTGGCATCAACAACTGTAGGACTGTACAAGGACTCATGTCTTTTTTAATAATACCTTACAACTGGGTGGAAGATGCGGGAAATAATTAATGATTATCGATATTACAGGTTCCCCGTACTGTTTAACTTTGGAAACGAGCCTCGTCTGATTGTCAATGAGGATGCCACGCGCACAATCCACCAAGAGATTAAAGTGCCCAGAAAATTGGCTCCTAATAATGGCGATGTGGTATCTACAACAATGAATGTCCACCTAAATGTGCGACGCAGGCTAGGAATAACTATATCCACCTGTACTTCACCGTGTACCTTTATTTTACCTCCATTAGTAGTTGCAATGTTCACACTGGAATCACTCATTTCACACGGCTGCACCAAATTAACTGGCATTATGGCTACACTTGCCCCTGTATTGACTAAGAATTCACATTTCTTACTATTTAATTTTTGTAGCGGCAGTGAGAAATGTTGGCATGTGGGCAATCGCATTCACAGGGGCATGCCGATTAAGTTTTCCGAGGCGGCCGGCGAGGATGGTCTGGAAGAAAGTTGCATTTGCATTTCTTGGCTCCGCTTTGGCCACGTGCACCATAGTTTGCAAAATTTCGCACTCGCGCCGAAATACAGATGTGACCATGCTTTCCCTTTCTCATCAAAGTTTATGGTGTTTACCGCAGGTCGACCCGTTTCGAGGCTACCATTTTTGGCCAGACTTCTGCAACCTACCAGTCTAATTTGCGAAGGGACAGCGACTCATCATCTTCCCCGCCCTTGTGCCCACACTTCCTTTTTCCCCTTCGGACTGACGGATATAAATGGGGCCGTTCGCCCTTTTAATTTATTATGTTGCGAGAATTCTGCCTGATTGCTCCGCTGAATCGTTTTCCGTCACTTACTTTGACGTTCATTTTTGGGATACCCGTACTGGATTCCTTCGTGCAGCGAGGATTTTCCGCTATTGATTCATGCCAGCATTGTCGTTGCCCCTCTGTCAGCTGCATCGAATTGTGCTCTTCCAGTTAAGATGGAAGGGTTCTCCTTGGGAAGCCGTTCACAATAGGCACGTGAAAGTTCTCCCCTAGTCACCTCGCCATTTCCTTCTGGGGAATTCTGTCATCTCGAATTCCTTCTGTGGGTTTCTCCTCGCCGAAGACCGCTATCGCATTCACTCCTGTCGACTTGGGTCGAATTTCCTCATCGTCGCCGAGCCTCTTTCACCTGGGTTTCCGACGTAGGTTATTGCTTCACTGCTCTGGTATCAGGTATTTTGGAGTATCCCTTTCTTCTTACGTCCCCTTTAAATTAATTATGTGTTATAAGTGTTATTCATATAACTTTAGGCCTTCGATTAAGGGACGTAAGACATAAGACAGGGAGGTTATTCCGGGAACACCTGGAATAAACAATTTATCCATATAACCCATTTTTGTATGTGCGAATATCTTTTTGGTTAAAACGACTTGTAGTCGTTCAATGGTGTTAAGTATTTGTGACTTTTCTTATTGTTTGATGACCCCCGTATAATTTTTTAACAGTTAATTCATTTCATTTTAATTTTGTTGTAAATAATACTGTAAATACTATTTGTGTGTGTATTTATTTAACTCCTTGCGGATACCTCATAATTTAGCACCATCCTGATTAATTCTGGTGAATTTCTGGTAGGCCTTTAGATTCCTGGTCTTCTATAAATTTTATGTGTGTATTTTCTTTGGGACGTGTGAACTGGGTTCCTCGATAGCATTTACACCGACACACTACAGGTCTTTGATTATTGCGAAAAGGTCGTAGCCCAATTGGTATATTTCTCTCGCACTATCACCGTTATTTTTATGCGGCGTCACTGGGTTTGAAGGACTACCATCAGGGTACACACCCATGGGCAATGAATGCGTACTGTTTGAATATTGTATATGGTTGACCTGATTATCACTTTTATCATTCACACTTAACGCACCTATATTAGGAAACGAGTTATCAGCACTTTCATTTTTAACACTATTTATACTGGAACATTGTGTTCTATAGGGCAGCAATAGCTCATCTTAGAGTTTTCTTAGTTGGGCGAGCGTTATATCTCTCTGGGTGGCGATAAGGGCGTGATATTCGGAGGCAGAGATTCAATAAACTTGTGCTTCACAAGTTCTTCACCAACTTCTACTTGTAGTGCTGTTTTCCGCAATTCTTTCAGATTAACTGATGGTCGTCCGGTAAGTAGAGAGGATGCCATGAGCTTCTCGAATAGTTCTAGTTTGGTTCCCTCGAAAAGTCCAATTACATACTTCTGACTTAAGAAGCTGATAACTCTGCGGCGACAGAAATGTAGTTGGAAGACGGTTGACGGTCTCGGGAGGTAGCGCAGCCAGGATGTGAAAGAATTTTGTGTTTTCGCTTCTTATTCTCGAAATGTGAAAATGAGATTCCGCTATCTTGAACCACCCCGCTACTGCTGTTTCATTAAAAATGGGAGGCTTGATGATGATTGTGTTGGCGACTTCTGCTCCTCTATACTCCGCTCCCTGCTCATTCTTGAATCCATCTTCCGATCACTCTTCTTGTTCGAGCATAGGAGTCACCAGTTATAGGTGTATGGGCTTACCAGTTATGGCGGTTAGGTTAAGGAGGCTTAAACTCTTATGGGTGTATCGTGTTACCACTTACAGGTGATTGAATGCCCAGTTATGGGGTAAGAATTTCTCCAATTCAATATAACGCGTTTTAGGGTAATTTGTTACTGAGCACTAACATTGGACGGACTCCATTTGGGGTTGACTATCCTCTTGTTTGATTTTGGGCGTTTTAGACTGGGTAAGAGGATCGATTGATTACCCGCAGGAAAAGAAAATCCCGGAAGGCAGATTCTCAGACTCTTTATTGGACTGTGAGTCGGTAGGCCTAGGTGCAATAAATTTGTTTGGTGTATGTCGTGTATTTAAGGTTGGCTTACTAATGTCGGGGTCCACTTTTGGCCTACGATTCCTCTTCTCGAGCTGAGAGTTGACCTTGTTACTGATGACAGAACTCATAACTGATCACGTGGTCTACTTTTGGATGTTATTTATCATGTAGAAAAATGTAGGTATGGCCCACTGTTTGCCAATCATGCGGTTTAGACGGACATACTTGAATGGTAAGTTTATTTGTATGTACAAGGGGATAGAGAGAAAATGAGCAAGGAGCTTTGACTCAGGCCTCTGCTAGATTATTTTATCTCGGGGACAGATATTAATTTTATGAAATAAGATTTCATGTTTCACGGCAGTGACAATAAGCAAATGTCCAGCCTCTTCCTAGTTTCTCAGCTTGGTGCGTTTGATAAATATATCCGCACATCTGTTTCGGTGTCTCCAGAATTTTTTGCCGCGGCCCGAATGGTCAGCAAAGATAGCACGAGAAACGCATTTTGGTCGCGTGAATGTGTATGCGTGTGACCGTATGAAAGCGTCTCATATTAATTTTTGCATATAGCCTTTGAAAGAATACAGTATTTTCATATATTATTTACATATTTCCATGATAAAATGTTATACAATTTTGGTATATTAATTGCAGGTGCATAATTATTTGCATGCCCATTTCAAGGCTTCTTTGTTGATCCTAATTCACTTTGCAATGGGGCACTACAAGAGTTTTATATACACTAAGAGCTAATCTCAATAGAAAATTGGATATATTGGTGGAAGAATATATCTATAATTTCTCAATTCCCACATTCTTCCTGGGCTGCTGCAGTGGTGTAGGGGTGCGAAAAATGTATCATAGAAAAATTACTTCCAACTCGATAATATAAATAGCCGATAAATTTACCAACTCAAGACGGACTAAAGCCGGTCGTGAGGCTAGAGTATTGGCGTATAAATCCAACGGTACCGCGTTCGAAACTCAAGAGTCCAAAAACTTTTATGAAGATCGCCCAAGAAAGAAAACGGAAGAAAACGGCTGGAAGGACTAACTCAACAAGAAGGACCACGAAATCATCAACCTCAAGATAAAATGGAAGAAAATAAAGATGCATCGAAAAAGAAAAACGAAGATTAACGACCAACCCAGCCAGCAAGAATACGGAAGTCAAGGAGAAGAAAATGGATTTGAGGAAGACAACCTGCATAGTCGAAATCAAAATGAAGAATAATATTAATAAATAAATACTAGAGGATAATAAGGATATGCCCCTCCCCCCCCATAGTGGTACCCGTATCAAAGGAGAATGGATCAGTGAGGATTTAGGGAAGTGTCATCTTAGAGTAAATAAGGCTGCTAGGCTGAATACCTACGTCATTCTTAAGATCGAAGATCTGTTTAGTAGTCGCTCAGGTTGTAAGCTAGTTACCAAACTTTGATATGTCTCAAGCATATACCCAATTATGTCTTGACGATGCATCTCAACATTGATTACCACACGTCGTGGGTTGTTTAAATATCATAGGTCGTGTTTTGAAGTTTCTCCCGCACCTGAATTTTTTCAACGAGCAATAGAAGATTTATTAGGGGATCTTGAAATTGTTGTTTGCTAATTGGATGATGTGCTCATATGCGGTTTATCTGAACTTGGGCATGAGCAGCGACTTAGATCGCTAGTAAGGACTGCTTGGTTGAATCTTTGTTTGAGTAAGTGTGGTATTGGAGTTTCTACGGTGTTTTATCTGAGTTATCGTATTGATGCTCAGGGAATTTACCCTACTTCTGACAAAGTTCAAGCTACTGCAGATGTCCCTATTCCTATTAATGTGACTCAGCTGAAATCATACTTAGTGTTGCTTAACTTTTATAGGAGGTTCATTTCTAACGTAACATCTACGCTGGAGCATCTTAACAGCTTATTAAAAGCTGGTGTATCTTGGTCCTGGTGAAAATAAAAAACAACTACTTTTGTTGCCTCCAAGCAGATTCTTCTATATTCTGAGGTGTTAGTGCATTTTGACCATTATAATTCTAGTGTAGTGGTTGCAGACAGCAGTGCTAATGGCATCAGAGCTGTTCTCTGCCATATAATAAAAGTCATAAAGGGTTCTAATCATTTTGTTTCTCATATTTCAACAGTTACAGTACATAAGGTAATTTTTTTTCAGTTGGAAAAGGAAGCCTTGGCGATGGTGTTTGCTCTAAAGAAATTCCATTTCTATTTGTGGGGTCAGCACCTATTTTTAAAAGACGAAATGCATTCTAAATTTTCCAAAGTGTGGAGAAATGATTCGAATTATATAAAATATGAATAGTAATTCTATTTTAAAACAGGTAGTGTTAAATTGAGGCCTAAAGATAAGATTCTCTTCTCATACTCGAAAGAATGGTTTCATCTGGATTATACAAACAAGATGTTTTAAGACCAATCCGCTCTAACTTAAGATTTTGACGATCTAAGTTGAGACGATGGAATTTCAAAATTGTTCTTTCAATGTGACACATCGGAATGTTAAAATCTAATGTTGATACACGCAAGCCAAAAGACTATTTAGAATTCTGAAGTAAATTCTCTTGTATCAAATTTCTTCTGAGAGAAATTTAACGGTGCAACTTCAACTTCCCGTTTTTAAAAGAATTAATATTCATATTTTATGTATTTCTAATAATTTCTCCACACTTTGAAAAATATAGGATGCATTTCGTCTCTTAAACATAGGTGCTTAGAAGAAATTAAATATTTTTCTAATAAGTACTTTTACAAGTTTAACAGCAGAAAGATTTTCTCTCCGTTGATTTCATTCAATGATTTAAAGGTATTACATAATCTAAAACGGGATGATTCTATAATCATTAGCAAACCTGACAAAGGTAAATGCGTGGTTATTATGAATAAATGTGATTACTACTTTTAAATGTATACCATTCTTTCGGATGGATCTAAGTTTATACCTCTTTCAACATATATATATATATAAATATATTCTTAAACTAGAAGATAGGGTGAATAATTTTCTTAGGTCCCTAAAATTCCGCAACATTCCTACGGAATTTTATGATAGATTATATTTCTCAGGGTCTAGACCAGGAGTCTTATATGATATCCCTAAGATACACAAAGTCAATATCTCATACTGTCCCATCTTATCTGCGATTAACATATAGTTTTAAACTAGTTAAATTTCTGACCCAGCTCTTAGAACCCTCACTCGCAATGATTATAACCTCAATGATTCTTTTGAATTTGTAGATTTCAAACAAGTTTACCCATTAGTAATTATTACATGTACTCTTTTGATGTTGAATTACTTTTTACCAATGTATCTGTTTTCGAAACATGCCAAATAATTTGTGATAAACTCTTTAGCATTAACTCGCTAATTTATGGTTCAAATATGTCATTGCTTTTGCAATTTTTAAAACTGACAATAGAAGATATGATATTTAACAACATACGAGTAGTATATAAACAAATTGAAGGACTGTCGATGGGATCTCCATTAGGACTTAGCTTTGCCAACGATATGTGAATGATTGTTTTCTTTTTCGTAATAAATCCCACTCAGACTTGTTTCTACACTACCTTAGTGAGCAACACCCAAATATTAAGTTTTCGAAAAAAGTTGAGAAAGAAAATAAAATTAATTTTCTAGATGTAACTGTAAACAGTAAGGATTGAAAGGTGAAAACTTTCGTCTATAGAACCACGACCACACACTTAGGGACTAATTATTTCAGTTCCGTTCAATGACAAAAATAGTTAGTCTTCAAAATTTGCTCAGGTTGGACGGAATTTCACAAAGAAATGAGTTTTCTGGAAATTTATTTTTCATTTAACATGTTTTATACACCTATTTGACAAGTAGGCAAAAACTTTATTAAATAAGCTATATCTGCCTGCCCCCGATACACCTCTATTTCAAAACACCGTATTTTTATTAAGCTCCCATTTATTGATCCCTCTACTTCTTCTTTGGGCGGTACCCTTAAGAAAATCTTGCAAGGCCTTCTACCACAATCTGAATTTACCTTGATATATAAATTAATCATAATTCCTTGGGTTCCTTATTTAACTATAAAGATCGTATTAATCCCACGTTGAGATCCTCTGTTGTATATCAAGTCAAGTGTACCGGCTGCAATGCCTGCTAGATAGGTCAGACTAGCTTACATCTTAAACAGAGGGTCAATAAACATATCTCATAGAGACCTTTGACCACACCCGAATTCTCCAGCCTGCGAAATCATGTAGAATATGCAGGCCACCCTATTTCATTGGAACAATTTTCCATTCTCTCTGTGGCTCCTTCAATCCACTTCTTAACAATATTAGAGTCACTCGATATTAAGAAAACAAAACCTGAGCCTAACGAGTCTGATTCCTCCTTTCCCATAGGTATCTTATAACTCTTTAACATTTTCATTGTTGACAACCAACGACTATCTCAATAAGGTAATGTGTATTTTTTCCATAATTCACGTATTCGTTTTTTGATAATTTATCATATTTTAACTTTAGTTTCTTTTCTTTGGCTTTATTTAATCGGCACTAAGTTTGTTTTTGGTATTTTACTATACATGTTTGTTCATTTTAATGTACGTTCCTAAATTAAGTAATTTCTTTGATTTTTAATAGAATCACTGAAGATCTTACGATGTGTGGAACGAAACGGCTGAGAGAACTAAACAAATGTCCTTTTCCATCTACTGGTAGGTCTTCATTTTCCTGATATACATATTTGAACCTACTGATTAACGTGGAATCCGAACCACGATACCCTATTTATATTTGCATTCTATTTTAGTTACTATAGTTGATAGTTTAAGGAAATTTCTCTATAGGTGACGTGAGAGCCATCTAGTTTCTGTCTTCTTACAATCGTTCTTGCATTCAGGCCTCTGTGTGAAAATTGGTTTCTAGCTAATAACTAGCTGTGTACTGTTATGAAATTGAGTGCTATTGTGTCGAGTGCATTGCTTATTTATATGGTATTTGTTTTTTTTTGTCAAGCTGATATCACTGATTATATGCTTAACACTTTGTCACCTCACTTTAATTCACCTTTTTGCACATAACTTTACATGCTTTTTTTGATTCCACATTTATTTTTTAAAATTTATTGTTGAACTAGTGCGTGGCAGTGACTAATCAGGATAATTTCTTTTCGGGGGAGGTAACCTGAACTCATCTCTCTAAGTAGTCTGACAAAAGGATATTGATCATTAATAATGTTTATCTTACATAACATTTATAATAAATAACAGTAGCTCACTCAGGAGTGAGCACAATGTCTTTAAAATATATTTTTGAGATTTATCTACATTTTAGACATGTATCATATGATGTACATTCGATCGCAACAAATTAAAAAACGGTTTTTATATATCCTCTATATTATTACATAATTATTTCTGAAGAGCAGAATACAAATATGGCTTTAAAAATAAATATAGACATAAACGGGTCTAAAAGGGTTAAAACAGCATCTAACACACAGCATTGGTCACAATATTTCACATGAACACCAGCTTCATGTTCCTTTGGGCAAATATATTGATTACGCTGTCTATTCTAACATCAATTTCGTTGGGCCGTTTAGGCTTTCTTGACCCATGTTATTCCTTAATACGTTTTCACTCGTGGCAAACTAAAAAATGAACGCTCGGCCTCTGCGTTCGAGACTGGAGGAGTGATCAGAAATTAGAGGATCCTGGCCAGGTTTGGATACATTTGGGTCTGGGCGTGTACAAGACAATCTCCAGGGAAGTGAAACTTGATTGTTGTTTAAACCAGTGCTCTGCTTTCTTCTTGACGAGGCTAAAAAACTCGATGTCAGACTCGTATACTTTTGCCGCGTCCAGTAAAGCAGCAACATTTCCGTCAACGCCACCAACCAGATGTTGATTTGATGTTGAAGACGACCGGAATAGTGTCGTCCCCGAACCGGCTCTGCAGCTCAGTCAACACCTGGTCAATGAACAGGACACAGACAGATTGGCGATAATATTCCTCAGCTGTCTGGTAGGCTGGGTGTGCCGCCCAAAAAAAATTAAGGAAGAGGAATGGTGTCATTTGACGAGCCGATCTCCTGGAGGAGCTCCTCTGTCTTCTTGAAGACGTCGGACGTCGTGGAAACTGGTCAGGGCACCTTTCCGGGTCATGTTCATATACGTCTCCACTTCACCGATCGTAGCGTATGCTGAGACGATATCGACAGTAAGAAACTGCAGGGCTCGGCTCGGCTTACGGTGTGAGCAAGAACCGACTCAGAGACGACGAGGCCAATCAGAAAGCGAGGCTCTCGGATTGCGATCAATAAGCGTCCTGCGGTCGCGTCTGAGTTGCTCTCATGCTTGAGGAAGATGACATTAACGGACAGGAATTCGATGAACACAATGAGTGAATCGTATCATTGGGGGGGACGCTTAATTAAGTCGCTTACGCATTTTACTATGAGCTAATGAAAGTTAAATCTTTTTTTTTTTGGGGGGGGGGGGGAGTTCATTCCCCTCTGCCCCCACCCCTCGATTCAAGCCTGGTATTTTGCTTGTGGTGTTCCAGAGCTGGGCACTGCAACCTTTATTCAGGTTCCGAACCCCACAACCTGTAGACAATGGTTTTGCATTCCACATCTCCATAAATTTTGGCATTTTGAATTTCCGCAACTGTAGTTTCGCACCTCCACCCCGATTTCAGAGGTTCACACCAATAGCGGAACTAGGTCCGCACCCCATTTTTTTGTTTTCAAGTCCACAATAACTTTATAACTACCTATTACTTTGATAAATCACAAAAATGGTTATATAATTAGATAATTTTATCATTTTATATTATATAATGACTACATAAAAAGAAATTCCAATATAAGGCCCAAAACTGCTCCACTACACGAATTGATGCCGTCTCGGGCCGGGATGCCACCACAAACTGCGGGCACAAGTACTTGAGGACCACTCTGAAGTGTTAGAATCCGTCACGTTGCTTGGCATCATGGCGTGTATGATGAACCTGAAAAACGAAATATGTTAACATTTTTATAAAATTCGTTAATTTATTTGGCCAGGGGTCTTTCATTAATTCATCTAAAATGATTTTTATTTTGTTAAAAATTGAACAGAATTTTTTAAAGACCTGAGATATTATGACAATAAACAAAGTTATTCACCTCTGTGAAAAATGGTACAAAAACCTGCTCCCGATTTTGGAAGTATGAAACTTTAGTTGTATGGCTCAGCTGATTCTTTTTTGGAAGCTGGAGGCTAAAACTTTAGCTGCAGTTTTGGACAGACCCAAATTACGCACAAGGTCATTCACCTGGCTGGCTAAACTGTTGAGGAGTTAATGACTCTGGGGTCTCATAAGAAGGATCGCCGATTTCTGAAAGTATTTCTTGACTTTCATTAGCAGTCTCTTGCTCTTGGTCACTATCCACATTTTCAGATTGAAGAAATCCTTTAAAAACTGAGATTGGGAGTTCATCAGAGTACAGGGTAGGTTGGATTACTAAGGGATACAAGGAGACTTTGCGTCTTTTTTCTTGCCAATACCCTTTGTATTGACCAGACTGAAATAGCAATCAATTCTGTGGTCCGTCGGTTCTCGCCAAGTCATGGGAATTCAGAAAGGTAAACCCCTACGTTTTCCTTTTGTCCAGTCACGCAGCATTTCCTCGGAGTTATGACACACAGTATGTGGGAAGCATTTCTTGACTTAGTCCCAAGAATAAGTCCAAAGTACGCTTTATAAGCACGCCTCACAAATGATGTTATATTATGCCTTTGACGAATAAGCGTGAAGCATCCACAAATATGACAGAAAGCGTCCGGCTTGTTCACACATTGACGTCTCCTTGTAGCCATGATCAGATCTGAAAGAAAAACAAAAAAATTCTAATCTCTCTGATGATAACATAAGCGTGTAAGAAATTAATTTGACCACAAACGGCTAGAGTGAAAAAATGAAAATTGCATGAAAGCTAGAGCATGTAGAGCTGAACCGTTTTCAGATTTGAATTTAGCAGGTTAAAACAGTAAGAATGAGTAAAGAAATCTTATGCAACTCAGATTTCGAAAAAACTTGTTGACAGGTGTTATCATTCAGTTTTCTTTATGAATTATTTCATCTATTTTTTTCTATGAAACTAGTCCAGAAATTAGTTTGTTCTTCTTCTATGGGATGCCTCATATCTTCCTTCATTCTGTTTAGCGTCACAAATTTAATGTGGCTACGGCCGAGAATAGCTATCTGGATTTATATGTCGTTTATTTGTTTGTTCTTATCCCTCATTTCTGTCAGTGATGTTGGGGGAATGTTTGGTATCGTGTTCTCGGAATGTTATTGTTGTTGTTTTTTTGCTGCGATGAGAGCTTTTCTGAGTCGTTTCAACGATTCAACGATATATTAAAGAAAGAAATACAATGAGTTTTTTTTACAAATATTTAAATTTAATTACATATATGTAAAAATAATATAGAGTAATAGTGGTGAAAGATTTGTTGGAATTTCAGAGGAGAAGAGAACTTTCGAGTCGGAGTATGAGAGAGAGAAAAAAAGAAATATTAATTTTTCCCAGGAGTGTCTGGAGATCAAATCTTTGGAAAATTAAGTTATATTTTAAATATAAATATATACATAAAATGGGAATTCATTTAATTTTGTTTAGATGTTCATTATTACTTATTCATCTCAAATTCTGCCTAATTCTTATATTATTAATCTCACTTACCTAACTATTTATCACACTAAAATTTCTCGAATAATTAACTTAAATTTTTCGATTAATTAAACTAAGTTTTATTTTTGTTAAGATTCTCTCAAACTTTGTCTAATTCATTATATTATGAATCACGTTTGCCTAACTTTTGTATCGCTTGTTATTTACGTTTGAATACCTTAATTTATTATTATCCTATTTATACATCTTTAACTAATTATTATTATGATTTCACTTTCATTTTTATATTTGTCTTATTTATCTAATTTGTTTCACTTTTAGTAACTTTTATTATTATTATTATGTTTAACACTTTTTTGTACACTTATCTATTTAACATTCTCTTTTTATCGCACACTAGTTATGTTATTGACGTTATTATATTCACTATTTGTAACATTTTATTATTTTTTTATCTTAATTTCACTGAATAATTTTATTATTCCACTAAAATTATTATTATTATTTCACTTTTATCTTTGTCTTATTTATCTACTTTGTTTCACTTTTAGTAACTCTTATTATTATTATGTTTTACTCTTTTTTGGACACTTATGTTTTTAATATTCTCTTTTATCTCACACTAGTTATATTATTGACGTTATTATATTCACTATTTGTAACATTTTATTATTATTATTTTAATTTTGCTGAATAATTTTTATTATTCCACTTAAATTTTTATTACCACTTTTATTCACTCTCTAAGATACTTCTATCGCACACACTATTCACTTGATTTTTTAATTTCTGAGGTTTATGGTCCATTTTTTATTATTTTGAACACCGACATGTTCACCGTATGAGCGCTCGAGTCCGGAATGAAGACGAGTCCTTCTGCAAGTAGGCCTTCTATTTCTGTTTGATGATGATATACTCAGTTTTAGTAGAAGATGGGATAGTGGGAGATATAGGAGGTGAAAATTAAAGATGGGGAGGGGGTATTTTGCCCTAGTAGGGAGGGCATCGCTTTCTTTTTATTTTCTGTTCATTTTGCCTTTTTTAGTTTTGTTAGTTTATTCTTGTTATCTTCTGTTTATGTTCCTTCGTGTGTTCTTTAGTGTTCTTCTTATTGTTTATTCCTTATGATTTGTTGTTCTAATTTTTGATGGAAAATATTTAGCATTCAAGCCTTTCATAGCTTTGTTTGCCAACAATTTCCCTTGTATTGCTTGTTTAGTGTTAGTTGTATTGTTTGCTGTTCTCATTTTTTGTGTTTTACTGCAGCGTTTTTAATGTTTTGTATTGTGCTATTTCAATGTGTATAGTGGTGTGATTACTTCTTGGGTACATAGTTTTGTGCTCGGGATCGACTTCGGCGTGAGACTTTCGCCTGTAGCCTTGTAGGTATATTAAGCCTGCCGCCTGTTCCCTGTAGCTCTGGAATGACACCATTCGTTAGAGTAGACCAGATATTTTTACCCAATTTCTGGGTGACGACATTAATAGGCTCCAGATGTTTCCTCCTGTGCAAATCACTTTGCCTAAGATGATCACGCCTTCTTACTTTATTGATTAGCAGAGAGGCATTGTTCTGGACACGTTGGAGCCTTTTCATCGAGGTTTTATTTGCCGCTTCGGAGACCAATGTTGGATAGATCAGCATAGTCCGGACATACATCAGATATATTTTCCTGATGTTGGCCGAGCTAAGATCTCTAAACCTGTAAAGCTTGGAGATTTCCCTCCTTGCCAGGTTCCGCCTCTTCGTGTGGTGTCTCGAGTATCCACGGTCGGTGATTTTAAGGCCCAGGACGGTGCCTTCGGCGGAGTAGCCGTATCTCCTCCCATCTATGATGATGGGCCATGTCAACTCGCGGCTCAACGGGACGATTTTGAATTTGTCCCTGTTGGTCCTGATTTTCCATCTTCTCTAGTATTGGCTGATGTTATTGATTTCCTCTATTGTGCAAGCCACTGCGCCCTCGCTTTCCTCTCTGGGCATGGGACAATTTAGTGACCTCATCTGCGAATTGCAGATACATCGTGTCCCTGTGCACCGGAGTTGGGAGGTCGATTGCGAAGACCAAGTAAAGCAGAGGACTCAGGCAGCTACCCTGAGGAACGCCCGCCTTTAATTCGAATTCGGGGCCTCTGTACTCTTCTATCATTAGACACCCCCTTCTGTCCATGACGAAGTCACAGAGGATCCTTTTCAGGATTAGGTCTAGCTGGAGGTTCAGGATCTTGTATTGAAGTCCTTACAGCCAGACTTTATCGAAGGCCTTTTGCACGTCCCTCAACACAATGTCTACATAGAACCTGTTCGTTTGGGAGTATGCTACTTTTTCCGTTAGGAGCGTCAGGGTGGTGTCTGTGCTCCTTTTTTTCAGAACCCATGCTGTTGGGGGTTATGCGCTCCTAACTCGCCCAGTTGAGCTTGTAGCCTGTTTGCTAAAGTCTTTTCAAATATTTTTCCTGTATCTCAAGAAGAGAGATCAGGCGATAGTTTGCCACCTGGTTCGGGGGCTTGTTTCACTTCGGAATAAAGATGATTTTGGCCATCTTGTCGGGAGAGTAGCCTATATTCAGGGCAGCGTTCATTGTGTTCTCAAGCCCTGAAAAATTTGCCTTGGGTCATTTACGAGGTTGTTCTTCGTAATCCCAGACCAGCTTGGAGCCCTCTGCTTAAAGGACCTTATGGTGTTCAAGGTCTCTTCGACAGTTATTGAGCATCCGTGGTCAACCATCACTCTTTCCCGAGATACTTGAGGGTGAATTCTATGTATCACTGTGCCGAGGTCATCGAACAATTGGTTTTCGAAGTCCTGGTCGAAGTCGTCGTTGTCTTCAGGTGATAAAGCGAAAATCTCTTGCCAGTGTGCTCTAAATCTTCTTTCGAAAGACTGTTGGTCCTCTATGATGTCGCCGTCATCTTTGATATGAGTTTTGAGTCTGAGAGGCAATCCCCTAATTCTTCGAATGTTATTCCAAAATTTTACTGGATTGCTCTTCCTGTCCAGCCTCCCAATGATGTCATTCCAGATTGTTCTTTGTTTTTCAATTATAATCTCTTTCAGTTCAACACCTAGATGCCTCATTCTGGTTGTCCTTTCCCTATTGGTTCCTGTCCTGCCAATCTCATCATAGATTTCTCTATTTTTTCGGGCGATTTCTCTCATCTCGTCCGTCCACTCAGGTTATGGGAGCATTTTATAGGAGATTCTGGGAACGAATCTCTCGTCGGCTTGAATGAAGAGATTGGTGATCTTGTTAATTTCCTCATCAATCTCTTCGAGGTTAGCGTCTCGCAGGTCAGTTGGTTGGTATGTACTAAGTATCTCTATATATAACACCCAGTCAGCTTTCGCGTAACTTTTTCTAATTGGAATGGGCTTGAGTATTGGGGTAAGCGAGATAGTGGTGAGAATTGGGATATGGTCGCTTGGTACCACTGGTCCGGGCGCATTGACGATGCTGATGGGAAAGTTCTTGGATGTCAACACAATGTCCGGTTTTGTTGCCGAACGTTGCGTTAAGAAGGTCGGGAAATCTGGCCCGGCCCTCTGGAGTCTGTCTCTTTCGAGTAACAGGTCCATGTTTCTTCCTCTTTGGTCGGTGCTTCCGTAGCCTGATGCACGGCATCTGGCATTAAGATCACCACCGAGCAATGTAAGTTTCCCGCGCCCGAAGAGGTTGTAAAAGTTAGGGATCGGCAGGAAATCTCGTCGTGGAGGTTGATAGGCAGCCGCCACGGTCATGTTTCTAACCAGGGTAGGTATTGCTAGTGCCACGAATGATTCATCTAGGCTTGGAAGTGTTTTGTATGTTATGTTGTTTCGGATCGCGATTTCTGTTTTCTAGATTAACGACTGAATATTTATATTTCAAGATCAAAACGTAAGCACAAAGAAGTCAGCCACTCAGAGCACATTCTCCAGCTAAATTGAATTAAGAGTGTTTTCTCCTACGCTTCCCATTTTAACTTTTGTCGCAAGACATTGCAAGGCCGAATATTCGCTTCCTACGCACTGCTGATTACCTACAGCTGAAAATTTTTTACTTGCTTAGTAACGGACTTTGAGCACCACCTACATAGAAAAGTCTATTCTGGAAGTCTTTTGGTGAATTTCGCTTCACTATTCAAAAATAGATAATACTATGTTTCACTGAGGATTTATAATTCAATGAGGGTTTAAGGGCCTCACTGCTCTTGCCCATTGCCCTGCGTCGAAACTAGCTCAAATATCCGCCATTCATTGATTTCGCTTAACTATGCCGGCCACTTGAAGTGGCATAATTAAGGGCTTATGTGAAAACTTGTTTGAGGACTAGCACACAGCGGAAGCATAAATCAGAAATTGTCTAGAAACTGGGGCATAACTGCGAGTGCCGGACGGAGGAGAGATCCTCATCGCACGGGGGAGCCGGCCAGCATCATAGGGGGAGGGAACACCCGTCTCTATGTAGTTGAATGCAGTTATGGCGCAAGTACCCGAGAGGGGGTGGCAAAATTTTAGCGGCCGTTGATTCGACCGCTACTGCATGAAGTCCACCATAATTCACTCCTTTTGCAGTTTCCATTCGAAATCCATCCCATCCATGCATCACCCATCATCCTGGCGGCAACTGGGAGGAGGACCAACTGGAAAAAGGACTGCAGCGTTTTTTTCCATTTCTTTGGACTCATTCACCAACTTATCTTCACTAACCACTACTTCCTTTATCATCTCATAACTTCTTTTTTCACTCCAAACACCATAATTCCACTTTGGTTTCAGAAAAGAAGACATCACAAGAGGACTTAGTAGAAGAGCGCGGAAGACTATGTAGACCCTCACTAAGAGGGTCCCCCTAAGGACCATCCCTGGAATGAAGAACCTCGAAAAAAGGAATCTCTGCGAAACCCTCTACCTCGAATTAACCGTAGCACTAGTGAAACTTATTGAAGTCTCATCTGGGTTCAGCGCCTTATGTGCCAAGGCAAAGGATGTGCACCAGTTCCTATCGGAAGAGCGGGCGAAGGTCCTCAGGAACACCGCAATCGAAGCAAAACCCCTGCACAAGTGGCAGGCAACAGAAGCGTGATCTACCGCACAGTGGAAAGGTAGGTGGGTGAGCATACGCCCGAGGAGCTCAAGGATGATATTACCTGGGCACAAGTTCGTGAAATAATAAAATTTCGCGAACACACCCACGTGTTTAAGATCACTTTCGCTAAAAGCGAAATGGCCAAGAAATCAACACAGAATGGGATATTGGTATTTAACATGAGAATACCAGGCGACAACATCCAACAAGAAAAATTTAGTAGAATCCAGATGTGTTTCTTATGATACAAATTAGAAGAACACACTACCGCGACCTGTCCTGACAAGAACAAACTGTGGTGCAGTGAATGCGTCACAGAAGGACATCGGTTCGAAAAGTGCGAGAGCACTAGGAAGAGATGCCTCAACTGTAAAGGGAAACACAGGACTATGACCCTGAACTACCCAAAGCGCTGAGACATTATCAAAAGCAAGGAAGAAGAAGAGAAAAAAGTTAAGGAGATGACCTACGCGAACGCCGCCAAAAAGTAGGGGGAAGTAAAGACTGCATCTGCACAGATGAAAATCACAGGAGATCTGGTTGCAAAGATTCTGATCTGCATTACCCAAGCAAATGTGGCTAATGCAGTGAAGCCTGGCTGTTACAACCAGGTACTCAATGTACTCTTAAAGACAAACAATCACCCTTTAGTAATCATGCCTGCAGATCCTTAATGCTCCAAAGTATTCATGGAATCAGTCATAAGAAACAACACTGTCAAATCTGGACTGGAGGAGATCGTCGAAGCTCCCTCATCGGAGAAATCCGAAGAGAACGATGATGAAGAAGAAGAAAAGGCTGAAAATGAGGATGGATCCTCCTCTTTTGACAACGACGAGGGTCCCTGCACCCGTACACGAGCTACGAAGAGCAGGTCCAAAATCCCAAGTCCCTTCCCCCCCCCAAAGAAGGAAAACCCTGGGCACAGTAAAACCGCTCAGCCAGCCGCATAGGTAAAAACAATTCACCATGTTACGGAACGCACTAAAGATAGTGGAAATTAATACCAACTACTGAACGACGAAAAGGACTCTTTACGGAAATGTATTCAGAGAGATTGATGCAGTCATCATCTTAATTTCGGAACACGGGATCGACACACGTAGGGAAGAAATTAAAATTTGGAACTAAGATGTGTTGATCACGAATAATTCGCAGGAGCGGTTCGACGGTGCCGCTATTGCAATAAAGCAAGGGATTAAATACAAGCAAATAAGAAATCTAGAAGAATCCTACCTCACGATTGAGTCGAACTTGACATACGAAAGTTGGCCATTGCTACGGGATATCAACCGCCAAGGAGAGACGTATTACCAATTCACACTCTCACTGGCCTATTTGGCAGAAGAGCCCCCACGACATTAATGGGGGATCTGAACGCCAGATGCCGAGAATCCGGTTAAAGGACCTTCAACGGTATAGGAAGAAGTCTGGACATATTGCTGGACAGAAATATGTATTGCCCAGCGAATAGGCCCCGACTTCCCCACCTTTGTCAGAGCAGGAAGTGCCATAAAACCAGACATCTGTCTGGCAAATCGTCAGCTGCCATTCAATTACTACATAGGGCCGGTTGAGGTACCATATAGTGATCATATAGGGCTCCTACTCACTATCAACAGGAACCCTATACAAGTTCCAACTGTAGTCAGAAAGAACTAAAAAAGAGTAGACTGGACACGGTACGCGCGCCTTCTCGAGGCCTACGATCCGCCCAACTTGGACGAGGCAACTCTTGAGGAGATTGACGAGGCACTCGACGATCTCAATAACCATCTCATCAACGCAGATAAGGCTTGTATCCCTAAATTAGAGTTCGACCATCTCTACCTACAGATGGACCGAATACATGGATATTTTATACCGTGAGCTGAAATTATTGTTTGAGATCAACATCAGGAATGCATCAGTTCACGCAATGCAACGAAGTAAAGAAGTCGAAGAAGAACTCAACCAGTTTATCCTGGAACAACAATGGAGACGATGCGATGATGCGATCGATAGCCTTGATCCGAAACAACTCCTGGGAAGAAGAAAATCGAACTATAAAAAGAATATGGAAACATCGAAACGGAAGAAGGAAGAATGAAGAGCTATTGAGAAATTATTGGGAAAATATCTTCAGTATAACTGCGGAGAAAAACGAAAACAATGACCTAGAGTTTGAAAACAACATCATAGACGAGCTCATTGAACAAATACACAAGGTGCACCCTCACCACTAGGTGGATAGACAGCGCGACAGAGACGCCGAGATTACCGAAGAAAAACTACTCGGCGCGCTCCGCTCATTCCGACTAAAATCCCCATGACAATCGGGGCTTACAAAGTTAAACTTTGTAAAGGCATCAGCCAATATCATCGAAGGGATGAGAAGGATATTTATCGCCTGTCTGAACACGGGATACTTTCCAGATGCTTTTAAAACGGCTAAGATGATTTTCTTGCCTAAGTACGGAAAGGACCCAATGTTAAAGGAGGGATACCAGCTAATTTCACTTCTAGAATTTGGCGCGAAGCTCTTCGAGAAGATCCTCAACCGGAGATTGGCGTCACACCTGGAGGAGAACCCTCTCTTTAACCCACATTAATTCGGGTTTAGGAGGAAGAGAAGTACGGAGATGGCGATTAATGTCATCACGGAAAAGCTAGCCCAAGCAAAACGGGAAAGAAGTTACGTGGACATTCTTTGTTGGGATGTATCAAAAGCGTTTGATAAGGTGTAGCAACAGGGAATGCACTACAAGTGAAAAGTTAGAAAGAACTCTTTGTTGCTATGTCATGAAGAGAGCGGCGTACATCAGTTGAGGGTGCATAGACGGACCAAAGCTTCCGCTACTGCAGGCCTCCCACAGGGGAGGGGGTAAGGTGCCTGTCCCCCACTCTCTACTTGATTTACACTGCTGATTTCCCAACCCCTGTAAGCCCCACTTGCCTCAACATTCGATTTGCCGATGATTTCACCCAGATAATGACTTGTCCATGGAAGAATGCGCCTTGGCAAGCTCGTAAGACAGCAGCAAAAATTGAAAACCTCAACACCTATGAGGCCTGGTGGAAGATCCGCACGAAACCAGGAAAGGTTCAAAGTAGTCCCAATAGGCAGGAAACTACTTTACGATGTCAGGGTGGGGAAGGGGGGGGGAGGGCAGAGCTATCCCTACACCACGGAGTGCAATGTACTCGGAATGAAGATTACTTCAACTGGGTACAAGAAGCACGTTCAAGAAAGAATCACCAAGGCCGCTGCTGCAGTCAAAACTCTATACATATTCAGAAATGTTCGTGAAAGCAATAAGAAAAAGATCCACAATGCACTTGTAAGATCGACCCTGCTAAACCTCGCTTCCGCCTTCTCGTGTGTCTCGAAGACACAAAATATGAAATTACAAGTGGTGCAGAATAAATGTATGTACCTAATTACAGGTACATACAGACAAGAAAGAAGAAGCCAGGAAAAGCTGCACCGGGAGGCGGCGTTTAGTCCCATTAGCTTTGTCATAGAAGAACGACAAGGAATATGCAGGAACTGGTTAATCGAGAATTGGACGATGATATCGTCCAAATGATTAACCAAAACAGAAGAGGCATAAGTGGCGCCAGATTTCTGAGCACCACTGGGATTTTAGCTGACGGAGCAGAAGTGCCGTTCTACGCATAAAAATAGGAATGTTTTTACCCAAACCAAGAAAACCGACGAAAAAAAAGATTACCCAATTATGAAACCTCACTGATGAAGACCCCCAAATACCGAAGAAGACATCCAAGAAAAAACAAAATACACGATTTACACTCACTACAAGATATATAAAAAAAACAAAGCCACTAAGCATATTACTAAAGTGATTAAAGTAATTTATTACTACAACAGCAAATGCGCATAACATATCCAAGAACATTAATTTTATAGAAGACAAATGGCTTCAACGTCGTAATAATATACACTATCCCAAAGAGAACAAAGGAACCACAAAACAAAAAAATATATTTAAAAGCGATAGGCCCGATCACCCGGCACTTCGCCTCTCTTTGCACCCTACCACACTCTCTCTTTTCACCACTTGTCTATTTTCAGCTATCTTATAGGGTCTATGTAAGGTATGGTATTCTCTCTCTTGTAGTTTTGCAAGCTGGGTTAAGTGATCAACCGCTTCCTTATGGGATGAAGGAAAATAAAAAAAATAATTATATATGGATTCTTTATTCCTGGGTATATGGCTGGAATAAGCTTCGAATACGGTGAACAGGGAATATAACTTTTTCTTCTTAAATAATAATATTTTTTTCTGGACTCTTCTGACTATCTTTTTTGAATTTGGGGAAGTGGTGAGTAAGTGAGTGTGAGAGATAGTGGTGTATTAGAATAGTGGGGTTTGGGGATAGTGGTAAAATAAGGAAATCTGAGAGTTGCAAGATTTGCAAAAGGTGACTGGAGATCAGGCTATTCTCTTTCTTTGTTTCTTTTGTTTGTTATTATAATATTATTGTTTTTATAGATGTATATATATATGTATACAAGTATGTATGCATGTATGTATGTATTATTATAAGGAGTTCAAACCTTTGGATTCTTTGTACAATTAGCTTTAACTTATTGACTTGACGTGTAATTTGGTTGTTTAGAATGATTTTATGATTTATGTTCCTTCTTCGATTCTTACGTTTTGTCTTATTTTGTTTTATAATTGTAATGCTTTATTCTTATTTAATATTTGTGCTATTTTAGTTCTGTCACTGTTTTTCTATATTCGTAATTGGTAGTTATGTATTTGTGTGTTCGTATTTACTGTTTTCTTCATCTTATTCTTCTTTCTTCGTTGTCTTGATTAGGTTGTTTTAGTTGTCTTGGTTCTTGATGTATAGTCGGTTCAGTTGGTCATTTTCGGTTAATTTTCATCATCGGTTTGGTCGGTAGTTTAGTCCTATGCAAAAAATGGGACAATTGCGTCTTCAAGCTTGCTGACGCTGCTTGGGAATCTTGCGCGGCTGGGACCTTGTTGGTTTTCTACGATGAGTGCTCTGATTTCTTCATTGCTATACGTTATTATTTTTTCTTTCATATCTGACGCTCTTTCCTTTAAGATCGTATTGAGCGGTTTGATGTCCACCGCTCCTTGCAGATCCACTTGCCTCCTCATTTCCTTCCTTCGTGTGTTAGTAATAAGGTACATACATTTATTTTGTACACTTTGCAACTCTTTTTGCGATGTTTTTAGGCTCCGTACAGAGTTGCAGGGGAATAGATGAGGGTGGGTCTGACTAGCGCGAGGTATATTTTCTTCTTTTTCTTTTGGCTTAGGTTTCTGAAGCTGTAGAAGGTTCTGACTGCCGGGGTTGCTTTTTGAATACGTTATGTGGGGTGCTTCTTGTACCCGTTAGAAGTGATCTTCAATCCGAGTACATTGCACTCATTTGTGTAGGGATAACGCGTATCCTCCCCTCTCACATGCGCTGTTTTTCTTCTTCCTAATGGGATGATCTTGAATTTGTCGCCATTAGTTCTGATTTTCCATTTGGATTCATAAGCGTTGATTTTCCTTATTTCCTCGGCAGTCTTTCGAGCTTGCTAAGGCGCGTTTCTATATCCACTTACTATGATTTGAGTTATGTCATCGGCGAACTGGATATTCAGACTAGAGGGGTGAATTGTCTTTGGTATGTCGGTTGTATATATCGAGTATAGGGGTGGACTGAGGCACCCACCTTGAGGCAATCCGGCCTGTAGATTAAAGGCGGGACGGTCCGTGCTTCCTATACTGATGTAGGCCGACCTCTCCATGGCATAATCACAGACGATTTTTTTCAGTTTTGAGCTTAAACCCAGCTGTGGGATCTTGTATTGCATCCCCCTTAGCCATACTTTATCGAATGCCTTTGACACATCTCTGCACACTATGGCGATATAGCTCCTGTTTTTCTTCGCTTGAGCAATCTTTTCCGTGATGATATTTATTGCTATCTCGGTGCTTCTCTTCTTTCTGGAGCCGTATTGCTGTTCGTTGCATAGCGAATTTTCCTTCAAGTTCTCGACGAGTCTTTTGTTCAGTATTTTTTCTAATAGCTTGCCCCCAATTTCCAGAAAGGGATATTGGGCGATAACTCTCTTTCCTCGTCGTTGGTTTTCCAGGTTTATCAATGAATATCACTTTTGCCGTTTTGTATGCGTCGGGAAAGTAGCCCACATTTAGGCAGGCATTAAAGATGTTGAGTAAACCTTCCCGTACGCATCTCGGTGCTTTAACGAAGTTTAACTTTGTCAAGCTTGATCGTCCTGGAGCCTTTTCTTTAAAGGAGTGGAGCGCGCATCCTAGTTCTTCTAGCGTCACTCTTTCTTCTTCTCCTTCCTGCCTGTTCACTTGGTGGTTAGGATGCGTCCTCTCAATGATATCATTCAGCTCGTCTATAATCCGATTTTCAAAAACTATGTCGAAGTCTTCATTTTCTTCTTCACTGATTCTGAAAATCTGTTCCCAGTATTGCCTGAGAATCTCTTCCATTTCATTCTCTTCCGTTTTAATTACTCCTTGGTTATCTTCTAACTCCATCTTTTTCTTCCGGGGCTTTATTCTCAATCTCCTGATTTTCGCCCAGAATTCTTTCGGTGTTTCTTTGCTATCTAGTTCTTCGATAGCTTCACTCCATTTTGCCTCTTGCTGTTCGTAGATTAGAATTTTCAGTTCTTCCTTAATCTCTCTCATACGGTACATTATATCACGGGATATTCCCGTGTTGATGCTAACCTGATATAATACTTTCAGTTCACGGTGCAAACCTTTCCTACGATCGGTCCACTTGAACGTTGAAATTGTTTTATATGGGCTTTTGGGAATCGACTCTCTGTCAGCCTCGATCATCTGGGCCTCTAGCCGCTCCATTTCTTCCTCTATTTCCTCGAGCGTTGCTTCGTCGAGGTTCGCTGGGATGTAAGTTATTAGCATTCGCTCGTAATTATCCCAATTCACTCTGTTGCAATTCTTCCTCGTATGCGATGGTACCATTATAGGGTTAACGTTTATTGGTAGATTAATCCCTATATGGTCACTACAAGGTATTACTTCAGGCCTCAGGTGATAATTGAAAGGTAATAGGAAGTTGGCCAAGCAGATGTCCGGCTTGGTGGCACTCCTTTCCGTGATAAAGGTCGGAAAGTCGGGGCCCAGTCTTTGGACGATGTTTCTGTCCACGAGAGTATTCAAGCATCTGCCTGCACCGTTGCTTCGGGTATACCCGGACTCGGCACAGCGTGCGTACAGGTTCCCTATTAATATCGTGGGGACCCTTCGCCCGAATATACTCGCAAGAGTGTGGTTAGGCAAATGGTCGCGTCTTGGGGGTTGGTATCCCGTGACCACGACCATCTTTCCCAGGCTTATCTCTACCTCTATGGCGAGGTACGATTCTTTCAAGTTCCTGAGTTGCTTGAATTTCATTCCCTTCTTTATCGCAATGGCTGCTCTGTCGTAACGTTCTTGTGAATGGTTTACTGTTAACACGTCATAGATCCATATCTTGATTATGTCCCTATCCGTGTTAACTCCGTGTTCCGAAATAAGAATGATATCAGCATCGATTTGGTGGAAAATATTACCGTAGTTCACTCTTTTTGTAGTCCATCCGTTGGTGTTAATACTCAAGATTCCTAAGCTATATCTTTGCATTATGAGGACTTAACTACCGCTTCTTTAGTCTGGGGTTCCTGTTAGGGACCTTTTGAGGTGCAGGGGATGGATTTGGTTTCGTCTTTTCGTAGATTACTTCCATGCCCTTGGTCTTCTTAGTTAGTTGTTTTCTGGGAGGGCTGGGAGCTTTAGATTTACTCCTCGAGGCCCTCTGTGACCTCGTTCTTGGCTCTTTTTCTTCTTCTTCTTCTTGTGAGTCGCTTGATGGCTCTTCTTCAGTGTCATCAGAATCTTCCTCAGATATAGACTGCTTCTCTTCTTCACCTCGTGGTCGTATGGATGAGGCTGTACTCACATTTAGTATTTTTAGGGAGTTCGGCGTCTTGGGCACTTTGATTATTGGCAGGTTGTTTGCCTGAAGTAGTGAATTGAGTTCACTCTCATAGCTACCTGGGTTTCTCATATTAGTGATATGGGCGTGGATGACGCATGTCAGAATCTTGGAGCTCAGATCTGAGTTGAGCTGCATCGTCGGTTGATTTACGACTGTCTGATTCGATCTTGATGCTGCGGTCGCATAGCTTTGGGTACTACGGACTTGAGCTTCTTGCTCCTTCTTTTTTATTATTTCTTTTCTCCTGGAACAGTTAAGTGCTAAGGTTCGGTGTTCCCCGTTGCAGTTTAGTCACTTTTTCGTAGTTGATGGACATTCTTTAAATCTATGTCCCTCTTGCTCGCATTCTGAGCATAACTTCTTGTTCTTTTTGGGGCAAGAGTGGCTTGTATGGCTCTTCAGTTTGTAGCAGGAAAAACACATTTGAATATTGTAAAATTTTTCCTGCTCAGTTTTCCGATGGGATCCTCATGCTGAAGGCTAGGATCCATCTCTCTTTGTTTTTGTGCCATCTTAGTGGTTTCGAATGTGATTTTGAGAACATATGGGTGTGGTTATTGAACTTGATTAGTTCCTTTATCTTCGCCCATGTGTTTTGTGCCTCAATTTCCTTCTTTATCTCTTCGGTGATTCTTTCTCCAATCCATCCTTCGATTTTGCGGCAGATGGAGCTCCTATTGGCCGCCACCCTGGAAGGGGGGGGTCTTCTTGCCTTAAGCACCATTTTCTTTAGGGCTTCTGTACCTCGGGAGGACAGTAGCTCGTCCACGTCCTTCGTTTCCGAGCACATGGCAATGTAGCCATTGGTTACGTCAATCAAACGGATCAACGCAACCTTAAGTTCTTCAAATAGAACCCGGCATACATCAGCTTTGGCCGGAACTGCTTGGCAAGGGAGCCCCCTGAGGGGAACTCTCTTCGTTGTTTCCATCTCCCCTGAGGGGGGGGGGTTCCTTGGTCCGGATGATTCCTCTTCTTATTTTCCAAGTCTTCTTTCTTGATTCGTGTAATGTGTATGAGATTTTATGTAGGTAATGTTGAATACTTTAGTGTATGAGATAGAAAATTCAGAATAGGGGTGTTCCACGCCGTAGTGCCGCGCCGTGCCCCTGCGAACCAGTACTGCCGTTAGATCAGGTGATGGATGATGAGGGATAGGCCCGAGAAGGGATCCTCCCAAGGGATGAATTATGGCCGATTTGATGATGGATGAAGGCCGAATCAACTTCCTTCACTCGATGGGTGCCGCTCCATTGGGTTTTTTTAAATTCGCGACTGCATCCTCCATAGCATAGAGACGGTTGGTTGCATGTCGCTTTATGATCTTGGGCGGTAAACCCCCATCGGTAAAGCTAAAAGCCAAATCAACAGAATTCGCAGTCCGTCCCTTTTCCCGGAGGGCCTCTGAAATTGATTTCAGCTGTGGGCTAATCTTCAAACCAGCTTCCGTCAATTCCCCCAATTATGTCACATCACAGTCGACTGGCATAGTTGGAAGGAGGGTTATGAACAGTCTAGGTCGACGATTGCACGGTGTCCGCCAACGGGAAACGATGTAGGGAGCTTAAGCGCTCATGTCTGTTCTTTCGCGATGATGAAAAAAAATAGCAATACTCTCTTTCTAAACACAACCGGAGGGCTGTTCTAAATTCGGCTGGCTTGGCTTGCTTGTCCTTGCTTCAAACGTAAGAATTCCGAAAAGCGCGAATATTATTCGTTGAGAAAACTTTACGTATGCACGTCAAGATTTAACTGCGAATAACGTTCCGTCTCTGACTATCTTTTACAACAAATTTACAAATTTACAAATTAGGTTAAAGTGGTGAAATTGTGTGGTAGGTATATAAAGGTGTGAATAAGTTTTCTAGTTTGCCCTGGTGTTAGAGCATCACTAGCATTCTTCATGTTGTGTATTTAAAAAAAAAATTTTTTATTCCTCCGTCAAAAAGTAGCTGGCTGTCATTGACAGCCAGTTTCCTCCGTAATAATATTTATATTTCTTTTTAGGTATTTCCACCTTCGAAGCATTCAAGCCTTTCAAGGTTGACTTTCTTGCTGAATGATTCTCAGTGTTGATTGCTTTGTAGTCACTTAATATGGGCATTTAGCCTCTTTTCTTAGTTTGAATTTTGTTGACTTTTAGTTTACTTATTATCAGTTGTGTATTGGGAGTTGGGCACTTCGCCTCTTTTTATTCTTGACTTTTGATTATTATTATGTTTGGGCACTTCGCCTCTTTTATATTTAAATTTAGTTTTAATTTTATTAATTTTTTTTTACTATATTTATTTATATTTGGGGGGGGGAGGGGACTTTTAACATGGGCACTACGCCTCTTTTTTCAATATGTTTCTTAAAATTTGTCAACTTGGTTGTCTAATCATCAAACTTTTTAGTCTTGGTATCTTAGGGTCACATAATTTTAGAGAAGTGGACTGATACTACGTAAATATAGGTAGTACCACTTCTCTCGCGCAGGTTCTACTGCTTGGGAACAAAGCAGTTCTACCTATAGCGCGTCTCCGGTTTGCACGAATGTTTAAGTTTAGGTTCAAAATCGGGAGTATTGTTTGATCTATCTTGTCCCATGTCTTTCTCCCTAGCCTTTGGATCTCCGTATTGATCGGCTTTAGACCGATTCTCTGGTGAAGAGTCGATTGCCGAATACGGTCGATCCTTCGCGTGCCTGTAATCAGCAGCGTGGCTTTATTCTGCACTCTCTGCATCATTCTGAGAGAGGTACAGCTTGCCATCTGCGTGATCACGGCCGGGTACACCAGGACTGAGCGTACCAGGGCCATATACATCTTCTTGATGTTAGGCACGCTGAGGCCTCTGAAGCGGTAAAGTTTCTTCAGCTCTCGTTTGGCTAGGGAGACTCTGGTATTTATGTGGGTCTTATATCCAGATTTAAAGAGTCGTAAGCCCAGGACATTACCCTCATTGGAGTACGGATAGTGTTCATTATTGACGACAACGTCATCAGTTTTTCGGCGGTTCATTGGAACGATCGTGAACTTCTGGCGGTTGGTCTTTATTTTCCACTTTCTTTCATATCTATTGATATTTTCTATTTCGACAGCTGTCGCCCTCGCCTGGCTTCCAGAGTTCCTGAATGGACTCAGGACGATTTGGGTGATGTCGTCTGCATATTGCAGATACATCGAATCGTACCTCACTGGAGCAGGCAGGTCTATTGTGTACACGAGGTACAGCAGAGGGCTGAGACAGCTGCCTTGTGGAACTCCCGCTTCTAGTTCGAATTCGGGTCCTTTGCAGCCCTCGATTGAAATTTGGGCTCTCCTATCGGAGATGTAATTGCAAAGGATCCTTTCCAGGAGTGGGTTAAGCTGGAGGTTAAGGATCTTGTACTGTAATCCTCTCAGCCAAACCTTATCGAAGGCCTTCTTAACATCACGCAGCACTACGTCTACGTACCGCCTCTCAGCTTTACTGCAAGCGAGTTTCTCCGCAAGAAGGGCGAGGGCTGTTTCCGTTCCTCGACCCTTGCGGAACCCGTGCTGCTGAGGGTTGTGGGCTCCCAGCTCGGCAAGTTGTTGTTGAAGCCTGTCAGCTAGGAGTCTCTCGTAGACTTTTGCAATGAACTCCAGCAGGGCGATTGGCCTGTAGTTTACCAGTTGATCAGGGGGTTTACCTCCCTTGGGTATGAAGATCATCTTCGCAATCTTGAGACCTTCCGGGAAGTAGCCCGTGTTCAGGGAAGCGTTGTAGATATTAACGATACCCTGAATGATCTGCTGTGGGGCGTTAACCAAGTTGTTTCTGGTAATACCCGTCCAGCCTGGTGCCTTTTGTCGAAAGGCTTTTACAGTGGCCTTGACGTCCTCTGATGTTATGGGACGTCCGTGACCCGCCATCTCCCTGCCTTCGTTGACTTGCTGTAGTGGGTGTGTGCGATGCGTTTCCTGATTAAGTTGTTCAATCAGTTGGCCTTCGAATTCCTGGTCGAACTCAACGTTTTCCTCGGGTGTAATCCTGAAAACGTTTTTCCAGAAGTTCCTGAACATATCCTCGAGAACCACCGGGTTCTCAATGTAGTTTCCGTTCTCCTTTATCCGAGTCTTGGGTCTTGGTGTAAGTCCCTTTAAGTTCCTGACTTGGCGCCAGAACTTGGCCGGGCTAAGTTCGCTGTCGACTTTGGCTATCAAGTTGTTCCATATTTCCACCTGTTGGAGGTTGATAGCCTCTCTAAGCTCTGAGCTTAGGCGTCGGAGCAGCAAGCTCCTTTCCCGGCTGGGACCCTCCCGTCGTACTTCTTCGAACACTTCCCTGTGAACGCGAGCGATATCTCTCATCTCCTCTGTCCATCTGGGCTGAGGAGGTGTTTTATACCCTGTAACGGGTATGCTCTCGCGGTCCGCGTTTAGTATGGACGTTGTTATCCTCTCCAACTCCCTGTCGATCTCCTCTAACGACGCCGTGCTGAGGTCAGCTGGCGCATAGTCACTGAGTCGTTGCTTGTAACGATCCCAGTTGGCCATGGCGTAATTTTTCCGGAGAGGGGCTGGGAGCTGGATTGGTGCGAGAGATATTGTAGTGAGAATCGCTATGTGATCACTAGGGACTGCCGGGCCTGGCTCACTATGGTAGTTGAAAGGAAAGCCTTCACTTGTTAAGATTATGTCAGGCTTAGTTGCTGACCGGGAAGTGATATAGGTCGGAAAATCCGGCCCTATCCTTTGAATGTTCTTTCTTCCCATTATCAATTCCAAGTTTCGGCCTCTATCGTTGGTGCTACTATAGCCTGCCGCACGGCATCTGGCATTGAGTTATCCCCCTAAGAATGCCATTCTGCGGTGCCCGAACAGTGTGTAGAAGTTGCATAACGGGGGATATGCTCGTCGAGGGGGTTGATATGCTGCAGCTATCACGGTGTGTACCTCGATTGCCACAAAGGACTCATCGAGTTCTGGTAGTTGTTTGAAGGAGATGTTCCTCTTGACAGCTATTGCAGCACCATCAAACCTTTCCTGGGAATGGTTCTTCATGATCACTCTGTAGCCCGGTATTTTAATGCGACCAGCTGTAGTGTCGATACCGTGCTCCGTGATGAGAATGATGTCAGGGTCGTGCACACGGAATATGTTACCATAGGCCGTGGCTTTCTCCTCCCATCCATTCACGTTGAGTGTCAGAATCCTCATTCTGTTGCTTACTCTCTCCATCTATTTGTCACTTAGTGCTTCTGGGTGATGTTCTTTTTTCTCCCGTTTCTCTTCTTCCTAAACTCAGCGTTTGAGATCTGCTCGCATGTGCTGTGATGTAGAATCACATTTTGCGCGAGCAGGGCCTCCTCCACAGTCTCGGGATCTACTTCTGAGTCATATTCCCATTTGTAGATCTTAGACCTTATGCCCTGGAATATGCTCCTGGTTTCCATCTCCTCCGGGAAGGGGAATTGCTCACAGGCGTATATCCTTAGGTTGATGTAGTTCGCCCTTATCTTCTTCACTCTCTTCTTCTGTTCTTTCTTATCCTGGGGTTTGGGTGTGTCAGTGTCTGAGGAATCTGAGGATTCCGAAGAACTGCTATTATCTGAGTTGATATTTTTTGCCGATTTTTGTTTACCATGGGTGGGAGCAGGAGTTGTCGCCTCGACTGCTACTTTCCGTGCTTTATTATTAGATTTCTTGATTGTGTCCGTAAGAGTCGTGGTTGCAGAATTCTGTTCCTTCGGGGCCATCTGCAGATGCAGCACGTCCCCCGAGGGTGGGTTGTCCGGGAACCACATTTGTTCCATACCGTTCTTTGCCAACATTTGGTTCAGGACTGTTGCAAATGTGCCCGGGCGGGCCAAGTTCATAACGTGTGCATGGAGGATGCATGTCATGATTTTGGTGGAGCCCTCGTTTTCTATTTTCAGATACGTCTTTTTGGCGTCCACCTCGGAGATGGCCGCCTTAGCCGCCTGGGCGTAGGACGTGTTCGCTCTACGCGTCTCCTCGTTCTTCTTGGCTTCCTGCTTTCTTCTCATAATTTCTTTTTTGGCGGGGCATGACATGGCCATAGTCCTATGACCTTGCCCACAGCTTATACACTTCACCGTGTTACTGTCACAGTTGCGCCAATTGTGGCCCTTCTGACTGCATTTGGAACAGGATTCTTGGGGCTCCTTACAGTCTTTGGTGGGGTGAGATTCCATCTGGAAGCACTTGAAGCAGAACTGTACTGGGGTGTATTCCTCCTTTTCCACCTGTTCGCCGCTGATCTTGGCATTGAACATTAGTAGTCCTTGTTCCTTTGCCTTATGTGCCATGGTAGTCTCCGTGAAGACCACCTTGAACACATGCGTGTATTCACCGCCGTCTCTTCTATTCAGAAACTTAATAACCTCGGCCACCTTGGCCCAGGCTTGCCGAAGCTCAATCTCCTCTCGGATCTCCTCCGCGGTATGCTGCCCAATCCATGGGTCGATTCGACGACACACCACGCTCCGATGGGCCAGAATCTGGGGGGGTACTGCTGGCTGTAGTCCAATGGCTCGCAGCGCTTCTACTGCCTTTTCTTTGGTTATCTCCTCGATATCCTTTTCCCTCTCGCAAATGGCGATATCCAGCAGCCTAACCATAGCTATGCCCAGTGCTCCATACACGGCCTCAAAAGTGGATTCTCTATACACCTATATAAATAGTTATTTCATCTGCACTTAACAATATAACAATTCAACCAATCAGGATTGATATACATTTACTAGTCATTCTTACGTTCATTTTTGGAAAAACAGCCTTAGAGTTGACAAATTGCCCAATCAGCTTGTAGACATAAAACTGTAATGATTGCCCAATCAGCGCCATAATAGATTAAAAATGTTACTAACGTTCCAACCGTTTACATATAAACACAGCTGAAATCAATTTTCCGAATTTTTTTTGACGGCGAAGAATTCTCGGTAAACTACAGATTTGACAGCATCTCAGATCCGGCAAAGGAGGGAAAGTTTTGGAAAAATTTCCCAAACGCCTCCGAAAACTTCCAAAAGAGATATAATACTCATTTTTCATCACCACTCACCATCATACTAACTTCATCTTTTTTTAGCGGCCCCACTTAAGCAGATGACTGCCTAAGTTCTCTGCCCCGCCCCCCTGCGTGAACGGCCGTCAGATGTGAGAGGGGTTAGCCATTGATGTTTCGTCCCAACTATGCCTAGCAGTTGCATTGGCATAATTGGGGGCATTGGAGCAAGCTGGTTTGAGGATTAGCCCACAGTAGAGAACAATGTCAGAAATATTCCGGACAAGGGACGGACTGCAACCTTCAGTGCCCATTACGGTGAAGGCCCCTTCCAGGACCATAGAGGGACATACAACCGTCTCTATGGTATGTTGCGGAGCGGTCGCGATTCAAAACCCTCGGTGGGGAAGGCGGCGTTGTCAATAAGTCCGCCATACAATCACACCCCAGAGAGATCCCACCCGGATTCATCTCATCCATCTTTCATCATCCACCCAAAGGCAAATCCCTTTTTACATCCAGGCGGCGGTTTTTACGAGGGGGGCCCTCTTCTCACAAAAAGGAAAAACCGAATATTTTTTAGGAAAAATAACAACAATTCTCCCATAAATTAAAACACATAATAGTGAGTTCCGAATCCAGAAAAAGTCCAACTACTGAAGGAACAGTGTGCCTCCTCTTCAAGGGGAGCCCTCCCGGAATAATGACGGCACAGGATGCACCAAGGGTCCCGCTTAGGTGTATTAGCGGACAAGCGAAACCAGACAAGGGTACTGTCTATTAGACTCTGTTCGGTAAGCTCAGCGTGGGCGTGCTCAGGCTGATCGACACTCCAGTCGGTTATGTCGCTGTGTGCAAAAGAGAAAAAGACATTGAGGCGCTCACTAAAGAAGAAGTGGTAAGGCATCTTATGGAGATAAATCTCCAACCAACCACGCCTTCCCAAATACAGGCGCACAGGAGCGTTGTGTGCAGAAGGCTGGACCCATGGGTCGGCCAGCACACAAAGGACGAAATAAAGGAGGAAGTAGAGAAGAACCAGAAGTGGGCAAAAGTGGCCGAGGTCATAAAGTTTCGTAACAAAAGGGACAACTCGGAGTACTCCCACGTCTTTAAAGTTGTCTTCACAGACACGGAAATGGCGTACAAGGCGAAAGAGAGAGGTTTACTTCTCTTCAACGCCCAAAATCCGTGGTGAGCAGATCGAACGCGAGGAGTACATCCCCGTGCAGATCTGCTTTAATTGCTACCGTCTGGAGCATCACACGACCAAAGAGTGCAAGGAGCAGGAGGCAACCTGTTCCAGGTACAGCCAAAAAGGACACGGCTGGCGCGAATGCCAGGTCAAGGAGGAAAAGTGTCCAAACTGTGACCAAAGGCAATAACGATGTCATGCCCGAAGAAGAACATTATCAGGAAAAAGACTGAAGCAAAGAGGGTGGAAGGTATTAGGAGGGCAAACACCTCCTATGCCCAAGCGGCTAAAACCACCCCCTCAGCAAGCGCCTCGAACAGCCAGGCCCCAAGAACTTACATCAAGGTAGATAAGAACGACAAAGACGCCACGAAAATACTTACGTGCATCCTCTATGCGCACGTAAGAAATCTGACTAGCCCAGACTGCTTCGCCAGAGAGGTCAACAATATGTTGAAAAACAATGGTCTCGCAGAAATGTGGTTCCCGGAGAACCCCCCCCCCTTCAGAGGGTGTCCTACGAGTACAGATCGGAACACAAAAAGAGGTGCCCGCGACCCCCTTCCCACAGAGACCGAGGAGAGAGAGGGTAGCACCAAAGAAATGGAGAAGAAGCTCACCCCACAGAGGTCCCCTAACAAGGACTCAAGACTAGCTGCGATGAAGAAGAGGGAATAGAGTGCTAAGAGAGCAGTCAGACGTCTCAAGCAGGCGGAAGGAAATCTCCTATGCTCGACTTCGTCATCCAAGGACGAACGGGAGATCTCTCAACCCATTAATAAGAGGAGCAGAAGTAGGAATCTGAAAAAAGTAAGGGAATTTGATGGAGAAGAACTCAACATCAAATTATTTAGAACGGAAGAAACTTTCTTTCCTAAAAGCTCCAAGGTGGGGGAAATCATTGAAGGAGTGAAGACGGGACTACTGAAATGGTCCTATGATTCCACAGACCGTGAAGCGCTGGTAGTAGCGGCGCTCATGGAGGCCAGGATCAAAATATACAGGGACTCCTGCCTCGCCGTAAGCGAAGCAGAGTTCAAAAGAATTCGGAACGGGAGAAACACACACAGCGAAAACCACTAATCGGGACAAACCAACACACACATACACAACAGAACATAAACATGGAAAAAAACAACAACACACTAAAGATTTTAACAATTAACGTCAACGGATGGGTAGGGAAACACATTCCTTACGGAAATTTTTTTCGTAAAGTGGATCCCGACCTAATCCTCATCACAGAACACGGCGTTAACACAAACATGAACAGCATAAAAATACCCAATTACACAATCATTAGCAAAAACCATACACAAGAACGGTTCGATGGCGCTGCCATCGCGATCCGGAACAACCTAACATATTAAACACTTCCAGGTCTAGATGAATCATTCGTGGCAGTAGCAATACCTACCCTAGTTGAAGACCTGACCGTAGCGGCGGCCTATCAACCACCACGACGAGATTACCTGCCGATCCCTAACTTTTACAACCTCTTGGGCCGTGGGAAATTGACATTGCTTGGCGGTGATCTTAATGCCAGATGCCGTGCATCAGGCTACGAAGCACCGATCAAAGAGGAAGAAACCTGGAGCTGTTACTCGAAAGAGACAGACTCCAGAGGGCCGGGCCAGATTTCCAGACCTTCATAACACAACGGTCGGCAACAAAGCCGGAAATCGTGTTGACATCCAAGAACTTCCTCTTCAACATTGTCAATAAGTCCGGACCAGTGGTTCCGAGCGATCACATCCCGATTCTGACTACCATCTCGCTAGCCCAAATACTCAAGCCCGTTACACTTAGGAAAAGTTAGGCGAAAGCTGACTGGGAGTTATATAGAGAGATACTCAGTACATACCAACCAACTGATCTGGGAGACGCTAATCTCGAAGAGATTGATGAGGAGATCAACAAGATCACCGATCTCCTCATTCAAGCCGACGAGAGATGTGTTCCCAGAATCTCCTATAAAATGCTCCCACAACCTGAGTGGACGGACGAGATGAGAGAAATCGCCCGAGAAAATAGAAAAATCTATGATTAGATTGGCAGGACAGGTACCAATAGGAAAAGGACGGCCAGAATGAGGCATCTAGGCATGGAAATGAAAGACATCATAATCGAAAAACAAAGAACGATATGGAATGACATCATTGGGAGATTGGACAGGGAGAGTGATCCCGTAAAATTCTGGAATAACATCCGGAGAATTAGGGGATTACCTCCCAGACCCAGAACCAAAATTAAGGAAGGAGACGACACCATAGAGGACCCAGAGACTCTCGAAAGAAGATTTAGATCGCACTGGCAAACGATTTTCGCTATATCACCGGAGGAGAATGACGACTTTGACAAGGACTTCGAAGACCAATTGTTCGACGACCTCGGCACAATGATACATAGAACCCACCCCCATCCGCAAGTATCACAGGAAAGAGTGATGGCTGACCACGGATGCCCGATAACTGTAGAAGAGACCTTGAACACCATAAAGTCCTTCAAACAGAGGGCTCCAGGCTGGCCTGGGATTACGAAAAACAACCTCGTAAATGCCCCAAGGCAAATTATTCAGGGATTGGCAAACACGATGAATGCCACTCTAAATACAGGCTACTTCCCGGATGGATACAAGATGGCTAAAATCATCTTTATCCCAAAGGGAAACATGCCCCCAGACTACGTGGCAAGCTATTGCCCGATCTCTCTTCTTGAGATGCAGGGTAAAATCTTTGAAAAGATTTTAGCAAACAGGCTACAAGCTCAACTGAGCGAGTTATGAGCGCACAACCCACAACAACACGGGTTCCGCAAAAAAGGGACACAAACACCACCCTGGTGCTCCTAACTGAGAAAGTAGCATACACCCAAGCGAACAGGTTATATGTAGAAATTGTGTTGAGGGACGTGCAAAAGGCCTTCGATAAAGTCTGGCTGGAAGGACTTCAATACAAGATCCTGAACCTCCAGCTAGACCCAATCTTGGAAAGGATCCTCTGTGACTTCATCATGGACAGAAGGGCGTGTGTCTCATGATTGAAGGGCACAGTGGCCCCAAATTCGAATTAAAGTCGGGCGTCCCTCAGGGAAGCTACCTGAGTCCTCTGCTTTACTTGAGCTTCACCATCGACCTCCCAACTCCGGTGCACAGGGACACGATGTATCTGCAATACGCAGATGACGTCACAAAAATTGTCCCGTGCCCGGAGAGGAAAGCAAGGACGCAGGTGGCCCGGACTATAGCGGAAATCAACAACATCAGCCTATTCGAGAGACGATGGAAAATCAGGACCAACAGGGACAAGTTCAAAATTGTCCCGTTGAGATGGGAGGAGGTACGGCTACTCCACCGAAGGCACCGTCCTGGGCCTTAAAATTACCAACCATGGATACTCGAGACACCACACGGAGAGGCAGAACCTGGCGAAGAGAGAAATCTCCAAGCTCTACAGGTTTAGAGATCTTAGCTAGGCCAACATCAGGAAATTATATATGATGTATGTCCGGGCTATACTGATCTACCCCGCAGTGGTGTCCCAAGCGGCTAATGAAACGTCGATGAAAAGGCTCCAACGTATCCAGAACACTGCCTCTCTGCTTATCAACAAAGTAAGAAGGCGTGACTGAATCAGGCAAAGCGTCCTGCATCGGAGGAAACGCTTGGAGCCCATCTATGTCGTCACCCAGAAACTGGGCAAAAAGATCTGGTCCACTTTAACGGATGATGTCATTCCAGAACTGCAGGAAGCAGGCGGCAGGTTGAATATACCTGCGTGGCTACGGGCGAAAGCCTCACGCAGAAGCCGGTTCCCGAGCACAAAACTCTGTTCACGAGATAATATCACTCCAAAATCACATAAAAAGCGTCACAACACATCACATCTAGTCCCATACAGTTACTCACGAAAAATGAGACTACAGACAACACTAAAATAGCATTGTTGGCAAGAAAGGCTATAAAAGGCTTAAATGCTACAAATAACACTATTACACTAAAAGTCAAAAGACAGAGAAGAAGAAGCAAAACACAATAAGAAGAACATTACAAAAACATGAAGAAACAAATAGACATTAAAAAATACAAAATAACAACACAACTAAATGAAATAGAATAAAAATAAAGTGATGCCCTCCCTACTAGGGCAAAATACTCCGCCCCCCCATCTTTAATTTTTTCACCCACTATATCTTCCACTATACCATCTCTCTTCGAAAAACTGAGTACATCATCATCATCCGAATTTTTAGACTTGGAAGAAATCTACAACAAAATTAAGCTCACCGAAAAGTTCACAGCCGGCAAAGGAGGGAAAAATGCGAGGGCAAGTTAACTCAAGAAAACGCCATCGATTTTTACTTTTTCTCCACGAGGAGTTCAAGAACAAGATCTATTTTGTACGGAGCCACGTATAACCGACCCATGATATCGTACTGCACACTGGGGAGTTTAAATTCCTATTTACGGAGGAGAAATACGAAAACTGGAAGTTTATCTTCCTATTTTCAAAAGAGAGATATAAAAGCGGGAAGTTTATCTTCCTATTTAAAAAGAGAGATACTAAAAGCGGGAAGTTTATCTTCCTATTTATAAGGTTCAATGTGTGAACCGTTTAAAATTTTCAAACCAATGTTTACTAGGTTTGACCCCCACAGTACTACGGCTCGAGAAAACGGAGTGTTTAATACATAAGTAGTAACTACGCCTTAGAATTATAAACAAATATATATATACAAATATATTTTGATATGATCTGGTTTATTGTGAACTAATTATAGAATTTCCTAAGACTTCAAAATGCTCATCTTTGAGGTATTTTTGAGTCATATTCGATTCTATAATATAGTTCCAGCACCACAGGAATTCATTGCGACACCGTGGAGTAGGTTTAATACATAAATAATATCTAGGCCTTACAATTATAACATATATATATATATATATATATATATATATATATATATATATATATATATATATATATTTATATATATATATATATATATATATATATATATATATATATATATATATATATATATATATATATAAACATATTTAATATGCTATGACGTACTAAAAAATAATGGTATGAGGGATTTCTCGCAAATTTTACGCGTCTACCGGAACGAGTATAAACTGTCGATTCACTACTATTTTCCTGGGTATTTGGAACAGATTCCACGTAACTGTAATTTCTGCCACTACCTTCGGATGATACTTCCTTATTTTCCTGCCGGGTATCTAATTTTAAGGCATTATTTAAAACGGGTTGATTGTTTGATGGTCGCGAACAGTTTATATTTCTCTCATTATATACATTAGGCAATACAGCTGGTTTCACTCCATCTATAGACACCGTGTTCTGATGGCCATCCGGGAATTCTAACTTATAAACTTTGTCGTCGCGTTCGACAACACAGAACAGGCCTGCATAAGGCGCTTCTAGTGGCTTCCAAACGCGATCAACACGGACCCAAACATGCGTGGTGCCATTTAATTCCTTGGGTACAAACGTTTTTGGTACCGAGTGCAAGTGGCTTTTAGAGGTTTGTGTGAAATATATCTGCAATATAGTCTTCGCTAGTTCAGAGATGAAATTTAGAATCGGCTTTGGAAGAAGAAGAGGCGACCAAGGGCTTTGGGCAAAGAATGGTCATCCCTGTGACCGCTGTAAAGGGTGAAAACCCGAATCATTAGGCAAGGACCGGATGCCCAGAAGAACGATTGGTAGGGCCATCAACCAACCTTGTCGGCGAGCCATTATACAGCTTTTTAAAGTCTGATGCGACCTTTCCACCATCCCGTTAGTGGTAGGTATGTACGCCATGGTTCGCAAGCGATGGAAACCAACGAGGGCCGATAATATTTTGAAGAGTTCGGACTTAAATTGGGCTCCTCTGTCGGTGATTGCGTATAAGGGAACGCCAAACCTGGAAATCCAGCCGCCCAGGAAGGCTAAAGTAACCGTTGCAGCACTGATTTCTGGAATCGGTATTGCTTTAATCCACCTGGTGGCTCTGTCTATACATGGCAGCAGGTACCGGTTATGAGAGGGGTATGGCTGCCCAGGCAGGGTACACGACGGGAGTGGACCAACTATATCGATATGAACCGTCTCAAATCTCGAAGTGGGCATACTAATAGGCAGGACTGGGGACTTAGTGTGGCGATTTACTTTAGCAGATTGGCAGGAGAGGCATTCACGAGTCCACGAACGTATATCTCTGTCCATATTGGGCCAGAAATACCTCGCTTTCACCAAACGAAGCGATGCCTTAATCCTTGAATGTGAAATATTATGAAGTTGCTTGAAAATAGCTGATCTGCAGGGTGAAGGAACAAACGGTCGTGGGTATTTAGATTTTACCTCACACCAGAGTTGGGAATCACCGGGAAAAGGAAATGCCTTCAGTCCATATCGAGACGACTTCATTTCTTCGTCTTGCTCTTGTGCTGCTGCCAAAGAACGGCGGAGATCAAATGAGTCCACTTGGACCGAATTGACATTTCGAGATAGGCAGTTAGCAACCACATTGTCCTGGCCACGTACATAAGCTGTGTCATTGACATACTCCAAGATTGCGGTCTAGTTCCGTTGTTGCCTGTCCGTTTTTGCACATAGTGGCGAGGGGAAGGCAGAGACTAGTGGCTTGTGGTCCGTGCATAAAGCCACTTGGCGACCTTCGATCATATGCCTGAAGTGAAGCACACCAATATACGCAGCCAGGAGTTCCCTGTCATAAGTAGAGTACGCTTGCTGTGTTTTACTCAACTTCCCGGAGAAGAATGCCACAGGCTGGGGAGACCCATCCACCATCTGATGGAGCACAGCACCAACTGCGAATTGAGAGCGGTCCGTCACCAATTGGTACGGAGAGGCATTGGGTAATGGGTGGCGTAACTTAATGGAGTTTGTCAGAGTCTCCTTAGTAGCTTCAAATGCTTTCCGTGCAGCATCATTCCAAACAAGTTGCTGAGCCTTAGGTTGAAGCCGTGCGAGTTCAGTCAGAGGAGCAGCAATCGCAGCAAAGTTAGGCATCATACGTCTGTAAAAACTTAACATGCCCAAATATCGACGAAGTTCTTTGAAATCAGTTGGTAAGAACATTTCAGTGATCTCGGAGACCTTCCTAGTTGGAGGGCTCTGGAAATCGATTTCTTCCTTCATGAACTCGCACTTTTCCATAGAAATTCAAAGGTTGTTTTCTGCCAATATTTTTAAACTAGATCAATAAGCTCCACATGCTCGTCTATATTTTCAGAAAATATTAAAATATCATCGACATACACAAAAACGAACGCCAAGCCTCGAAATAAATTGTCCATGTGACGTTAAAATGTGCAACTAGCATCCTTTAGACCAAACAGAAGCCTTAAAAGTTCCCACAGCCCAAAGGTAGTTGAGACAGCAGTCTTAATGTTCGCTGGATTCATTGGAATCTGGTGGTAGGCTCGAACTAAATCCAAGCGAGAGAAAACTTTCTTGCCATGAAGATGGTTTACCATGCTTTGAATCCTTGCCAGGGGATATATGTCCGGTCTGATTAGCGCATTGAGGGATCGAAAGTCACCCACAACTCTATACTCGCCTGGGGTCTTCTTATGTAACATGTGAATGGGTGAGGACCATGAAGATTTCGACGGCCGCACCACACCTTCTTTCAACAGAGTCTCGAAAGTTGCTTTTGCAATTTGTAGTTTCTCCATTGGAAGTGGCCTTGGGCGAGCGAAAGCTGGCGGGGCGCTACCCGTCTCAATGGTGTGAACAACAGAATTAACCGGTGGTGAACTAATGTCAACACACTTCGGGTTATATATACTCTCATATTTGCGGAGAAATGTCCTGCAATTAGGTGGGGTATGCGAGAGGTGAGGTCATTAATGATTAACGAGATCACTGGTTCGCCTGATTGCTTCAGTTTAGAAACTAGGCTAGTCTGGTTATCAATTAGGACACCACGAGCACAGTCTAATAGGAGGTTAAAATGAGCAAGAAAATCGTCTCCTAATAATGGCGACGTAATATCTGCTACTACGAACGTCCATCTAAATGAACGTCGCAGGGTAGGGATGCCTATTTCCAGTTGGACTTCTCCATGCACTCTTATCTTCTCCCCCATTAGCCGTCGCGATTTTAACACACGATTTGCGCATCACACATAATTGCACTAAATTAAATGGAATCAAAGACGCGCTCGCGCCAGTGTCTATCAGAAATTCACACATCTTCTCGTTAATAAGTGCAGCGACAGTGAGAAGAGTCGGCACACCGGTCGTCGTATTTACAGTGGCTTGCCGATTTCATTTTCCGAGTTGGCTGCATTTGAAGGTTCTCACCTCGCTTTGGCCAACTGCACCACGGTTTACAGTACTTCGCACTCGACCCAAAGTGAACGGCACACCACTGGTTTTTGATTCCGACGGAAGGGGCGTAACCCAAACGGTACACCTTTTGAATAATTATTATCACTATTATAATTATTATGCACAAACCTAGCTTGATTACCTCTAGGATATACACCGGTGGGCACGGAACGCGAATTTTTAAATTGCACATTATTTACCGGCGGGTTGACACTAAGAGCACTTATATCGAGGAACGCACAATTATCACTAGTTTTACTCTTATTTATATTATAGCACTGTGCCTTGTAAAACGGCATGAGTTCATCAACAAGTTTCCCCAATTGGGCAAGAGTTAAGTCCTTTTGCGTGGCGATGATGGGGTGATGTTTGGAGGTAAAGACTGGATGAACTTGTGTCTCACCAAGTCCTCCCCCACTCCAACTTGCAAAGCTGTCTTCCGTAGCTCTTCAAGGTTCACTGTAGGTCGCCCGGTCTGCGGAGAAGACGCGATTAACTTCTCGAAGAGCTCAGGTTTCGTCCACTCAAAAAGTCCCACGATTTTTGTTCGTAGGAGCGAGTAATTCTGCGACGAGAGTACTGCAGCTGGGAGACGATTGACCATCTCGGGAGGTAACGAAGTCAGAATATGTTAAAATTTCGTTTCTTCTCGTGGTACTCTTGAGATTTGAAATTGCGCCTCCACAATTTTGAACCATCCTGCGACTGCTGCTTCATTAAAAACAGGAGGTCTGATTGAGATCGCGTTCGCGGGTTCCACTTCTTGGTGTGGAAGAAAATGAGCATCTTGTTGATGTCTTGATGCGTCGCCTAGCGAATCCGTTTTATTGAATGATCACGTATTTCATTCGACGAAGAGGGGTCACCAGTTATAGGGTCTATGTAAGGTATGGTATTCTCTCTCTTGTAGTTTTGCAAGCTGGGTTAAGTGATCAACCGCTTCCTTATGGGATGAAGGAAAATAAAAAAAATAATTACATATGGATTCTTTATTCCTGGGTATATGGCTGGAATAAGCTTCGAATATGGTGAACAGGTAATATAACTTTTTCTTCTTAAATAATAATAATTTTTATGACCCTTCTGATTATCTTTTACACAAAAATACACCTATATAAATAGTTATTTCATCTACACTTAACACTATAACAATTCAACCAATCAGGATTGATATACATTTACTAGTCATTATTACGTTCATTTTTGGAAAAACAGCCTTAGAGTTGACAAATTGCCCAATCAGCTTTTAGACATGAAACTGTAATGATTGCACAATCAGCACTATGATTTAAAATGTTACTAACATTCCAACTGTTTACACATGACAGACTGCTTTGTCTGCCTTAGCAAGTCGACTCCCGCTTTGACAGCATTTTTCGGAATTTACAGAAGTGAATTTTTAGCGAGATAAAGTGAAGAGAGTGATTTCGCCTTGTTGATAGAAGCACGATCGTTTGTTCATTCATAAGTGAACCACTGGCCTTCTTCGTTTTACGACAGTACAGGACGAATCTTCGCTCCTACGTGGAAATTATTTTTGAGGTAAAGTGTTAATTTTCTTGTACTTGGACATTGACCCTCTGATCTCCTCCACCTCTTTCTCCCTCACCACTTTTCTACACAAGTGTTTTTCCCAATTTTTTACCATGTGTTGTAACCATCCAGTGAGCGTTGGGATGTGGAAAAAATGAAGGAAACCCTTCGAATTATTCTTCAGGTCCTCTCGGAGGGCCCGAAACCTGATAAAGGAAAGGTCTTTGAACAGATTTACGGGAACATAAAAATTGCATTGGTAAGACTTATAGACATACAAAATAGTTACTCTGCCATTTGTGCGAGGGAGACTGACTGTGAAGCCTTAACCTCAAGCAAGGCAGTTGAATGCCTCAAGACGATAAACTTGAAACCCCACACACCACTACAAATAAAAACACAACGTAGTGTCGTCTGCAGGCGCCTCGACTCTTGGGTTGGGAGCCACTCGGCAGAGGACATTAAAGACGAACTAGAAAGGAACCACCCTTCGGCGAAAGTTGCAGAGGTTATAAAATTTAAAACCTACACGCACGTCTTCAAGGTTCTCTTCGAGGATACGGCAATGGCACAAAAGGCTAAGGATCTAGGTTTACTTTTATTTAGTGTGAGAGTCTGCCCAGAGCAGATTGAAAGGGAGGAATTTGTCGACTTACAAATGTGCTTTCAGTGCTATAAGTACGGCAAACACACCACTTCAAGCTGCCCTGAGAATAAAGACCTGACTCTTTGCTCTATTTGTGCAGGTCGCAACCATTTTTGGCGCGATTGCAAAAGTACCTCCCCGAAATGTTTAAACTGTGAAGGCCCCCACCGGACTATGTCCATGGCATGCCCGATCAGAAAATCGGAAATCCTAAAACAAACACAGCTACGACGCGAAACGGGGGAAAAGAAGGTGAATTCAACCTACGCCAAAGTTGCCAAAGCCACTATTGACGAGACGAACAACCAGAAAACTTATCTCCACATCGAAAACGAGCACTCCACAAAAATTATGTGCTGCATTTACTATGCACACATAGCCAACATAACTCGCCCTGGAACATTCGCAGCCGAGGTCAACCGTATGCTCGTAAAGAACGGCTTACAGGAGATGTGGTTCCCCGACAACCCTCCGTCAGAGGAGATTATGCGCATAAGCGTAGCCCCTCAATGCCCAGAACCATGCCAAAAGGTACCCACCCCCCAAAACACAGCCACCACACGCGACCCACGCCTAAACAAAAATAAGCATACTCCCCAAACAGATAAACCAGCGCCACTTACACCCCCCCAAATTGACACAAATACACCCAAAACTCACACCAAGTCACCGAACAAGGAAGCAGTGCGACCAAAAGAGACCAGGTCTCCAAGGTCGAGAAAAATTTCAAAGACAAGTGATCCCAGGTCAACCTCCTCATCTCGAGGCAGAGAGAACCAATTGAAATACCATTCGAGAGGTTTTAATCTGAAATTATATGCCCCCGAATCGGCCCCCTTCCCAACCGAAATCGAGTCCCACGAAGTATCTGAGGGTCTTAGGACCGGAAGATACAAGTGGGAATGCTCTGATGAGGTTCCGGAACGGCAAGTTGAGGAGGCTCTCTCACGAAACATGGTTAAATTGACCACCGACTGCTTCTATACAATCACGGACACTGAATTCAGGAAAAAACAAAACGGCAGGGAGCGCACCCCGCCCAGTACACCACATGGGGCTAAAGTGGACCGTGAATAAGCGTCCACAATAATCCCACACATAAAAAGACCCAAACGTTACACAAAATGACTGACAGACTAAAGATAATACAGATGAATGCCGATGGATGGGCCGGAAAAGGTTCCATCTATGGCAATATCTTGCGACAGAATGACCCTGACATAATACTTATTAACGAACACGGAATGACCGCTCATAAAGAGATTAAAATATTTCAATACGACGTCATTAGTAAAAATCATAGCTAGGAACGGTATGACGGCTGCGCAATAGCCGTCAAAAAAGGTATAAAATATAAATGACTACCCGATGAATCTTACCTTGACATTGAGGTAGACACTACCCTGGGGGGTCTGGTCGTGGCCACGGGGTATCAACCCCCAAGACGCGGCTATGTACCCTTGCACAACCTTCTACAGATCTTCAGCCATAAGAGAAACGTAATCTTTGCTGGAGATGTGAATGTAAGATGTGCAGCATCAGGGTATACCTCCTACAACGATGCAGGTAGAAACATCGAAGTATTACTAAACAGACAATACGTGACAAGGATCGGACCAGAATTCCCGACATATATTACAGAAAATGCAGCAACGAAACCTGATATTGTGCTATCCAGTATCAGGTTTCCCTACAACTACTACATTGAACTGGACCCCATAATTCCGAGTAAACACCAGGCTGTTATAATTACAGTAGGTGTAAATCCCATCCAAATTGCAATCCCAGGTCGCAAAAGCTACAAGCAGGCGAACTGGGAAAGCTACCGAGAAATTATCTTCTAAATTATATCCCTGACCCTTTACTCGATGCAAATTTAGAAGAGATAGATAAAGAGCTGGATAAAATCACTGACCTCCTAATTAAAGCCGATGAGAATAGTGTTCCCCATATTAAATATAAAACCGTTCCAGCACCCTATTGGACCCCTCCCATAAAAGCCCTGGCCCAGGAATATAAAGACCTGTCCAATGTAGTAGCGCTGACAGGCCCCAACCACAATGCCCACAGAAGACTAAGAGAAATTAAAGACGAACTTCAGACACTAATTACGGACCAACCTATACTCACATGGGACAGACTAATAGAAAGACTTGACATTGAAAGAGATTCACATACTTTCTGGCAGACAGTTAAACGCCTAAAAGGAAGACCTCCCCCCAAAAGAATCACACTTATAAACGACGGTATAGAAATTGACGAGCCTGAAGAGATTGAGGAAATGTTTAGGATTTTCTGGTCCTCAATCTTTACAATCACCCCAGAAGAAAATGACAACTACGACCTCGAATTCGAGACTAACATAATCGAACAACTAAACACACAAAACACAGAACCTCCCCTCCTCATTGTGTATCGCAGGAAATAGTGATGGAGGGGCTATGGGAGTAAAATAACTGCCCAAGAGCTCTCCGTTGCACTAAAATCCTTTCGTCAAAGAGCACCAGGTACCACGGGACTGAACAGGAAAAATTTCATCAAGGCCCCACCTAATGTTCTGAGTGGGCTTCTTAACATCATGAATGCCGCTCTGAACACGGGTTACTTTCCCGATCAGTGGAAAGTGGCCAAGATGATCTTTATTCCCAAATCAGAAAAGCCCTCGGACTGCCCTGCCAGCTTTCGGCCGATATTTCTCTTAGAATTTGCTGGCAAAGTCTTTGAGAAGATATTAGCCAAAAGAGTAAACTCTTTTCTCGACGAAGCCAACCTGCATAACGAGCAACAGCACGGCTTCAGAAGGAAAAGAGAGACTGATACGGCTCTAGCCGTTATCACAGAAAAGCTCGCTAAGATCAAGGCAGACAAAAGGCATGCCGACCTGGTGCTCCGAAATGTCAAAAAAGCTTTTGATAAAGTTTGGAAGAGAGGCCTACAATTTAAGATCCTTCAAATAGGCCTCGACCCCATCCTTGAAATGATACTTTGCGATTACATAATGGAGAGGAGAGCATACATACACATCAGAGGATACAAAGGCGCCGAATTCGAGCTCGAATCAGGGGTCCCACAAGGGGGCTGTCTCAGTCCCCTTTTATACAACATATACACACGCGACCTACCACAACCTATTTCCGAAGGTACGATATACGTTCAGTTCGCTGACGATATATCGCAAATTTGTACAGCCGCCTACGTTCACAGGGAATTTTTTGCAATAACTACGGCTAGGGAGATTTCCAACATCAACTCTTTCGAAAGGGAAATGGAAGATATCGACCAATGCCCCCAAATTCAAAATAATTTCCATGTTTCGCAAGACCTTCAATGATATACGGGTAGAATGGGAGAGAATCCCCTACTGCCGGGAAGGGACGGTTCTGGGGCTCAAAATCACCACATACAAGTGTCATATTGGGCGGACAGTCGCGAATAGCAAGAGAGATTTGAGGGAGTTTTATAAGTTCATTGACCTAACTCGCTCCAATAAACTCAAGATATTCAATGCGTGCATTCGCTCGAGACTCTTGTACCCCCTCGGTGCCGTTGAATGCGTGCGCCAAGACCCACATTGCGAAACTACAAACCATCCTGAATAAGGCGGTTTTACTCATTACAAACACCCGAAGAAGAGAACACAAAAAACAGAGGGAGCTCCACGCACGACTCGGTTGGATTATCTCCGATCAACGTGGCGCTCCACGAGAGAGCTAAGAGGATATGGCAAGCCATTGGTGCACGCTTGACCCCTGAATTCTCTCGTACACACCTAGACATCGAAGCCGACCGACAAATAAGACCTTTTAAAAGTAGTAAATTACAGTCTGACAGTGACGTGACTCCCCAATATACAATACGTAATCGACAATAGACGAGACTCAACCAGTGTAATGCGCAAGTTTTTTAATTAAAATTTAACTCCACTATAGAAAACAAAATTCACTCAATTAATAATAATCATTGATTAAAATCAACCTAACTTTTTAGGAAAATATAAATTTTTTCAAAGACTCAAAGCGGGATTTAAAAACCCCGTCTCAAATAAAGGCTTGAATGCCAAAAATAAAATCATCATCAAGATGAAAACATGTAATCAAATTAACATAGTTAATTTGATTAAATAAACTATAAAATTTATAGTTTATAAATAAAAACCAAACAAACTAACACAAACAGAGCTACCCTTTCACCAGAGATCTTTTATTCTGTCTTCTACACATCATCTATTCTTTAAACTCACTCCTTAACCACTTTACTCTCTTACTATTTTCTCTCTAATTCTATCTCAATTTCATCTATTATTATGTCCAATGTCCTGTTTACACATGACTTCTCTGGTTGCCTTAGCAAGTCTGCTGTACCGAGGTGACAAAGTTTGGATCGAAATTGTGCAAAGTAAATTTTTGCGAAAGTGAATTGTGATACTCGCTTCGAGTAGTGTAGAGAAAAACTGGAAAAGGCGAAAAACAAGATACGCTTTGAAAAGTGTATTAGCTCGAGATTCCTGTACCCCCGAGTGCCGCTGAACGCAACCGCCAAGACTCACATTGCGAAACTTCAAGTCATCCAGAACAAAGCGGTGCTACTCATTATAAACACCCGAAGAAGAGAACAAAAAAGACAGAGGGAGCTCCACGACTCGGTTGGATTATCTCCGATCAACATGGCGCTCCACGAGAGAGCTATGAGGATCTGGCCAGCCATTGGCGCCCGCTTGACCCCTGAATTCTCTCGTACACACTTAGACATCGAAGTCAACCGACAAGTAAGACCATTCAAGAGCAGTCAATTACAGTCTGATGGTGACGTGACTCCAAAATACGCGTGACAAAACCGACAAAATACAGAAAACAACCAGTGTAATGCGCAGGTTTCTTTAGCAAAATAAATTCCAAAGTAAACACAATTTTTGCAAAAACTCAAACTCAAATTCAATTCAATTAAAATGAAAATCAACTTTTTCGAAAATCCACAGCGGGAATAAACCCCCCCCCCTAAATTAAAGGCTTGAATGCCAAATGATCATTAAGATCAGTAAGAACCAAATGATTCAAAAATTAAATTAACCTGATTAATTTAATTAAATAAACTATAAATTTTATAGTTTACTAAATAAAAAAACAAATCAAACAAAATCCCTCAAAACATCACAAAACATAGCTACCTTTTCACCAGTGACCTATTTATTCTGTCTCCTACACATTATCTATTCTATAAATTACTCTATTTCACCACTTTCATCTCTTACTATTTTCTCTCTAACTCTCCCTAAATCTCACCACTTTTATATGTCCAATGTCCAAAACTGTTTACACATAAACACGGCTGAAATCAATTTTCAGAATTTTTAGCCAAAAAGATGGATGTCCTTGATGTATCGGAAGGTGTAATATCCGGAAGATACAAATGGGAATTTACCTCGGACGACTATAGCGAGAAACAAGTTGAGGCGGCTCTACTCCAAGGCTTGATCAAGCTGACACCCGAAATCTTTATCACCCTTACGGACGGCGAATACAGAAAAAAACAAACAGGAAAAAAAAATTACGCCACCTAACACTCCATAAGAACCTAAGCTCGTAAGAGAATAAGTCCAAAACAACATGGCTACACACAGGAATCTTTAGTGAACTAAACAATGGAGACATTAAAAATATTACATTTTAACTCTGACGGCTGGACAAACAAACATACACTATACGGTAACGTAATAAGCCAATGCGACCCAGACGTTATATTTATTTCAGAACATGGGATGAATGACACAGACAGACTAAAAATTTTCCCCTACGAAGTCTTAAGTAAAAATCACAGCCGAGAACGTTTCGACGGATGTGCTATAGCTGTGATAAGAGGTCTTGACTTCAAATCAATAAGTGGACTGGACGAATCTTACCTCGCTGTTGAGGTCGGTACGGCAGTGGGCCCCCTGGTCCTGGTAACAGGGTACCACATCCTAAGGATGTGGTACCCTTCCCAACTTCCTGCACCTCTGTGGTCACGGCAGAACCATTCTCTTTTCCAGTGACCTCAATGCAAGGAGTGCTGCCTCAGACTACACGTCGACCAATCCAGCAGGCAGGAATCTTGAGATACTTATTGAAAGACAAATCATGACAAGAATTGGACCAAACTTCCACACATATATCACACACAGATCAGCCACAAAACCAAATATAGTGCTCACTAGCACTATGTTCCCTTACAATTACTTCATTGAGCCGGGTCCCCCTATTCCCAGCGACCACCAGGCTATCCTTATAAAAATTTAAACCTCCCCCATTCAAGTCCCTATCCCAGAACGCAAGAGCTCCGCTCAAGCCAACTGGGATAAGTATAAACAACTCCTCGAAAATTACAACCCTGACCCTTTAACTAATGCCACCCTAGAAGAAATTGATGAAGAGTTGGATAAAATTAATGATAATTTATTAAGAGCCGATAAGGAAGCCATTACGCGAGTTAAATATAAAACTCTTCCTGCCCCTTCCTGGACCCCTAGAATGAAATCCCTCGCGAGGAAATATAGGAAACGGATCAATGAATGAACCTCACTGGCCCCAACATCACTACACACAGACAAACACAACACATACGTGACGAATTAATGACTTATTAGGGACTCACGTACATTCTGGCGGACTGTAAAAAGACTAAGAGGTGGACAGCCACAAGAGACCATAAAAACTTACACGTTAAAATACCGAAATTACTGACGTAGAAAAAATCGAAGAGGAATTCTGGCTCTTTTTGGCATCTATATTTAAGATATCGCCGGAAGAGAATGATAACTTCGATTTAGACTTCGAAGACGGAATTATTAACGACTTGGATGATCAGATACACAGAACCCATCGTCACCATTGCGTATCACAGGAAAGGGAAATGGAGGGACTCGGCGGTAGAATTACTGCCGAAGAACTCTCATAAACCTTAAAATCCTTTCGTGAGCGAGCACCAGGGCGTACAGGACTGACAAGGGAGAATTTTATTCGAGCCCCGTCTAACATCTTATTGGGGCTCATGAATATCGTGAATGCGTGCCCGAAAGTGGGTTACTTTCCTGACCACTGGAAGGTAGCGAAAATGATATTCATTCCCAAAGCCGGTAAGCCACCGGACAGTCCAGCTAACTTCAGGCCTATATCTCTTTTAGAATTTGCAGAGAAAATCTTAGAGAGATATTGGCCAACAGGGTAAATTCGTTCCTCGAGGATAACAATTCTCATAACAACCAACAACATGGCTTCCGAATGAAGCGAGGAGCGGACACGGGACTAGCTGTGATTACCGAGAAGTTGGCAAAAGTAAAAGCTGAAAGAAGCCATGCAAATCTAGTACTTCGCGACGTCAAAAAGGCCTTTGACAAAGTATCGAGGAGGTGCCTGAAATATAAAATTCTACAACTGGGCCTCAATCCCATACTTGAAAGGATCCTATGCGATTACGTAATAAATAGGAGGGCGTTTCTGAGTATCAAGGATTACAATGGTTCCAAGTTCGAGCTCGAGGCGGGGGCGCCTCAAGGCGGATGCATAAGTCCCCTGCTCTACAATATTTACACCATCGACCTTCCCCGACCTCTGACTGAAGGTTCCTTGTACGTAGAAATCGAAAACATCAACTCTTTCGAGAGAAGATGGAAGATATCTACCAATGCCCAAAAGTTCCGTGTAATTGCACTATTCCGGCGGACACTCGCAGACATCCGTGTGGGGAGTGTACGAATCCCATACCGCACAGAGGGCACAGTTCTGGGACTCCGTATTACGACTGGTGGGTATAGGAGTTAAGTAGCAAAAACTAACTCGAATGCACGGAGGGACTTGGGGGAACTTTTCAAGTTAATAAACCTGAGTACCTCCAACAAACTTAAGATCTACAACGCATGCATTCGATCTAAACTTCTGTGTCCGCTGGTCCCTATAAACGCGATTTCCAAGACCCAAGTCGTTAAACTTTAAAGGGTCCAAAATAAGGCGGTCTACATCATAACAGTAACCCGAAGGAGAGAGCTGAGAAGGCAGAGTGAGCTCCATGGCGAACTGGGGATAACCCCCGTAAACGTGGAGTTTCACCTGAGAGCAGCTAAGATCTGGAACAAAGTGCACCGGCACCTCCCTCCCCACTTTGTGCACGAGCACATTGACCTTAATGACATAGGACGCGCAATACCCTTTAAAAGCAGCAGACTTAGATTTTTTCACAACACCAAACGCAAACAAAGCCACACGGATAAGATGCAAATCTTCACAAAATCAAGTAGAGAGCAAATAAACCCATTGCTACAAAGGCTTGAATGCCTTCCACACACACACACACACACACACACACATATATATATATATATATATATATATATATATATATATATATATATATATATATATATATTTATCACCAATTATATAACAAAACGCAAAGAAAGCCAGAGATGCCCTCTCACCAAGGACCTGTCTTTCATACTTCTTTTCATTTTCGCTTTCCTATAATTTTCCCCACTATTTCTCTTACTAAAACACTCTACTACTATATTACTCACTTTTATATGTCCAATGTCCAATTTCCGAATTTTTAGACTTGGAAGAAATCTACAAGAAAATTAAGCTCACCGAAAAGTTCACAGCCGGCAAAAGAGGAACAAAAACGAGGGCAAGTCACCTCAAGAAAACGCCATCGATTTTTACCTTTTGCCCACGGGGACTTCAAGAACAGGATCTATTTTGTACGGAGCCACGGATAGCTGACCCATGCTATCGTACTGCATACTGGGGAGTTTAAATTCCTATTTACGGAGGAGAAATATTACAAAGCGGGAAGTTTATCTTCCTATTTACGAAAGAGAAATACTAAAGCGGGAAGTTTATCTTCCTATTTACGAAAGAGAAATACTAAAGCGGGAAGTTTATCTTCCTATTTACGAAAGAGAAATACTAAAGCGGGAAGTTTATCTTCCTATTTACGAAAGAGAAATACTAAAGCGGGAAGTTTATCTTCCTATTTACGAAAGAGAAATACTAAAGCGGGAAGTTTATCTTCCTATTTACGAAAGAGAAATACTAAAGCGGGAAGTTTATCTTCCTATTTACGAAAGAGAAATACTAAAGCGGGAAGTTTATCTTCCTATTTACGAAAGAGAAATACTAAAGCGGGAAGTTTATCTTCCTATTTACGAAAGAGAAATACTAAAGTGGGAAGTTTATCTTCCTATTTACGAAAGAGAAATACTAAAGCGGGAAGTTTATCTTCCTATTTACGAAAGAGAAATACTAAAGCGGGAAGTTTATCTTCCTATTTACGAAAGAGAAATACTAAAGCGGGAAGTTTATCTTCCTATTTACGAAAGAGAAATACTAAAGCGGGAAGTTTATCTTCCTATTTACGAAAGAGAAATACTAAAGCGGGAAGTTTATCTTCCTATTTACGAAAGAGAAATACTAAAGCGGGAAGTTTATCTTCCTATTTACGAAAGAGAAATACTAAAGTGGGAAGTTTATCTTCCTATTTACGAAAGAGAAATACTAAAGCGGGAAGTTTATCTTCCTATTTACGAAAGAGAAATACTAAAGTGGGAAGTTTATCTTCCTATTTACGAAAGAGAAATACTAAAGCGGGAAGTTTATCTTCCTATTTACGAAAGAGAAATACTAAAGCGGGAAGTTTATCTTCCTATTTACGAAAGAGAAATACTAAAGCGGGAAGTTTATCTTCCTATTTACGAAAGAGAAATACTAAAGCGGGAAGTTTATCTTCCTATTTACGAAAGAGAAATACTAAAGCGGGAAGTTTATCTTCCTATTTACGAAAGAGAAATACTAAAGTGGGAAGTTTATCTTCCTATTTACGAAAGAGAAATACTAAAGCGGGAAGTTTATCTTCCTATTTACGAAAGAGAAATACTAAAGTGGGAAGTTTATCTTCCTATTTACGAAAGAGAAATACTAAAGCGGGAAGTTTATCTTCCTATTTACGAAAGAGAAATACTAAAGCGGGAAGTTTATCTTCCTATTTATAAGGTTCAATGTGTAAACCGTTTAAAATTTTTAAACAAATGTTTACTAGGTTCGAACCCCACAATCTGTCCCAACACCCCTTCCTTATCCTCTACCCACACCTACCCACTTACATCGTTCTTAGTTTATAGCAAGCATTGTTCTCATGGAGACCCACAATATAGATCGTGAGAGCAAAAGGGAAGACAACACTCCGAAGCAATCGATCGAACTACATCTTCGACTGCCTAGAAGAGATGGTTGCCTAGGATCTTGCCCAAAGTTTTGAGTTCTGGAAAGTTCCCTTTCCTTGAGAGCACCCCGCAGCACCTCATCTAGAAGGCACAGTACTGAAGGACACGATACACATCAAGTCGTACATAAGCGGAACCACGATAGCAGATTAAACAGGGAAGGCTAGACCGGAAGCCTTCCTGCCTCTATGAACGAAATTACACCGTAGTATACCGTTCTAGACTCACTTCACACTACCTTCGTTCTTTATTTTTTTTCACCACCCCTTTTCCTACACCCATAGGTGGGCGCGATAACCGATAAATCGATAATCGATAAATCCAAAATTATAATACAATATTGATTATTGACTATATATAGCGTTATTTTATATTACAATAGTAAAAATATTTGAATACTGTTTCTTAGTTTCTTACCTGGTGAGGCTCTCCTTCATCTCCTTAGTTTTCCAGGTCTTTTCCAGGTACTTAAAAAAAAAATATAAATGGCAAAATTTCTAATTAAAACTGCAATAAAAAATGGGTATATTAAATTTAACTACAAACATATTTCAAGGTATATTCTAATAAATGAAATAAAGTAGGTAGCATCAATTAAAGATAAAAAGAAGAAATCCCTCCAGGGCCCACACCTGACCGATCTAGCAAACAATTATATCTCCATTAGGTATCATTTAGCTAGACCCCCCCCGCATTTAATTTCACCTTTTTAACTTTATAAATCTGAAATAGATATAATAAAGTAATAGCTAGTAAGAATCTAAGGTGTAGACACCCTGTACTAGTAACCTATTTCATGGTTAACCTAGATTCTAATATCTACCCTACAAAATAAAGATACATAACAAATGTCAGTGGCTACCCAAACCTAAATTGACTTAGGACTTTTTCTCACTAGAAAGTTTCTTCTTCTTGTAGTCACTTTTGCTCCTGGTAGCTTTCTCGGGAGCATCCGGATTACCTCTTTTTATGTCTCTTCTTTTGACTTTTGCATGGGCATGACTGTTAGCTTTTGACACCATATTTTTGCCCATGACATGGAAGAGGGACCTGGCGATGGCAAGAACAACGGTGAATCTTCTGAGCCTCTAAAAAGAGGGCAAAACAAACCGAGAACTTTTGAAGAGCGTTTTGTAGAGTTTAGGAGCCATCATAGACCACTGCGGGCATTGAACAAGAAATTCGGTGGTGTACCTACGCCCAAACTGTTCGGCTTTGGCAAGCTTGAGCTGTTCACGGAACAAGTCGACAACTTGTTGCTGCGTCTCGTTGAGATTGTCCTTGTTGAGAGATTCGAGGTCAGCAGCAATGGTATCAAGCTTTGCCAGCTCGTTGTGTTCCACCTCCGCGAGGATGTTGGTGATGAGCGGCAGGTGGTGGGTTCTCAACCTGATGATCATGTTGGTGAATTTTTTGTTGTTTACAGGCTTGCTTTCTTTGCAAGCCTTAAAGGTTAAATCAGATCGCACAACAAGGCTGTTTCTCGCCTGAGGTTGACCTCCCACGAGGTCAACCTGCTGGAAGCACATAATGTCATCGTCGTTCTCTTTGTACATGACTTGCTGGTAGCTGCCGGGCAGCTTGTACTCCTGCAGCTTTGCAGAGAGATCTTGATGGCCTGTAACCTGGAGGATCAGTGGCATTTTCTTCTCAAGTGCCTCGGCGACGGACTTTTTGTGCTCTCGGCGGGCGGAAGGGGTGGCTAGCTTTGTCTCCTTGAACTCGGAAACTTTTGGCAGGCAGCCCGCAGGGAAGCCGGTGGTGTCAAAGACTCTGGATACAACCCCAGTCTTTAGCCTCATTCTCTTCCTGGGCTGCCCCTTGTTGTTGATGTCTGCACCCTGAGCTGTTTGCTAAGTGGAAAGCTTCTCTGTCCTTCATGGATCTCTCTTCCACCACCAACTGGGAGAAGGCTGTAGTCTGCTAGCGACACTTCATGGATGATGACTATGTAGTCATCATCCCACCCAAGCTGGAAGGCCAGCTTGGGTGGCAGCTTACCCTCGGCCTTTTCTGCAGCCGTCTGCCGGTATCCTGTCCGACAGCCGAACATGATGCACATGTCCGGCATAGTTATGTAGTTAGAACAAACAGGTGAGTGTGAACCATATGTAGTCTTTGTGATACCAATGTGTACACGCTGTGATTACGCCCAAACCCTGAAACAAATGTAATACAGTATTATTAATTAGATTTTATTGCTGACTTGGAACCCGTGTTTAATAAATTTACCAAGCAATGGCTTCGTCCCCCCCCCCTACGGGGGAAGCTTGTGCTTCGCTACTAAGATTAAAATTTAAAATCTAAAAAAAGCAGCCATGGTTAAATTTTTATAAATTTTTTAAACTTCGCCAATTATAATGTCCTGCGGACATTACATTCATTTGCTACCCTCACGTGATACTTTGTGAGTTTTTCATTTCATATATATATATATATATATATATATATATATATATATATATATATATATATGGCTTGACTTGACTTAAGGGCGCAGGTCATAACGACCCCTTGAAGAAAACTCAAGACTAAGTCATCCCGCAATTCCAGGCTATCTCAAAGCAGCGAATTACGAATTATTCATGCTTCGACACCTCAGATCCCTCGACCTAACAACTTCAAAACTAATAAACATATACACAACCTTCATCACACCCAAGCTATATTACGCCTCACCCGCGTGGTCATGCAGCCTTACCCAGTCCCAGAAAGGCAAGCTAGAAAAAGTGCAGAAAAGGGCGTTAAAAATCATCTTAGGTCACCAGTACTGAGGTTACCAACAATCCCTCCACGCCTTCAACCTTGCAAGCATCGCAGACCTTCACCTCCACACCCTGACGCAGTTCTCCCACAAGCTCCTGTCCAAGGAGCGGCACCCACCGTGACCTACTCCCTCCCGCCACAACCTCTGAGCTACAAACATACTAGTTCTAATAGAGCCAGTACAAATTGATATGCAAACACTGTCCAGCAATGATTTTGCTACAGAAATGAGAAAGTAGTTTACTATTTTGTAGTTTTTTGCGTAGATTACGAAAATGACCTTCATTTTTCATGAAATGACTTCAGTTTTTTGTAATCTGCACATTTATTTTTTTATTAATATTAGATTATTGAGTATATAGAGGTATGGAATATTTGTTATTATTTTTATTTTATTTTACAAAAAGTACGAGATAAGTGGAAACAAAAAGCTTATTAATCATAAGAAATTAATAAGTCCTTTTAATACATTTCAGAGTTAGGCATTATAGAAATATATTTAAAATAATAATGAAGATTTAGGATTTTCGAATTTCTGAAATTTATACAATAGTCATATATTTTTAGAATATTTAGGCTTCTTCTTATGTACAACAGCTTGTCTGTCTCTGTGAAGGGCCCAGCAGAAGTCAGCAAGCATTGCAGGACTCCATTTTCTTTTATAACGATTTTCTATAGTAGCAATATTTTGGTGGAATTTTTCACAATACTCATCGCTGACTTCTGCTGGATTCTCTGGAAAGAAAGACAGATGGGAATGCAAAAAATGCACCTTTAGTGGCATACTACATCCCAACTCATCATAAGACCTAATCAAATTCTGAACAAGAATGTGATAATTTTCTGATTTGTGCCTTCAAGGAGACCATTACATACACCTTTGAAACTATGCCAGGCCTCAAATTCTGGTTTGTTCAATTTTGCCTCAGACTCACTATCTACCATAAGTGGTCGAATCTGAGGTCCAACAAAGATTCCTTCTTTAATTTTAACATCACTAATCTTAGGAAATTTTGTTTTAAAATATAAGAAGGACGGCTGGTCATGCTTTAAGGCTTTCACAAATTGTTTCATTAAACCTAATTTTATTTGAAGTGGTGGCAAAATTATGTTTTCCTTAGGAACCAATGATTCATGTATGACATTATGACAACCTACTTTTGTCTCTTCTCTTAAAGGCCATTCTGAGCGTATACAATGTTCTCCCTGAGCTCTACTGACACACTGGCACAAAAAACACATGAAATTTGTGTAGCCTGACTGCAAGCCATTTAAAATGGCTACTACCTTAAGGTCAGCACAAATCAACCATTTATGTTCACTGTATTTAATGCTTTTTAAAATGAAATCTAAATTCTCATAAGTTTCTTTCAAAACCACATAGTTAGCTACTGGCATCGATTGTAGTTTATTTCCATTATGCAGAAGCACGGCTTTCCTACTATATAAAGAAGCGTCAATGAAAAGTCTCCATTGACTGGGTTCATAATGTATATCTAATTCTTCAAAGAGACGTAGAATATTATTACAGTAGCATAAATTGTTGTCAAATAAAAATTTGTCGTGTAAATTGTTTGATCGAATGCGAAACTTAGTAATTCGAACATCTTCTGCTACTAAATTTCTTTCTTTTAGTCTCGAGGCCAGTAATTCACTCTGTTGCTTTGTTAAGTTTAGATCTCTTACAAGATCATCTAGATCAAGTAGTATCAACAGTTTCAGGAACATAAATTTCAGTTTCTGGTTCACATGATCCCATATCTGATTCATCAGAATTAGACAAAACAATTTCTGCAGGTGGTTCAGGTACTGGAATGTCCTTTGAGTGAGGTATAGGCCGAATAGCAGATCTAAGGTTGGGATATACCACAGCTGAAGCGCACTTCGTTGTTTTACGTAAAAGTATGGAAATTATATGCATAAAATAAAAAGTTATGTACATATGTGTGATTACAATAAAGTGGTTCTAAACTTAATAAATTTTATATTTAAAAAAATGATATTACAGTACACTACTTCAGAATATAGCTACATTGGACAATAAACAATTATTTACTTTGTATGTCTACCAAACATAAATAGCAGTTAGTGGCATGATTTTGGGGCTCTCGCCGTACCATTGGAACACTGAATTGAAGGCTTTTTATTATTCCTTTAGACCATTTTGATAAAGAATTAAAGCATGTCGGGCAACAGATATGTGGTGCCCATGGTTTATCTTGGTCGCCAATTTTACACCCAAAATACAAATTATATATTTTTTTCACTAGAGAAGAAATTTTTCTTTGATTTTCTTTAATTAAATGTTACTGAACCACATATGTACGAGTATGTAGCAGGAATTATCTGGGCTATTTTTACACTGTCCTCTTGGCATTTTAATTAAAATTGTTGCTTTTATTTAAAATTTTATTTAGTTAAATAACCTGAAAATAAAAAAAAATAAAAGAATGAAATTCGATAAAATATTCAAAATTTGACAAAAATAGTAAATGACAACTTACAAAAAACTGGAGTAGTTTAGATAAAAACGACTTCCATTTTTTAAATCTATACATAAAACTATATTAAAAAAATGTTATTCTAATCTTTGTACTGGGCAAAAAGCTAAATTTTTTTAAACGGTGCAATTAACCAACATTAGGCTACCCCGCACCCCTTGGTCACCCCACTTTGTCTTGAATCGCCTTCCCGAGCCCCGCTAGTAAAATGCATGTGTCAATGTAAATATGCTAGCTTATGAAATAAGTACTTTACAATTAGGTGTTAGTTAATACGAATTTATACTTCCATTGTACATATATTTTTGAAATATTTAATGTTAATTATCACTAAGCAAATCTCATATTTTAAGATATTCTTATAAATATTATACCCTAACCAGCTGCTTGGCTGTACTGATATAATAAACTTTTAATTATTATTATTATTATCAGTAATCCTCAATCAGTCATTAATTATTTCAACAAAAACTTTTCAATGGAGTGATTATTCAGACCAGAACGTCTAGTTACAGTACCTAAATTTCCCTCAGCTGTCAAAGAATGGACCTACTGGTTTAGAACTTTTGAATATTTCCCTGGTTCACGTAGACAAGAAGATCTCAACCATTTAAGCCTGCTCAAATTTCGAATTTAGATTTTCCAGAACATGTTCTAGATCATTATCAATAATTGTGAACACAGCCTAACGGCTGGTAATTAAATTATGTGGTAAAAAACCTGGACTCAAACATTTCCGTAAATAAGTTGCTCAAAATAGACGGGTGAAGGTCGAAGAAATCGAGCTAGAACTTGGAATATCACATGGAAGTGTTATCAACATCATCCACGACAATTTGGCCATGACCAAGGTCTCTGCCCGTTGGGTCCCTAGAAACCTCACGCCCCATGATTGACTTCAACGTCATCAAAGTTCGGGGAAGCTGCTGCCCCTGTACAACCAAGACCCGGCGGGATTCGAGTCCCGCATAGTGACAAGTGATGAAACGTGGGTCTATCACTGGGATCCCGAGACCAAGCTCGAAAGCATGGCCTGGAAGCACAAGGGCTCTCTGACCCCCATTAAGTTCCGGACCCAACCCCCAGTCGGGAAGATCATGGCCACCATCTTCTGGGATTCTTAGGGAGTGTTGATGGTGGACTATGCGCCTCGTGGAAGGACCATCACAGGCCAATATTACGCCGAAGAACTGGCTGGGTTGAAGAAGTGCATCCGTCAGAAGCGGCGCGGCAAGTTGACACGCGGTGACCTGCTCCTCCACGACAATGCCCCTGTCCACAAGGCCAGAGTTAAACAAGCTGCCCTACGCGAGTGCGGATTTGAGGAGCTCAACCATCCCCCCTACAGTCCAGATCTGGCCCCCAGCGACTACTTTTTATTCCGCCAACTCAAGGCTGCACTGCGTGGACGCCGGTTTGGACGATGAAGATGTCCAGCTCGCCGTCCAGGAGTGGATTGAACAGCAGTCGGGAGATTTCTGGTTGTCGGGAATTCGAAACTTCAGGGACAAGTGGCGCAAGTGCATTGAAGTCGAGGGTAGTTATATTGAAAAATAATAGAACACTTTTCCTCATATCTCGTTTCCTTATATCCGAATTGCAAAACTTATTGACCGCCCCTCGTATTAAGAAAATTCCGAGGACGATAACAATTGAATATTCATTAGGTTTAGCCCAATCACCATTTTTTAAAAAATCTTAAGAACTTCTGTAATGATAGTCATTAAAATGTCAATCTGGCATTTGGAGCTTTATGAATAAGGACAAACCAATCCGTTTGAGTTCTATCTCTTAATACACTAAGGCAGGGATGGGGAACCTGCGGCTTCCGGTAGCTTATCGAAATAAATCTTAATTTATATAAAAATCATGAATTCCAAGTAGTTATAATATATAACAGAATATAGCCACTGAACTCTTTCAAATTAGGTACTAGCTAATGGTAAAGCATCGCACCGAGTGTAAAGTGAACGAAATATTACCAAACACATGTAGACGTAAAAATAAAGAAAATGAACGCACCTTTATGTAATGATGTGTCATTTGCGCAGATTTTCGCTTCAGTTAAAGCTTTTCCAACATTCTTCGTACACCTTCGTTTTTCAAATATTCACTTATTTACATTTTTATAATTACATGAACAAATTACATACTGCGTAACTACGGAAATACATTCTTTTAATAATGATAAGATGCATTATAATATATAAGCAAAATTCCAAAGTATACAGTATATATGTCGTAGGTGACAGAACTGAACTGACAAAATAGCCTAGTATCGGTTGTCAAGAACCATAATGCCAGTTGTTGGTAAATGTCAGTCAATTATTTGATTTCAGTGGTGGTGTTCGTGCGTGTGTGATTATTTCGCTGCCTTGCTTGTTATCATTAATCAATACTTTACGTTTTTCAGATTAAGTAAATTTCTTCATTTGCCTCCCCATCATGTCTAGAAAAGTAAAAAAAACATTGCAAGAAGAAAATAGAGTATTTAATGACGAATGGGAATTACAATTTTTGTAGTGTTTAATCATGGTAAAATGACTTGCTTGCTCTGCGATACCGTAATTTCAACAATAAGGAAATACAATACACACAAGCGCTACGTTTCTCATAAGGACAATGAATATGGAAAATGTGAGGGTGAGGCTCGAAAGATTGCATTGAATAAATTAAAAGATGGAAAGCAAAACAAATATTCCATTCAGTATTAGGGCCACATAAAGGAACTGCTACGACTGAGACAAGTTATAAAGTAGCATATTTGCTATGGAAAAAAGGTAAGCCATTTAGCGATGCAGAACTTATAAAGGAATGCATCGTTGAAGTAGTTTAGAACCAGAGAGAGTTAATAAATATCAAGACGTACCTCTCTCAAGAAGAACTAATACAGATCGGTAGTATGACTTAGCTCGCAATGTAACTGAGTAACTTCAAAAAATAATCCAGATTCAACTGATTCTGCACAAGTTTTGTACTTTGTTCGTGGTGTAACTGAAGATTTTCATTTTGTGGAAGAATTGCTCGCTTTAGGCACTCTTAAGGGAAGGGCGCGATGAATTGATATTTCCAACAACTTTAAAAGATAAATGTTATGAAACTGAACTAAATTTTACTAACTTGGTGAGTGTGTGTACAGATAGTGCTCCATCTATGACTAGGAAGAACGAAGGATTTATTGCACATCTTAAAAGAAAACTCTCAGATCCAAATGCATTGATTTCTTTTAATTGCATTCGGCATCAGCAAAATCTCTGTGCCAAATCTGTCATTTTAAATGACACTTTGCAAAAAGTTATAGGTATTGTGAACTATATTAGAGCAAATGCTACGAGGCATCGCCAGTTTCGAAACATACTCATGATGGATGGTGAGATAATCAATGTAGATTTACCCTATCATTCAAAAGTGCGCTGATTATCGCAAGGTCATGTATCTATTAGTCCAAATTCTATCTTTGCGGACGCAAATAATTATCAGATCCAGATGTTCACCAAGATGTTGCGTTTCTATGTGATATAATGACAAAGCATAATGAGTTAAATATTTCGCTGCAAGGCGAAACTAACAAAACTAAATCTACATATGATATGTTGCAAAATATTCTGGCATTTAGAAAGAAGTTGTCGTTTTTCAAGTCTCTTCTTGCTCAGCCGGAACTTTCAGAAAAACGCTTTCCGCAGTTAACAAAATAATTAATGAAAATGAAGAGTGTAACTGCGAATCTTTCTAAAAATACGAATAAGTTTTAGATTCATTAATCAGAGAATATAATGAAAGCTTCATTAATTTTGAAAAGCATGATGTCACCCTGAAACTAGCTTTTCAACCTAACTTAGTTGGTGTATCAAAGGCACCAGAAGATTTACTAATGGAGCTTATTGAGTTGCCTGAAGATAATATTCTGAAATCTCTTCCATGATAGTAAGGAAGATCCCGTTGAAATTTGAAAAAAGGCGTTAGAATACCCTCGCCTTCGTGGACATGCTCGCCCATTGATTTCGTGCTTTTCTACCACATATTGTTGTGAATCCACATTCTCATATTTAACACAAATCAAGAAATCGTTGAGGACACAGATGAGCATCTGGAGGACCAATTAAAACTTAAAACCTCCATGTTAGAACCAGATATCACATTGTTGTCTCGCCAGAAGCAATCTTAAAGAAGTCATTAAATTATTAAAAAGGTAAGTGAAGAAATATTCGTCTTAAAATATATGTACACTACATGCTAGCTATTAATTTAAATGATATCAACAAAATATTTAAAATTATAGTAAAAGATAGTCACACTTATTGACTAGCCTCAGTGCGAACGGCAAATTTGAATGTGGCCTTCACACATGAAAATGTTCCCCACCCCTGCACTAAGGTTTTGTTTGATACTAAGAATTCTCAGTGTTGTTCTTTAAATATTTTTTACTACTAAATAAAATTCCTTTTACGAACCTAAGTCAGAAGGAGTTTAATAGCAACGATTATCCGGAGTTCGACTCTAACTATTATTTAATACAAAATATCCCCCCACCCACACATTTATTTACTGATTGATTTCTAAAGGCAATGAGAATAGCAGGGCTGAAATCATTAAACTCTATTTGGGGCTAGGTCCTACATAAAGAGTCAGTAGATCTCATGATGACTTGCGTCCCCTCCTTGCCTCAACGCTGCAAAGAAGACCTGGTTCAGTGAGAAAACATCCAACTCTTTGACCAGTCCTGAGAAAGTTGATGAATTCTACAGATTCCAGTGCCTTCGGGGACACGATAATAGGTGGGTGATCTCTTGAGCCTTCTTCTTAGTGCACCTAACTAGCCCTATTCTTATTTATTACCACCCTCTTCTACTCTTGTCAACTTTCTATCTTGCTATTTAGATAGGTTATAGTGGTTGGATGCACTTGCAACTTCTATTTAAAGCTAATCCAATGGAGGGTTATACCGCGAGGTCCCTACCCACTGCAAAGGTCGAGGTTCTGAGACAAGTGGAGGTACAAGGTGGAGAGTGTACGAGATTGACGACTCTCTTCACCGCTTTTAGTGAACCAACGAGGTGCTTACGCCGGCTGCATTCGTTATGGGATAAAATACAAGGATAAATTGGTTTGGGCTGTCAAGGTCCATCCTAGCTCCCAACTGAGGCCAAGTATGTGTAAATGATTATATGTTTCTGATCTTATAGGGACTTTTCCTAATCTTCCAAGGCAATGGGAGGAAATAGCATCCTTCGTCCATAACTTTTTTTCTCTTCTAAATCTTCATCATGGTCACACCGGAAGTAAATATAACAATGTATTCGAAAGAGAAGCCGCCTTCGAGCGCGTCCTTAGCCCTCGTTAATGGCGAGGCTCCCCTTCTACCGATTAAACTGCTACTCGCTCTCTTTTTAATGAGTCTCTTTTCAGTGCGTATCAACCCCCCCCTCCCTATGCTTTCTCATGGGCCACAAAAGACAAAAAAACACCAGGACTGGATCTATCGCTTTCGTAGGAAGCAGCATATATTTGCAAGACACCCCCTTAGCAGGATTATTGGAGGTAGAACCCAGGATTATGACTTTCTTGGGGGAAGACATGCCGTGTCCACGAATTTTCCATTGGAGGAGGAATTCGCTATAATTCACATTACATTTTTCCAGAACGATTTATAGTCCGTAGCTTGAACGGCAAGGACCTGCTTCGCAGCAAATACGAAGCGCAATTTATGCGCAAACTTAAATCAATTATACCTAAGTACGAGGGGCGGTCAATAAGTTTTGCGAATCGGTAGGGGGATGGCTGTTTGTGGGGGTGTTTGGATAAGTTATGACATGTCAGGACCTGCAGCCGCACGCTCCTGCCTCGCCTATTTAAGAATCAGTAGCTTATCGCAGATCGTCAGTCACAAATTTTTCAACAATGGAGAAGGTTGAGCACCGCGCAGTGATCAAATTATTGACTAAGGAAGGCAAGAATGCAAAAGAGATCCATGAACGCATAGTTGCAGTGTACACTGACACCGCCCCTTCCTATGCAACCATTGCTCGCTGGAATCGGGAGTTCCGCCATGGTCGTGAGTCCCTTGAAGATGACCCCCGTCCAGGACGCCCGTAAGACGTGACCAACGAGAACAATGTGGCCCGTGTGGAGAGGATGATCCTCGAAAATCGACGGGTCAAGGTCGAAGAAATCAAGCGAGAACTTGGAATATCACATGGAAGTGTTATCAACATCATCCGCGACAATTTGGCAATGACCAAGGTCTCTGCCCGTTGGGTCCCTAGAAACCCCACGCCCCATGATCAACTTCAACGTCGTCAAAGTCCACAAGGCCAGAGTTGCACAAGCTGCCCTGCGCGAGTTCGGATTCGACGAGCTCAACCATCCCCCCTACAGTCCAGATCTGGGCCCTAGCGACTACTTTTTATTCCGCCAGCTCAAGGCTGCATTGCGTGGACGCCGTTTTGGGGACGATGAAGATGTACAGCTCGCCGTCCAGGAGTGGATTGAACAGCAGTTGGGAGATTTCTGGTTGTCGGGAATTCGAAGCCTCAGGGACTAGTGGCGCAAGTGCATTGAATTCGGGGGTAGTTATATTGAAAAATAATAAAACCCTTTTCCTCATATCTCGTTTCCTTATATCCGAATTATAAAACTTATTGACCGCCCCTCATATGAATGACCCGTCTTGGCATGTCTACATCTTATTTATGTATGACCGAAGCGGTGGCAGTGGAAGTACATTCTCAGTAATGGTACGAATACCTTCCAGAGATAGTAGTACCAGCCAGCCCCCACCAGCAGAGCGTGAATTATGGAAGGTGGACTTTATCAACCACACAAGTCTACGTTTGGCAAGCGGCTCTTTCCGCAAATTCTCCATAAAAAGCTTGATTCTCGATGCTTGGTAAATGGCGCTTATTTTGTGACCTGCACAGTGCATCACGCTCATCGGTTGCCAACGCTCTTATTTAATCGGTGTCTATGTAGCCGAGAGACGCCGATCATACCCTAAGCTTTTTAGGTTTTGCGATAGGAAACTTCTTCGACAGCTCGTAGTAATTATCGGCCCAGTGGCGCCTTTGGTTATGCGCAGGACGCCCCACTGGAGGGTAGCCGTTTGACCATTTGTTGCCAAGCGTTTGCTTACAAAGCTTCTACTGAGAGTTTTGCTTTCGACCGTTTTGGAGCACACGCCTTGTCATTCCGGAGCCATACCTGTCTAAACGGACGGCTCCATATAGGAAAAGGGCTCGGCTTTCACTCCATGCTCCGTTGTTTGAAGTTGGCGGAGTTTACCGGACGTCGCGTCCGTCTTCAAGTCCGAGGTGGTAATAATACACCACTCGGTACGGGAGATTACTTATCGTGCCCAGATCGGAGACCCGATAGTGACATAAAGTAATTTATAGTGATTCACAGAGCGCCAGAGTGTTCTCGATGTAATGGAATTTCCGCACCTCTAGTTCCCAGTTTCCGTGGCGCCACGGTTGTTGAGAGACGGGTGTATGTCAAAATGGTCTTCTGATGGGTTCCTGAACATATATAATTGCAGCAACTAGGCGCGCTGATGAGAGCGCCAAACAGTTTGTGAGGGTTGGGAGACCAGACCATTGTTTCGTTTTTGCCCACAAAGACTACATGGCATTAATCAGTTCACCGCTTCGGGCTGCCTGGCAAAGAAGATGGAAGACAGCCGAAGGGAACCTAAAGTTGGGTGTCATCGCACCGCAACTGTTCCTGTGGACTTACACCAAATGCTCTGAGAGCCTCATGTGATTTTCTTACATATTCGAATCCGCCACACTCCGGGACGCAGCGCTCCCCTGCATTTTACTACGGGGACTGTGTTGTCTGCCCCCAAGACTGTGAAGCATATTCGTGATGAGTGCCTAGGTCTGGGAGATCTTTGGGCACGTTAGCTTTCCCGGTATCGGACGGGCGAGTCGCTACCTCTTGTTCTTTCTACTCAGGGCGTATTCGTGGACACCGAATTGTAGTTTAGTACACTTTTTGGAGGAGGCTGGCCTCCTCCATTATATATATTTGTTTTGAGTGACGTGCATGTTCGGACTAGAACGTGCTTTCTCTTTGCTTCTTTTGTTAGTTTGTTTTGTTGTTCACATAGCCTAATCAATAGGCTTATTGACCATGCAGGAGGTCGCTAGGAGAGCCCATTTAAATAAAAAAAATGATGCCTTCGTTTTTATAGTAATTTTACTACTAAAATTTATAAAGTAAACCATTTTTTATATTAAAAGTATTTTATATTTTGTGATTTTTATTTTTAAAGATTATATTAATGAATTTATTTAAAATGAAGCCTATTTTTCCATTGCATTTCTTTTCAAGATGGTAATTTGAGTGACCTGAGTTTATTATTTTTATTTTAGAATTTATTTGCTCTTATATTAAAAGGAAAATGACCTCAATAGTTCTCATCACGTTTTAGCCCCAAATAAAGATGAATTTATATCCTTTTTTTCTCTTGAATTGAAAACGCAATAACAACGAGGCCGTATCACACACAGAGTTTGTAAAGAGAAATTTGTAAAGAAAGTGAAAATAAATGGAAAATATATAGCCGAAGATCCTTTAAAAAGTATTGCGGCCGGAAGGGCATCCTGCTGCTGTTGGGGTCTGGAAGGCACAAGAGACTCAAGATGTCACATGACATCCCCTTACCGGTGCGTAACAGGATAGATAAGGCAAAAAAAAAGATAAGAGTGGGGTTATCGAAGGAGAAAAGGGTGGAAGGACATGTCAACCCCATCCCTTACGTCAATCAACCCCGATAGGGGATGGATGGACGAAGGATGGTCGCCGACTAGAAAGCAAATTTAGCCCTTGGTAATAAAAATAAGTAAGAAAGATGTTTGTAAAGAAAGTGGTGAAAAGGGTAAAATGGAAATGAACAATTCCGGTTGCGCTAAGGCTGGTCAGGTGGGCCACTCCTCCAGATACCAGATATGACGCTCTACCCCCCCCCCCCGCCCCTCATCCGGGTGGTATTGACAGTGCATAGACTTAAAGTGTATAGGTCCCATGATCCCTTAAGAGACTTAATGGTTAGTATCGTTCATTAATTTCCCTTCTCTTTTTAAGTGTTGAAGCTCGCGCGAGGCGAGCCGATAAAAGGTAGGGCAATTCCAAGCTTGGGTACCGGGGTAGCCCCACAAGATGCACTCTCTGACCAGGCTATACCTGGGGTTAAATTCGGCTAGCCTCTTCGATAACGGTCAAGCCAGCAGGAACAACGAAAATCATAAAAGTGGAAAATCAAGGGAGGGAGGAGGAGGGGGGGTGTAAATGCATGGTTACGCTCCCGGCAAAAAATACCTCAGGATAGAAAATAGCCCAGGCTGCTTTTTACCACGGGATATTTTGGGGACGGTGGGTGTATAAAATAGCCTATACCGAGTAATACCTGATGGCATGTTTGGGCTTGGGGAGGGTATAAAATAGCCTATGCCAAATAATAACACGGGGTGTGTTTTGTCGTTCGGTGTATAAAAGGGACCATCATAAATAATACCCAGGGGTATGTTTTGGCCTGGGGGAGGTATAAAATAGCCTATCCATGGTATGTTTTGACTTTGAGGTTGCAGTATAAAATAGTTTTAGCCTTGTTAATAGTATAAAATAGACTATTCTAAATAATACCCAGGGATATGTTTTGGCATGGGAAGGTGTAAAATACCCTATCGTAATTAATACTCCGAAGTATGTTTTGACCTTGGGTAGTGGCATAAAATAAAATTTCTTAAATAATACACCTGGGTATGTTTTGATTTTGAGGATGGTATAAAATAGATTATCCTCAATAATAACCCGGGGTATAAAGCAGCCTGGTAGGGGAGGAAAGAAAACGACGGATTTAGGAAAGTTTTCTTTCTTTTTTTATTTCGAATGCCAATAACAACATTTACAGGGGAAAGTTGTGGCTCCATTGTAATTTTGACGATGGCCTATGTGAGGTTATTATTCTCACTTCTATGAGTTGTGTGAACTGAAGGAGTAAAGATTAAATTTCACACTCATTTTTATTATACCAGAATTATACGGAATTTATAATTATGTTGAGGTTGAAAGATTAAGTTAGTTTCTTTGAAGGTAAAAATAAAATATTTTCGATCCTAGTTCTTTGTCTGTTAACTTTACTTATTTGTAGGGGGTGCAGTTTTTATTCGTTGAACTTGTCTTCCTTGTAAAGATTTTATATATATATTTATATATATATATATATATATATATATATATATATATATATATATATATATATATATATATATATTTGTATAAATTGGTTGGGTTCGAGGAAACCTTAATCTCAGCAGGAAAATAGAGACCACGAGTAAATGAAAAAGGCCATATATTTCTGTCAGACGTTTCGTTCCACACATCGGAGTATCTTCAGTGATTCTATTAATGTCAAAGAAACTACTCAATTTAGGGTCGTACAATAACAAAAACAAAACAAAAACATAAATAATAAAAACACTAAAAACAAACAAGCTAAGGACACATCAAATAAAGCCAAAGAAGGGAGACTAAAGTTCAAATATGATAAAGTATATAATTAAAAAAAAAATGAATACGTGAATAATGCAATAAAATATACACATTACCTTATGCAGATAGTCGTTTGTTGCCAAGATTAAAAAGGTGAATGACAAAGAAGCATTAGATTAACTTGGTGGGTTGTAGAATTATGAGATACGTAGGGGAAAGGAGGAATCAGTCTTGTTGAGTGTTGTTGTTTTTTTAATATAGAGCGACTCTAATATTATTAATAAATGGACTGAAGGAGCTCCAGAGAGAATGGAAAATGGTTCCGATGAAATGAGGTGACCAGTATTTTCTGCATGATTTCGCATGCTGAAGAATTCGGGTCTATTTAAGGGTTTTTGAGTTTTATGGCATAATCCAAGATGTTTATTGACCCTCTGTTTAAGGTGTAGGCTAGTCTGGCATACGTAGCAGACATTGTAGCCGGACACTTGAATTAATATACGACAGAGGATCTCAACATCGGATCAATACGATCTTTATAGTTGAAGAAAGAACCAAGAGAATTATGATTAATATATAACAAGTTAAACTGGCATTGCGGTAGAAGGGTGTGCAAGATTCCCTTAAGGGTACCGTCCAAAGAAGAAGTGGAGGGACCAATAAATGGGAACTTAATAAAAATACGGTGTTTTGAAACAGTGGTGAATATGGGGGTAGGCAGATATAATTTATTTAAGAAAGTTTTTGTATGCCTGTGAAATAGGCGCATAGGAAACATGTTAAATGGAAAATATGTTCTCAGAAAACTAGTATTTCTTTGTGAAAATCCGTCCAACCTGAGCAAATTCTGAAGACTCTAAATATTTTTGTCTTTATACTTGCTATTTTAAATATATGTTGCGTGAAACTGAAATAATTAGCCCCTAGAAGTTTGGTCGTGGGTTTTCTATAGACAGAAGTTTGAATTTTCCTTCCTCCCCGTCTACGGTTACATCTAGAAAATTAATTTTGTTCTCTGGCTCAACCTACATCGAAAACCTTATATTTGGGTGTTGCTCGTTAAGGTAGTCTAGAAATAGGTTTGGGTGAGATTCATTATGAAAGAGAAGAAAACAATCATCCACAAATCGTTTAGAAGCAAATGCTTTGTAGGACAATGGGCAATTATTTACCCAAATTGATTCGTGATTGCGCAGAAATGAGTTGGCAAAGGTAGGTCCTGATGGAGATCCCATTGCCATTACTTCAATTTGTTTATACAGTTATTGTTAAATACAAATATCGTTTCTTCTACTGCTCGTTTTAAAAATTTCAAAAAAACAAAAAAAACAATGACTTATTTAAACCATAAATTAGCGAGTTGCTGCTAAAAAGTTTATCACAAATTATTTGTCTTGTTTCTAAAACAGGTACATACATTAGTAAAAAGTGATCCTTTGTCGTTTACTTTTTCATTTTTTAACACGAACGACTATCTGCATAAACTAATGTATATATATTTTTTGCATCATTCATGTATTCGGTTCTTTTTAATTTTATACTTTATTATCATATTTTAACTTTAGTCTCGTTTCTTTTGGCTTTTAGTGTTTTTTATTATTCATGTTTTTCTTTTTTTGATAATGTACATCCCTAAATTCAGTAGTTTCTTTGATTTTAATAGAATCACTGAAGATGTTTTGATGCGTGGAACGAAACGTCTGACAGAAATAAATGGCCTTTTTCATCTACTCGTGGGTCTTCATTTTCCTGATATATATATATATATATATATATATATATATATATATATATATATATATATATATATATATATATATATATATATATATATATATAATATATGGACGCTTTTAAACTTATTAATTTTAAAAAATCTGGACGAACTTTCTAAAAGGGTGCTTTAAAATTTTTACTGTCTATACATGTATTTAATTATGACTAGATGAGGAAATTATTTCTTAAATCTTTATAATAAACATTTCTCACTACCAAAAATGTTTCAGTCTTGTAACCTCTAACCTCTAATCAAATAAATGTATGCAATTTTATATACGGTTTTGAACCTAACTTTACACGCATAATAAATAATAGTAATGAAAGCTATAAATGTATGTGTATAGAACCAATATATTATGCCATTTTCAAGGCACTGGAATCTAATTTTCGATTTGGGTGAGTTAGAATCAGAGAGGAAAACTATGTCTTCTTATTCCTCTGGGCCAGCCTAGAAGTCGGCTGGGTAATGGAGATTGGGGAATGGAGATTGGGCAAAGGAGGTAACGATGGTGATCTCGAGATTTAATTCAGGTAGATTATAATGGTATATATACTTTCGGATCGCTTCTATTCTAATTCAAATTTTACAGTATATAAAAGTTTCCTTAAATATAAGTTCAGGATTTATTCTCTTCCCTTTTTACCGTTTACGGTTCCTCACTTATAACTTGCTTCTGAAGGTCCTCGATTGACACTAACTTCTCTAGTGGCACGAGTGCCAACTCTCCAATAGGTTCTCGAATTGCAAAGCTATAATCATCCTGGGTCGTCTCGCCGTACTTCTTTCTTTTGTCTGCCATTTTCTTAAAGACCTGTGAGAAGCTTTGCGCTCTTTTGAGAAATTTACTAGGGTGTTTTTTGCTCACCTTTGGCTGCTCTGTTTTTTCTTCTCCTTCAGCTGTCTCCCCAGGACTTCCCCACGGAGGTGTGGATCCTGGTAGAGATTCTGCACTCAGAAGGTTCTTGCTGCTTTCCGGTACTCTGACAGGACTCGAAGCTCTCCTGTCTTCTCGACGATGATCCTCCTCTGACACAACTCCCGCTTCGTCCAGAGTGTCTGACGCGATACTCTCCTCCTGGATGGTGTTCGTAGCAACAGATTCAGAGGATTTAGAATGCAGGGAATCGGTCTTTGTCGTCTCCTTCTCGGGAGAGTAGCTTATTACGCTACTGCGGTACGATTTCTCTGTGTCATCATGATGGAAGCCAAATAAATTACTTTTACTGTCGCAGTTTGTTGTACCAGAGAGAGTGGGTAGTGATTCAGATGGAGAAGGTCCCAAGACTCCGTGATCCAAGCTTTGCGCCTGAGAATTGTCCAATAAACTCTGATTCCAGCGTTTGCTTCCTTTGGGGATGAAGTGTTTGACTTTATCTCCCGCGGAAACACTTCGGCCTAAGTTAACTATGGGAGAGGGCTTAAAATCAGACTCTAATCGTCTGTTAGCGCTCCCTTTTCTTAGAAAATTGTCTAAGTCTCTCGAAAGTTTCGTTTCTTGCGTAATCTTCTTGGTACATGTCAGGTTGTCTGTATCCGTTTGGACGCTTTTTTCAATGTATTCCATTTCCATAGACGATAACTTTGAGAGTGGAACCGATCGGCTGTCAAAAGGAGAAAAAAAAGGATGTACTTGGATGATTCAGTTGTGGATGGAACAAAAAGTGGGTGACGTACTAAAACTTTGTGTCAAATATGATTGGAAATAAAAAGTAAAGGAAAGTTGCGGATAATTAATATGATTTATTTAAGATTTATCTAAAGAAGTTTTCTACGATTGCTCAGATCCTTTACAATGAGAAAAGATGAAAATTGTGTAAAAAGCAAAATGATCTTCACTCACACAAAATAAAATGTAATGAAGTGAAAAAATGGCGAACAATAAAGTGGATAAATGCAATAAAAAACACAAAAAAGGAAAATTAAAGGTGACTGCAAAAGCCAACCTCGTCAATACTGGTATGTGGGGAGGGTTTTATAAACCCTAGAAACACGTAAAACCTACTCACGAGCATTTAGGAAGAGATAAGTTGTTTGGCAAAAGTGAACCTTTGCTTCTTTGTATATTTAGCTAAGTTATCAGATATATACTATTTCCTTTCTTTTGAAATAAGTTAGAAAAATTAATCTAATTTTACTACACTTTACAAAAGATTTGCTTATAAACATATAGGAAATCACATTATGCCGTATTTTATGACTTGATAACTGTATACCGTGCCATACCTGGGCGAAGACTGCTCCGAGTTTTCTTGTGTTGGCGGTGAATTAGAGATCGATAAGAGTTTGAATGCTTCCCGTCTTCTAAACTCCGCCTTTGCTAACTCCGTAGCGATGTGTTGCGGTACGTCTGGAATTGCGTAACTTATACCGTATTTTAGAGCTATCATTGCGTGCTGGAAAATGAAAAAAATGAGTTAAAGCAAGTCCCTAGTAAGCATAGGTGAAGACAGATTATGAGCAATTTTACAGCCGTTCTCTCAAATGGTTGTTTGGTACATGTAGCAACCTTTATACTAAACTAATTAGGGAGTTTATATGGGGGATTTTTGTGAGTAAAGAAAGTGGTAGAAACTAGTATTTTTATTTGATTTTGCTTTAAATATATATTTTTTTATTGAAGACGGGATCAGCTCATGCCACAGTTACTGTGATTTCTTTCCCATTGACTGTATGAGCCAATCAGCAAAAATCGTTTCTGGTCATCGGGGGGTAAATAGACGAAAATACATAAGATGTGTAAAAATGAGACGAAGGAAATAAAAATTACAAATCTGAATTGTTCTTTAACATTGCTACTGAAAGTGTCGAAAATATGGCTAAACTAAATTAGCCTCTCCATGTAACATCAACGATTAAAATAATAAAGCAACCAAAGCTATTGACAAAACAAATTGAGCACAAGAAAACTGAAATAACAAAACTATTTGTATCGGAGTTTAATCTGTTTTTAAAAAAGTTAATTTAATCATTAGTTATATTGTTGTGATAGATTTATTTACTGAGTCGTGTCTATATAAGAACATATGACGTAAACATCTCAAAAGGGAATACTTTTTCTTGAGTTTACCTCAAGAACAACGATTAGAAGAATAGTTTGAGTGGTTGACATTTCGGGAAACATGCGATGAACCTGTCCAGATAGACCGATCAACGTGCAGTTCACCATTATGCCCAGAAGGCACATGAACTCCATGGCATCCTGTGGAGAATCAATAAATCCTATTTGAAAAGTTAAAAATATGAAAAACACATTTTCGTGCCATCTTAGGAGGAAGATCCCTCTTTTAGAAGAATTTATTATAATTATTGGCGGTGGTAGTGCAGTGGTATAGTTCACGCATGCCGAGTGACCTCGTTCACTTTATAAATTGTACACAGATTAGAATCAGATATTTTAGTTAATCGTGCGTAAATTATATTCTTTTTAGTGATTTATCTTTCCAAAAGAAGGTTAAATCAATGAAAATCTTAAAATACCATATGGAAAAGGAAACTGCATATTCCAAGCACGAATTGGAAATGGGAAATTAGAAATGGGTAAGGAGGGGCAAAAATATTAAGGACGATCACAGAATTCGCTATAACAAAAGATATTTCGAACAAAAAAATCTATTTCAGCATTGGTTAAGTTTCGAGAACGTAAGGAACAAACATAATGCTTTAGAGCAGTTCAAGAACTAGATTGTAAACATATCCCGGAGCGAGGATTCCTAAACAATTATTGCATTCAATTATCATTTTAAAATTGGCTTGGGAAAACACTTATACACTTTTCATCTATATTGCATTGACTCACGTAGGTGTGTAGATATGTAAATAATCGCATGCAGTGCAGTATTCGAACACACACGCAAGAGAACTAACTTGCCACACGCCAATATTTCGTGCTGTTTGTCCAAATGGGCGTTGAAAGACACAACACAGTTTAAAGGCGTCAGATCGAATCTCGATCAAGTTGTTGATGAAGGCGCAAGCGGCTCCAAGGGGAAAAGCCGACGAAAAGAGCATCACGTAGCCGAACTGGATGAACATTTCGAGATAATCTTCGATTGTGTCATCGTACTGGTACAGAGGGAAGCGAGAAAGATTCAGTACCCGAAAATTAATTACTTCATACTTTGAAAGATACTTACAGGATCTAACTATGAATTGACTGTGATTTAGTTTGTGTTTATTTTAATCACTTATACTTAGATCGCGATTTATTCTAAACAGGGAGTTTCCTTCTAGTCCTTTGAATGAAATGGGATGAAAGAGGCGAGTAGAATATAGATCAACTAGTATCATTACTGGTAATTAGGGTTTACATTAGTAATGGAAAACCTTTTATTTAACACTTTACTTCTCTCACCCATTTTGTGTAACTTATTTATAGAAATTTTACCTAAATAAGGTGGTTAAAATATGTTGTTAGTAAATTTTACATTTTGTTTAGAAAAATCTTAATATCATACATCCCACACTTAAAATTAAAGTTAAATCGGAATCAAATAATTGCTTACATTTTATTGATAGTAAATTTATGTGTAATAATAATTAAAATCTTAATATTAATTTTTATCCATTCGTAATAAAGCTATTAAGAAATATCTATTTTATCCCCAATTTTAGGAGCATATTGCATTTATGAGCTTTTTTACTTGTACTTAAATTGTATAATGCAGGGGTTCTCAACCTTTTTCCCACCTTTTCCCCTTGAGTCATCGGATCATCGACTCGTAGATCCATATCCACTTAATATAGAATAGTACTATATTAATACTAATTTATTATACAATGGTATTACAATGGATAACATCAAATGGTTTAAATTTTAACTTTATTAAGAAGTTAAGCCTTAACATCATAGTCAATGTACAATGATACTACACACAAGTAAAACTAAATATAACAACTAGCATTACAATTCAGTGTGAAGGTTGTGCCTGTTTTGTGAAAACAAGTTTCTCAATTCGAGGAGCAGTATTAGACTTGAAGGTCGTGCTCCGCATTAGGCCGTACTCAGTGTTTAGTTTTCATGTTTAACAACGTTGAAATCCTTGCTCACATAGTTAAGTACTAGTACACAAGAAAGACCAGAACTTATTCAAGGGAGGGTTTCAAATATATCTTTTGCGAGAGAGTCGTTCGCTAACTCAAGTCATTCATTCTTCTTGCATGTCATCTGGGAGAAGGTGCACATTAACAATGAATGGATTTCTAATGAATTATAATTCTGACTCGCTCAATTATGAGAAATAAGACTAAAATGTAGAAAAACGGTCTTGGAGACCTTGGAGCAGGGATGGGGAACCTGCCGCCTCCTAGGACATCCAGTGCGGCTTCCGGTAGCTTATCGAAATAAATCTTAATTTATATAAAAATCATGAATTCCAAGTAGTTATAATATATAACAGAATATAGCCACTGAACTCTTTCAAATTAGGTACTAGCTAATGGTAAAGCATCGCACCGAGTGTAAAGTGAACGAAATATTACCAAACACATGTAGACGTAAAAATAAAGAAAATGAACGCACCTTTATGTAATGATGTGTCATTTGCGCAGATTTTCGCTTCAGTTAAAGCTTTTCCAACATTCTTCGTACACCTTCGTTTTTCAAATATTCACTTATTTACATTTTTATAATTACATGAACAAATTACATACTGCGTAACTACGGAAATACATTCTTTTAATAATGATAAGATGCATTATAATATATAAGCAAAATTCCAAAGTATACAGTATATATGTCGTAGGTGACAGAACTGAACTGACAAAATAGCCTAGTATCGGTTGTCAAGAACCATAATGCCAGTTGTTGGTAAATGTCAGTCAATTATTTGATTTCAGTGGTGGTGTTCGTGCGTGTGTGATTATTTCGCTGCCTTGCTTGTTATCATTAATCAATACTTTACGTTTTTCAGATTAAGTAAATTTCTTCATTTGCCTCCCCATCATGTCTAGAAAAGTAAAAAAAACATTGCAAGAAGAAAATAGAGTATTTAATGACGAATGGGAATTACAATTTTTGCTAGCTATTAATTTAAATAATATCAAACATATATTTAAAATTACGGTGAAAAAATAGTCACACTTATTGACTGCGGCCTCAGTGCGAACGGCAAATATCAATGTGGCCTCCACACATGAAAAGGCTTCCCACCCTTGCCTTAGTGGAATAGGTTTAACGAGTTTAGACGTAAAAATATGTCTTTAAAAGTAGGCCAGCTTCTAGAGACACTGGTTGTCTCAACCGAGTTTCTTTTGTTGAAACTTTTTTAACATCGTTCTTCATTCAGTGACTCTACTCTTGATACCACTTTCACCAGTGACAACCAACGAACCCCAGTGTGAAAAAGTAAAACTTCTTCATCTTGGCTCTTTAGGCGGAAGAGTCCTGTATTTAATGCAATTGGTAATATTTACTAATTTTAACTCTGGTAGGAGAGTTTTAGGATTTGCCTCATTTACTCTTCCTTGAACCACGGTTGAGCATTGATGGCATTCTGTTTGTTGTCCATTCACAAATATTATTCTACACAATTCTTTCAGTGTAAAAAAAATAGTTTTGTGGAAAATACATATCTTCACCTCTTGTTGTTGAGTTCAAAGCATGGCAGAACAAAAAACTATCCTTGAAACTCCACCAGTGATGTATCGTAAAAATACCAGGAGCTGGGCACATCAGTCGACTCATCAAGGTGGATTATTTCAGCAATCACCTGTTGTTTTATATCTTCAAACATACGAGTATTTACTATTCGTCGATGAATAGAATTATTTGACAGGAATACTGATGTGACCTTCTACTCAGCATCACATCCAATAACACAGGGACTATATCTTTATAGCAAGGGGCGATTAATTTATCTGCGATTATATAATTCCAATTCACTTTCTTGATGGAACTGTCCCACCCGAACGATCAAAGCGTGCTCGCTTCAGGTTCTTTTCCCTTCGCTTGAAGAAGACACCATTCTTACTTTTCAGATTCGGATGACAACTATTCAAATGTCGCTTGAGAAAGTTTGGTTTCATGAAATCTAGTGATAAAACTTTGTGGCATAGAACACATTGTGGAAATTCACTTGAATTTTGACGATAGTAGTGAATCCATACTGAATGTCGCTTTCATCACATTGCCGTTACTTCGTTGATGAAGCCATAACGTTATCTGTAATTGAATAAAGTATATTTTTAAAAGCAAATCCATACATAAAGTAATTGACATTGGCACGCAGATATAAAATTACCACTGTCATACGATTATATAATAATAAACACCCTCAGGCACTCACAGTATCACCATCGTCGTCAGAACATACAGTTATAACGCCTACATATCATAATGTCAAGGGATCGAAAAAGTAAAAACAACAGGTCCGATTATCCACAGCGTCGTAAGATTGCACACTACAAACAACTTCAGGCAGTCATATTATCACTAATGCTAAAAGAATAAACAGTAACTAGAAAGCATTCGGGGAGTGCATAGCTTCGCCAACGCGTATAAAATTAAAATTTTGCTGCTATGTAACCACACATATGACCCCAGGCATAAACACAAGTTTCCAAAATGGTATAATATCACTTAGTAGGCTACTCGATAGCACATTGTAAAAAAGATTTACTAGCATAAATATCTTCGTATTATCAAAAAGACTAACACACTATTACAAATGTTATGGACAAAGGATACATACTTTATTTAGGTAAATAAAAATATCTGGAAACAGTACGCCAAGAAGTACGTGCGTCAGTTCAGTTGCGGATAGCGACCGCAATGTCACATTACACCCCCACCGTCACTCAGAGCTGTTTGTTTGAACGTGAACCAACCTGACACACGCATCTATAACCGTCGTACTGTCTCTTTCTCAGTAGATTAAAATTTATTTTCCTCAGACATCTAAGTACCCCATGGAAACCCTCCTGCGAATCTCAGGTTGAGAACCCCTGGCTTAATGTATCCATTGAGCAAAATCTTTTTATAGAGATAATGAGCATAAAAATAAATTAATGAAATTTCATTATCTTACATTTTGCTTCATATCTTACATATTAAATTGAATATGTTTTTTTAATTATATAAAGCCAGCAGATGAAGTAGCTAGTGTGGATTAAACCCCTCATATTGTTCAAAATCATATGCCTATGAAAGCGGGAATTGAAAAAAAATACCCTATGAAAACCGGGTTAAAGTAAGACTAGCAAATAATCATGGAATAGTCTTACGTAATTTCAAGCGAGTATATTAATATACTAACTACTATCTCACAAAAACATTTCATTGAATCAATGTCAAAATAAAGAAATATCAAATTATGTTATGTAGGATGGAACATTTCAATTCAATAATTTTATTCAAACCACCTTAAGCTCAAAAGTGCCAACCAAAGCTGCAAAAAATGTATCTATAAATTTTAAATGAATATATAGTTTTAATATATGCAATCATTTTTTTACTTGATCTTTTCATCGTGATTTAATGAACCATGTTTTCCCTTTGTACCCTCTCTCAAAAGATTTTTTACAAATATATAGTTTGTGTGTTGTTTCTTTTTTTCATTGTGCAGCTGAAGATGTTGCCATTTATAGTGAAACTTGTCCTGAATATGAGTGAGTCTGACTTGATATGACTGAGCCTGGAGCAGGTTAATGCAGGAGATAGAACATAGGGAGAAATCTTTAAAGCGAAGAGAACATTTCAGCCTACCGGAGGCCCTTCATGTATAAAGAAGATAGAAAGAACGTTTTTGGAAAAATGAAACTCTCCTCTGCCAATGTGATACTCTATCGATTAAGGTACCATGGTTGTATTCTAAAGTAATTTCACTGTCATTCAATCTCAGTATCTCCCCAACCTAGAATGAACCATCAAGAACTTTTTATACCTATCTTACATGCCCAATATCCATGATTTATGCAAGCTAAAGTAACGACATATTCCTTAGTAGTATCATAGATAATTACCACAGGAAGTTCGTACTCTATAGTTGTATAGTCTGCAGCGATATGGTTTCCGCTACTTTATCTGTTTTCAAGGAGTTTGAGTAAGACAATTAAATGACAAAAATGTCCTGTGAAAGTTGTTGATGCCCAATGGGTACCAAAATACTTGTATATCTTTAAATCCTCCCGTAGCATTGAAGTTATAGGTAAATAAAGAGTAGGAAAGAGATCCGATTAAGGTCACCCCCTTAAAATATCTCACCGTGGACATGTTGGCTTCGACTTCAGCCTGATTGACCATCCTGCTCTTGCTATTTAGTCTGGATACTTGACTAGTCGATACCTTTCTCTGCGCCTTCTTCTCTCTGGCAGGATGGAATTTATCTTTGCTCAAGTCATTTGTTTCGTATTTTATGCTTTCCTGGTTGGAAAATACGACTGCTTTCTCTGGGACAAGTTCTTTTTGTCCTGTCGTTGGCTCGGAGGGAGTCAAAGCTCCGAACAACTCGAAACTGAGCTTAGCAAGTTTGAGTTGTTCCATGAAATAGGGAATGCAGGACTCTTTGATATTGCCCACAATTTGCCTCGTTAGGAATAAAGCTGCGAGTTGCTTGAAAGAAAGAAAGGATACCATAATTAGTTATGGAATCAGGAGGTTTTGATTTAATATATGTCGGAATTAGTTTTTGAGACCAAAGCAGGTACTTTTGTCTCTTATACGCGCAAAATATGCTTTAGGGAGGCAACTTCAGGATGTAAGCGTTCATGCAGGGTTATAGTGAGAGTGTGATTGAATCATTCACCGGTTAATTAATTGAAATTCATAAGAAACCTACTGAGAGTTCATTCTTCAATCGACAACATCATTGAACTTAAGAGTCATGCCAAACTCATGATCTCGAGTGTGAATCACTAAAGAGCTTTGTCCATTTTGTTACATAATTAATTAAATGTATGATTAGATTGAATATTTAGTTAATTTAATTGTTAAGAAATAATGACACTTGTCAATTTATTAAAAATAAAGATAAATTATCTGCCAGAATATTTTAACTTGAATACATGTAGATGTTCCATACATGAGTGTGAATGTTTTAGCTAAATCTTATCAAGAATTCATTCGAAATCCTCACCTTATATTTAGGCGACTAATTGATCTCACTATTTTGTTGTGATGATTTGTCGTTATTTATTAAATTCATTTGAGGTCGTCCTTTTACTTTTACTTTTAGAGGCGATGACCAATTGTGAATTTTTTATGAAGATTGAGAGCCATGCCACTAGGGTCTCAAGCTCATTTTTACTCCGTTGAATAAATAGATAATACATTAGTTTACAAATATGCAGACAAGACGATTGCTTGGTTTATTTAAATGTTATCTCAATGGCACGAGTGACGTGGTAAACTCGAGCGCTTGACCGTGATGACCCGTGGAAGCTTCTTGGAGAGGGTTTTTTTTTTGCCCACACTGGGTAGGATCAAATGGGCTGATGATAATGATGAATCCTGATGAACCTCATTATGAACATGCATTATATTATGTGAATAGAAAGAAATAGACACTAACTTAGACGATGAGAAAGTTAATTATTATTTGTGTTCGTCCGTTGCTCTTGTGCAGATAAATGAATAACAATTCAGCTATAGCGAGTCTATCTATGAGTTTTGACACCCTCCTCTGAAAAGGCAGATTTGCTGTTGTTGGACAAGAGAATAATTTCTATGACGACACCCCCACCCCCCTCCCGCCCCTGCACCTAATGTTATCGATTTATGGAACACTCATTGAATTGATTAACAATTTTTCATTTATTCAGTGTGCTTAATCATTCAATTGAATTTGATAGGATATGTAAGGGATAAAACTTCTTGTTCTTTTATATAAAAATAGTAATAACAATAGGCATGAAGCCATAATTTACTGTGCATGTTTATCCACTGAGAAAATGTGAAAATTTGCAAACAAATTAATTGTTGACTGACTTCTCGAAAGAGCTAAGATATACCCTATGAACCAACATCACGCCGTATTCATGTGAATGGCTCAACCTTCGAAAGCTTTGAATGTTTAAAGTGGATAAAAGATGTTGCAGATAAAAAGAATAGAAAACAATACTATTATAGCGTGCAAGCGATCTCGTACATTGAAATACATGCATTAATATACTAAGAGGCAAAGAAAACCAATTTAAAAAGCATTTATTTATTAAGGCCAGGATTTTCTTAGGAAAAAAATGTATAATTCATGTTTATGCTATTATTAATCCTGAGAAAATATGTTTAGAAATGTTTGCGATTCAAATCACGTATGAAATCAGTGTGTTATATTTTAAGACTACCAGGCAATGGCTTCGCTACTAAGATTAAAATTTAAAATCTAAAAAAAAGCACCCATGGTTAAATTTTCTGAACTTCGCCAATTATAATCATCATCATCATCATCATCATCATCACTAACTCTATCATTTAAAAAGGGGATTTTTTTGAGGATTTGAATAATAATTTTATCTTAGTTTGGTTATGACTCATGTTTTTTATCAAAGTTATTTATAATATTTTGAAAGGGGGGAAATTTAGTTTAGAGTTCCTTTTTATAATTATTATAATTGGCGAAGTTCATAAAATTTATAAAAATTTAACCAGGGCTGCTTTTTTTTAGATTTTAAATTTTAATCTTAGTAGCGAAGCGCGTAGGGAGGGAGGCAGTGGTGAAGCCATTGCCTGGTTGTTATAATAGAATTGGGAAAAATCCTAAGGAAGAAATTCTTTATTCGGTGTTTTGCTATTTTGGAAAATTACAAAGACTTTTAATGCATTCCTTTTCTCAAAATATTAAAATAAGTAAAGAAACAACCCCAAAGAGCTATGACGAAGTACTTTTGAAACAAAACATTGAACGGACAAAGTTCACATATGTTACTTTTCATGACGTACTAAACGTGTTGTGGTAGGAGGCACGGGGTAAGGGACGGTCTAGAAAGCGTGTCGGAGGAAGCAAAGGTAAATACAACAGCAACAAGCTGTTTAGTCATGTAATATGTGAAGGAGATAGTGGTATTATGGTGAATTTGGTAAAAAAAATATTGGCAAAAGGAAGATGCTTAAAGTCAATATGCATAGCTGGGATTTATCGATCCCGTTTATGAGCGGCAATTGGTTTCAAGCACAACGTAAGACCAGTACGCTTACAGCTTTCAGAACGTCCATGTCTTGAAGGTAAAAGGCGATGTAGAAGAGGACTAAGAAGGAATTGACCAATCTGAACTAATGAGAAGAAAAAATCAAATGCGATTAGTTTCAAAGAGTTTATATAGTTAATCCAGAAAAGATCAAAATTGACTTTTAAAAAAAATCGAGCAAAAAATGGTAAGGAAGAAAGAATTAGGTATTTGATATAATTCTGAAACCGGCACTTACCAAAGTCCCAGAAGGTTAATAGTGTAAATTATTTGAAAGCAGTCAGCATCTATGTGAAAGCAAATAGGTGGGTAATGATTAAAAGGGAAATTTGAATGGCGAAAAGGAGTCTGCCTCAAATAGACAAAATGACTAGACAAAATGAGTCAAAGTTTGAGGAATATTTGTAAGAAGGAATGATTGTGGTTGTTTTATCTGGCGGCAGCGAATGACCGCAAAGTACACATTTTCCTCAAATGCAAATTTACATACTTTTATTTCACGCAGGTTATAAAATTTACAACGCATGTCAAACTTTATGCAATAAATGCAATGTAACGATCAGAAAAGGGAAATGGTAAAAGGAAAAAAATAAAAAGGACAATCGTGAAATTTGATAGCGCAAAAGCTTTCAATGCATTCATATAAAGATGGCTTAGTACTTAATTGCATAATCCTTGTAATCAATTACAGCTTTCAGCCACTTTGAGTAGTCTGCTATGACCCTTTTACAGGTGCTTGGGCTGATTTTGTTCCGTTCCTCCAAACATATTCTCTTCAAATCAAATAAGTTTCGGGGATTTCGTTTCTGAACCATGAATTTCAATTCCCTACACCGATTTTCAATGGGTTCAGAGATCAAGAGATTGACTTAGCTATTCCCAAACATTAATTATATCTGTATGCAGCCAATTCTTTGTTTGGCCTGCTGTATGCTTGGGGTCATCGTCTTATTGAAGTGCCCATCCTGGTTTCAAGTTTTGAGAGCTATCGCTAGATAACAAATTTGTTTCTAAAATTCTCCTGTATATTTCGCTGTTCTGTTTTCGTTACCTCAGACCAAAGTATTTGTTCCCAGAACGTTGTCGGTTTATTTAAATGTTCATTTGCAATAAGTGAACTTTACAGTATTTTTTCTTAAGGAGTGAGCTCTTTTCTTGAAGTACGAAACAATATGATAACGATGCAGGGTTCAACTTATTGTATCATTCGTAATTTCGACCCCACTCGTTTCCAGATCTTCTTGCAGCTTTCTAAGAGTAGTCTGTGGTTTATCATTAACTGTTCTAGCAAGTTTTCGAGCTACATGTTCCCTTAACATCCGAAGGCGACCTGAACGATTCAAAGGATGAAATGAATTATGACATTTCTAGTTGCGTATTATGGTGCCAACTGAATTTAGAGATACTTTAAGCTGTACAGAGATCTTTCTGTACCCAAGACCACTTTTATGAAGGGTTACAATGCTTTCACGAAAATGTTAGTTTTTTTTACTCCATCCTGAAGATGTTGACGTTGTGACTATTTTGTAAGGAATGACGTACTAGCCTTACGCAATGACGAACGAAACCTCGCACTTTGTTTAGAATATTCTTGATATTCGGGAAAAAATGAGGATTAGTTTTTAATGAGACATATTAGAGATGTACTCTATTTATATTGATGTACTGTAAACTTTTGCGTTGTCAAATTTTATTATTGTCATCATAATCTTTTTCATGTTCACCATTTTGCTTTATAAAAAATATTGTTCGTAATCTTTTCCAGTATTCATCTCAATGTGCCCCATCCAAAGATCCCATTATATTCTTAAAGGGGTCAATGCAAGTACAGCGGCAAAATCCATTCAAAGCACTTATGGGGATGATGCAGTGAATGAAATAAGTCGTTTAAGGTTGTTTTCCTGTTCCCGAAGTGGGAAATTGTTTAAAAGACAGACTAAAAGAGGTCGTCAAAAAGAACTTGATTCCAAAGAGTTGGAAGCTGTTGCCACAGCATATCTTGCAACTTTTAAGGAAATCGCAGAAAATTGTTAGGTAACCCATACGACTGTTTTACGACAAATCTAAAAGATTGGAAAGGTTTCAGTGTTTGTAAAATAGATCCCACACGAACTGTCAGCAAAGAATCTGTAACAGCGTGTTGCTTGTTGTGAGCTCTTTGATTTAGCGAAACCCTCAAGCACCATTTTTGGGCAGGTTTGTTACTGGTAACGAGAAGTGGATCATTTATTATAACGTCAAACACCGCCGTTGGTGGAACAGTCAGGAAAGCATAATTGATCAACAATCGAGACGGGAACTTTATTCAAAAATGATCATGTCGAGTGTAGGGTGGGATATTGACGGAATTGTTCATTACTGTCTTTTTTATTCCATCTACAAGATAGAATAAAAAAGACAGTTAGAAGAAAAGAAAGTTGCCAAAGGAAATTAACTAAGGCGAATTACACCATGGTCTTCAACAAAATTTGCATATATGTATATATATATATATATATATTATATATATATATATATATATATATATAATATATCGGATATTGCAAAAGTCCTGTTACACTCATTACGACACTCCCAACAGAGGACACAACGATAGTTTTGATGCAGTTAGACACGTTTTTATTGATATAACATACAAATGTGTCTCTTATTTGTAATAGTAATCAATGTGGCCGCCCTCGAAGGCGCGCACGCGCTCCAGGCGATACCTGAATGCCACGCACACGTTGAGGACGAAGTCTTTCCTCATGTTGTCCCACACGCAGTTGATGGAGAAATTGAGCTTGTTGACGTTACTGTTGCGGACCTCGCAAGCCTTACCTTTGACACCCGCACAAGCCCTATTTTAGGGGATTGAGAGATCGGGCGACTGCAGTGGCCAAAATTCATGTTCGACTCTAACCACTCTTGTACAGTCTTGGCCGTGTGGGCGGGGCAGCGTCCTGCTGAAAGACGTAGTCCTCCTTCTTCGTGATCTTTCTCACCCAGGGCAGGAATTTATTGGCCAAGATATCCCAGTAATCAACCGCGGTGAGCCTGTAACTAGCCGCAAACAATACCGGCGGCATCTTCTCGCCATTCGAAGTCATGGTGCCGAACATCATCAGGGAGGCCGGGTACTGCTTGGTCGTGGAGTTTTTTTTTCATTAGACAAAATGAGAATTCGATTGCCATGACTTTTCAAGTCGTTGAGAAGGCGACAACAGAGCTCCAGACGTTGTTCTGGTATACGGTCGGTCAACAGCGGCTTTCAGAGGAGCAACACTGAATATATTTTTTTAATATTAAAATATAAAAAATAAATTTCAAATTTATTTTTTATATTTAATTATTAAAAAAGATATTCAGTATTGCTCTTCTGAAAGCATACATAGTTTCTACATATATTTTGTATTTATATAGCTGAATTTCTTCATATTTATCAGTGTATCAGTATCATCAAAGGAAAAGGAACATATATTTGGATATTCTTACTTTCAAAGATTTCAAACAGCAATCCTCACCTCTAATTGTTCTAAGCAAGATTCATCGATCCCTCTTGCAAAAGATGATTTTTGAAGAGACTGCGATAGAACCCATTACAAAACGGTCCTTCCCTCTCTGTCTACTCTATTTAGGGCAAGTCGGCTAGGGAAGCTAAGTCTCTATAAAACCTAATTGAGCAGCAGCCATATATGAACCAGGTGGCTAACTCAGCGCAGGCTGAAGCTTAGCTCTAGAAGGGTTACTGCCCGTGTGTGAACTGGATAGTAAACCTGATTAAACAGCACTCTGAATCACTTTATCTTCCTGTAACCTCTCCCCCCTTTTTTCCTGAATGTTTAATATCTATATCCAAAAATGTAAGTCTCCTATTTTTCTTGATCTCCATTGTATAATTTATATTTTAATATCTAGAGTTCAAGTATTTAAGGAATTGTTCCGCCTGGTGTCGTGATTTCATTAATACAAATGTATCATCAACAAAACCTTTGTAATACATAGGTTTATATCCAAATGGACAGTTATTGAGCCAAAGTTGTTCATAAAAAGCCTACATTTACAGGTTTAGGCACAAGCTTCTTTAGTTTCTTGCCAGAAAACCTTAAGTTATCCTCGACAAAAACTCTTATTCATCGAACCTACAATATGTTCTTCATATAGACTTCTGCATTTAAAATTCTATTTTCTAAAAACTTTCTTTAAAAATAATGGCTACCCTGACTCATTAGTGGAAAAACATATTAAATAGTTTCTCAATGCTCTCTATCAAAAAATCCAACAGAAAATACTGTATAGAAATTGTTCATTTTCTTTAGTCTCTCATACTTTGGTAAAAAATTAAACGACTTTGTAAATGAAATTAAGAAGACTAAATAAATTCTATCCTAATCTCGACCCAAAATTCATGTTAAAAAATGAGCACAATATTGGATCCTATTTCAGCTGTAAGGACCGAATTCTATTCCCTTGCCGCTCCTCTGTAATTTATAAATATAGTTGTGAATCTTGCGATTCATCTTATATTGGTTTGACCATTAGGTCAATCAATTGTAGCAGCATCGGAGAAGGTCGACACGCACGGGGCTGATTCTAAACAAACCAGACCCCTCGCCCATACGAGATCACATCAAAGTCTAAAATTAATATGGATAACTTTAAAATGCTTATCCATAGCCCCCATCCCAACGAACAACGAATATTAGAAGCACTTTACATCCTAAAACTTAAACCTAATTTAAAGATAAATCAAACTGCATCAAATCTTTATATTGTATCATGAATTATTGAAATTGTTATTCTTGTATTAAGCAGCTTATCCTAAATTGCACTAATTTTAGTATTTTATGAAAACTAGAAATTTCAACCCTTTCCTATCTTAGTTTCTTAGTGCCGATGATGAGGCTAGGATCTCGAAACGTTCAAACTCAGACAAATAAAGATGCCATATTGCCTGCTCAGCTCCACTTCAGGTTACTTATATCTTCCACAATATCTGACGTTTGGTTTGTTCACGTTTTCAAGTTTTAATGGTTATTTTTTGGAGGGGGTGGGGCGTCAGGTTCAAAGTTTTTTCTTTGGTTTATGCATTGGTTGTATACGTTTCTTTTCAGGCAATTATTTGCAATTGCGCAATCATAATTATGCGCTTAAGAAGGCAATCATTAGCTTACATAATCTCTTCATCCAAACCCTTGGAAGAAGCTCTTCTCTCATACACTAGAAGATAACCCCTTAACTGCGGGATTTTTACATTCAAAACAGTCTCCCTGACGAGTTATTTTCTCGAATTTCCCCTTTTTTCATTGTTTTGCATTTTACTTATTTTAATTGCCTATTGTAATTTCTATACATATTTCTACTTTTTGTATTATATTTATATAATTATGTTGTCCATTGTGAAAATGTATTACCACCTAAATCACTAAACAAATTCATAAATACTATAGAAAATATGGTAAATTAAGAAATAAATTATTTACTGTTCTCACGATGTTTTATGAAAGCTCTGCCTTTGTATGGTAATCTTTGAAGGATTTCGTTGGGCAGAGATAGACATTGCATTGTTCACAGTGATATTGAACTACGGTTCTTTTCTTACGTGCTGCACATACAACACATTGTTTCCTTTGACGCTTGGTCCCAATCATAGGAGAATCTTCTACAAAATGACGTCGTTAGGTGACTTGGGGTGGGAACCTTTGAAGGCCTACCAGAAATTTTGGATTTCTCAGTGCTGTTGCCATAATTTGCAAATAAAAATGTAATTAGTTTCAATTTAAATTGTAGGAAAGTAAGTCGGCCACCAAGTTTCTTGTGAATCACATGAGAATTTAGCACAGCAATTTCCAAAAATCGTAGATATATTTTCTTATAATATTTCCTCAGGTGAGTTCTTGCAATGTTTGTAGCTGACAAAAATTGATCCCTCCTGCCATATTATCTTTGTAGTCAATGCAAACTTTGGGTTTCTGTTTTTGTACGCCACCTCTTGCTGTTATTGTTTCCATTGTTACATCATGAAGAGTACTCATGATCAAAATGTCTTTTCTGTCTTTCCATTTCATGAGCATAAATTTATTTCGGTACCGGACTGATGTTTCTCCTTTCTTTAGCTTTGCTGAAGTCACCTCCTTCGGAAGTCCTTTTCTGTTTTTCCGCACAGTACCTTGACATCAGTTTCATGCGATGCCAAATAATCAAATAAAAATACACTTGAATAATAGTTATCTATACCCAAGACGTATCCTTTATCCAATAAATCTTCCATTAGTGATAGGACTATGTTGGTTGAGTGGCTCTGGTTCGTCCGATCAACATCAACTAAATTTATAGGAATATTAGTTCCCTTTCCTGTATAGACTAAAAAAATCATACACATAACCTGTTTTGGCTTCACAGAGCATGAAACATTCTACCCCAAATCTTGCTCGTTTGAGACGAATATACATCTTTCAACTCAATCTTCTTGTCCACAGCAATAGGCTTTCATCGACAGAAAAATTACGCGAAGGAATGTAGACAGCTTTAAAACTTTGTTTATATAGGCTTAGCAATTCATCTATTTTATACAGTTTGTTGTTTGCATCAGTAATATGGGAAAAATACAAAAGTTTCAGGAGTAACATAAATCTATCCCTCTTTATCATGTCATAAAATATTGGTGTGTTTGGTATTGGACTTCTAGAGAAATAAGATTGCAACGTCGGTTTTTGTATAATCCCCATTAAAAGCAGAATGCCTTCAAAAAGCCTAAATTCCTCAACAAAAACAACTTTCCAATCATGGAACCTACTTCGTTTTTTTATTCTCAATGCACTACTTGCATCAGAAATAAATTTAGCGGCGTAATTGTTTGTCTCATCACAAATAAATTTTATAAAATTATCATTCACTGCGGATTAAAAAAATTGTAAAACATCACTTGCTTCTATATCTGGATTTATTTTGCAACCAGCATTACCCGTAAATAGAAATGGATTGCGAGCTGCCCCGAAAGGACTCCAGGAATCACTTGCAGTCACGTCATTGTCAGGCAAATCATTCTCAGATTCGTTATCTAACACTTGCTCTATATCCACATCACTATCAGAATGACTAAGATGAAGGCTTGACTCATCACTATCATCAAATAATAGATCTTCACAATCGTCTTCATTCATATTTCTCTTGGCCATGATAGCAAGGCCTATTCCAAATTCGTGAAAAAAACAACACTACAGCTCACTCAACGTCGGACTCCAAACTGGCATTTATTTCCGAATTGGTATGTATTGTAAACAATCAGCGTATTGATGATGTATCTGGGTACAACTTATCAGCCAATCAGCCTTTAGAAAGCAAATATGTGCGCTCTGCAGAGTGTAACTCAAGAAGAAACAGAGGCGCATATATATATATATATATATATATATATATATATATATATATATATATATATATATATATATATATATATATATATATATATATATATATATAAATAAATTCACCCATCTTCTGCTAATGGAAATAATAATTAGTGAATAGACTAAGAATAAAAGTTTTAAAAATTCAAAACACTGAAATAATGGAATTGATGGAGAAATTTACTCGAATAAATTCCTGCACTTTCATTAGGATTAGCATCAACGGGTCCTGTAATAGAGTAAAACTATGATAGATGGTTAGTTTACCTTACAATTTAATTTGCTCCATATTCTAATGCCGAACCGCTGATATGACACTTAATTGACTTTCTCCGTGTTTGGTAAAAACCAAACACATTCATTTAAAAAAAAGAGATGAATACTGGACAAGTGATCCACCATCTACAAGATGGAATAAAAAAGATAGTTAGAAGAAGAGAAAGTTGCCAAAGAATATTAATTAAGGAAAAATAGACAATGGTCTTCAACAAAATTTGCATATATATACATTATGAGATATCACATAAACGAGATATATGTTCAGTGCAAGAAATAATAAACTACAATATTTGAATCCTATTTATTTACGAATAGAATAGTTTCGGCTTTCGCCATTATGAACTGTATATTGAAATGTAAGACATGCGACTCCAGTATATATAGGCAAAGAATCTGACTAACAAAATGACAGCAATGAAAATATAATGGGAGATATAAATATTTGTATGGTTCGAGAGGCAACTTTTAATGCCGGGAGCGACCGATTCTGGGCAACATTATTGGAGATATATTTGTTAAATTTATTTTATCCTTCAGGAATATTAAAGTTTTGATTGATTTGACAATCCTCCTATCTATACAATTGTTGGAATTATAAATAATTTTGGCTTGGATGAATTCGATTATATGGTCATAATTTTGCATATGAGCGAAGAAACTGGAGTAAACGGAGCCTATCCTGATATTTGCGCAGTGTTCTTTGATCATCTTACCAAAGTGACCCGACTCTCCAATGTAGGAGGTCACAATCTTTACAGAGGATTAAATATACACCTGCGTCCTGGTTGGTGAGACGCAGTCTGGTCAAAGACTTTTGGATGGTATGTGTGTATTTTAATGTTATATATATATATATATATATATATATATATATATATATATATATATATATATATATATATATATATATATATATATATATATATATATATATATATATATATATATATATATATATATATATATATATATATATATATATATATATATATATATATATATATATATATATATATATATATATATATATATATATATATTTGGTTGTACCACGTAGGGAAAAAGAGAGATTGATTGAAGCTAGTACTTTCGTTATCTTAATAACATTTTCAAACTCACAATGGTTTATGAAATAGAGAGACTCTGTATTTATACAAAGCAATGTTTTCCCTATAAGGTCAGATTTTTTTATGAGCTTTGATAAGTTTGATTTGAGGAAGAAAGATAGGACTGGATCTAAAAAAAACAAACCGGGGCTAATATTTACATTTCTCTCCTTTGTGCTGAAAATTAGGAAAGTTTCAAAGATATTTCTACTAATAAAATCATTTACATGCATTATGATCTCTGCTTTTGACCAGTTAATTAGTGACCCCTCTTAAGCCTGTGGATGGCCAAAACATTATTTGTATATCCCTTAGATACTGCATTTTGATGTTGCTTAATTCTTACAGAGATAGTTTTAGAAGTTTGACCTACATAGAATAAATTACAATTCAAACAGGGTATAATATATATTACATTATTATCGTTCCTTGAGCTGTGTTTTATTAACATATTTTTAAATGTATAATTGTATTTAAAAGTTATATTTATATTAAGTTGTTTTAACATTGGTACTGCATACAAGAAATTATCATGGTGAGGTAAAAGTAATATGTTGTGTAAAGGATCTGTTTTCCCTATCTTGCAGTTATAGAATGCTGTTTTAGCTTTATCCATGCAGTTTCCCCCCAAATATTTCGGGTAACACAGATTGAAGGCAATCTCTTGAATTTTTGTAAATTCCTGGGAAAACATTGCTTTGTATAAATACAGTGCCTCTCTTTTTCTTAAGCCATTGTGAGTTTGAAAATGTTATTATGATAACGAAAGTACTAGCTCTCATGAAAGCCTGTGACCTGGACAGTGATAAGGATGTGGTCCATCTTGTACGTGCTGCAAAGACCGTGCGCTGCCCTATGGTTGAAGAAACTAAACCCTTCAACTGATTCCCTGAAGGATGTAAAGAAGAATCTGTTCCATCACTGGTGCTTGCCCTGGTGAGCATGGTACTGGAGAGTCCCAACATTAAGGATCAGATGGCATTCGAAACCCCTGTAGTACTTGCCATTGCCCAGATGATGAAGTTTAACTGCATCAAGCACAACCGGGCACATCGCACCACAGCAACTCTAACTGCCAGGCACAGTGTTGCACAGGAGACCCCAGTTCCCACAAACTTAGGGATGATGTTGTACGCTCACACACGAAAGAGGGAATTAATAGACAGGTTTTCACACCTGAGCATGAGCATCTCCTATGACCGCGTTCTCCAGCTCTCAGCTCAGCTGGGAAACAATGCCTTTCAACAGTTTTACAGAGAACAAATGGTGTGTCTCTCAAATATGCGCAGCAATGTCTTTACAACGTCAGCCGTAGACAATATCGACTACAATCGTAGTTCAATGACAGCGAAAAATTCCTTCCATGGTACACCCACCTCTCTCATCCAGTACCCCTCCTTCACTGGCGAAGGAATGGACCGAAGCATTGTAATCGATGGTGGATCACGAAATGATTGCTCAAAGATGGTTGGAGACTTGCCACACTACTATAATTATGTGCCCCCAGTCACTACCCTCCTTAAGAACCTCTCTGTTTCTGCTAGTGAACTGGTGTCCTTGACCAGAGACGGCTCGAAGAAGCAGACTGAGGAAGAATATCTGTGGCTAGATCATGCAAGGCGGGTCATAGGGGACAATACTGGGACAGACGAGAACATATCGTGGTCAGCATTTCATGCAAGTCGCCAGCCACCGTTAGCTCGAACCATCTGCCCCACCACCCTGCTTCCAATGTTCCTCGACAGTACCGACACAGTGATCATGATTCGGCACTCCAGGGATGTGGCAAAGAAATCTGTAGAACATGTGAATCCTGGCATAAATACCTGCCGTCACCTTGGACCATCCACTGTTTGCCTTAGCAAAGCAGATTCAGTAGAAGTGACCAGAGAAGTATGGTGAAGATAAGATGGTAGTGATGCTCGGCGGGCTCCACATCGAGATGACCGCCATGAAGACGCTGGGCGACTGGCTGCAAGGAAGTGAATGGGTAGAAGCCCGGTGCAAGCCCAGATTACAACGCCGGGGACACCCGACTCCTTCTTCCGAGTTGCCCACGTCACCCGCACAAGAAGATCTCATCAAATCACTGCAGCGGCACTGCACATCTTCCAACACAATGCGTATGAACGCCACTGTGTGACATATTTTGATAATGCAGAAGATCTGCCTGAGTTCGAAGACTGGTATCACCAGAGAGGAGAAGACATTCCTAACTTTCAGTACTGGGTAATTGTGCTGAAACTAGAGATGTTGCTACTGGTATCCGTGCGTTCTCTGCAGCAGGCTTCATTCAGGATGTACCTTGATGCCGTGACGGAACTAGCCCCATGGTTCCATGCCTTAGACGACACACACAATGCCAGGTGGGTCCCTGTTCACCTGGGGGTCATGGTTGCGCTACAAATGAGGAACCCAGATGTAGCCAGAGAATTTATGGCTGTAAACTTCACTGTACGATAGACGAAGAACGTGTACTTTGCGATCGCAATCGACGAGGCACATTAACAGAATAACGCATGCATCAAAAGAGATGGTGGAGCAGTCGGCCTTACTGACAACCCAAGTGCCCTGCGGCGTTGGATGATTGCTGGACCAGAAGTTGCCAGAGACATAGAAGAGTTCCAAGATGGCCATCAACACTGGGGGAGGCAAGAGGACACTCGTCGTCGAGATACTAAGTGTGCAGACATCTTTCGCTAAGGATGTCCGCGCCCTTGTCAGCGTCATGGAAGATCTTTGCTTACCTTTTAGGAAGAGGGCATGGATCTGATTGTCATTGAAAAAAAGTAAATTGCAGGTCCTTCAACAGTTGAGACTTTCAGGAATGTGAAAAAGATTAGCCAAGAGCAGTTCAAAGCTTTTACCAGAGACTGCCTAGTGGAAAGGACGAAGCTAATTGATGCTGCAATATGTCGGAAAAAGCTAAAGGTGTTCAGCAATTCTACCCCGAGAAGTGTGAGCAAAGAGAAACAGCAGTTGGTCTCTCTCACGAACGACATGGCACTTTTCTCACGGCTATACATTAGTTTCCATACGAGGGCTGGAAACCTTGAAGAATTCTTTCGTCATGAGAATAAAGTCTGTCCTCCAGCTCTCTCCGATGGAAAAAGTCTCCGTCTAGGTACGAAAAGTGATCTGGAATGCTTTGAAGAGTTTTCCAATGCCCAATCAGAGGCTCCTAATGCCACATGCTTAGTTCCAGACGGGGCAGTCATTGTCCAGATGTTGGAGCCTTCTGTAGCTAAGAACTTTGATGAGTATGCCCAGAATGTCTTCATACTGTATCTGTCAAGAAAGCTTTAGACTGTGTCACGCCTTGACTTCGTCTATGGCCGCGACATTGCTGATTCTTTGAAAGGCAGAGCAAGATCAAAATGTGGAAAAGGAGTGCGTAGACGCGTTGTCGGAGCAGCAGTTATGCCTGGAAACTAGCATAACTTCCTCCGAGTGGACACCAACAACACCGAGCTGTTCAAGTTCCTATCAGAAGCTGTCTTCAACTAGTTTGACCAGGATGATAAGCAGCTCGTTATAACTAGTGGAGATGCAGCCCTGATTAAGCCACCGCTGCAAGACCTGGACTTGCTGGCCCCATACAACCACGAAGAAGCTGACACTCGAATGTTGTTTCATGCATCCCATGCAACCAACCATGGTTACCACAAGATGCTGCTCAAAACAATTGTCACCGATATAGTTATGTTGGCTATATCAGTGGCGCAGGGACTGCAACCAGAAGATAAACTGTGGCTAGCATTTGGCACTGGGAACAATTTTAGGTACCTGGCAGCCCACGAATAGCAGCTGGCCTAGAACCAGAGAAGACACAGTCTCTCCCTATGTTTCACGTTCTGACTGTGTGCGACACTGTATCTAGCTTTGCTGGACATGATAAGAAGACTGCCTGGACAATCTGAACCGTTCTAACAGAACTAACAGATGCACTGCTGAAGCTATCCTCTGCACCAAGTGTCACAGTACTAGACGATGTCATATCCAATAGCGAGCAGTTCATCATATTGCTCTATGACAGAACCACCACATGCAAGGACATTGACAAGGCCCGGATGAAACTCTTCGCGAAAAACAACAACATGCAGCTGATTCCGCCAACCCAGGCAGCTATGCAGGAGCATGTAAGGAGGGCTGCATACCAAGGAGGTCATGTGTAGGGTCAAACACTGTTACCCACCTCAGAGCTGCCTCCTCCATCCAGCTGGGTCTGGTTCAAGAATGACGACGGAGTGTACGAACAACACTGGACAAAGTTACCCGAAGCAGCCCACGTTTGCAATGAGCTAGTAGTGCGCAAGTGCAAGAAGAGATGTCTGAAGCGTTGCAAGTTCAAAAAGGCCTTACTTGAATGCACAGCTTTGTGTGAGTGTGAGGAAGAGTGCTCTCAAAATTGATTAGCGGCCATTTTGATTGAGTCACAGTCATTTTGATTATAAGTTGCAGCTATTTTGATTATGTTTTCGTATATTCAGCTTATAATAAATGTTCAGACCGTGTTATATTAATTATCATATTAACGACTTTTAATAAGGGAGATTGTAAAATTATAGTAACCACTAGCGGCCATTTTGAAAAATGGCTGCCACAGCCATCAAAGAGTGAATTTGAGATGGCCCAATATCCAAATCTGTTTATAATAGGATAGTCTACTAGTGTACCAAATTTGGTGCTTCCCTCACAAAATGCACAGTTGGCATGCTAACCTGCCCCACTATATGGACTAAAAATCTTAGAAGCCATTATAATCAATGAAGGAAAGCTAACCCTCTACACTCAAGTTACAAGTTGGTATCGAACATAAAATTGTTTTAAAAATTCCATGTTCTTGATTGCCCTGTTCCCTTTGACCTTACGTTCAAGTTTGGACTAATAAATACTCCTTCAAAACTTTCCATCTTTCCTGTCTCCTTTCCCATCGATCCTGTTCCTACTCACATCGATCCCGTCTCTTTTCCTATCGACTCTGTCTCCACCGTTTTCGATCCTGCCTCTGCTCCTACTGATCCTTTCTCCTCTCAAATCGAATACATCTCTTCTTCCATCGATCATAACCCTCTTTCTGTAAATCCTACCTGTAATACTATCAGTCTTTCCCCTCTTTTTGATATTACTCCTCACTTAGATCCTCCCCTGCCCCATCCTACCCCGTCTCAGCCATATCTCAATCCTCCTACCTCAGTCCCTATCGCTCCTTATGCTCATCTTATTCCTATTTCTGCTCACACCCTCCCCTCTACCACCTCAACCCTGCTTTCAGACACTATCTCCACTACACCCCACACATACTACTATCCCCACCCACTTCGGCAGCTGCAGACCTCTCGGCGGAGGCTAGTAGTCTGTCGGGGTAAGCCACCGACAGTATGCACACACACTCAACCAGCGTCCCGCTGCGAACGGTGTGAGGCAGATAGTCTTCAACGAAAGACTATTTGCCCTACTTGAAGGACATGCAAACGAACGCCCGCCGCAATACCCAACACCCGCACATACGCAAGCCAAACACAACCCCCTAACCCTCACCACCTCTTCTGTTCCTCACACCAACTCCTTCCCAATGGCCTCTATCACCCCCCTTCCTTGGCCTCATCACTCAAAATCCTAACACAACACCATCCACACTAAATCTAATCGAGACAGTTACATTACAAACACTTCCACCATTTGCATAAGCGATGGCAGAAGCCTCACAGCCTGAACGTAAGGTCATGAGGAAGAAAACCACCGTCCTTTACGCTGTAACTCCAAACTGCGGCAGTCTACCACATGACATATCTAATTAACACGCACACAAGACCTGCCCGTCCCAACAACACGTGCGACACAACTTCCGAGGACAACACACAAACCAACTAATACACACACTCTATCACAGCATGACGAAGTAGTCTCCCAAGGTACGTGCACCTCCCTACCACATCTTGTCTTCCCATCGCCCCAGTCGAGCTCATACCCCTAACGCAGACCTCGCATCGGTGTATAGCCACCGACCTATTTACTCCTTCTATCCATTCTTAAGTTTTTCCGAATCGCTCCATCTGACTAAACGATCATTTGTGATCCCACGGCGATCACTTTCTTTTACTTTCTATACAGACTTAACATATCTCGAGTTGAATTTCTCATTCTATTCTTACCATACTTTCATCAGCAAAGGAGGAAAAGGACAGCTAATCTACTCTGAACATGATCGCGCAAGATCGAAAGCTCAAAAATTAAAGTTTCGTTTTTACCAAACAAAGTAACTTGAAAAAAGAGAGATGAACTTAGGATAAATAATTTACAAACAAGATAGAGAAAAGAAAATAATAAGGAAAGTAAAAGTTGCCAAATAAAATTAATTAAGGCTAAATATACAATGGTCTTCAGCAATATATATATATATATATATATATATATATATATATATATATATATATATATATATATATATATATAATTAGGTAAAAGGCCATGTTGTATGCATGTACTATTGAAGTTCACAGCTGTAGCAGCGTTATTAATATGTGACTTGTATTTTCTTAATATTTCTTCAGCCGGAAACCATACTCCCGACATCTCAGCGCTCCAAGTTTACCGTCGTTAAAAGAAGCACGTTTTCAAACTTTCATTTTCCTTTGCCTCCTTTGCCAGAAAACTAGATCGGAGCCTACTAAGCTCTTAATCAAGCAGTGTTCCTATTACTCTAAATTAGTTCCACCTTGCTCTGCCCTACCTAAAAAAAAATGTCTAAACAGGGCCCACTTACCGGTCCTGTCCACTCCGCCCACAACCGGAGCCCCCTTCTTCGCGCACCTTATAGGGATTCCTTCCAAGGTTCGGATACGACAGAAACCGGTGGTCTCTACAAGCCTCGACTGGCAGAGAAGTTACCAGGAACAAGGTGTGTTGTTGTCGTATGGAGAGAAGCAAATTCCAAGGCGAAAATCGTCGCCTTCCGACGAGGGATCCTCCCGCGCACGCGAGCGCACGAGTATACGTCCACGACTCTTCAAACGGGGGCAGTGACGTCAGCGATCTTGGCAAGTAGATGATTAATTCGCCTACGTAAAAGTCTCGAGGTTGAAGTGTTGAAAAGAAGGACTTCGTAAGATCTCTTGGTAAGTCTGGAGTATCTCTATTTAGAGTGAAGCGCAGTCGACAAATAGTCAGACTATGAACTATGAACGATCTTAGCTCTGAGCTCTGTTTATGTATTGTTATGTTACTTGTTTTTACTTTCCTTACTTTGTTTCTCTTTCGCTTGTTGTTATGATTTTTTTCGCTATTTCACAGTTTCACTTTTTTCACTTGTTTTACTATTAACTTTCACTTCACTATCATTTTTGCTAAACTTTTTAATACTATAGTTAGCTTATTACACTTTTAGTTTACTGTGTTCGTTTTATTTCTCTTTTACTGTTAACTTTCACTTCACTATCATTTAGGGTTAAACTTTTTAATATTTTTCACTTATTTCACTTTTAGTTCATTTTGTTCGTATTATTTTTGCTTAGATTTTGATCTGTGTTGTCTTCTTAGTCGGCTGTTTCTTCCTATTTTAGGGTATCAATCTGGTGTCTCGGTTGGATTTGTATATAGTCGAGTAAATATCTTCATCGTTATTCTTGTTCCTTCTCTCCTTTTGAATATTTACTTAGGTAAACATGGGCACCTCCTCGATTCTCAGCTGTTGTCTGCCGCTGGGAAATCGAGTGTTAAAGGGGACTCCAGCGCTGGTGTTCGTGTGCTCTGCAAATATCGGAGGTAATCGAATATCTTCCTCCATATTTTCTCTGCTCTGTTCCTGATGTTGATGTTTAGCATTTCTAATCCTGCTTTTTAGTGCAGATCCTGTAGTTTTCTTCTCTCTCTCCTACGGGTGTTGGTGATTAGGGAGAGAGCTTTATTTTGTATTCTCTGGAGTTCCATTTTTTGGTCCTTGTTTCACCGTTGATAGGGGTTGGCGGGTATAGTAGTACCTCTCTTCCCAGTGCAAGATAGAATTGTTCTTGCCCTCCATTTTATATTGTTTGTAGCCTCCTTTTGTTATTCTGAGTCCTAGCACTTTGCCCTCACTATGATATCTGTAGTTCTGATCTTCAACTAAAATTTCAGCTGTTTTGTTCCTGGAGATTGGGATTATTGTTCGTCCTTATCTTCCAATCTCTTTCGTAGTTGTTGATGTTGCTGATTGATAGAAAAGCGGAAATGAAAAGTAAAATGAAAGACAGGTCCCTGGTGATAGAGCATTTCCGGCTTTCTTTGCGTTTTAAAATATATTTTTTGTTATATATATATATATATATATATATATATATATATATATATATATATATATATATATATATATATATATATATATATATATATATATATATATATATATATATATATATATATATATATATATATATATATATATATATATATATATATATATATATATATATATATATATATATATATATATATATATATATAAATATATATAAAAGGCATTCAAGCCTTTGTAGCAGCGGATTTTTTTATCCCTACTGCTTTTGGTGAAGACTTTTTATCTTCTTATCTGGGTTGTTTACACCATGATTTTCAATTATTTATTATTTTGTATATTTTGTACTTTTTGCTGTTTTTGATATTTTTGGCGAGTTAATCGTGCTAAAATTTGGGGGGGAATTTAAAAAATTAACACTTGACTAATTTAGTGAAAATCGATTTTGTTTGGCTTTGTGTTGGTTGGGAATTGTGATAATCTAAGTAAACCTTGGATCTACGTCGTCGTCAATGAGTAGTCTGCTGCTTTATAAAGGTTTTGCGCGTCCTATGTCATCAAAGTCCATGTGTTCGAGCACAAACCAGGGAGGGAAGTGCTGGTGTACTTTGTCCCAGATATTGATTGCTCTCAGGTGAAGCTCTACGTTTATGGGGCTTATCCCCAGTTCACCATGGAGCTCACTCTGACTTATCCGCTCTATCCTTCGGATTTTCATTATAATACAGACCGCCTTATTTTGGACCTTTTGCAGTTTAAGGACTTTAGTCTTGGGAATCGCGTTTATAGGGACCGGCAGATACAGGAGTTTTGATCGAATGCATGCGTTACAGATCTTTAGTTTATTGGCGTACTCAGGTTTAGAAACTTGAAAAGTTCCACCAAGTCCCTCCGTTCGATGTAATTTTATCTACATGACTCCCATATCCATAAGTCGTAATACGGAGTTCCAGAACTGTGCCCTCCGTGCAGTATGGAATGCGCGCACCTCCCACACGAATATCTGCGAGAGTCCTTCGGAATAGTGGAATTACAAGGAACTTTGGGGGCATTGGTAGATATCTTCTTTCTTCTCTCGATGTTTTCGATTTCTACCGCCGTACTCTGTGCCATGTAAATCACATTGCGATAAGGTGTGGTACAGATCATGGTTATATCGTTTGCAGGTTGGACGTATAACGAGTCTTCAGTCAGAGGTTGGGGAAGGTCGATGGTGTATATGTTGTATAGCAAGGGGCTTATACACCCGCCTTATGGCACTCCCACCTCTAACTCGAACTCGAACTCGGGGCCATTGAAGTCTTTAATGTTTAGAAACACCCTCCTCTCCATCATTACATAGTCGCATAAAATCCTTTCAAGTATGGGATTAAGGCCCAGTTGTAAGTTTTTGTATTGTAGGTCTCTCCTCCATACTTTGTCAAAGGTTTTTTTGACGTCGCGGAGTACTAGATTTGCGTGGCGTCTTTCGGCTTTTACCTCTGCCAATTTCTTAGTGATCACGGCTAGCGCCGTTTCCATTCCTCGCCCTCTTCGGAAGCCATGTTATTGGTTGTTATAAGAATTATTCTCCTCGAGGAGCATATTCACCCTGTTGGCCAATATCTTTTTCAAGACTTTCCCTGCAAATTTTAAAAGAGATATAGGCCTGAAGTTAGTTGGACTGTCTGGTGGCTTACCGGCCTTGGGAATGAATATCATTTTTGTACCTTCCAGTGGTAAGGGAAGTAACCCACGTTCAGGCACGCATTCATGATATTCATGAGCCCCAATAAGATGTTAGGCGGGGCTCAAATAAAATTCTCCCTTGTCAGTCCTGTACGCCCTGGTGCTCGTTGACGAAAGGATTTTAAGTTTTTGGAGAGTTCTTCCGCAGTAATTCTACCGCTGAGTCCCTGCATGTCCCTTTCCTGCGATACATAATGGGGAAGATGGGTTCTGTGTTTCTGGTCGTTCAAGTCGTTTATTATTCCGTCTTCGAAGTCTAAATCAAAGTTATCATTCTTTTTCGGGGATATCTTGAATATAGGTGCCAAGAATAGTCTGAATTCCTCTTCGATTTCTTCCGCGTCCGTAATTTCGGTATTGTCACGTGTAAGTCTTATAGTCTTTTGTGTCTGTCCGCCTCTTAGTCTTTTTACTGTCTGCCAGAATGTACGTGAATCGTTTTCTATATTTAGTCCGTATATCAAATTGTTCCAAAGTACATTCTGTTGGTCCTTAATATGAGTCATTAATTTGTCGCGTATTTGTCGTGTTCGTCTTTTCGTAGTGATGTTAGGGCCAGTGATGTTTACTTCATTGATCTGTTCATCGTATTCTCTTGCGAGGGATTTCATTCTAGGAGTACAAGAAGCGGCAGGAAGAGTTTTATATTGACCTCGGGGAATGGATTCCTTATTGGTTTTTAATAAATTATCATTAATTTTATTTAACTCCTCATCAATTTCTTCTCGAGGGGCATTAGTTAAGGGGTTAGGGTTGTAATTTTCGACGAGTCGTATAAGTATCCCAGTTGGCTCGAGCGTAGCTCTTGCGTTCTGGGATAGGGACTTGAATGGTGAAGGTTGAGATTTTAATAAGGAGGGCCTGGTGGTCGCTGGGGATAGGAGGGCCCAGTTCAATGAAGTAATGTTTGATGGAATACAGTGCTAGTGAGCACTATGTCTGGTTTTGTGGCTGCTCTGTGCGTAATGTATGTGGAGAAGTTTGGTCCAATTCCTGTCATAATTTGGTTTTCAATAAATGTCTCAAGATTCCTGCCTGCTGGGTTGGTCGACGTGTAATCTAAGGCAACACTCCTCGCATTGAGTTCGCCGGCAAAAAGAACGGTTTTGCCGTGACCACAAAGTGGCAGGTATGACTCATCGAGTCCACTTATTGATCTGAAGTCAAGACCTCTTTTTACAGCTATCGTGCATCCGTCTGTGTCATTCATCCCATGTTCTGAGATAAATATAACGTCTGGGTCCCATTGTCGTATTACGTTACCGTATAGTATGTTTTTATTCATCCAGCTGTCTTAGTTAAAATGTAATATTTTTAATGTCTCCATTGTCTTGTTCACTAAAGATTCCTGTTTGTGGTCGTGTTATTTTTTTTACTTTTTCTCTTATGAGCTTAGGTCCTTGTGAAGTGTTTGGTGGTTTGATTGTTTTACCTGTACGTTTTTTTTTTAATTCGCCGTCCGTTAGAATAATAAAGGTTTCGGGTGCCAGTTTGATCAAACCTTGGAGTAAAGCCTCCTTGACTTGTTTTTCGCTGTAGTCCTCCGAGGTGATTTCCCATTTGTATCTTCCGGATATTACTCCTTCTGATACATCAAGGACATCCATCTCCTTAGGAAAAGGGGACCTTTCGGCAGCGAATACCTTCAACTCCAACTCTGTGTGTGTGTGATTGAGTTTGTTTGTTGTGCAATTTGTGTGTTGTTCTGTTTTTCAGTGCGTGTTTTTGCCTCCTTTGCTGCCTGAGCCTGAATCCTAAGATCCCTGGTGAGAGCTGGGGTGCTGCTGGGGGTGGGGAGCTTCTGGCAGCTAGTCTCGCACTAGGGTTTGAGACTAACCTTAAGAATCTCAACTGACCGTGGGTTTGGGGGAAACCACATCTTCTCTATTCCATTATGCGTCAGCATTCGATTAAGTTCATGCGCAAAGCACCCCGGGGAGGAGAGATTTGCAATGTGAGCATAATAGATGCAACGCATGATTTTTGTCGAGTTCTCGTTCTCGACGTAGAGATATGTTGGATTTTCCTTAGACTCCGCAACAGCAGCTTTAGCAACCTTGGGTAGGTACTGTTCACCTTGTTTTCTTCTTCCTGTCTCTTTTGGTTAGCTTTTTTCTTTAATAGCTCTTTTTTGACCGGTCAAGCCATGGAGAGCGTCTTATGTTCTCCTGCACAGTTCAGGCACTTCATAGATGTGCTAGTACAGCTTCTCTAAGAACGTGCATATGAGGAGCAAATAGAGCACTAAAGAACGTTCCCCCTGGGGCAGATGGCCGTGGTGTGCTCCTCGTACTTGTAGCACTTGAAACACATCTGGAGATCGATAAACTCCTCACGTTCGATATGCTCAGGTCAGACACGGACGTTAAAGAGGAGCATACCTCCCTCCGTAGCCTTCACCGCCATTGCCGTATCACAAAATACTATTTTGAATACGTGTGTGTATTCCTTAAATTTTATGATTTCAGATACCTTCGCCCAGGTGTGTTTTTTTTCCACCTCCGCATGAATCTCTTCAATGGTGTGCCCCCCAACCCATGGATCGAGGCGGCGAAGGATACTGCTGCAGCGAGTCTTTATTTGTGGCGGTGTATGTGGTTTTAAGTTTAGCGTTTCTAGGCATTCTGCTGCTTTAGGAGAGGTAAGTGTTTCGCAATCACTCTCCTTTGAGCAAATAGCCGCGTAACCATTATGAGTATCGATTAGTCTCACGAGCGCAATTTCAAGATCCCCATAAATTTTAGAGTAAACCCTCCTCCGATCAGGCTTGAGGCCATCGGAGAGGGTTTTCAACGGTATTCGCCGGGGCTCCCTCATTAATCCTTCCATATCCTCATATGTAAGGATTGGAAAAAATAAACTTTAACGCAAATTTCCCACGGAGTAATTGTGTGTGTTTGTATGTGTGCGTGTGTATAGTTTGAGAGAGACTTTATCACCAGGTTTTAGAGAAAAATAGAGTTTCCAGGAAAGGTGTCCCAGTCCCCCCAAAATATAACTTTCAAATGGCACTTTACCTTCCGTGTCGGGCGCTTTTCGAATGCCGACAGGGTGCTGTCCGACCAAGGAGAATCGTTGAAGAGCTGGGAAGGGGAGGGAAGAAACAAGTTCACTCCTCGCCACGGGCGCACGAAAGCGAGTGAAATTTTTCAAAATTTTAATGCAAAGAAAAAAAATTCGTAAATGAATTTCTTAGTAGCACTACCAAAACTTATCCAAAAGGATTCACTAAACGCGCGTTACTAACGCACAAATCTCAGTGCGGTCATTCGCGAATGTTTTTGCTCGCCTCGAAGACCCCGCTAAAAAGATTGTAAGGAATATTAAGAAAATACAATACAAGTTAAAATAAATAACACTGCCATAGCTGTAGACTTCAATAGTATATATATATACCTATATATATATATATATATATATATATATATATATATATATATATATATATATATATATATATCCATATGGAGCTCGGCCGTGAAGCCTGCATTTAATATTGAGGATAGGTCAGAAGGAAATAAATTATTTATAAAATACTTCCTAAGAAAAATAAATTCATTATGGATTGATTGGTAAGTGGATGATAGCGAGAAACTTCTATGTATTAAAGTTTTTACTGTGGATATTTTATATCCGAAATCACAAAAACTAAAGTAGTTAAAACCTAGTCCTGTGAATGTTTTTTTTCGGTAAATGGTTGTTTGAATTTTTCGTTGGTCATTATCTCGGTTGATTAAAAGGTCAAGAAAGGGCATCTTATCATTTGACTCCACTTATGATAGAGTTTTAAAAAAGCTATTTGATAATCTCATTCACCCCCCTCAACCCTGCATAGAAGTTCCTAAAATGCCCATATATTTACTAATTTCAGAGATGGGTTTTTTAAACGATACTTTTAAAAGAAAAATCCAATTTATTTTTAAAAGATATTTTCCCCAAATCAACCCCAAAATAGTTTTTATAAACAAACTATCGATAGGAAGTTTCTTTAACAGTAAAGATCCTATCTCTTTGGAGTTCCGCAGTGATAATGTCTATTTATTTAAATGTCCCAGTTGTACTGGAGCCTCTTACATTGGTAGCACTGTTAGGTCTCTTGGAGCTAGGTTCTCTGCTCATATGGGGATTAGTTGGCGCGCAAACAGAATATTAAATAGAAAGGAAAAGTCATCTATTAGGGAACACACCATAAGCTGTAAAACTAACATTTCTATTGAGAATTTTAAAGTATTAACAACAACAAACATTGCCTAAGAACCCTCGAATCTCTATATATAAAACACTACAAACCTACACTCAATGAAGATTTAAGTGCAATATCATTATTAATTAACTAATTTTAACTACAGTTTGTTAGTTGGTTTGCCTTTTAATAAACCAAGCGTCAATGTAACCTATATATACTAGTTCCTTGTTAAACCCACCATTCACTCTCTAGGATGGATCCGCTTTAGTAAGTACCCAAATTTTCCGTTTTTATATTAAATGTTTTTAACTCTTACAGTCTTTACAAAATTAAAAACAAAGTTTAAATTTATTATCTTTAAATAATGCCAAGTCAATTTCTCTTATAGTTTGTAATTAATTTCTGCAATAATCCTTAAATTTATTAACTAATTTTTGAGTCAGTCTTAAAGCAAATTTAACTGTTGCCAAGTCATATTTAATTCAACTTGGAGTACTTTATACTGATATTTTGTAATTGGTCACCTTTAAAATAATGTCTTGTTGGCCTTTTCAAGTTTTCTTCATACATATTAACTTTGTAAACTTATTCTAGCCTGAAGATGAAAACTTGTAGTTTTCGAAACGTAGTGAAAAATTAAAAGATGCTACATCCGTTTCTCGTGGCTCTGGGATTTATCCTCAATATTATATATATATATATATATATATATATATATATATATATATATATATATATATATATATATATATATATATATATATATATATATATATATATGAAGGCAATGTCCCGCAGGAAAAAATGAAAAAGTGTTTCCAAGTACTTTCGAACTTTATTAAGTTCCTTATCAAGGATAACTACAAGAAATAGTATTATATTAGAGGTATATATACGAAAGAAAAGTATGAAAGACCGCCTCAAAAACAAGAAATCACCAATGAGGAAGAGGGAAGGGGGAAGGTAAAAAAACACATTAAGAATTACAAGAAGCAGGTAGTAAGGTCAAACTAAGTCGAAGGAAAGGGTGACAGATTCAAAGAAATCGAGATAGCCTAACGAGGGAGATTATAAGACACGATGAGCAAAAGGGGGGAAAATACAATTTACAAAACAGAGCAGTGACAATTAAAAAATAAAAAATAATAATAACAAAAAAATTAAAATAAAATAGAGGCCACATAACTAAAGGATGTATATACAAAAAAAACTAGGAACGAAAGACAATCTAATTTCTTTGAGTATTAATCTTTTAATTATAGCATCTATTTTATATAAACCAGGGCAAAGGTTAAAATTATCACATTGGCTTATAAATAAAGGGCCTTTCAACAAGGACGCTCGAGCTTTATCAGGCGATAGTGGCTATGCTGTTAAAGCGACATCTAGCAACTTCGCTGTGAACTGTTCAGTAGTACTTGACAAGTCACGATGGAAGGTTATAGCGTTGAATAGTGCGTGCAAATCATTAAATGTTATTATCAAAATCAGTGCTCCGTTCGACATACGTTCCGCGCATTACGTGATTTCTATCCTCGCCACAATCGTCATTCCGAGTCCACTGTTCGACGCTTGGTGGCCAAATTTGAGGCAAAAGGGTCGATCAACAATCAGTTAACATCCGTAGGTTGCCCAAACGCAATGTCTGCTGAAAACATCGCTGCCGTAAATGAGAGTGTACGGGAAAATCCGAGGCAGTCAATTTCTCTTCGTTAACAAGAACTTGGCATTTCTGCGGCTTCAGTTTGATGAATTATACGTAGGGACTTGGGTCTGCACCCGTAAAATATCAAACTTACCCAGGAAATTAAGGTAAGCGACCAAAGACAACGCCGTGTGTTCACTGATTGGGTTCTAGAGCAGTTGGAAGTTGCCCCAAATTTACCCCCCCAAAATCATCTTCAGTGACGAGGCCCATTTTTGGATGAATGGATTTGTTAACAAGCAAAATTGTCGGATCTGGGACGAAAACAATCCACATGAGATACACCAGCACCAATTGCATCCCAGCAAAGTCACTGTTTGGTGCGTATTTTCGTCTAACGGAATCATCGGTCTGTATTTTTTTGAGAACGAAGATGGGATTGCCATAACCGTCAACGGCGAGACCTACATATCGATGATAAGCAACTTCTTGTGGCCTTAACTGGATTATATACCTGATATGGATACTGACGACATGTGGTTCTATCAAGGTGGCGCTACGTGCCACACTGCGCACGCCACTTTAGACATTTTGCACCAGCGATTTCAGGGCAGGGTCATGTGGCGCATCGGCGCCGCCAACTGGACACCGAGATCATGCGATTTAACGCCATTAGACTACTTTCTTTGGGGCTATCTTAAATCGCAGATCTATTTGAATAATCCGCAAACAGTTGATTTCCTCAAAGTCAACATAACGAACACCATCCAGCAAATTCAGCCAGATTTATGCGACAAAATCATCGAAAATTGGGCCTCCCGAATACGTTCCACCAAGCGAAGCTGCGGCGGACATTTGAACGACGTCATATTCCATACTTAATGCCATAAAATGTACTTTCAAATTTAAAATAAATTGAGTGCATATATCACACACAACTTGTTTTATTTACATTTAAAGATTGATCGACCTTATTGAAAGACCCTTTATATATATATATATATATATATATATATATATATATATATATATATATATATATATATATATATATATCCAAAAAAGTACAGTAGGATACGTGTAACTATAGGAATAAAACCACAGTAATAGGACTAATTTTATATGCGAAACCAGGTTTCGACGGAAACATCCGTCATCGTCAGTCGCTTGTGGACAAGTGAAATACAGAATTTGCTTAACGTACATACACACAAATCAGTGGCGCTAAGTTGGAAGATGCGAGAATATAGCAGCATTTTTGAGCAACAGAAGTATGAATTTCATGCTTATTAAGTTATGAGTATTAGTATTGAATTGGCCGTCGGAAGTATTAAAGTTGGGAATTTCTTTTATAAGTGCCGATTCAATTAAGCGTCGATGTATATAATTGTGAGACTTATAAACAATTTTAGCATTAGCAATATCAATTTTCTGATTTTTATTGGACATATGTAGAAATAAACTTGAGGAGAGGCACTACGTCGCATATCGATATTTATGTTCATTCATTCGCCTGGAAAATCTGCTGCTTTCACCGATATATAATTCATTACATGATATTCATGGGATAAAATAATCTCCCTGTTCTTTATCGATCGATCTATTTTTGGATAGGCTATTTCTGATCCTATTCTCCTACTGAAAGGTAACATTGATGTTGTTGGTCAGTGCCAAATTTTTAAAATTGATTAACTGCGGGGAGTATGGAAAGGTAACATAATATTTGTCACGTCTGTTTTCCTTATAATTAGCTGGGGAGTAATATATGGTTTTGGCTTTATAGTGACACTTTTCTATGAACTAAAGGGGATAGTGCAGTTCAGTGAATGTTTGGATGATTGTATTAATTTCGTTTTGCAAGAAACAAGATCCACAAATGCGATATGCTATCAGGAAATGGAAGAAACTACAAACCTTTTAACGGATACATCGTGACACGAAAAATAATGAATATAGGCATTAGAATTAGTTGGTTTCCTGTAGATGGAACATACACAGCTTCTAGTATTTTCACACATTCCAATATTTTTAACCACCCAATAGATTTCCCCCAGGGCAAACTAATTTACCCGCGTAAATATTTTCACAAAAGAAAGGTAGTTGAATCCACCCTTATCAACGAAATCCCGAATTTCAATCTTTCGGATGGTCAATTCAAATGCAGCCCCTACATCAAATATCTAATCTTGGAAGATATCCTTAATGACCTCCAATTCACACCCCTGATTAGGAATTTTAGTCCTATATATATTTCATGTATAGTGTGAATGCATCTATTCTTATTTTACGACTGAAGATCACATGACAAACTCCATGCCGAAACTGGTTTCGTGAATAAAATACTACGCTCCTAAACAGTGGTTTTATTAATATATATGTGACTCGTTATTAACCTCAAGAATTTATATATATATATATATATATATATATATATATATATATATATATATATATATATATAAAGAGAGAGGGAGTGTGTGTCTATGTGTCTGAGTTGGTGATATGATATTGTTGATGATGATTATAGCTTAAATACAGCAAATTGCAATCATCCAAAGAGTAGAGAATCAGGGAGAGTAGGCGCAGGCAGAAAAATAAAATTAAATCCAGTGAAATGGGGATATAATCGTCATTTTCAACAATGATTTGCTGCGAACGCACTTTATTATACCTATTCAACAACAACTACTCTGCTTTAATTTAGCACTTCCTCCTCTTCTTCTTCCTTCTCATCATCATATCAAATCTCCGAAAACAAGTTCATATAAGACGAAAGTTGAATTTCCTACTTTGCATTTCCTTAAAGATAGAACAGCTCTACTTCATTACCACCTAGCGAGGGTCCAGCCACAAATCTCTTGAGCGAGTACTTTCTCACAAGCCCCAAACTTAATACGGATATTAATTCTGCATATTTTTAGGGTGAAGTTAAATTCCTAAACGAATTTGATATGTGACAACGAATGCGACGATGGTAAGTTGAAATAATATCCTGAAAAAACTATTTTAACGATTTCTATTATTTTGGGGTAATCAGAAATCGGTGGAATTAAACTGGAGTGGTAATTTCAATGTTCACCTCAAATGTAAATAACTTAGTATCTGCTCAGGCCAAAGAAAAGTAGGAAGGAGCAATTCATCGCAATTAAAGCATTTAGTGTGCATGTATATTACATATATTTATTCAAAAATATATACATACTTGCGATTCCGATCCTTATTTAACTGCAGGTCTCCACTGAGTTAGGTCTCATAATAATGGGCAAACCTGTGCTATAACCAGACGCAAATACACTCAAGCATCTATTTTTTTCACTCTCATAAAACCGACCTTCCCTTTATGCAAGGTATTTTTTTTCTATTTCACCAAACCTATCCCAGCATTTTTCCAATCACTTCACGCATCCGCCACCATAAAATTCAATGTGTTTTTCAATGTCCGCCCCCGCGAGAGAGTCCTCTATTTGTCGTTCAACTTCTATTCCTCGCTCCAGTGCCAGTCCCAGTGCCAACCATTACATCGCCCTCCAAGAAAGATGTCCATTCACGCGCACTGCGAGGCAATTCTAACTATGGATAGCCCTTGGAAATATAGACAAAGAGTGATCGTATTTATTTAACCAACCGCTCCTACAGCTTTAGTTTTTACTCCCACTACAACCCCTGGTTCCTTTAGTGAGTGCCGATCTCTCTTTAAGAAAAGAAATTCTTCGCATATTATTTTAATCGAAATCTTATAGTTTGGTAAAAGTGGGTTAAAATAATGACTAAAATTTGGAATGAAGAAGTACAACATTACAAACCAATCCTACAAACTACGCAAGGTTGATTCGGAATTTTTTTTTATTTATATCTAGTTTCCTACTATGGGAGTTAGAGATACTGCTTGCGAAAAACGATTTTATATAAGTAGGTAGCTACGTTACTTTGGTAGCCATAATTGAGTGGCGAAATAGAAATAAAAAATGGAATTAATAACACTTTATTCTAATATAGCTTTCAATTAATTATCCAAGATATTGTTGTGATTCCTAAAACTAAGCAATAATTGAATGCACTAAAAAAGATAGTATACAATTATCACAATAATTAATTCGAATTTTGGAATTAAAAGATAATGACGTAAGTGAAATATGACATTTAAAAAAGTGGAAAAAATTCTTACCGCGGCCATTTTGATTATAAGGTGATTATGGTATGATTCTTCGTTTCTGAAATTCTCTGGAAGAAAAGATTATAATGTAAATGCATATTTATCATTTAAGTCGCTACTTGTCGAAAACATTTTCCCCTTTGTTATTTTACTCGAGAGCCTATTTTATTTTGGGATTATGAAAGCAAAAGAACATCGACGAGACAACCAGAGATTTGAGAGTAAAATAACCTCTCTTCTAAATTCTAATTCCATCAGCTATTTCAAATTAGTATCCAGTCTCTTTGTAAGACAATGTGCATATGTATGTACATATATATGTATTATTAGCAATTGATATAATTTTCATTAATAAAACTAAATGTTCATTTAATATATGCCTTAATCCATTCCACTATATTTTAACTCAATGGTTCAGTCGTCTCGATCTTTCGTGCCACTGAATCAACCGCTGTTCTGATGAAAATCGTGAGGTCTCTGATAGTGCTGCAGGTTCCCACCCTAAACAATTGCACGCACAGGCGCCTCTTGACCCCCAAATTGGATCTAGAACTTCAGATACCCAGTTTGCGATCGAGCATGCGGCTCTCGCATCGGGTAAGTAAGTCATGAACGCGTTCACCGAAGATACTCTTTGGAGTGAAAGTCATGATTTTAACTCGGGAAATGTTTGGGGATCATATTTTTCGTTTTTTCAAAAAGTTATATGTAAAAATAGACCAAGAGCAAATTATGGGATATATATTTTTTATTTTTATTTTCAGTCAATTTTTTCTTTTTATTTTTGACAATATTTTAACTTTGGATTTTTTAAAAACAAAATAATGTTAAGAACAAAATAAATATGATTATTAAATGTTTGGGAGATTTTTTAAACAAGCAGAATTACAATGGGTGAAGTTCATAAAATTGATTAAAATTAGGCCTGGATGTTTTTTTATGTTTTCGTATATTCGAAAGTTTTATCGACGTTCTTTTTAAAATAGATCTTTTTCCTTTTAATCTTTAGCTGGAGGAAATACCTAAAGGACTAAAAACGAGTAAAGCAAAATGAAATTAATAGAGCAAATTTAGATGAAAAAAAAACTGAGTCCTGAGGATTGTTTTTTCCGCGTTTCAAAAGAATTCCGATACAGTTTTTTTTCTTGCCTTTACGCCTAGAAAATAAGTGTGGCTCTGAAAAAAGATAGATTAAGAGTAAATTACACTGGCCAACAAATTTGAACTTTTTTTTAATCTTTTAGAGACCTGAGCAAACTTTTTTCATGGCATTTTTCTCGCTGATTTCAAATCTGACTTTAGTTTTTCTTTCGCACATCAGGTTTTCGAGATATTCGAAAATGCTTTATGACCACCGTCGCTGATTTCTTTGCCGAAACTGGTGATATATGGTTGCATAGCGCCATTGCAGCAAAAAAATTGCCTTCTGTATATCTCCATGTGCATTGAGAAGTTGAACTGACACAAAATGATGCATTTAACATATAGAAACTAGAATTTATCATTCTCTTTATTCCACAAGCATCATAAAGTTAATGGTACTTATATTGCATGTATAAGAATGGTAAACAATGATTGAAGGGCTAATAAATCAAAACTCGAATTCCTAAACGTTGTGCATCGGATTTACGTTTGAATTTTTTCTCAGGATTATCACGATACAACATCCAACAATGATCTCCCATCATGCTCTCATTCAAAATCCTTGATAGCGAGTTGTCATGGTCTTAATATCCTGGTGGAAACGTTCACCTTGCTCGTCACTTACGGCTCCAAGATTTTCTGGGAAAAAGTCTAGGTGCGAATGCAGGAAATGGATTTTAAGTGACATACGGCATCCCCATTTATTTATAAGATTGAAGAAGGTTTTCCACGCCATCTCTGTATGCAGGTAACTTGTTGATGCCCATAAAGTTTGCCCATAACCACTTGAAGGCTAGCCATGCACTTAGTTCAAGAGGAGTGAGGGTCTTCTCGAAGTGGGTCTGTTAAAACCTCCCTGATTTGTGGTTCCAAAAATATGCCTTCTTTTAGTTTTGCCGCGCTTAGTTGTGGAATTTTTTGCACAGATATTGGAATCCCTGAGAATTGTCCTTAGCCATTGCTTTCACGAAGTTTTTCATTATACCTAGTTTCAAATGAAGAGGTAGCAGATATATTTTCTGAGGCTCTACCTGGGGGACAGACTGAACACTGCTTATTCCAGGCACATATATAGATTGAAGTGTCCAGTCACGCTTGTCATAATGTTTTGCAGTGGCACGGCTATCCCACCGGCACATGAAGCAACAGTACTTCGTGAATCCTTCTTGCATACCCATTAGCATGCCTATGACTTTTAGATAAACACAGATGTACCACTGATGGGCTTGGTAGTTTATGGCTTTAAGAAGAATATCCGTATTGCCATATGTCTCGTTAAGGTAGACAGAATGGCCAATAGGAATGGAAGGCTTTAGATTACCAAGAGGACAGCTTTCAAACTTGGCTTGGAAGCATAAATAAAGAGACGCCTCATATGTCTGTGACAAGGCTTCGAACAATCCATTTATATCATGGCAATAGCATAGAGGTCCATTAACAGTGAAGAATGAAGTTAAATCACAATTACGCTTTCTAAAGTAACTCACATGCATATTTTTCTCGAGTAAAAATTTTTCCTGTAGTGGAGATGCTAGAAGTTCTGCTTTCTCCTTAGACAGGGACATATCTCTCACAAGATCATTCAAATCTTCCTGAGTAAAGAACTTTGGCTCAGAGTTAGCATCCTCATATTCAACATCCGCATCTAATGTGCATGCACCTTCAGTGCTGCTATCATCACTGATATCATCAGGTACGAGGCCATCATCAGGTGGAACTGGAATTGGCAAAGATACATCATGTGGAACTGATCTTCACGCCGAATCCATGGTTGGATAAACAATTTGGTGCTTGTTCTTTGCCACGTAATCCATTAGAGAAGGAAGTACAAATTTGGTGTGGTGCCCATGCTTTATCTTGGTCACCCAGAGGGCAACGGAAGTAGAATTTGTATATTTTCCTTTATATCATTTGTGATAGTACCCTGCTGAGATTTTGTTGTAAAATGCCCACATACAAGGCAGAATTTATCTGGATGATTTTTGCATTCTCGAGGCATTGTTACTGTTTTGTGGAAATATTTGGAAGCCTCTTATGATCAACGCAGAAGGAGCATCTTAGAATATGCCCATCTCATGAGGAACCTGAAAGCATAAAACAGAATATAAATAATTGCGCCAAATATGCATGCGGGTTACAAATGTAAATAAATTCTTCTCTATACCCCTTTAACCAGCAAGAACTCACGAAGCATCTAGTTTGCTCATCTTAGCAGTACAATAATGATGCATGCAATAGAGCAATACCAGTAATATACTACATTTTATAATCGCAGGCGGCCATTTTGAATTTTTGGCATATCTTAAAAACGGTACGTGCGAGAGCAAAACCGAAGGTAGATTCAGATTCAACATGGAAAATGCTTTTATAAAAGTATAGTAAGGTCTCTGATGAAAAATTTGTGTTGACCAGTGTTATTAAGAGACCAGGAAATGGCTTCGCCACTCTCCCCTCTACGGGGGAAACTTGCGCTTCACTGCTAAGATTAAAATTTAAAATCTATAAAAAAGCAGCCAGGGTTAAAATTTTATAAATTTTCTGAACTCTAAACAAAATTTCCCCACTTTCAAAATATCACATTGTTAAAATATAGAGTTATAGATAGAATATAATAGAAGATATATAAAAATAAATTTTCGATACTTATATTTATTTCTGAGCTTCACTATTTTGTTTTTTGATATTATGAAAGAATTATTAGATATAACTTTGATGAAAAAAAACATAAGTCATAACCAAACTAAGATGAAATTATTATTCAAATACTCAAAAAAATCCCCTTCTTAAATTATAGTTAGTGATGATGATGATGATCTGTACTGGAATCTTTTTAATTGATTTAGACCAAAACCAAGTTGCCAGAGCCGGGTAGGCCGTAGGGCACAGACCGAAGGTCTGCATGCGAAACGCAACCTCCTTCAAAAATACTGGTAATAAAAATAGTTCAGGATAAAAGGATAGTGGCTATTTGGATTTCATGTTCTACATAGACATAAGCTAGTTGCAGAAAACTTTCTTTTTAGATTAGGTATGAATAGTGAAAGCCCTCTATCTGTACCCATGTCGTTGAGCCAAACTGCAATTTTCGAATAGCCTTCATCAAATATTGATATTGTACCCGCCATGACAAATTTGGGGCCGTAGCTGAAAAAACTAGGCAGTCCTCTATATTCTATGACTGAGTCCCACCATTTCTGAAAATGAAGAAATAAACATTAATTTACCAAACCTAACCAACATAGGCTAAAATTTAAATTCCCATTCATTATTGGTCATCATAGAAATAAGAATTAACGGCGTTACTATTTATAGTACTGCTTAGGCAACATCATACTGCATCGGGCATGCCTTGAGGATGCGCCTCATCCAAGCTAGTCATTACTATAGAAACTGCTTAATCTAGTTGGAGGGTACCACACACTAATTAAATTCCAGATACAACTCAGCGAATCTATTCATATCAGTAGTATCCTAATCAAAATAAAAGAAGAAGAGGGCAAAGGAAACTAACATTACCTGCATTTGTAGAATGATAAACATGACGATGAAGACGAGGAGTAAGCAAACAAAAATCACTGGTACGGTGAAGAAATATCGAAAAAGATTTCGCTTCCATTGTGGATAAAACGGTTCCAACCTTCCAGTTACTGGATTGATCTCCAAGTCGCCCTTGAAAATAAAAAGAAAAAAAAGAGACCTCGAAAATAACCCCCAAAAAATGGACCTCGAAAATAAAAGCAAATAATGTACCTCAAAAATAAAAGAAAAATAGACCTCGAAAATAGAAGAAAAAATGGGCATTGAAAATAAAAGAAAAAAAAAGTCCTGGAAAATAAGAAGAAACAATAAATCTTGAAATCAAAAAGAAAAAATATACCTCGAAAATAAAAAGACAAATGGACCTTGAAAAAAAAAAAATAATAGACATTGAAAATAAAAAACCCCCCCTCAAAAATACCTTTTCATTTCCTCTTGGAGGGCATCACTAGGGCAGTTAAAAGTCAACGTCAACTTATCTTTTACAAGACACTTTCCTCTAGAACAGCTATTAATGCATTAAAAATGACTGTAGGGGGTATAGTAACAAAGTTAATAGGTCAAGAAAAAGTTAACTTTTCCACGTCAGGTCAACAAACTCTGTATGTCAAGAAAATAAAAAATAGAGAATAAAAATATATCTCTGATAACTTTTCGCCTAGTAATTGGCAACTGGTGGCCTACCAATTAGCAACTCCTGCCTTTTTCAGTTGCTATTTAACGGCTATTGTGAGCGTTTGTGCTTGTTTTATGGTGGTCTTTTTAGCAGGTTTGCATTATATATATAGACATGCCTAAAGTTTGGATGTCATTGTGTCATTGTTATTGTGAAACACGAAAAAAACTTTTTCGTGGAGAAACATCGTTCGACTCAAAAACACCAACCGTAGCCTTCCTAAACGTGTAGAAACTGGAAAGACACAAACAGTGTTAAAGTTTAAGTTTTCAGATTTTACAGAAAAGCTAGTGACTACATTTTTGTTAGCCGACATACCCCTTCATAAATTTGCCATCCTCACCTAAAACAATTATTCTCTGATTTGGGTGTAGCAGTGCCCAGTGTGACAACTTGTAGATCAATATCCATGAAAATGGCCGAGAGCGAATCAGCTAGGATAAAACAATTCCTAACAGGAAAACTAATTTTCCTCGTCGTTGACGAATTATTGATGTGCCAGAAAAACTTATTTAATCGAATGTGATGTTCTTGTCAATCTGTTAATGCGAAAATTTTCATACACAAGATTGATGATACCGTAAAAGAATTTGATATAGCAAGAGAAAGTTTCTACTTACTTTTTCTATCTGATGCAGCTCGTTATATGGTGTCGGCTGGAGCAACACTCAATAAACTTTTTCCCAAGACTTTTCCATGTAACATGTATTGCACATCTGTGACATAACTGTGCAATGCATATAATATCAATTTATAGTGAAGTCGATGCTTTAATTGCATGCGTCAAGGAATTTACTGATAAGAATAAAGAGAGGAAGGCTTTGTTTCAAGAAATTGGTACTCCCTCAGACCCAATTTTAACACGTTGGGCAAGTTGGCTAAACACTGCTTTCTATTATGCAGACAATTTTCCAAGCGTCAAATGCATTGTTGATAATTTTGAAGGTGATGGAATTATCGTTCGGAAGGCTAAAGATACTGTGTCTAAGAACAACCTACCAACGCAACTACTTTCTATTAAAATGAATTACAGTCAAATTGCTCGCTTGGTGTCTAGGATGGAAGCAACTGATTTCACAATTAAAGAGACTCTTACTACCATTAACATTGATGACGATCCTTGTGAGATCAAGCTGTACATTGAAAGAAGACTTAAGGAAAATGATATGTGTAAGATAGTTGTATAAGGTTTGTGGGTAACGAATTCTCTCTCGTAGTTTTTTTAGAACGGATATTATATAGAGAACCCAGCGGTTCTAGATGAGAGATTTAGGAATTATTGGAAAAATATCTTCAGTATCACCCCAGAAGACAATGAAGAGTTCGACCAGGAATTCGAAGGCCAACTGATCGAAGATCTGAATCAAATTATACACCGCACGCACCCACAACATCAAGTAGACGAAGGCAGTGTGATGGCGGACCATGGCCGTCCCATAACACCAGAGGAGGTCATGATCACTGTAAGAACCTTTGAACAAAGGGTACTAGGCTGGAGGGCATCACCAAAAATAACTTGGTAAATACAATAACAACAAACATAGCTATGATTTAAGTAGAAAGAAAACGAATTAATAAATAATAAAGTACAAATATAAGAGGCAAAAATGCATATATGAAACTAGAGAATAGTTAGCAAAATAAAAACTACTTGAAAAGCTTGAAATCCACGACGGAGGAACCTATTAATAGAATTATATATATATATATATATATATATATATATATATATATATATATATATATATATATGACACAATGGAAGAACCTGACCCATCGACGGTCAGCAACATTATTGACGGAGGAAAAATAATTTTTAAACACACAAGAAGAAGGTATGCTAGTGATGCCCTCAACACCAGGGCAAACTAGTAAACAATTTCACATCTATGAAAACCTACCACACATTACATCACTTTCATTAACTTAAGCTTGAACTTGAACACCTCTCTTTTCATTTAATTTCCGAATAACTGCTAAAATTTTCGTTTTATGTTTATTTCTCTCGTACATTGTATTTGCAAAGGGAGGTAAAGTCAAGCGAGAAATGATAAACGTTCCCCAAAGATTTTGTGTGAACCGTTTAAATCTTTCATTCTAATGTTTTAATTGGTTCGAGCCCCACAGTACTACGGCCCGAGAAAACGTAGTGTTTAATACATAATTAATATCTACGCCTTGCAATTATAAACAAATAAATATATATACAAATATATTTTAATATGCTATGGTTTACTGTGAACGAATTATAGAATATCCTAAGACTTCAAAATGCTCATCTTTGAGGTATTTTTGAGTCATATTCGATTCTATAATGTGGTTCCAGCACCACAGGAGTTCGCTGCGAGAACGTGGAGTGTGTTAACATATTATGAATAAACATAGAGGTACTTTAAATAAATTCGGAAGTACTTTAGAGTGTTCGGACTCAGGAACTGCAGCACTTAAATGTGAACAACATTATGTTTGCGTGCGTGTGTGCGCGCCACAACTTGTTTATGCCGTTCCTTTACTTTAACATTGGCTGCAGTATAAGTTTAATTATATTTCTAAGCATACCTACAGCTTTGCGCGCGCGCCCACAACATTATATATTTCCGGATTTCATTTGTTATTCTTGACTGCATAACATAGATTTCAGAGGGGTCAGCAGTCCTGAGATCCTTTGTATAACCTATGTTATGCCAAGCGATTTAAAAACATTGATTAAAGCGTTCCGCATAAAGTAACTGCAGTGTCTCGTCGCGAACTAAACCTCTTTTATGTACATTACTCTGTGTGTAGGCACCACACCACATTCCCTAATTAAACAGAATTAACTTTATATTGATGTCTACACCAATTTTTTTATTCTCATTACTGGACTCTTGATTTTTGACTATTTACACTTTTCATTTTTAAAAATAAATAGGCACTGAATATACACTATTAAACCTATTTACACTGGGATTTTTTTACACTATTATGGTATTATTAATTTTTAAACACTTTGCACATCTGTCCGAAGGAGAGAGTAGTCCTAGACCGCAGCTAGAAGTAAATCGACTGTCTCGGGAGGTAATGCGGCAAAGATATGGTAGAATTCTGTGTCCTCCCGAATTATCCTTGAGATATGGAATTGTGCTTCCACAATTTTGAATCCCGCCACCGCTGCTTCATTAAAGACAGGAGGTCTGATTGTGATTGAATTGACATGCTCCACATAAATGGTCCGTTTACAAAAGTCCCGATCGATGAAGCCCTTGACGCTTTATCGAAATTTCTTCCCGATTTAGATATTAACCTACCTTTACCGATCCCGAAAATTATTAAATTAGTCCATTTATGTGTAACGAATAATGTATTTTCAACTGAAAATAAGTTTTTTCGTCAAAAATATGGCCTAAGTATGGGTAACCCCCTTTCCCCCATTCTATGTAATCTATTTATGGAAAACTATGAAATGACCCTCCTTACTAGGATCCATTCCCAACCTCTTATCTAGTTCAGATATTTAGACGATATCCTGTCGGCATGGCCCATAGAAAACAACAATTTCAATGAATTTTTCAACAACCTGAATTCGTTACACCCATCGATAAAATTCAAGGTAGAATGGAACAGAATAATTCTCTACCGTGTTTAGACGTAAATATCCACCGTTTAAATACTTATATCCAGTGCTTAGTCTATCGAAAGCCTACAAATTCAAATGCTTGCATACATTTTTTCTCACTACATGATAAATCCGTTAAGATATCTGTTATTTCTTCCCTCTTACTCCGAGCCTATAGAACAGAATGTGCGACCCAATCTTCCTTCATGATGAAATTAGCCACCTTATCTGCAATTTTAATGAACTAAAATATCCAATTCACCTCGTAAATAGATGCCATTCAAAAGCACGAATAAACTTCTATGCCATCTCCACACCACGAAGGGATGATTTAAAAAATATATTAGTTTCCCATATTCCAATACCATTCGGAAATCTCCGACTAGACTACGCCCAATCAATCTCATGCTGGAGTTTACAGCATACCATGCTATAATTGCAAATTAACATACATCGGAGAGTCAGGCTACTTTAATAAGAGGATGAAAGAACATTTAGCTGATATCAGAAGATGTAGGAATTCGACAAGTCTTTTTACGCACATGCAAACGCACGACCATAGAATTGATTTTAACCATGCAAAAATCATTTATAAATCAAACAATTATATTGAAAGGAGAATTGCGGAATCCATCATCATCAAAAAAATTGATAATTTCAATTTTTATGAAGGACAATACAAATTTAACAAATATATAATGAATAGAGTCGCCAATTGTATATCTAAACCCCCGGATGTAATGAGTTTTAGGGATTAGCACCTCTCCAAATTGTTTCCGGCCCCATTTCATTTTGTTTAGCTTGTCATTCACGCCAGATTTACTCGAGTATATATTTTTTTCAGATTGTTTCCTGCTGTTTCATTTTGTTTAGGATGTGTCTTACCTTATATATACTGTGCTCCTTGTCTAGCTTCTGCTCCGCCAGCTAAAAGCCCAGCGGAGCTCGGAAATCTAGCCCGACTTATTCCTCTTCTGTTCTGTTCAATCATTTGGACGATATCATCGCCCAATTCACGATTAACCAGTTCCTGCAAATTCCTTGTCTGTTCTTCTATGGCAATGTTAATGGGACTTAACCCCGCCTCCCAGTGCAGTTCTTCCTGGCGTCTTCTCTCTTGTCTGTATGTACCTGTAATTAGGTACATACATTTATTCTGCACCACTTGTAATTTCATATTTTGTGTCTTCGAGACATACGAGAAGGCGGAAGCGGGGTTTGGCAGGGTCGATCTTACAAGTGCATTGTAGATCTTTATCTTATTGCTTTCACGAATATTTCTAAACCTATATAGAGTTTTTACTGCAGCAGTGGCCTTGGTGATTCTCTCTTGGACGTGCTTCTTGTACCCGGTTGAGGTAATCTTTATTCCGAGTACATTGCACTCTTTGGTGTAAGGATAATGTACACGTAACTTCTTTCACCATCTCCGTACTTCGCTTCCTCCTCAACGCGATTTGATGTGAATTGAAGAGGGAGTTCTCCTCCAGATAAGACACTAGTCTTTGGTTGAGGATCTTCTAGAAGAGCTTCCCGCCAAATTTTAAAAGTGAAATTGGCCGGTAGCTCTCCTTTAACGTTTTGTCCTTTCCATGCCTAGGCAAGATAATCTTCTTAACCGTTTTATAAGCATCTGGAAAGTGTCCCGTGTTGAGACAGGCGTTATATATCCTTCTCATCCCTTCGATGACATCGGCTGGTGCCTTTTCAAAGTTTAAGTTTGTAAGCCCCTATTGTCCTGGGCCAATGAGCGGAGCGTGCCGTGTAGTTCTTCTTCGGTAATCTCGGCGTCTCCGTCGCGCTGTCTCTCCACCTGGTGGTAAGGGTGCGTCTTGTATATTTGTTCGTTAAGCTCGTCGATGATGTTTCTTTCAAACTCTAGGTCATTGTTTTCCTTTTCCTCCTCAGTTTTACTGAAGATTATTTCTCAATAAATTCGGAATATCCCTTCAATTCTTCCTTCTTCCATTTCAATGTTTTCATATTCTTTTAGTAGGTCAATCTTCTTCTTCTTCCCACTCGATCCTTTGAGATTTCTGCTCTTTTTCAAAAATTTTGGGGAGTTGCTTCGTGATCGAGGCTATTGATCACATTATGCCATCGTCTCCATTGTTGCTCTAAGATCAACTGGTTCAGTTCTTCTTTGACTTCTTTACTTCGCTTTATTGAGTGAGTGAACTGACGCATTCCTGATGTTGATTTCATACGATAACTTCAGCTCACGGTATAAATCCTTCATGTATTCGATCCATCTGTAGGTAGAGATGGTCCTATTCTCGGATTAAGGGATACGTCCTTATATGCGTTGATGAAATGGTTATGCTGGTCGTCGAGTGCCTCGTCAATCACCTCGAGAATTGCCTCGTCCAAGTTGGGTGGATCGTAGGCCTCGAGAAGGCGCGTGTACCGTGTCCAGTCTGTTCTTTTGTAGTTATTTCTGACTACAGCTGGAACTTGTATAGGGTTCCTGTTGAGAGTAAGTAGGATCACTATATGGTAAATACATGGTACCTGGACTGGTTCCATATAGTAATTGAACGGCAGCTGACAATTCGCCAGAAAGATGTCTGGTTTTGTGGCACTTACTGCTCTGACAAAGGTAGAGAAGTCGGAGCCTATTCGCTGGGCAATATTTATGTCCAGAAATAGGTCCAGCCATCTTCCTATGCCGTTGAAGGTCCTGTAACCGGATTCTCGGCATCTGGTGTTCCGATTCCCCATTAATATAGTGGGGGCTTCTCTGCTAAATAGGTCAGTGAGAGTGTGAATTGGTAACACGTCTCTCCTTGGCGGTTGATATCCGGTAGCAATGACTAACTTTCCTATGTCGAGTTCGAGCTCAATTGCGAGGTAGGATTCTTCTAGATTTCTTATTTGCTTGTACTTAATCCCTTTCTTCATTGCAATAGCGGCTCCGTGAAACCGCTCCTGCGAATAATTTGTGATAAACACATCTTAGTTCCAGATTTTCATTTGTGCACTACGCGTGTCGATCGCGTTTTCCGAAATTAAGATGATCTCCGCATCAATTTCCCTGAATACATTTTTGTAAAGAAGGCTTTTCGTCGTCCAGCCGTTGGTATTAATTTCCAATATCTTTAGTGCATTCCGTAACATAGTGAATTGTATTTACCTATGCTTCTTCTTCTTCTTGGGGGCTGGCTGGGCGGTGTTACTTGGCCCAGGTTTTTCCTTTTTCGGAGGGGGACTCTGGGTTTTGGACTTGCTCTTCGAAGCTCGTGTACGGGTGCAGAGGCCCTCTTCGTTGTCAGAATTGGAAGATCCCTCCTCACTTTCAGCCTTTTCTTCTTCGCCGTCCTCTTCAGATTCCTCCGATAAGTGAGCTTCGACGGTCTCCTCCAGTCCAGATTTGACAGTGTTGTTTCCTATGACTGATTCCTTGAATACCTTGGAACATTCAGGCATAATTACTGAAGGGAGATTGTTTGCTTTCAAGAGAGCATTGGGTACCTGGTTATAGCAGCCAGGCTTCACTGCATTAGCCACCTTTGCGTGGGTAATGCAGATCAGTATATTTACACTTAGATCTCCTGTCTTATTCATCTGTGCAGGTGCAGGTGCAGGCTTTATTTCCCCATTCTTCCTGACGGCGTTCACATAGGTCATTTTCTTAGCTTTCCTCTCTTCTTCTTCCTTCTTTTTGATGATCTCACGGCGCACGGGGCAGTTCAGGGGTATGGTCCTATGTCCCCCACAGTCAAGGCATTTCTTCTTAGAGCTCTCGCACTTATCGAATCGAAGTCCTTCTGTGGCGCATGCACTGCATCAGAGTTTGTTTTTATCTGGTCAGGTCGTGGTTGTGTGCTCTTCTAATTTATAGCATGGAAAGCACATCTGAATGCTACTTAATTTCTCTTGTTGAATGTTATCGCCTGGTATACTCATGTTAAATACCAGTATTCCATTCTGCGTTGATTTATTGGCCATTTCGGTGGTAGCAAAAGTTATCTTAAACACATGGGTGTCTTCGCGAAATTTTATTATTTCCCGAACTTGCGCCAAGGGATTGCTCTTGGTAATCTCCTCTTTGAGCTCCTCGGGTGTATGCTCACCCACCCAGCTCTCCACTTTGCGGCAGATCACGCTTCGATTGGCTGCCACTTGTGCAGGGGTTTTCACTTCGAATCCAATGTTCCTGAGGACCCTCGCTCCCTCTTCCGATCGGAGCTGGTCCACGTCCTTAGTCTCGGCACATAAGACGATGAACCCAGATGAGACTTCAATAAGTTTCTCTAGTGCTACCTTTAATTCGAGGTAGAGGGTTTCACAGAGATTCCTTTTTTCGGGGTTCTTCTTTCCAGGGATGGTCCTTAGGGATACTCTCTTAGTGAGATTCTTCATAGTCTTCCACATCCTTACTAAGTCCTCTTGTGATGTCTTCTTTTCTGAAACTAAAGTGGAATTATGGTGTTTGGCGTGAAAAAGGAAGTTATGAAGTGGTAAAGGAGGTAGTGGTTATTGAAGGTATGTTGCGGTACGAGTTCAAAGAAATAGTGAAAAAACGCCCCCGTCCATTTTCCTGTTGGTCCCCCGCTCGTTTGCTGCCAGAATGATGGGTGATGGATGGATGGGATGGATGGGGTGGATGGGTTGGATGGGATTGATCTCGAGCGGGAACCTAAAGAGGGGTGAATTATGGTGGACTTGATGCAGTAGCGGCCGACTCCACGGCCGCAAAAGTTTTGCCACCTCTTTTCGGGTACTTACGCCATAACTGCATCCTACTGCATAGAGACGGGTGTACTTTCCTTTATGATTCTGGCCGGGCGCCCCCGGGCGATGAGCATCTCTCCTCAGTTTGGGACTCGCAGTTATGCCCCAGTTTCGAGATAATTTCTGACTTATGCTTCCGCTGTGGGCTAGTCCTCAAACCAGTTTTCACGTAAGCCTTTAATTATGTCAGTCCAAGTAGCCGGCATAGTTAAGATGAAATTAATGAATGGCATACATCCGAGCAGGTTCCCACGCAGGGCGATGGACGGGAGCAGTGCGGTGCTTAATCCCTCATTGAGTTATGAATCTTCGATGAAAAAGTATACTCTCTTTCTGAAGGGTGAAGCGTAATTCACCAAAAGACTTCTAAGATAGGCGATTTTCTATGTAGGCGAAGCTCAAAGTTCGTTATAAAGCAAGTAAAAAATGCTTTATGCGAAGGTTGTCAGCAGAGCGTATGAGTCGAATATTCGGCCGTTGTTCATTTTTGGAATAACTGGACCTTGAACCTTGGACATAAAAAGTGGTGAGATTTAGGGAGAATTAGAGAGAAAGATAGTAAGAGAGGAAAGTGGTGAAATAGGGTGAGTTTAAAGAATAGAGGATGTGTGGAAGATAATAAATAGGTCCCTGGTGAAAGGGTAGCTCTATTTGTTTTTGTTTTTGGATGAATTTTGTTTGTTTTTTGTATTTATTTAATAAACTATAAAATTTATACTTTATTCAATTAAATTAATTTTGTTAATTTAATTATTAATTTTTTAGATCTTAATGATCTTTTTGGCATTTAAGCCTTTATTTGAGGCGGGGGTTTTATTCCCGCTGTGGGTTTTCGAAAAAGTTTATTTTCTAGTTTCATTTGAATTTTTGCAAAGTTTGAATTTCTATTAAAGAAATTTAAGGATTACACTAGTCGTTTTTTTGTGTTTTGTCGATTTTATCATGTGTATTTTGGAGTCACTTCGCCATCAGACTGTATCTTACTGCTTTTAAATGGTCTTATTTGTCGGTCAACCTCGATGTTTAAGTGTGTACGAGAGAACTCAGGGGTCAAGCGGGTGCCAATGACTTGCCAGATCCTCCTAGCTCTCTCGTGGAGCGCCACATTGATCGGGAAAATCCAATTGAGTCGTGGAGCTTCCTCTGTCGTTTTTGTTCTCTTCTTCCTGTGTTTGTAATGAGCAGCACCGCTTTATTCTGGATAATTTGTAGTTTCGCAATGTGGGTCTTGGCGCTCGCGTTCAGCGGCACCGGGGGGTACGGGAGTCTTGAGCTAATGTGCGCATTGAATATCTTGAGTTTATTTGAGGGATTTAGGTCACGGAACCTATAAAATTCTTTCAAATCTCTCTTGCTATTTGCGACTGTTCGCTCGATATGACTCTTGTAGCCCCCCTATGGTGATTTTGAGCCCCAGAACCATCCCTTCCAGGCAGTAGGGGATTGGCTCCCCTTCTACCAGTATATCATTGAAGGTCTTGCGAAACATGGGAATTATTTTGAATTTGGGGGCATTGGTTGATATCTTCCATTTCCTCTCGAAAGAGTTGATGTTAGATAACTCCCTAGCCAAATTTCTCGCCATAAATTTCCTATGAACATAAGTGGTGGGACAAATTTGCGATATATCGTGAGCGAACTGTACGTATATCGTACCCTCGGAGAAAGCTTGTGGTAGGTCACGTGTATAAATGTTGTATAAAATGGGACTGAAACAGCCCCCTTGTAAGCCCCCTGCTTCGAGATCGAATTCGGGGCCTATGTGTTCTATAATATGAATGTATGCTATCCTTTCCATTATGTAGTCACATAGAATCCTTTCAAGAATGGGGTTGAGGCCTAATTGAAGGATCTTAAATTGTAGTCCTCTCTTCCAAACCTTATCAAAAGCTTTTTTGACATCGCAGAACACCAGGTACGCATGCCTTTTGTCTGCCTTGATCTTAGCAAGCTTTTCGGTAACAACGGCTAGTGCCGTGTCAGTCCCTCCTTTCCTTCTGAAGCTGTGTTGCTGCTCGTTATGCAAGTTGGCTTCGTCGAGAAAAGAGTTGACTCTATTAGCCTATATCTTCTCGAAGACTTTGCCAGCAAATTCTAGGAGAGATATCGGTCGAAAGCTGGCACGACAGTCCGGGGGCTTTCCCGGTTTTGAGATGAAAATCACCTTGGCCACTTTCCACTGATCGGGGAAATAGCCCGTGTTCAGAGCGTCGTTCATGATGTTTAGAAGGCCACTCCAAACGTTAGGCGGGGATTTGATGAAATTATCGCGGTTCAGCCCCGTAGTACCCGGTGCTCTGACGAAAAGATTTTAGAGTAACGGAGAGTTCTAGGGCAGTTATTTTATCGCCATAGCCCTCCCTCACTCTTTCATGCGACACACAGTGATGAGGAGAGGTTTCGTGTATTTGTGTGTTTAGCTGTTGGATTACGTCAGTTTAGAATTCGAGGTCGTATTTGTTATTTTCTTCTGGGGTAATTTTGAAGATTGAAGATCAGAAAATCCTAAACATTTCCTCAATATATTCAGTCTCGTTAATTTTGTTGCCGTCGTGAATGATTGTCATTTTTGTTTGTGGAAGTTTTCTTTTAAGATATTTAACCGTCTGCCAGAATGCGTGTGAGTCTCTTTCTATGTCGAGTCTTTCTATTAGTCCGTCGCATAGTAGTGTTTGTTAGTCCGTAATTAGTGCCTGGAGTTCGTCTTTAATTTGTCTTAGTCTTCTTTGGGCATTGTGGTTGGGGTCTATCAGCGCTACTACATTGGATAAGTCCCTATATTCTTGGGAGGGGTCCAGGAGGTTGCTGGAAGGGTTTTATAATTAATACGGGGAATGCTTTTTTTATCGGCTTTTATTAGAAAATCAGTGATTTTATCCAGCTCCTCATCTATTTCTTCCAAATTAGCATTAAATAAAGGGTGGGGGATATATTTGTAATTTAGAAGGTAATTTCTATAGCTTTCCCAGTTCGCTTGCTTATAGCTTTTGCATTCTGGGATTTCAATTTGAATGGGATTTACACGTACTGTAATTTTGATAGCCTTGTGGTCGCTCGGAATGACGGGGCCTGGTTCAATGTAGTAGTTGTAAGGAAACCTGATGCTAGATAGGACTATATCAGGTTTCGTTGCTGATCTTTCCGTTATGTACGTCGGGAATTCTGGTTCGATCCTTGTCATGTATTTTCTGTCAAGTAGTACTTCGATGTTTCTGCCTGCAATTTTGTTGGAGGTATATCCCGCCGCAGCACATCTTGCATTAAGATCTCCGGCAAAAATTACACTTTTTTGTGGCTAAATATCTGCAAGAGGTTGTGCATGGGCGAATTGCCGCGTCTTCGGGGTTGCTACCCCGTTGCCACGACCAGTCCTCTTAGAACAGTACCTACTTCAATGGCAAGGTAGGATTCATCTAAGTCCTCCAGTGTCCTATATTTTGGTCCTTTTTTGACGGTTATTGCGCATATGTCATACCATTCCTGGTTGATTCTTACTAATGACGTAGTATTGAAATAATTTTAACTGTTTTTGCGCGGTCAGTCCGTGCTCAGAAATAAGTATTATGTCAGGGTCACTCTGTCGCATAATATTGCTATAGATGGAACCTTTTCCGTCTCACTCATCGACATTCATGTGTATAATTGTAAGTCCGTCTGTTATTTTGTGTAATGTTGGTTCTCTAGTGTGTGGGATTAAAGTAGCCGCTTATTCGCGATCTACTTTAACCCCATTAGGTGTACTGGGCGGGGTGCGTTCCATGCCGTTTCTTTTTTTCCTGTATTCGGTGTCTGTGATTGTGTGGAAGCAGTCCGTGGTCAGTTTTACCATGTTTTGAGCGAGAGCATCCTCATCCTGCCGCTCCGGAACCTCATCTGAGCATTCCCACTTGTATCTTCCGGTACTAAGACCTTCAGCTACTTCGCGGGAATCGATTTCGGTTGGGAAAGGATCCGATTCGGTGGCATATAATTTGAGGTTGAAACCTCTCGCATGATACTTTAGCTGGATGGTCCTCCCTCGTGATGAGAGGGTTGCCCTTGGGCCACGAACTTTTGAAGTTTTTCTCGCCCGTGGAGAACTGGTCTCCTTGGGTCGCACTGCTTCCTTGTTTAGTGTGTGATTTGGCGTGTTCGTTGTATCGGTGGTGTCTTTCCCAGGTGAATGTGGCGCCTGTTTTGATGTTTGCGTTACCTTAGGTTTATTTAGACGGGGGTCGCGTGTGTTGGCTGTGTTTTGTGGCGTGGGCACTTTTTGGCACGTTTCCTGGCACTGAGGGGCTACGCTTATTCGCACACCCTCCTCTGCAGGTGGGTTGTCCGGAAACCACATTCCTTGCAGCCCGTTCTTTACGAGCATACGATTGACTTCCGTGGTAAAGGTACCTGGGCGAGTAATGTTGGCAATGTGTGCATAGTAGATGCAGCACATTATTTTAGTTGAGTGTTCATTTTCGATGTGTAGGAATGTCTTCTGGTTGTTTATTTCGGCAATGGCGGCTTTGCCTATTTTTGCATAAGTTGAATTGGCCTTCTTCTCCTCTGTGTCGCGTTTTAATTGGGTTTATTTTTGAATTTATTGTTTTTTAATTGGACATGCCATACACATAGTCCGCTGGGGGCCTCCCTTTTTAAGCATTTGGGGGAGTTACTTTTACAGTCGCGCCAAAAAATGGTCACAACCAGCACAGATAGAGCATAGCGTAAGGTCTTTTTCCGGGCAGTTGGAAGTAGTGTGTTTGCCGTACTTATAGCACCGAAAGCACATTTGTAAGTCGACAAACTCCTTACGTTCCATCTGCTCTGAGCAGACTCTTACGTTGAAGAGAAGCGAACCATTTTCCTTAACTTCTTGAGCCATAGCCGTGTCACAATCTTAAACACGTGCGTGTAATGCTTGAATTTGATAACTTCAGTTACCTTTGCCCATTGGTGGTTCCGTTCATTTTTGTTTTTAATATCCTCTGCCGAGTGGCTCCCGACCCAGGAGTCGAGGTGCTGCAGATTAAGCTACGGTGAGTTCTAATTTCTGGCAGTGTGGTCGGTTTCAAATTAATAGTCTTCAGGCATTCAACGGCTTTGCTTGAGGTCAAAGCTTCACAGTTGGCCTCCCTCGCACAAATGGCCGAGTACTTCTTACGTCTTGAAAAAGGTAGAATTATATGTGTATAATCGTAATATAGTGGATAGGGTAGTTAGGATAAAGTGGTAAAGAGGAATGAGTAAGAGTTAGAGTTAGTTGCTGGGTGACCAGCCATCTCTTTGGTTGTTAATTTTTTATTTTTCCTTATTATTCTTCTGTATTCTTGATGGGGCTCTCGCGCCTCTGTAGTTCATCGGTGTTTTGCATTTCTTGATTTGCTTTTTGTTGCAGATTTCCTTGGTATGTTTTCTGCTTTGAGTCTGCAATCTCACCTTGCAGTGTATCTTGGGGGCGGTTCCTCCCTCGAATCGGGTCTACCGCTTCTAAAGGTGCCGCGGTTGTTTACTCTGTGGTTATGTGGAATATTGATCGCTCTTTTCTCGTCGTTGTTCATTATACGATCCAGTTTGTCCCACACCTTCAAAGCTCTTCTGTGTACAGACACGTTCGTAGTTGGGAGTTCTATCTCGTTATGAAGATCTCTTATTCTTTTGCACTCACTCCTTCTTGTGTTGGTGATTATTTATATCGCTGAATTTTGCACTTTTTGAAGCTTCATCGCGCTTGTTTTCAAGAGACGGTTCATTGGGATAGCTGGGTAGAGCAATGTGGCTTTGCAGATGGCGTTGTATATTTTCTTTAGGTTTTTCTCTTTAGGTTTCTAAGTTGGAACAGTTTTACTAGATGTGTTTTTGCCTGGTTAATTCTACTCGCAATGTGTTTACAATAGCTACTTCGAGTGATCTTCAGCCCGAGTACATTTCCTTCTTTTACATAGTGATCTCTCTTCTCTTCAACCTTTACTCTTGAAGTCAGGCGCCTCCCCACTGGAATAATTGAGAACTTCTCTGGATTGGTGTGAATTTTCCATTTTCTTTCAAACTCGTTAATATTGGCAATTTCGGCCGCTGTAATTCTGGCCATGGTTGGGGGATGTCTATATGTGCTGTTCGCCACTATTGTGATGTCGTCGGCGAATTGGATGTACGTTGTTGTATCGTGGCCCGGCCTTGGTAGATCCATCGTGTATATGCTGTAAAGTGTTGGGCTTATACAGCCCTCTTGGGGGACACCTTGTAGTACTTCGAAGTCCGGCCCATCGAAGCCTGCTATTGAGATAAACGCCGACCTGTCAGTTATATGATCGCAGAGGCATTTGGTTATGGCGGAGGGTAGCCCTAGTCTTTTGATTTTATATTTCAAGGCAATTCTCCATACTTTATCAAACGCCTTTTGGACGTCTCTGAGTACGACGTCTGTGTAGTTTCTATCGTATTTGGCCTTTGCAAGTGATTCGACCAGAATGGCTTGGGCAGTCTCAGTATTTCTGTTCTTTCTGAATCCGTGCTGATGATTTGGAATCAGTGTTCTCTCTTCCAAGTGCTTGACGAGTCGATCGTTTATAGCTCTCCCCATTAATTTTGCCACTGTCTCTAGTAGTGTGATTGGCCTGAAGTTTCCTGGGCTATTTGGTGGCTTACCGGGTTTCGGGAGAAAGATAATCTTCCCCCTTTTTAGTGCATCTGAGAAGTATCCTGCGCTTAGAGAGGCGTTGATTACTGCTGCTACCCGTGACAAAAAAGTGACTGGTGAGCGTATTAGGTTTCCTTTTGTTATCCCCGATGCTCCAGGTGTCTTATGTTTAGTAGCCTTGAGCGTTTTTTGAATTTCTTGTAGGGTTAACGGCTCGATCCCTTGCTCTACTAGTAGTGTTGGTGAAGTAGCTATGTTGGGGACTATTTCTTTGCGATTTTGTTCCAATTCCTCTACCACTCTTGCTTCGTGGTCGCCGTCGAACTCCTCATTTTCGTTAGGGGAGATATCAAAAACCCTCCTCCAGTGTTCCCGGAACGCCTCTTCAATTTTTTGGCGCTCCTTTTCCATTCCATGCTCGTTCTGGAGTTTAATTTTTGGCCTCGGCCTTCTCTTTCCCCTGGCTATGTTAATTTTCTGCCATATTTTGGTAGGATTCAATTCATCATCTATGGCTTCCACGAAAAGGTCCCACCTTCTGTTTCTTTCTATTTTTATTCCCTCTATCAGTGGGTCTTTCATATGCCGCAGCTTTGCACGGTCGCCTCTCTGAAGGCCATTTCGTTCCATGGAATTTCTCGTGTCTTTATATTCCTTTTCGAGATTTTCTATTTGTGCTGACCTGATTGGATTCGGTAAAGTTCTGTACGTTGTTTTGGGAACATATTTTTTATCAGCCCTAACAAGCGCCTCCATGATGTCGTCGATCTCTTTGTCTATTTCTTCCAGTGAGGCCTCAGTTAGGTCTCTCTGACCTTAATTGGCGAGCTCTTCTTCGTAGTTCGTCCAATCGGCCTGTCTATATGATTTTCTTGGTGGGCACTTGAATTGAATGGAGTCCATAGACAAAGTCATGACCACCATTTCGTGGTCGCTAGTTGATGGAGGGCCTTTATCTATGATGTAATTGAACCGAAGGTTCGAGGTTGCCAAAACTATATCTGGTTTTGTAGCATTATTTTGGCCTAGATACGTTGGAAATTCCGGTCCTAGACGCTCCACTATCCCTCTTTCCAGTAGTTCGTCAAGGTTTCTTCCGGCTCTATTATGGTTCCGAGTGTAGCCGGAGGTTCTACTCCGAGCATTTAAGTCGCCAATGAAGACTGTTTGGTCTCTGTGTCCGAATATTTCTGTGAAGTTGTGGAGGGGCAAGAAGTCTCTCCTTGCGGGTTAGTAGCCCGTTGTAACTATAAGATTGCCTGTTGCTGTTTTTATACTTGTTGCTAGGTATGATTCGTCAAGGTCTTTGAGTTTTTGGTAGTTTATATCATTACGGATTGCCATAGTGACGCCGTCGTAGTTGATGTCGTATGTGGTCTTGGTGATTATAGTGTAGTTGAACATATTGATTTTGTTTCTTGCTGGGTCTATATTGATCTCATTTAGCAGTATGATGTCCGGATCTTCTTTTAAGTATGCGTTGCTCAGAGAGAATCTCTTTTCATTTCATCTAGCCTCGTTGTGGAATATTATTTTAAATTTTCTTACGTGTGCCAATATTTGTGTTTTCTTTCCTCTCTGCTTTATGCACTTCGCGTTCGATGGGCGATTTTGTCCTTCCTCTTTTTTTCTTGAATTCCTCCTTCTTCAGCGTACAGCGTAGTTCCTGCGGGATTTCTAGGCTGCCTGCTGTTAACATTGCGAATACCTCACGTTCTGAATATGGGCATTCGTAATCGTATTTATATATTCCTTTTTTGATACCTTGTGGTGTACTCAATAGTGGAAGATTTAGAGAGTAGTAGAAGATAGTTGGTGAAAGTAAGGTAGGGTTGCCCTTGTTTCAAGGGTATCGCAGGCGTTTTTATTCTTTAGTTATTTTATTTTTGCTCTTTTGTTTTGTTGATGTCTATTGTTTGTCTCTGTGTGCGTTCTTCTTTTGTGTTCTTCTCTGTATTTGTCTCTTTGTTTTATATTCTAGTTTTCGTGCGATGTTGAGCTTTCGAGCTTTTATTAGTGTTCAAATTTAGTGTTATTCCTCGTGTTTTGATCTGTTGTATTTGCTTGTTATTCGTTTATTGTGAGTTTAATCTTGTCTCGTAGTTTATGGTGTCATACTCTGTGTTGTTTATGTTTATGTGTAGATTGGTATTGTGTTTTCCTTGGAACAGAGTCTAGTGCTTGGGAAGCGCCGGTTTCGAGCGACCTTTCCGTGCAATCTGGCAGGGATGTTAATTCTGCCACCAGTTCTTCTTAATTCTGGGATGATATCATTGGCCATTGTAGGCCAGACCTTTTTGGCTAGTTTCTGGGTTGCGACATTAACGGGCTCCAGTCGCTGCATGCAGTGCAGGTCCCTCTACCGAAGATGCTCTCTTCGTCTGGTTTTATTTATGCAGAGAGATGCAGAGTTCTGCACTCGCTTGAGCTTCCTCATAACGGTCTTGCTGACCGTTTGAGTTACTACTGCAGGGTAGATGAGCTTAGCCCGGATAAACATCAAGTATATTTTCCTGATATTCGCCGAGCTAAGATTTCTGAACCTATATAGCTTAGAAATTTTTCTCTTCGCCATATTCTGCCTCTCCTTGTAGTGACTCGAGTATCCGTGATCGGAGATTTTTAGGCCCAGGATGGTGCCTTCGGCGGAGTAGCCATATATCCTCACATCTATTAAAATGGGCCACGTCAACTTGCGGCACAGCGGAAGGATCTTAAATTTATCCCTGTTTGTCAGGATTTGCCATCTTATCTCGTATTGGTTGATGTTCGAGATCTCTGCAATGGTGTTGTTCGTCTGATCCCTTGTTCTCCTAACCTTACTGGGGACGATCTGTGTGACGTCATCTGCGTATTACAGATACATCGTGTCCTTGTGTATTGGAGTAGAGAGGTATATGGTGAAGACTAGGTAAAACAGGGAAATCAGGCAGCTCCCCTGGAAAACGCCCACTTTGAGTTCTAATTATGGTCCTTTGTGCTCTTCTATCATGATACGCGCACTTCTGTGCATGATCAAGTCACAAAGAATCCTTTCCAGGACTGGGTTTAGCTGGAGACCTAGGATCTTGTATTGTAGTCCTCTCAGCCAAACATTGTTGAAGGCCTTCTGTACGCCCCTCATCACGATGTCTACATATTGACCCTTCGCTTGGTAGTGTGCGATCTTTTCTGTTAGGAGCGCCAGGGCCGTTTCAGTACCCCTTTTTGGTTTGAACCCATGTATTTCCTGATCGATTTTGTGCCAAGTCCTTCTCTCTAGCATTTGAATCTCCATATTGATCGGTTTTAGTCCGATTCTTTGATGTAGAACTGATTGCCGAATACGGTCGATCCTTTGCGTGTCAGTTATCAGCAGTGTGGCTTTATTCTGCACCTTCTGCATCGTTCTGAGAGAGGTACAGCTTGCCATCTGCGTGATCACAGCCGGGTACACTAGGACTGAGCGTACCAAAACCATGTACAGCTTTTTTTTATTTGGCACGCTGAGGCTACGGAAACGTTAAAGTTTATTCAGCTCTCTTTTGGCAAGGAAGACTCTGGTATTTACGTGAGCCTTATAACCTGATTTGTAGAGTCGTAAGCCCAGTACTTTTCCCTCGTTAGAGTACGGATAGAGTTCGTTGTCGACGAGGACGTCGTCTACTTTTCGGTGGTTTATTAGAATTATGCTGAACTTCTGGCGGTTGTTTTTTATCTTCCACTTTATTTCGTAGTGATTGATGTTGTCAATCTCGGCAGCTGTCGCCCCTTGCTTGGCTTTCAGCGTTCCTGAATGGACTCAAGACGATTTAAGTGATGTCATCTGCGTATTGCAGATACATCGAATCGTACTTCACTAGAGCAGGGAAGTCAATTGTGTACACGAGGTACAGCAAAAGACTCAGATGGCTGCCTTGTGGGACTCCCGCCTCGAGTTCAAATTCGGGTCCTTTGCAGCCCTCGATCGCGATTTGGACTCTCCTATCTGTAATATTGTTATAAAGGACCCTTTCCAGGATTGGGTTTAGCTGGAGATTGAAGATGTTAAATTGTAGCCCTCTCAGCCAAACCTTCTCGAAGGTCTTCTTTACATCCCGCAGCAACACGTCTACGTACCTTCTCTCAGCTTTACTGCAAGCGAGTTTTTCGCTAGGAGGGCGAGGGCGGTTTCCGTTTCTCGTCCCTTGCAGAAACCGTGCTGCTGAGGGTTGTGAGCTCCTAGCTCGGCTAGTTGTTCTTGAAGCCTGTCAGCCAGGAGCTTCTCGTAGACTTTTGCAACGATTTCCAGCAGAGTGATTGGCCTGTAATTGACCAGTTGATCAGGGAGTTTACCTCCCTTGGGTATGAAGATTATTTTAGCAATCTTAAAACGTTCAGGGAAGTAACGCGTATTCAGGAAAGCGTTGTAAATGTTTGCAATTCCATGAATGATCTGCTGTGGGGCATTTACCAAGTTGTTTTTGGTGATGCCCGTCCAGCCTAGTGCCTTTTGTTGGAAGGCTCTTACAGTGGCCATAACCTCCTCTGGTGTTATGGGACGGCCGTGGTCCGCCATCTCCCTGCCTTCGTCGACTTGATGTTGTGTGTGCGTGCGGTGCATAACCTGATTCAGTTCTTCGATCAGTTGACCTTCGAATTCCTGGTCGAACTCATAGTTTTATTCAGGAGTAATCCTGAAGACGTTTTTCCAGAAATTTCTGAAGCTGTATTTCAGAACCGCCGCGTCCTCTATATAGTCTCCGTTCTCTTTTATTATAACCTTTGGTCTTGCTGTTAGTCCCTTTAAGTTCTTGACTTAACGCCAGAATTTAGCCGGGTTGAGTTCGCTATCGACTTTGGCTATCAGGTTGTTCCAAATTCCCCTCTTTTGCAGGTTGATAGCCTCTTTTAGCTCTGTCCTTAGGCGTCGAAGGAGCGAGCTTCTTGCCCAGTTAGGACCTTCCCGTTTTATCTCTTCGTACACTTCCCTGCAAACGCGAGCGATCTCTCTCATCTCCTCTATCCATCTGGGCTGAGAAGGTGTTTTATACCAAGTTTCGGGTATGCTCTCGCGGTCCGCTTCTAGTATGGACGTAGTTTTCCTCTCCAGCTCCTCGTCTATCTCCTCCAATGCCGCCTCGCTTAGGTCAGCTGGCGCGCATTGACTGACTCTTCTCTTGTAACGATCCCAGTTGGCCAAGGCGTAGTTTTTTCGGAGAGGGACTGGAAGCTTAAGATTATATCAGGTTTGGTTGCTGATATGGAAGGGATATAGGTTCGGAAAATCCGGTCCTATCCTTTGGATGTTTTTTCTTCCCATAATCAATTCCATGTTTGGGCCTCTTTCGTTGGTACTACCATAGCCCTCCGCACGGCATCTGGCATTGAAGTCTCCCCATAAGAATGCTATTCTGCGGTGCCCGAACAGTGTGTAGAAGTTATTTAACGGGAGATAGGCTCGACGAGGGGGTTGATAGGCTGCAACTATCACAAGGTCTCCTACCAATGTGTGGAGCTCGATCGCCACAAAGGATTCATCAAGTTCTGGTAATTGTTTGTACGAGATGTTCCCCTTGATAGCTATTGCATCACCATCGAACCTTTCCTGAGAATTATTTTTCATGACTACTCTGTAGTCTGGTATTTTAATTCGACCAGCTGTAGTGTCGATACCGTGCTCAGTTATAAGAATGATGTCGGGGTCAAACACTTGGAATATGTTTCCATATGCTGCAGCTTCCCGTCCCATCTATTTACGTTGAGTGTCAGAATCCTCATTCTATTGCTTACTTTCTCCAGGTTGTTTCTTTAGTGTTTTGGGGGATGTTTTTCTTCCCCCCGCTTTTATTTTTTCTAAACTCAGCGTTTGAAATCTGCTCGCAGGTGCTGTGATGTAGGGTCACATTCTGGCTGAGCAGAGCTTCTTCCACTGTTTCGGGGTCGACTTCATAGTGGTATTCCCATTTGAATATTTTGGTTTTGATTCCATGGGAAAATATCCCTGGGCTCCATCTCCTATGGAAAGGGAAACTGATTGCAAGCGTAGATTTTTAGACTGATGCTATCCGCACGCAATCTTTTGTTTTTCTTTTTCTTTCCCTTGGCTTTTTTAGTTTGTGGGACTTCGGTGTCCGAGGAGTCTGAAGATTTTGAGGAACTATTGGTGTCAGTATTTTCTTTCTCTGTGGTGATTTCTTGTTTCTGTTTAGGTGCAGGAGTTTCCACATCGACTGCTTGTTTCTTTTCTTTCTTGTTGGTAACATTTTTGGTAGTGTCTTGCCGGTTTGCTTCTTGGTCTGAAACCATCTGAAGTTGCAGTACATCCCCGGAGGGGGGCTTGCTTGGGAACCACATTTGTTCCATTCCGTTTTTAGCTAACATTTGGTTTAGCTCAGTTGCAAACGTGCCAGGGCGAGTGAGATTCATGACGTGCGCGTGGAAGATGCACGTCATAATTTTCATCGACGTTTCGTTTTGTAGTTTAAGATAAGTCTTTTTATTGTCTACTTCCGAGAGGGCCACCTTTGCCGCTTGGGCGTAGGACGTATTCGCTCTACGCGTTTCTTCTTTCTTCTTCGCTTCTTGTTTGTTTTTAATTATTTCTTTCTTAACAGGACATGACATGTCCATTGTTCTGTGTCCTTGGCCGCAGTTAATACACTTCTCAAGGTTACTAGTGCACGACCTCCAATTGTACCCTTTATCGCTGCATTTAGAGCATGTTTCTTCTGGCTTTTTGCAGTCTTTAGTGGCGTGTACTTCCATTTTGTAACATCTGAAACAGAACTGGACTGGAGTGTATTCTCCCTTCTCTATCTGTTCCCCACTAATTTTGGCATTGAACATTAATAGCATTTTTCCTCTGCCTTTTGGGCCATAGTTGTTTCGGCGAAGACCACCTTGAAGGCATGGGTGTAGTCGCTGCCATCCCTTCTATTTTTGAACTTTATTACTTCGGCTACCTTGGCCCAGGTTTGCCGAAGCTGGATCTCCTCCATAATTTCATTCTTGGAGTGTTGTCCAATCCACGGATCGATTCGCCTGCACACCATGCTCCTGTGGGCCAGGATCTGTGGTGGTACTGCTGGCTGCAGCCCAATGCCCCTAAGGACCTCTACTGCTTTCTCCTTGGTGATATCCTCGATGTTTCTTTCTTTTTCGCAGATTGCGATATACCCCGAGGTTATGTCCAGCAGTCTCATCATGGCAATGCCCAACTTGCCATACACAGCTTGGAATGCGCTCTTTCTGTTGGGTTTGGGCTGTCCGTCAACTGCCCGCAGAGGTATTCTGGTTGTATGTTCTTGGGCCATCTCAATGAATTCTTCAGCCTTTAAACAGTCGATAGCTTGTGCCAGGTTAGCGTTAACAAATTTTCCAATCAGCTTTTAGACATAAGCATTCCAATAATTGTTCAATCAGCGCCACGATAGATTTGAAAAGTTAATAACGCTCAAGTCGTTTGCATGTAACCACGGCTGAATGCATTTTCCGAATAGGACTGCGCTACGCTCTAAATAGAGTTACTCCAGCCACACTTAGAAAACTTTCGAAGTCCTATTCTACATAGCTTCAACTACAAGATTGTTACATGGGTGAAGATATTCTCTACGCTTCAAGACTGCTGACTTTATTGCTACACGATTGTAGTGTCGTGGGCCTAGACGCACGCGCGCACGCGAGAGCACCCGTCGGAGGGCGACGTTTTTCGCCTTAGATTTTCCTCTCTCTATCTTAGCAGCACACCTTGTTCCTAATAACTTCTCTGCTAGTCGAGGCTAGTAGAGACCACCAGTTTCTGTCGTGTCCAAACTCCGGAAGGAAGCCCTACAGGGGGCGCGAAGAAGGGGGCCCCATTGGGGGCGGAGTGGACAGTAGTTTATGAAAACTACTTAAATAGATTGGTTGGCCACGTGGACAGTAGTTTATGAAAACTACTTAAATAGATTGGTAGGCCACGTGGAAAAGGCTTCCCCCCCCCTAGCGGGCCGTCATGGACGACCCCAGGGATGAGAAAAGGATTCCGCTCTGGGTCATAGAGCGCCACCCATAGCCGACGAGGGAGAATGTCTTCTAGACTATCTTTGCCAACAATAGAATTGCACTATGCCGATTGATGAACCAGTCCTACGGATACTTGGCTATATGTGACAACAACCTTGACGTCGGCAAGCTACTAATTGTAAGCTCCCGCTCAAAACTGGAAGAAATTGGCTTGTTACCTAAGGTCCCACCCCAGGTGTCTGCCCAGAGGTCAATCATCTGCCGTCGCCTTGATCCTTGGGTTGGGACACATAGCGCAGAAGAGATAAAGGCCAAGGTTGATGAGATATATAAATTTAAAAATCGTGAGGGTGGTGAGTACACCCACCTCTTCAGAGCGACCTTTCAAACAACGGAGATGACCGCCAAAGTATCAGAGGCAGGATTCATTATGTTCTGTACCAGGATCTCATCCTCGTGCATTGAGAGAGAGACCTTTGTTTCGATGCAGGTCTGCTTCTCATGCTATGCTTTAGAGCAGCACACGACTAAAGAATATACATTCCAGGGCAAAGTGTGTTCAGAGTGCGCCGGAACTGGGCACACCTGGAAAGAATGTACCAATGGGGGAACAAAGAAGTGCTTAAATTGTGGAGGCCCTCACCGCACACTATCCATGTCATGCCATATGAAAAAGACCCTGGTTAACGAGAAAAAGAAGAACCTGCACGAAGAAAAAACCCGTAAGGCAAACACCACCTACGCCCAGGCAACGCAAAACCAGGACAAGGGCAAAACTTTATTACAGCTGGACCCATCAATGAACCTGGATCTAGTTATGTGCGTGATTCACGCCCATTTTGTCAATATTGCAAAACCTGGCTGAAAGTTACGCCACAAAACTTAACAGAATGCTGACCCCAAACGGTATGAAACCAATGTGGCTTCCCGACAACGCCCCCCCCCCCTGATTGAACTCTATCAAACCCAGATGGAAATCAAGCCTAGAACTACTTCAAGAAGCCGATCAAAGTCCAGGGACCCCCAACTGAATAAGCAGGTAGATCCCACAACACCCGAGATAATGGAGACCGATCTGCTGGCCCTAAAGACGAATGCCCAGCAAGGAGCAAGTCATCGTTGCAAGGTCGCCAAAGAGGACAGGAAGACGGCACCCATGCGAAAGACTACGGATGTGAACATGAGAATTTATGCCTCGCCCTCATCACCACTCCAGAGACTTGCAAAAGTCAAAGACATAATCGAAGAAGTATTAAAAGGGAGGTTCAAGTACGACTACAACAGTAACGACACCGAGGAGGAAATGCTTTCGGCTCTCAAAGGAGGCAACATCGAAGTCTACCCCGAGTCATGCTTCAACTTATCTCACGAACAGTTCAACAAGAAAAGGTCAGGTAGAGTGAGATCGCCAACACGCGAAGAGCAAGCAAAGATCCATAACACACATGACGAATAATATGGCTTACAATACTATATTTATTAACAGAATTAAGATCATTTCGCTAAATGTCAATGGTTGGGAAAATAAAAAATTCGCATACAACAACACCATACGCGAAGTAGACCCCGACATAGTTCTAATCTCGGAACATGGCCTCAGTACAGATGCAAACCCCGTGAGAATTTATAACTATAATAATATTACGGCCAACCATTCTAATGAAAGATATGATGGTGTCGCAATAGCTGTACGAAAGGGCATCAAGTACAGGGAAATAGCAGATCTAGAAGAATCATATCTGGACATTAAGATCAAAACAACCATCGACGCTCTTGTCATAGCTGTGGGTTACCAACCCCGAAGACGTCCATATCTTCTTATCCCCAACTTTAGCCGACTTTTCAGAAGAAACAACTCAACCCTCCTGATCGGAGACCTCAATGCCAAATGCAGAGAAGCGGATTACACAACTGGATTCAACGGATCGGGAAACTCCCTGAGCCTGGTGCGTAGAGTCGGCCCGGAATTTCCAACGTACCTGACAAGAAGATCCTCAACGACTCCTGATATCGTTCTCGTAAACTCCAACTTTGCCCTGAACCAAGCGGCAGTTTCAAGCCCATACACCCCATTGGACAATGTAAGTATGGTCACTACTGTCTCAACCTCACCTATACAGGTGGAGATTCCATCCCGGAGGTGCATGCCTAAAGCAAAATTGGGAAGAATATAGAAGACTATTACAGGACTACCGACTGAACGAACTGGACGGGTAGACACTAGAAAAACTCGACAGTCACCTAGATGACATTATGACGAGGCTAAAGGAGGCAGACAGGGTAGCCATTCCTAGGGTCGAATTCAAGACTCTCCCAGCACTACGATTGGATGAGAATATAATAGAAAAGAAGATCAGGCTTTACGAACTGGTCATAGAGATAAGTCGGCTTGGGTATACGGCAGACTGCTACCGGGAGCTCCGGAACCTCCGTTTGGAACTGAAATTTCTGATAGTGGAAAAGTCTCAAATGATCTGGGATGAACGATAGAAGGGATAGACGCAGCAGGTGATCCTTGGAAGTTTTGGAGCCAAATTAAGAGGCTAAGTGGCACACCACTCCCCGCCAAAACTAACATCAACATCATAGTGGACGGGAGAAAAATCTCAGAAGACCATAAAATCAAGCACCATTTCAGGGATCATTGGGAAAGAAAGTTTACCATCACAGATGAGGATAACCAGGACTTCGATATGGAGTACGAGGAGGAGATCAGGCGGACCTGGAGGCTCGAAGGCCAGTCTGGACTCCCTTCCATTTCGTCGATACTACCAGAAAAATAGAGGAAGAGGGTAGACCATTCACCCAAGATAAGTTTGAGGCTGCTCTCAAAAGTTTCAAACAAAAAGCGCCAGGCATTTCGGGCATTACTAAGGCTCACTTGACCAATGCTCCCCAAAACATCAACATGGCAATTTTAAGCCTGTTCAACGCCTGTCTTAACGCTGATTATTTCCCCGATCAACTCATGAGGGCTAGAATGATCTTTCTTTTAAAGCCGGGAAAACCCAAAGGGGAAGTGAAAAGATGCAGGCCCATATCGCTCCTGGAGTTCATAGGGAAGCTCCTTGAGAAATTGGTAAATGATAGGCTGAGAGACTTTCCTTGAAGAATATGGTTGTTACAACGAGCGACAATATGGATTCCGGAGACACCTGGGAATTGAAACAGCCCTTGCCATGTTGACTGAAAACATTGCCGTTGCAAAGGCTGAGAACAAAAGGGTAGATTTAGTACGCAGGGATGTCTCATCTGCCTTCGATAAGGTATGGATCCCAGGACTAAAAAAGAAACTCTGCGATCTACGCATGGGCACAAACATCACCAGACTTCTTTGTGACTACCTTGAGGACCGCGAGGCGACCATAAAAATAAAAAAAACATCGAAGGGCAGCCATTTCCCATGGGGACCGGGGTAACCTAAAGAGGTTGTCTAAGTCCGACCCTGTATACGATCTACACAAGCGATCTTCCCTTTCCCACCCAGGATTACGCAAACTACATCCAGCTGACCGACGATATCTCACAATTGATCACCAGCGATTATCTCAATCTCATCGACGTCGCGAATAGAAGAGCAGGGGAAATAAACAACCTCAATGCCTATGAGGCTCCTAATAAGATCCGCACTAATGTGAAAAAATTTAAAGTCATTTCCATCGGACGTAAAAAAACGGCCGACATTCTAGCGCGAGACAAATTTCATCCATACACTCGCGAAGCCCGAGTCCTAGGATTAAAAATAACATCATCAAGATACGGCGCACATATCAATATAAAAGTCGCACAAGCCAAACAACGATTACGCCAACTGTACAGATTTAAGGGACTCTCCCCCCGGAACAAAAAGGAAATTGTACCTGGCCCTGGTGAGTCCACTCCTGCTATATCCCGCCATCCCGATGCACCTAGAGAGTAATACCCAGTTGAAGAAAGTGCAGGCGGTACAAAACCAGGCTCTCCGTTTCATCTTTAATGCATTTAAATTGGATCGCATCCCCTCCACCAGACTTTACGCCCTCTCAGAAGTGGAACCTATAAACGTAATTTTAAAAAATAGGGCGAAATCGATTTGAAGGAAAATCCAAAAGAGAATAAACCAAGAAATACGACAACCCAATATAGACAACCGACTACGACATTACAAACGCAGATTCAAAAGCAGCCGCCTGCGTACGCAGGAAGGTGTGTTACCTTTATTTAGATAAAGAATACCTGAAAAACTCAAAAAATCTCACAAATAGGACAATGAAAACCATTGTTCATACATGTTTTATAAAATTTAAAGATCCGTAGTGGACAAATAACCAAAATAAAATTACATTAAATCAACAAATTATAAATAAAATTAATAAAAAGATCCGAAGTGGACAAAAGTAAAAATAAAATAACATGTAGAACGTACTCAAATTCTGAGTAAACTCTAAATCCCAAGCACCAAGTCAAACAAATACAAAGGCTTGAATGCTTAATTTTTCACATCAAAAACGCTAAGAAATATAGAAGACGCTGAGAAGACTATGTCAGATAAGCTGACAGACATCCTCTTCTACTATAACACTCTTTCTCACTATAACCTATCCTACTAACTTACACCCATTTTATCCTATCTTTTATTATCCTTGAATCCTTTCCGAATGGAGTTGGAAGAAAAACTTGAATTATTTTACGCTCAACTAGAAGTCACAGCCGGCAAAAGCGGAAAAGTCGAAGGAAAGACATTCAAGAAACCATCAACAAACTCTGCTTCTTCCCCACGAGAACATTTTTGTACGTAGCCACGTATAGCCAACCCATGTCTGGCTAAGTCCCCCCGCAGTCCCCCCCCCTTCAGGAGCAGGGGGGCGCTGAAGTGAACTTTACTGCCATTTATCTAGTCTCGCCCTAACTATGTCGGTCCACTTTGATAAACATAATTGGAGACGTGAAGGAAAGCAGGTTTGAGGATTAGCCCACTGTGGAACACTACGGAAGAAACCACCCGGTTACGAGGCGATGCTGAAAGCTTTGGGGAAGAATTCGCTCGAATCTCTAAGGGTAGTTTCCGGCTAAGACCACAGGGGGACATGCAACCATCCCTGCGTAAGTTGGAAGCAGGATCGATAACCAAACCCCAGGCAGGGCGGCACCCCCGGGTAGTGGTAGTTGATTCGATCACCACCCATCATTAAGTCGGCCACATTCACCCGTCTGAGGGGCCTCCCCGGGTCTTCCCATCATTCATCCATCACATCCCGCAGTTCATGTTCGCTGAAGCTCTCTTTCAATGGGGAGGGGGGAAGTTGCTCTCCCCTCCATCAAGAACTCTACAACAGATTATAATTTTTACAAGAAAGAAGAATCACCTATTAAGGGTGCTAAGAAGTATAAACATCAACAAGAGGATAAGAGAAAATTCAACCCAGGGGGTCTTTCCCCCGAGGGAAAAAATAGAGCCCAATGGAAACACTCGGATCCCGCTGCGCACCATCAGTGGGAGCAGCAGGCCCAACCGAGAGAAGGTGTTCGAAGTGGTCTTCGAGAAACTGAAGATCGCTATGCTCCGTCTGCTCGAGGTCCCCACAGGATATGTAGCTGTCAGCGAGAAAGAAAAAGATGTGGAGGGTATAACGAAGGAAGAGGCAGTAGGGACAGTAGAGACACTGCGCGAAAAAGGTCTCCAACCGGCAATCCCGCTGCAAATACAGACGCATAGGAGCATCGTATGCAAGAGACTAGATCCTTGGATTGGAGAACACTCCAAAGAACATATAAAGGAGGAAATCGCGAGGAACCAACCATGAGCCAAGGTTTCAGAAATTATTAAATTCTAGAACAAAAAAAAAGAATAAGAATACTCACATGTATTCAAGGTAGTCTTTACGGACACATCGATGGCTCAAAAAGCAAACGAAAATAGACTTCTCTTATTAAACGCAAAAATCAGCGGAGAGCAGATAAAAAATGAGGAGTTTACTCCCATACAGTTCTGCTTCCGCTGTTACAAAATTGAGAGCCACGCGACTAAAGATTGCCTCGAACCACAGAAGATATGCTCAAGGTGCATTGAGGTGGGGCACCACTGGAAGAATGGTAGCAGTCCGAGGGAGAATTGTGCCAACTGCAGTCAAGGACATCGCTCCATGGTTATGGCCTGCCTTCTTAAAAAATAGCTAATAAAGAAAAAGTCCAACAGTAAAAAGAAGAGCACACCAGGAAACAAAACACAACGTACGCTCAAGCAGAAAAGGCAGTCCTTACGGAAACAGAGGCTAAGAAAACTTACCTAAGACTGAAAAATAAAAACTCCACCAAAATACTGACATGCATATTATATGCACATGTCAGAAATCTTACAAACCCAGGAACCTTTGCAAAGGAGCTCAATCAGATGCTCGCGAAAAACGGGATGAGCGAGATGTGGTTCCCTGATAATCCACCATCAGGGGACGTTCTCCAATTGAAAATGATCCCCAAGAAATAAGTAGTAAAAGTCAGGAGACAGAGAAGAAAAACATTAAAGAAGTCAGGCGGCCAGATCCAAGGATCGAGGCCAAAAGAAAGAAAGAGGCGGCCGCTAAGGCAGCTCAACCAACTACACAATGTGTGGAAAGATAAACTGAATCCACCGATACCACGGACACCTCGGACACAGAGGGCTTAGTATATGAGGTCAAACCCCAAAAAGTAATAAGAAAATCGACGCCGACAGAGTAAACCTTAACATCTAAGCCACGGAACAGTTCCCCTTCCCGAAGACTGAGACACAAATGAAGTCTGTGTGGGGATAAAAAAGAAGTTCTACAAGTGGGACTTCGACGCTCAATGCGAAGAGGAAACGGTTGAGGAGGCATTGTTTAACCAAAACATCGCCTTCCACCGAGAAACATTTTTGGAACTGTCCCCAGCAGAATACAAGAAGAAAAGGAACGAGGAACGTAAGTCGACAACCCGTAAACACACTAAGGCATCAACATAAGCCAGAACAGAAAATGGAAAACCAGAACAACAAGTTAAGGATCTTGACACTCAACGTGAATGGATGAGAGGGAGGAGCCACGGCATACGGAAACATATTCCGTGTGCTTGATCCCGACATCATATTATTCACGGAGCTTGGTATCGATACAACCAACAAGCAGTTAAAGATACCAGGCTGCAGAGTGATCGCAAAAAACATTCTTAGGAGAGGTACGACGGTGCTGCCGTTGCCGTCAGAAGGAATCTATCATTCAGACACCTTCCGGATATGGACGAGTCCTTCGTGACGGTAGAGCTGCACACTCTAATGGGCAAGCTCATAATTACGGTGGCATACCAACCACCTCGACGAGAGTACCTTTCTCTCACAAGCTTCTACACATTGTTTGGCCACGGCAGAATGGTATTCCTTGGGGGCGACCTCAATGCCAGATGCCGAACGGCTGGCTATGGTAACACGAACGAAAGAGGCCATAACTTGAAAATGATTGTGTGAAGGAAAAACATCCAGCGCATAGGTCCAGATTTTCTGACCTACTTCACTGTAACGTCAGTAACAAACTCCGACATACTCATAACAAGCGATGGCTTCCCCTTCAATTCCCGCCGTAGTGAGCCAGACCCAACAGTCCCCAGCGACCACATAGCGATCTTGACGACCATTTCTCTCGCGCCAATACAGCTTCCAATCCCTCTTCGAAAAAGCTACGCTTCGGCCAACTGGAAACTCTACAAGGAAATCCTTGCTAGATTTGAACCAGCGAACCTAAAGGGAGCAAGGCTAGAGATGATCGATGAGGAGCTGGAGAAGATAACTGCCCACATCATCGAAGCAGATTGCGAAAGTGTACCGATGAAGAAGTACAAAACTCTCTCACAAGCCAGATGGACCGAAGAAATGAGAGAGATCGCTAGAGTGCACAGGGAGGTGTACGAGGAAATCTGGAGAGAAGGTACAAATCGGGAAAGAAAAACTTAAGCAGGCTATTAACCAGAAACAGGCTGAAATCTGGGACAGCCTGATTGAAAAGGTTGACAGCGAGGTGTGACCCGATGTGTTCTGGCGAATTGTGAACAAGTTAAAAGGTCTTACAAGTAGAGAAAAGACCCGCATTAAGGAGGGCGATGACTATTTAGAAGACCCGGCTGTGTTGGAAGAAAGATTCCGCCCATTCTAGAAGGATGTCTTCAAGATAACACCAGAAGACAATGCGGAATTCGACCCGAAATTCGAGGGCCAACTGATTGAAGATCTTAATCAGATTGTGCATCACACGCTCCCACATGACTATGTCGATGAAGGGGGGATTTTGGCAGACCATAGCCGCCCTACTACACCTGGAGAGGTCATGGCAGTCATAAAAACCTTTAAACAAAAGGCACCAGGCTGGACAGTCATCACCAAAAATAACTTGGTGCATGCCTCCCGGAAGATCATTCAGGGAATCACGAACATCTACAATGCTTCCCTGAATACGGGCTACTTTCCCGACGGTTTCAAGATAGGTAAAATCATCTTTATACCTAAAGGGAGGAAGCCCGATCAACTGGTAGACTACAGGCCAATATCCCTCCTGAAGATTATAGGCAAAGTCTACGAGAAGCTTCTAGCCAACAGGTTACAAGACCAACTGACCGAGCTGGAAGCTCACAGCCCTCAGCAACATGGGTTTTGCAAGAGAAGGGCGACTGACACAGCCCTTGCCTTTCTCACCGAAAAACTTGCCCGCTGTAAAGCTGAGAGGAAATACGTAGGCGTGGTTTTTCGAGATGTACAAAAGGCCTTCGATAAGGTTTGGCTAAGAGGTTTACAATACAAGATCTTAGGTCTCCAGCTGAACCCAATCCTTGAAAGGGTCCTCTGCACAGAAAAGCCCGAATTTCGATCGAGGGCTACAGAGGACCCGAGTTTGAACTTGAGGCGGGTGTTCCACCAGGTGGCTGTCTGAGTCTGCTGTTGTACCTTTTGTACACACTGGACTTACCTGATCCAGTAGGGGAGGAAGTGATGTACCTACAGTTTTCCTGCGACATCACACAAATCGTCCCCAGTTACTACAACATGCTGGATTTCAAGCAAGGCAGACAGACATCGAAATATATAACATCAGTCAATACGAACGAAAGTGGAAAATCAAGACCAACTGCCAAAAGTTCCAGATTCTTCCAATTAACTGCCGAAAACGTGTGGATGTCTTAGTGGACGGCGAAGTATACCTGTGCAGAATTGAAGGCAAAGTCCTAGGTCTGCATTTAACATCCAAAGGATACAAAGTGCACATTAACAGCAGAATCTCCCTAGCCAAAATACAGCTCGGAAACGGTATAGATTTAAGAGCCTCAGCTGCAAAAACCTTAAAAAGCTGTACACCGCTCTGGTGCACTCAACCTTGGTGTACCCGGCAGTAGTCATGCAGGCTGCGAATTCCACCTCTCTCAGACAAATGCAAAGAGCGCAGAACAAAGCAGCCCGGCTTATTGCTCGAGCACGAAGGATGGACCATATACAGCAAACAGAACTGCACGCAAGAGCAGGTCTTAACCCATTGAATATGATACTCCAAAGGCTAGGGAGAAAGACCTGGGACAAGATCGAAAATGAAATACTCCCGAATATGACCCTTGATCTAGACATTCCGAGAGCAATTAGGGGACGTGCAACCAGGCAAGCCCTATTCCCGAGTGAAAGAAACTGCTCCCGAGAAAACCAAATCGGAATAAATACTTGATTATGAAAAGCACAAACACCTAAGTGTAATTAAAACTGAAGAAAAAGAGGCGAAGTGCCCACTATTAAAACAAAATAAACATAAATTAAATAACAACCTAAACCCCGGCAGAATAAGAGTAATAAACTGCTATTTAATATAACAAGAAAAATATATATATAGCAAACAAAAAACTTGAAACGCTTAAATGCCACGATGGAGGAAAGAAACAAATTTATTTATGTATTTATTTAAAAAAAGAAAAAAGTCTATATATATATATATATATATATATATATATATATATATATATATATATATATATATATTTGTGAAAAGTGGATATATATGTGTATATGTAAAAAAATAAAAATAAAAAAAATAAATGGGAGGAAGAAAAAAAACAAACTAACAGAAAAAACCTGAGAGATGCCCTCTACACCAGGGCAAAACTCAACTTCTTTTAATCTATATATACCTACCACACATTTCCTACTTATTACATCAATTTCAATTTTCCGAATGAGTGCTAAAATTTTCGTGTTATGATTATTTCTCTCGAACATTGTATTTGCAAAAGGAGGTAGAGGCAAGCGTAAAAAAATGATAAACATTTCCCGAAGATTTTGTGTAAACCGTTTTAATCTTTCATTCGAATGTTTTATTTGGTTCGACCCCCAAAGTCGAACTCCGTAGGCCTGAAATATCACCAACAATTTATTCTTATCTCCTTAAATGTCAGCCAACAACAGCGTCTGTAGAGATAACATTATCCATTAACAAACTCTTAAATAGAGACCGCAACTTTCTGCCGGAAAATATTGGAAAATACTTTATTAGGTACCACAATCAGCCAACGCTAGAATAAGTAAGTAAAGTTTCGTTCATATCAGTCATTGAAAATAAAGTCAACTTTTTACAACTCGTAGGTCAATATTTTCAATTTTTTAGGTCAACTTTTTACTGCCCTAGTCATCACATTTTACACATCTCTCTTTACAAACATTCTTCGGGAGATGCCCTCGTTGTCTTTTGTTTTAAATGTAAAAAAAGGCAAATACAAATAAAAACCTGATTTAGAGACCGCAATCTTTCGCTCTAGTTTTTAGCAAAACTTTGTACCCACTCGGTCCTCATTACCACTCAATGGTATTACTTAAAGCTAAGAGGTAAGAACCAACGACGACCTCTCCGCCTGGAAGTTTGTAAGGAGAGGTGTGTAACTATAGTGGAGTAGATGGAAGAAGTAAAATAAATATGTGGAGGATATAGAGCCGGGTGTAACGCAATCATCCAGATGTCAGCTGCAGCTTTATTACACATCTTACACCTGCCGTCGTTACGGCCGTATTTCGAAATGGGTTAAGTTATTATTTGCCTCATTTAATTAGCATTCGTTTGCAATTTCTTTGCAACTGAGTAATAGAGCATTCACTCACTTTTTGGTATTGCATCATGGGTTGTGTGGTGTGCGTGCGTATGCAATGCCGTTCTATCTTTGGTCACTGCCATGACAAGCAATCTCGCATTCTTTGTGTATAACTATGTGTAAGAAGTTTTTAAGGGGTTAAATGGTCGCCCAAGAGGTGGTTACAATTATCCCTGTGTGTGCATATTCATTCGTAGTCATGGTGTTTGCCCGAGTGTGTCTGGGTCCTGCCCTTGTTCGATTCACCCGTAATTGATTCCGCTTTTGGTGACCGTACCCTAAAGAGAGGCCTTGGATCTTCTAGAAGTTCGTGGGTTTGGTGTTGAATGCCCCACCTGTGGGTCAGCTCCGCACTTCTCCTCTTCCACGCCTCCAGCCACATCGAGCCCCACACCACGTTCAAGAAAGCCAGTACCAGAAATGCTTTATCTTCTTTTGCCTGGTCGTGGCCCCAAAATTTAATCTAGTCATAAAAAGACCAAGAATTAGATTAACCCATCCAAAGTAAGTGGGAAAATTAAGATCCACTTTCAAAATTATGAATTCTAGACACATGATTGTATACAAAGTTCTTGTAGTTATAGGGTCTCTGTAGCTATAGATATCCCCTTGATTTATTTAACAGTTAATGCTATGCGTAGGCTATGTGGATTCTATGGCAACGGGAATTAGGTTGATTATATTTAAAACTATGCATTGAATATATGTGGCGATCCATTTACACAAAAATTACACACACTCTAGTACACGGTCTTTTTCCAGGCTCAAATATTCCGACCGACCATTGAATTTGCCTTTGGTCACATATCTTCCTTCTAAATCACAACAACCTCGGTTAACACAGAATTGCCATTTAACCATTTCGTTAATATTTGTTCATTAACGCCAATCTGCTGGAATAAAATCTTATAAAAATTTCTAAAACTCTTTCCTGACTTTATTACCAATCCTTTTCTCACTAGTTATCTATCCGCCCATAAATTACTTTGAGTCTGATCTACGCTCTCTCTCTCTCTCTCTCTCTCTCTCTCTCTCTCTCTCTCTTTCTCTACGAACACACATCAACGAACATTCATTTTAGACAAGGCTCTTTCCCAGAAACCCAATTGATCACGCTCACTTTCTCTGCATATATAAAACAATCAGACATTATACGACATTACTCACACAGTCGACCAAATCACTTCAGGAAGCACAAGTCTCCTCCATTCGTCTTCACGTTGTGTTCCATCCACCGAGGAAGGACTTTCTCCATCCATTCAGTTCCTTAAGCAATCCTTGGTGGATAGGATTCACAAGTCTTTCCATCCAGATTCACATTTACACCCTCCATCGAAATAACGAAATAAGGATTTAAGCTGACTGGCTCCAGCCATTCATCTTATTAAACGTCAAGTTCAAAATAAACTTATTTTTATCACCCGGAGTGACCTCAAACATCATCATCATCTCGTATCTCATCATCTTACAAAACCATCGCCTAAAATTTCTGGAATTATCATCCAATTCTCTCAACTCAATTACAGCCATGGATCACATCGAGATCATCAAGAAGGTGCCCACTTTCATACTACACAAAGACTCCAACTCTACTGAACTATCCGCTCAACATCTGCGCCGCACAACTCTCCCACTCTTAATCAAATTACTCTTCAGTAAGTTACACAAATTAAACACATTTTTTTACTTACAGCCACATATATGGTCTCAAAACCCTTCTCTAGAATACATGCTAGATCGGTAAATTATCTGCGCGCTCCACTTCGCACTCACATAATACTGCCAACGGCAACATGCCTCTCAACTCATAGCATTCACATAATGCCTATCAATTCATAGCATTCACATAATAGTACCTACAGCGACATGAATCTCAACTCATTAGCCTTTACATAATGCTACCTAGGGCGACACGCCTCTCATCTAAAGAACCGACTAGGAAAGTTAACTTCAAAGCACAAGGCCATACAACAAGTACGGTTCTCAAAGCATTCACTAGGCTTGAGGTCACCTAGACCACTTCGTTCATAATTTTTTTTATCTAAGTTACCTAATTATTGTTTTTAATTCACTGAATTCACGTTTGAACTCAATAGAGTCATTTTTATTCCTTTACGTACAGAATGGATTTACTTTAATGGTTTTTGATTTATCGAATTGTAACATTTAGTTCCCAAGAACTAATGTCATTTTATACTTTTGTATTATTTTAACCGCTGAATAAATGTACATATAATTTTAATTTCATTGATGTATTTCAATTTCATAAGTTATGTCATTTATATTATGTACATATTCTTTTATTCTTTTAACCATTTGATTTTCAAAACCAATATTTACTTTATATTGACCCTGCTAAGATACTCAGACCAAAAAGTGTAAATCTTACCTCATACTTATATTTATTATATTTACCATGCCAATGTATCTACATTATTATATTTTTAATCAATTGATTAATACTGATCTAATTATATCATTATTTTGAATAGAATGTTCTTAATTGTTTCTACTTTTATCATATTGCATAATTTTCATATTTTACATGTAATCACACAAATGTAACTACATTTGCTAATTCAGAAGGCTGAGTGATCTGATGCAATCCATTTCCACAAAAATTACACACACTCTCGTACACAATCTTTTCCCAGGCTCAAATATTCCGACCAACCATTGAATTTGCATTTGATTACATATCTTCCTTCTAAATCACAACAACCTTGGTTCACGCAGAACTGGCAATTGACCATTTCGTTCTATTTGTTCAGTAGCCAATCAGCCAGACTAAAATCCTATAAAGATTTCCCAAACTTTCTGCTGACTTTACTATCAATCTTTTTCTTACAATTTATCTATATGCCTATAAATTCATTTGAGTCTGCTCTGCTCTCTCTAACACACCCTAACGAACATTCACTTCAGACAAAACTCCTCCCCAGAAAACCCATTCGCCACGCCTACTTTCTATACACATATAAAACAATCCGACATTATACCACATTACTCACACAGTCGATCAAATCACTTCAAGAAGAACAAGTCTCTTCCATTAGTCTTCAAGCTGTGTTCCATCCACCGAGGAAGGACTTTCTCCACCCATTCAGTTCCTCAGGCAATCCTCGCTGGATAGGATTCACATTTACTTCCTCGACTGAAATTTTGATTTACGCTGACCAGCTCGCGCCATTCATCTCATTAAACTTCAAGTTCAAAATAAAGATATTTTTGTCAAATTGTTTATAAATCCAAATACGAATCTTATTTGGTGAAGCACCCCATCTTCTTTTCATCGCTACATACGAGTATAGGGACTTTCTACCATTAAGGATTAGTTTTTTTGTTTTTTTCAATGACTATTTTTTATCGGATAAACTCTCTATATAATCTGTCAGTTCAAGAACGCTTTCTTTAATCGGACCTCTTAACTTCGTGTCCGAAATTTCAGTCCACAAATGAATTTAATCCAGAATATTTGAGTTTCTAATGTTTTCAAATGCTGGTTGTATTTCCTCTTTTATGAAGGCGTTAAGCTAGACTCCTTGGCAAAGAACCTCAAATATTATATAGCATAAGACACTACTTCGTCTACTCATATCTCTTTTTAAATTGTGACAAGATATTCATGGTGGGGTCATATGTCATATCTATGTTAGTGTTATTTATCTATTTGCTGGTATTGTCGTTGATGCACGCCGACCCAAACTTGGGGGGAAGTGGCGGCTGATGATAACGATGACGATGCTGATTAGTTGCTGCAAAGAGGGTAGAGTTGCCAAAAATAATGTCAATTTGACCTATGGAGGCCACTAGGAATTTTCCCATCAGGTCTTTAGTTTATCTAACCTAGTTAAACCTTGCATGAATGTCTAGGCCTCTAGAAATCACAAAGCGATCATTGATGTATACAAGATTTTGATGCACATGGTTATAAATCTGAATAACTTATTCCTTAGCAACATAAAACGCATTGGGAAATAATCACGTACAATAGATTACCTACCCAGAAGACGAGACCGATGAGTGCAGGGATAATCAGCGAGGCTGTGTAGAATCCAAGCCACGCGAAATAGATGCCAATTTTGGCTCCAAAATATTCTTTAATTTCTTCTAAAGAAAAATAAAGCACGATCATTTAGATTACTTTTAAATGAAAGAGACGACCAGTTAAACCGAACATATGAATGGAGAAATCACAAAGAACACAATCATTTGTCTAATCTTGTATATAAAATAGTTTATTTAAAAACACTTGGAGACTTAGGTACAACGTATACGTACATATGTAATAAAATAGCTTGTATAATATATGAAATACATTAGCGTGGTAAAAAATTATTTAAACTGAATATACATGCTATTTGTTTGTGTAACTATATACTAATTTTTACTCAATCTCAATACTATTTTTAATAGCTTTGACATATGTGGCGCCCCCCAAGTTTGTGTGTTCATGAAAAAAATGTCCGAAATTTTCTTATATATTATGAAGAAACCTACATAAAATTGTCTTATATGATAATTGATGATTTCAGTGGCATCAATCTACTTTCATCTAGAATTTGATAACGTGTGGATTGCAGAGTTAATCAACAGAATCGTTGAATTATCAAACACATAATAATTCAACGGTTTCTTTTATCAAAGAAACCGTTCTTTGATAAAAAATAATGGTCTGTACATGGCTGTATCTTTTTTATTTTTTGACCCCTCTTGTGCAAAAATGATTGTTTGTAACTGGTGTTTGCTTTTTACTTTGTAATAGCTCTTTGTTGTAAATATGGTCTGTACCTTGTGGTTTCCTTTTATTTTGTAACATTTCTTTGGTGAAAATAATTGTTAGTACCTAGTAGGTTTTGTTTGCTTTGTAACACTTTTTCTGAAACTAATGGTCTGTTCGGCTTGTTTTTTTTTACTTTCAGCCTTTCTTTTGGTAAAATAATAGTCTTCCTGGTGGTTTCCTTTTACCTTGTAACATTTTATTTGTGAAATGAATGGTCTTTACCTGGTGTTTTCCTTTCAATTTCAACATTTATTTTGTGAAAATAATCGTATTGACCTGTTGGTTTGTTTTACCTTGTAACATTTCCTTGGTGAAAATAATAGTCTGTACCTAATGGTTTCTATTTACCTTTGATTTACCTTGCTTAAAATAATAGTTTGTATCTGTTGGTTCCCTTTTATTTTGTAACATTTAATTAGAGAAAATAATGATCAGTACGTGGTGTGTTTTTTTTTTACTTTCAACATTCCTTTGGTGATTATAATGCTCTTTACCCGGTGGTTTCTTTTTACCTTGTAACATTTCTTTGGTAAAAATAAAGGTTTGAATATGGTAGTTGTTTCCTTTTTTACCTTTAAACATTTCTTGGGTGAAAATAATCATCTATACCTGGTTGTTTCTTTTTACTTTGTGACATTTTTTGGGGTTAAAATAATGGGCTGTACTCGGCGTTAAGTAACGACCAACAATAACCAAAGTTTTGTGTGAATTAAATAATTTTCGCTCTTCATCTAGTCACTAATCAATCAACATTTACTCAAAAAGAGAAGCTTTTGCGTGGTATTTACCTAATGGTTGATAACTGAAGAAAGACTGAACCCATGTCACTCTGAGATGTCCTAGTTTGTTGTGGTCGTGTAGAGGCAAGATTTGCTTAATGATGCCATCCATTTGGCACTTAGGCACTGCAAAGAGGCAGCATGTATTAGGGATGCAGGATTTTAATCTATCAGTTTACATAATGTAATGAAAATTCACCGACTATCAATTTATAGACAGGCAATTTACCGAATAGCAAAATCGCCTACAAACATTTCACCGAAGAAAAATTATCAACTAGTTTTCAGAAAAGGGGTAAAGAGAAAAGTTAATACTCATAAAATTTACTTAAAAGTTATAAAAACATTGACATAAGTATTTTTCATTAAAAGTTTGATTGAAAAAGAGCCGGAATTTATTAGATTTTTATAGCCGAAATCTGTGACGTAATACAAGATGAAACTTTTCTGTTCTTATAAGTTATAATGAGTTTGAAAGGTTTTAAGCGATGTTAAAATGATAATAAACTAAATAATATAATTATGCAATCTGATTGAAAATTGAAAATTGACAATGGTTAAAAACATCTTAAACGATTTTATGATTTTTTTGTATAAAAACAAAACATAACATGGTTAAATAATGATTTAAGTCTAAGTTAATAGCACAAGAAACAAAGTAGTTTAATGGTATGCACGCATGAGGCGAAGAACAAGCAGAAAATGAAAGAATATCGTCTGATAAACCTTGGAGGGGGAGGGCCAAATTGTCTGGTAACCGGTTGTTTTCCTAGTGCGATGACTATTTTTTCCTCTTATCGTTCTGTTTGGCTTGGGAAAAACCGCCCTAATTTTGCTTTCGGTTGCTGGGTCCTAGAACAACAATAGATCCGAGGTAATACTTTAGTGTAGCTTCTACAGTTACGTTTCACTCTTTGGCTTCATTATATTCCGAGACAGAGAGTGTAGAAGCATCAAAGACTTGCAAAACAAAACGTGAAAGGATAAAAATACCACCGACTCCCCCTCATTTAATATCAAAAAGCAATTGAAAAACTTCCAAATAAGAATTCCACGAAAAATCAATGAGAACTATCAGATTGAAAAAGAACAAAGGCCCTCCTAACCTTCCACAAACTTGTCAGATGGCGATGATATTTTGTTCATTGACAGTGATACAGGGTATTGGTATTTAGTTATTAACCCAAAAGTATGAGTTTTCTCGGAGAATTATAGGCCATCTGTAAAACAAGCCACATAGAACGATTTGCTCCCTAATCGAGGATCTCAGAACATTGTGAGCGTTCGAGGGAAATACCTCCACATAGGAAAGGAGAAAGGGAATTTAGAAATGAAAATACCCCTTGAGTAGATCTCAAAATTAGATCGATAAATGCAAGTCCATATGACTAGGAATCAGATCATGGACAATTGTGAAAGCGCGCCCTTCTTTCTCTTCCAAGAATTAAAAAGGCTAAATAAAAGACGCCATTACCTCTGGCTATAAGAAAATAGCAAAAATCATTCCCCGAATCGGTCTATCGCAAACAAAAACAGGGCTCAAAATATAACAGTCCTATTTCGAAGATCTGAAGCAGGCAAAATGGCACATCAAAATATCACTTTACACTTGTTTTCATCATGTCCCGTTGTGATCGCGTTCTATTGTTTGATATAAACAATAAACAAAGCATCCTATTTTCCGCACAAGCCTTTATTTGTTTGTTATCTATTGCTGTTACATTGCTCCCCAGAGGTTGATTACCTCTGTTCCCTTAGCCTATTTTGGGAGATTAATGTAGTAAGCCTTGATTCTACAGCCTGTAGTGTAGGCCCCGCCGACGTTAGGGACCAGTTTAGAGTGAAGGGAGGTTGTTGCATGCTATGAGAATTTTATATCACGCCACCCTCCTCCTGTGCTAGCGGCACATGCAACAGCTAGAAAGTTGAAGTTCCTTTGGTATCTGTATAGCACGAACGTTTTTGTAACGCTTTGGGCAGCATGGGAAAAATAAGAAGTTGAATTTATATAAACATCTCCATTCCCGAAAATTAAGAAAAAGCCAAATTTTCGCCTGGTCCACTGGTGTTCCAAGATGGACTGAGGTCTCCCGGTTCGAAGAATCCTTTTTATTTACCCCGAGTATAACGGTCTCAGGGATAATAAACGATTTCTTTTCACATCAAACTCTAAATGACAAACTTGTTGGGAATGTTCTTCGCATTCACTCATAATACCGTCCTATTCATTTTGTTCCCTGCTTCCTATACAAGTTAATTTAATTAATATCGGTTACATTACTAGTATTGCTGTTATCTTGTATTGTCTCATCCCATAGGAATCCTATAAAGTCTTGAAATGGTCACCCACATAGTTAGGCACATACAATTATCTACTAAAAGTTTATAACATTTTGTCATACAAGCAATAATACATAATATTTTGTCATGTAATAACAATATATAGCATTTTGTCATGCAAATAATAATATATAACATTTGGTCATGTAAATAATAATATATATAACATTTTTTCATGTAAAAAATAACATGTAACATTTTGTCATGCATATAATAATATATACTGTTCTTGTATATATTATTCGAAACTCTTTTACACGCATACGCGCTCATGCGCTTACACACTCATACGCATATGCACTTTACTCGCACACGCGGCCACACGCAGAAAGGCGCCTCTCGCGATATCTTTCCAGACCTTTTTTTTTCGGGCTACACCAAGGTTCTTGGAGGCACCCAAAACAGCTGAGTTGACATGTTTACAAAACGCACAAAGCTTGGAAACGGGAAAACGCAGGGTTTTTTTTTATTCTCACAGGGTGGTGAAACACGAAATCCTATTCTCGATATTTGATATAAAGATTGTCTGGCGGAGGCCTGACTCCATTCTCACCTTCTCTTTGTCCCCGTGTACACACGAATAAACATTGAGTCAAGTGAGCTCCGCCCAAACCACATCATTGGTTAACAGTGGGCCACGCCTCAATTTTCGACACATTTAATACTATCAGAAATAACTCCAAAAGGACAGACAGTAAGAGTAAAAGACAAATACCACAATGAGGCAGGCAGAACGTAAGCAGTTTTTAGGAAGCGTACTCCAAGGTAGACCCAAACATTAGTAGGGCAACCTCCAAATACCCGAAATACGCTTAATCGAATTCATTGCACCTAAGCCTACCGAGTATACATCCAATAAAGAATCCTCAAATTTTGCCTTCAAAGATTTCCTTTTCCTATGGGTAATCAACCGGTCCTCTTACTTAGGGCTACATTACAAAAAAACAGGCGAGAGGATAATCTTCACTAAATTGGAGTCAGCCCAAGGTTAGCGTTCTGTGTCCAAAACCCCAGAACGCGCCAAACTTATCGTCCCCCCCTCCTCCCTTATAGCTGGTAACCAATACCTAATAGGCCATAACCTCAATTACATTTAAAATGTTAGTTTTATTTGGATTTTAGCGGAGAAATAAGTTTGTAGGAGTCTGTCATTTCACGTCAATTTCAGAGAGGGCAAACGGATTTGTACAACACAAAGGCTGCATGAACTGAAAACAGCCAGATTATAATCAATTCCAACTATCAGCGAAGAAAAGGGCAACATTCCTCAATGTAGTTAAGAGTCGTAATCTTCTCCTGCTTTATGAAATATCTACTCGTAAGGTTTTGTATTACTTTAGCTAAGCATTTGGGATTATTTTGACGATATGAAAAAGCAAACTGACATATAATTCAAAATTAAGGATCGTAACAAGTGATGTGAGATGGCTAAAAAATATTGGTAGATAAATCATAGAAAAGCCAAATGAAAAAGGTTATTGATTAAAATATTGCAATATTTAAGCTCGACAACCATGAATTGTGGAGGTGGGGAGGGTTAATATAAACCTCCAGGATTTTCTTAAAATTTGCCCATATGGTTACTGCCTTCAAGGGCATAAGTCGCCATAATTAAAAGTATAGCCTAGTGTTAGGCTACTCTAAAAGTTGCAAACCCAAAAACCAAAACAAAAAAACAAACAGAAAAAAACAAAAATAAGAAGAAGGAAACAGGTTCCGGCAACGAGGGAGGATCTCCTCCTTCCCTCGGCGCAGGAACATGAACCAACACCAAAGAGAGTAAAATAAAATGGAGGAGGCCAACCTCATCCCTAAAATTATATAGTCCACAAGTCTGTGTACATGAACCCGTTCCGAGTACAAGGGACAGGCGGTAGAGACCCGCTAACATGCACGAAGATCACCCAGACTGGGGCATTGAACAAGAATGTGCCCAAAATTCCAAGGGACCAAAGTAGTCCTCGCAATAAAGAGCGATCCATCAAATTACGTGCATCCTGCAAGTGTGTCTAATTCGAAGACGACGGAGAGCGATTTGAAGCAGCTGGGGCATTAAAAGGTAGATCCATCGCAAAAGTCGCCGCAAAATGGAACGCAACTTAAAGTTACCCCAGGCTGTCTCCCATCTTCCTTGACAGGAGGGCTGCCCTGATTCCTGCCATGTAGTCGGTGACTGAACGCGCCGATGTGAGCCCCAAAGAGTCTTGTCGGGCGCTCACATCGGCGCGCTTATTCACTGCAATTCTCACATGTCCAGGAACCCACCAGAAGATAATCTCGAGATCAATCTGGCTTGTGGCAAGCATGGAATCACGGAGACCGCTAACCAGGTTGTGTGGAGTTTCCAATTCTCAGAGAGAACTCAGAGCGCTTTGTGATTCGCTAATGATCGCAATACGGTCTCTGAAACGGGAACGACGTGTTATCTTCCGTATTGAGCAATGTATTACAACCAGCTCGGTCGTGAAAATAAATGCAGCACTAGGTAGAGACACATTAATTTCAAACGGAGCAGATACGGCGTGGAATCCCGCCCCTCCTTGGATTTGGAGTTATCCGTGTACACTGGTACGGACTTTGCATTACAGGAAGTGTGCTTAAAAAAAGGCCGAACGCAATAGTATTGGCATTGTGGAAGTTTAAGGCACATAGGTGAAGCGATAAATAGTCAAAAGCGGTACCCTGCAGGGTGACGTTCTGGGTAGAACCAGTGCTGTCTACGAATGAAAGCCACGCAGACGGCATTTTCCAGTCGGAGCAGAGCATCCGATGTGGAGTGGAACTGTAGGGAACATGCTATAGAATAGGTAGGCTACTGTAACCGTTATTGCAGGATTAATAGGCTCAACCGGAAACTTCACAAAATGGACGCTCGGTGGACTTAGCAAATTCGAAGAAATTGCCTTTCATGTGAATAACAGGAATACTCCAACTCAAACCCACTGTTACTATGTATCTCTGAATCTATTTATATCAAAACACTATCTCCCTCACTCAATTCTGATTCCTCTTCTATTACATTAAACATCCTTTAAACAACCAATACTAGCGAAACTGTTATATTTCCAGTCACCTCTCTACCACACCATATTCTCACTGGATATCAAAGATTCAAGGTATGTTTCACATTTGATCTGTTTGGTTTTGTATTGATTTTGTTTTGTTGTTTTTTAAGCTTTTATTAGCCAGTTTTTTAGTTGTTTTTTTCTGTACAATTTTACTTTACTTATTTCTTTGAATCGTTATATTTTACTCCCTTCTTATTATAATTAAAATTTATGGTGAACACTTAAACCTATTTTGTATATATGTATATCTTAATCTGTTTTCTAGTCAGAAGATGACCGTAAGGTCGAAACGTTGCACTACTCAATCTTAATAAAGATTTTTTGATGTTGGATTTAAGTCTACTCCTAGCCATTGTTTTCTTATTAAAATTAAATTAAGGCTGCTCAGTGGAAACTACCTGGATTATATATATATATATATATATATATATATATATATATATATATATATATATATATATATATATATATATATATATAGATAGATATATATATATATATATATATATATATATAAATTAATTTATATGAATAAAATGTATAAGCAGTTGTCGGAGTAGCGCGGGTAGGCACAAATGTAAGAATACGAAAGCTATCAAATTGCACACCTGTGTCAATAAGAAGGAAACGCATAAACCAACAATTTGCGTCTCGGGATAGAGTTATCAGAAGATGGGAGTCTACGAAGGAGCTAGGTAAACACAAATTCCTCCTGAAGAAAATTATAACACAGATCTGTAAATGCAGTTCATAAAATAGAGTGAAAATTATCTGAGATATGTAAGTATGGTATATACACAGCTGTTCAGTAACTTCGCCCAGGGAGTGGAACTAATATGCCTAACGACGGAGGCTTGTCGCGCAGGCGAGTCTAGGCCAAACACCTCTGGAAATGGGATGAAACAATTAGATTTTTGTTGTGTGTTGTATGAAAAAACAACTAACCGAAATGGATGTGCCGTTAAAAATATTTTTCGTAGACTTTCAATAGCCATCTCTACCACACCCTAAAATCAATGTTAGTTTGCCTTAAAGATTTCATAACACGTTTTGGTGGTGATTAATCTGGTGTGCTACAGGGCAACATTCTGTGGTCACAAATTTTACTATATGTTCATAATATTGTCAAAAAATTAATCATTATTTTAACTTGCTATATAGCAATGTATATCAATCATCCTTTTCTTTTTAAGATTTCTATTTCTCTTCTACTTTTTAGTTAAAATTACTTAGTAGTTTGAAATGCCAGAGGTATAAAACGTTAAAATGGGTTATAATTCCTGGTTAGGTAATGCGTATCCTATATTATTTAGCTTTTTAAAGCTTGGTTTATATTTTCTTAAAAGATTGCTTATAAGGAAGGTTGGCTCATAATCTACCTTTCTTTTATAAATATCCATGGACATTTGAGCCGATTCGGAGCATCCGAATATTCCTTTGATGCTTTGATACGCGAAAATGCGTTATAACACATCAAATAGAACTGAATCCTGCTTTATGGAAGAAAATATAGGAGATGTGTAGCGACGCCCGAATTGCAAGGTGAAGTAGTCTCAACGAGCAATCTCACATATGAGAACCCTGTTGGACCTATGAAATCTTGAAATTGGGCACACATATTAATTAATGAAATAATATGCCATGTCGTAATAATGAACCAATATAGAATAAAGCGAAATACTTATATCACATTTGTACATGTATTAAGAAAAACATGAGTGTAAGAAAAGCAAGTGAATAGTTGGAGGTTCCCACACGAAAATACAAACATACACAAGCGATGAAACAGCTGTGAGACGAAAGGCCTCGATGCAAGATAACGAAGGTAGTTCGGCAAACTTAGGGTAGTATCTGATCTGACAGTTAAAGTTGACATGGACCTGTGAAACAAAAATTTCAACTGTCCTATCACCTTGTTATGGTTGCCAGCCCAGTTGGGCCAACATGTGTCTACAGTGGCCGCAAAAAATACTATACACTAAGAATTTTTTATAATAACACGAAAAAGTCTAACTTACATGTATTTTATTTTCACTTTTAACTTACAACTAGTACTTTGTTATGTTGCCCTTGCTCTTGATCACCATCTTAAGTCACTTGGTCATCGAAATGGCGAGGTTGGAGAAGTATGAAGAGTCCATGGTGACCCAGAGATTCTTCAGCACCTCCATCAGTTCTGTGATGCTGGTGGGTCGAGATTTTTCAAGCTTACTCTTCATGACGTTCCAGGCATTTTCGATGGGATTTAGGTCAAGGGAATTGTCTGGCCACTCCAAAACACTGATATTATTATCTTCAAGGAACTTTTTCACTGCTTTTTGAATTATGGGCGAGGGCACCATTATGCATAAAAAAGTCGCATTCGTGAATGTCCGAAAACTGAAGCATGTGCTCTCTTAACACCTCGATGTAATTAATTCCTTTCAAAGTTATGTTCTTAGGAAGGAAGTATAGTTCTCCTCTGCCCATTAGGGTGATGACTTTTTGACTTTTTTTATCAAAAATTATCTCTTGTAGCACGAGTGAATGAACTTTTGCCTATTAATGACAAAAATTATTCTATTCCATTGAAATATTGAAAAAGGTTACGCACAAACCACTTTAAAATGTAATATAGGCCATTTTAGCATTTTATATGTGTTAAAAATATTTATATTGAATATATAAGTGCTCAAACAGACTTGTGCAATAATTTATGTACCATAGAATTGTATAGAATTTTCCAGAAAATCATCACGTCATCGCTTGGGCGATTTCTGAAGAGTTCCAGAATTTTCTTCAGCCATTTCGCGTGCGGTATATAAGGGAGATGTTTAAAGCGGGTAGTTACTAGTTCAGTTTTAACGGCGTTGATATTATTATTGCCTTATTATAATTGTTGTGTACTCTCCACCGTTTATTGTAAAGAGGTCCTGGTATTATTTGGTAATAATACAATATAATAGCATATAATAATTTATTAGTGTCTGCCTTCTCTCTTATTTTTTAGAATTGTAATTTGCTTGTTTTTTAATAAAATATATAAAAGCTCAATAACAGTTTCTTTAATTTGTTACCTATTTAATAGTTAGTTTTATTTTCTATTTCAGCTGCTAAGTACAAAACATGTTCAAGAAGAGCTTTTTTAACAGAGAAGAACAAGAAAAGCTGGACAAATAACTTAGTCCAGTTTCAAGCACCATCAAAAACAGGCAACGTGGCAGTTTATGAAGCACCTTTAAGTAAACGGAGTCGCATGCCCCTGAAAATCCACGTCGTTGGACGCTTCAAATTTCTTGAATCCACCGCCAAAGAACGGAGGGAGAGGATCGGCCTAATTGTTGTGGAGCTAAAAGCCCTATGGAGCAAAACATTGAACTTCCCGCATGTATCTGAACAAGCCATTTGTGCAAAACTAGAAAACATTCTGAAAGACTAAGAGTACTGCAGAAAGAAACAAAACTTTAATTTTTGAATGAACTGTTTGACGTGACCAAGGTGAAAGGCAACTAGTTGTGCAAAGAAGATGAGAACCTATATAAACAGCAAATTTTGACCAAAGACCAGGTTAGTTATTCCACTGGTAAACCTGCTAGTGCCAAGACTATCCACCCATCCAAGCGAAAGAAGGCAATGGAAGCGATTGTGTCCCCACTTTCCAGCTCACCACCACCTGATTGTTCTGAAACTAGCACGGACTCATCCAATAACAGCGACGACAGTTCTTAGGAGGATGAGAATGCAGCATCAACGAGGAAAAGGAAGCATAACCTAACAGGCTTAGCAAGACTCCTTGCTACAAGCTCAAAGCTATCGTCCCACAGAGCAGCAAAGCAGCAAAGGTATGTCGCCAGCTTTCTGGTGAAGACATTGAAATCCAAACCCCATGTCAGACAGCAATCCACAAGGCTATCTATATGAGAGCTGCTGGGGTAAAGAAGCACTTGGTGAGCACGCTTCACCTGAAAAAGTGGAGCTTACACTTTGACGGCAAACGCATTGAGGACTTTGAATATCAGGTCGTGGTCCTCAAGAATGAAGCGAAAGAAATAAAGTTGGCTGCGCTCAAATTGTAGGATGGGAAAGCTGTAACAATTGCAAAAGGGCTCCAGAGTGTGTTAGAATAGTTCAACCTATGGGGATCAATTGTTATGCTTGTCGCCAACACAACAAACGTGAATACCGAAAAAAAGACAGGCGTTGTTGTTCGACTGCAGCAAATGATCGAAGATAAAGGTCACCCCATACCCAAGTTCATCAGTTGCCAACAGCATGTCCTGGATCGGATTTTTCGCGTTGTCATGGACGAAGAGCTCCATGGGTCGACTAAATCATCAAACATAGAGTACTTCTTTGTGAAGGATTTGATGAGCAATTATGATAAATTGAGAGCAGCCTTCAGCAACGGTAAAACTGAAATTAAGGAAACAGGTGGCTGGAGAGACGACATGAAGTTTTTCTATCACCTCACGCGTGTCTTCCGTCACTTCACTGAGATGAATGAAGTCTCCTTTGGAAAGTTTCAAAAGATCCCAAACATCAGTGTCGTAGAATGACTCCCGACGATATTCCATATATCACTATTCGTTGAGGGAACTTCCTTAATTATCTTTAGAGTGCGTTACTGTCTGGCGGCCGATATTATGTATCTTCGATATGCTTAAGAAGTGGAACGGAGCTCAAGGTTAATAATATTGCTATCATTAATAAAATAGTTTTATTAATAATAACTACCAACAAACACAAGACGGAAAATATTGACCTAATCAGAGAATGAAAAGGGTCGTGGGGGCTCGGCTAATCCGAGGATTTAAAGGATTTAAAAAAGGTAAAACAAATATCGAGTTAAAGAGATGGGATGGTTCGATAAACCATTTAAAGCACAGGATAGAATTGACAAAAGGGTTAAGTACTCAAAGGTGACGTTTGGCTTACGTAACTTTTGCACTAGTGGTGCAGTGGAAGGTGGCGCAAAGGAGTTTCGGTCCGCTGGCGAGTTCCAGCCGAAGGGGGGGGGATAAAAGGATCCTGACGAGGCGTCTTGGGAAGAAGAACCGTTTCTCGACGAACGGCTTGAAGAACAATGGCTGTTCTAGGTTGTTCTCTTCTGAACAAAAGGGGGGATGAGAACCGTCTCTTGTCTATGGGCTCAAGAACAATGGCTGTTCTAATGTTGTTCTCCTCTGAACAACAGGGGGGGGGGGGGTGAGAACCGTTTCTTGGCGAAGGGCTCAAAACGAACAATGGCTGTTCTAATGCTGTTCTCCTTTGAACAACAGGGGGGGGGGGGATGAGAACCGTTTCTTGGTGAAGGGCTCAAAACGAACAATGGCTGTTCTACTGCTGTTCTCTTTTGAACAACAGGGGGGGGATGAGAACCGTTTCTTGGCGAAGGGCTCAAAACGAACAATGGCTGTTCTAATGCTGTTCTCCTTTGAACAACAGGGGGGGATGAGAACCGTTTCTTGGCGAAGGGCTCAAAACAAACAATGGCTGTTCTAATGCTGTTCTCCTTTGAACAACAGGGGGGGAAGCCTTGGGGACTTGGCGTCACGAAAGGTTCGAACCTTTGGCACTCAAGGAATATTGTCCTCCTTCTGGACAAGTGATGGTGAATCTCGAGGTTGGGGTCCCTTGGCGCACAAAGGGAGAGAGGGTCGTGGTGATGTTTCGCGACGAAGATCTGGATCTCCAATCTGATCTTAGTGGTAAAGTTTCCATATAAATAGCCAGGACATCTCCTTGGCGTGGGGGAAAATGGAGTGGAAGCTTGGAGGGAACGCACAGCCGGGCCGGAGAACAATGCCTTATCTGCTCATAAGCCTAACTCAATCTGGCGAGGTCGGCGTATGGGGGCGAACGGGGGGACGATAACCTCCTTGTTTAAACATTGACATCCGGTAGCTGTGATAAGACTCCAAGCCTCGAATCGAAGATGCACGTGGGCAGCATCCTGGTTTTAAATAATATGGGATAGGAGTTGAAATTAACGCAGCTTCAACTCGTTCTATCACACCCCTCTATTCCGGGGGAAGTTGTCACTTCGGAAAAAAAAAGAGAAGGGACAACGATAGAGCTCCGTTGTGGGGAACTCGTTTTCTTGTACCAACCGTACCTTCCTGCACCTAACTAGTATTACCTCAATACATATGATTGTTTTGATCTTTAGATTACAGGGGAAAATAACCTTTAATACAACTTAATCAAAGAAAAAAAAAAGGCATGGAACAATGAAATGATATAAAATTAGTACATACGGGACAAAATAATTTATACGTAAAATAATGGGTACAAATATATATATATACAAAAATTAGACATTGAGCGTTACAAAAGTCAGACATATACATTAATTAATTATATTATAAAAGAATCTTAATTTAAGTCGTACAAGACGGTATATACCTACAGGGAGATACTAATCCTATGAATACACTTACTCTACGCTATTCGGTAACGCATTCCTACTGAGTGCGTCAGCGACCTGGTTATCGGAACCTGTTATCTAATTTATTTTAAACTGATACTCTTGCAAGAGTAAACTCCAGCGCATGATGCGGCCGTTTGAGTGTCTCACATTCCTAATATAGGCTAACGGACGGTGGTCGGTTCCTATTTGAAATTCTTTACCTATCAAGTACATCTTGAATTTGTCTATGACCCAGATAATTGATAGAGCTTTCTTTTCTCTAGTGGCATATCTCTTTTCGCGTGGTAATAGTTGACGACTAGCATATGCAACTGGATGACTCGTTCCGTCATCCACGTATTGAAGGAGTACACCTCCAATGCCCTCGTTGCTCACGTCGGTCTTAATCCCAAAGGATTTTTCCGGGTTAGGCAACTTTAAAATGGGGGCAGAAATGAACTTACTCTTGAGCTGATTAAAATGGGAAACAGCGACATCATTCCAACGTAAACGATCGGGGAAATTCTTTTCCTGAAGGGGGCATAGGGGGGCCAAAATTGCAGCGAAATTCGGAACAAATCGCTGATAGGGAGAAGCTGATCCTAGGAACGATCTTAATGGCTTCTTTGTAATCGGGAGGGGCATGTGGGCGATTGCCTTAATCTTGTTCTCGTGGGGACCTAACTTGCTTTGTCCTATTTTGAAACCCAAATATTTGATGGTTTCGTGGGCAAAATGGCATTTGCTGGGGCCAATGCTGAGGCCATTTTTACGCAGTCGCTCGAAAAGAGCTAATAGGGCGGGTAAATGGTGATTCCATCTAATTAGTTCTTGTAGCTGACTCTTCGGACGTGGTGTCAGCTGCGCGTCACTATCCAGGTCAGAAGGTTCTAAAGACTCGCCTGGTAGGGAAGGAGGAGGGTAATCGGCATCAGGTTGGATGCACACTGTCTGGATTACATTAAGGGACTCCGCGGGGTAATATTCTTCAAGCGCCGATATTTGGTCCAGTTCAACGAAGGTATCTCCATGGGCGCGTTGGGGGTTCTTTTTTTCTTGGGGTCCACGGACAGTCTCCGTGTCCTTGTCTTGGGCCTTACCACCTAAGGGTGTTAGTGATTCACACTCCTCTTTTGCCGTCCTAAAGTCCTGGTTAGGGGTCTCCGAGAAATCGGACGGTATCGGAGTTCTGATGGGGACGGGCTCCTGGGCTTCTTTCTTATCTCGGCCTTGAGGAAGGGCGGCCTGAAACACAGGGTCGAAACTTACTTGGGGGCTCTGTCCTATAAGTACGGAACAGAATTGTATGGGTGCTACAATGACTTCAGCCCAGCCATTATATTATTGACACTGCAGGTAACATCTAACGACGGGGAATCAGTTCGCCCGCCCAAGGTAGTCATGTACCACCGCAAATTTTTCGTGGTTAGAGGCCACTGGGAGGAGTTCGTCGGACACGATGAAACACGTACATCCTGTGTCCCTGACGAGAGTCGATACTCGGCAGCTGTCCACGCTGCCCTCCTCATATTTCAAAGTTCCCGATGAACTTTTATCAAAACCAAAATTTACCTGGTGGCCTGACGGAGGGGGAGAAGTTTCTGCTTGGGTCTGCACCACCGGGGGATCCGGGGTTGTATTAATCTGGTGAACTTGGTGGGCTGGTCCGCTTTTAAGCCTAGAATTTTGGGGGCAATTCCAGCTCATGTGGTTTTCTACACCACAGGTGAAGCATATGGTTGGTCGCTTCGGGAAGAGAGATGGAGGAGAAGTCTTAACGGGAGGTTTGGAGTCCCGTTGTTGGTTTTGGGGAAAGAAGTTTGGGGGTTTTACGGGGCTCGGAAACTTTGTCAGCTTTCCTGGGAAGGGGCGCGAATCCTTCCTTCTTTCTTCTCGTTGGATTTCTTTTTCTCGTTCTTCTCGTTGTATTTTTCTTTCTCGTTCTTCTCGTTGTATTTCTCTTTCTCGTTCCTCTCGTTGTATTTCTCTTTCTCGTTCCTCTTGTCGGATTACTCTTCCTCTTTCTCTTTCTACCTTTTTTCTTTGAAATTCTGCTTTAATCCGAGCTAATTCAATCTGATGTTGAAGCTCAGCTTGTCTTATCCATGCCTCTCTTTCTCGTTCCTCTTGTCGGATTACTCTTTCTTTTTCTTCTCGTTGGATTTCTCTTTCTCGTTCCTCTTGTCGGATTACTCTTTCTTTTTCTTCCTCTTTTCTTTGCTCCTCTTGAATGTACTCAGTTAGTTCTTTTCCGGAAAGTCCACAGGACTCTCCTTGCGCTTTAAAGATTTCGAACTGAGTCATCTTTGCACTTGGGGGCGCACTAGTGAACCAACTAAAATTCCTTGCAACAAGAATTATGCCTCTATAGAATTAGCCTACCTAAATATGGGCACTGACCTATTCGTACTTGGTTTCTCAATCTAAATAACCACTGACTAAAATCACAAAAAAGCACAAACAAATTATTATAACCGTTCCTTGAGCTACTCCAGCTTCTTAAGTTTAAAAAAAAAGGGGATGGCAATCGTTAAAACAAAAGGGAACTACTATATTCTATTATTATAACGAATAACACTATGCTTTACTCGACTGAGACCAGTGTTTGCAAAGATATAGCGTTAAACCTTACACACCTGATACCAAATATAAATAGTATAGATATATATGTCGTAGAATGACTCCCGACGATATTCCATATATCACTATTCGTTGAGGGAACTTCCTTAATTATCTTTAGAGTGCGTTACTGTCTGGCGGCCGATATTATGTATCTTCGATATGCTTAAGAAGTGGAACTGAGCTCAAGGATAATAATATTGCTATCATTAATAAAATAGAGTTTTATTAATAATAACTACCAACAAACACAAGACGGAAAATATTGATCTAATCAGAGAATGAAAAGGGTCGTGGGGGCTCGGCTAATCCGAGGATTTAAAGGATTTAAAAAAGGTAAAACAAATATCGAGTTAAAGAGATGGGATTGTTCGATAAACCATTTAAAGCACAGGATAGAATTGACAAAAGGGTTAAGTACTCAAAGGTGACGTTTGGCTTACGTAACTTTTGCACTAGTGGTGCAGTGGAAGGTGGCGCAAAGGAGTTTCGGTCCACTGGCGAGTTCCAGCCGAAGGGGGGGGGGATAAAAGGATCCTGACGAGGCGTCTTGGGAAGAAGAACCGTTTCTCGACGAACGGCTTGAAGAACAATGGCTGTTCTAGGTTGTTCTCTTCTGAACAAAAGGGGGGATGAGAACCGTCTCTTGTCTACGGGCTCAAGAACAATGGCTGTTCTAATGTTGTTCTCCTTTGAACAACAGGGGGGGGATGAGAACCGTTTCTTGGCGAAGGGCTCAAAACGAACAATGGCTGTTCTAATGCTGTTCTCCTTTGAACAACAGGGGGGGAAGCCTTGGGGACTTGGCGTCACGAAAGGTTCGAACCTTTGGCACTCAAGGAATATTGTCCTCCTTCTGGACAAGTGATGGTGAATCTCGAGGTCGAGGTCCCTTGGCGCACAAAGGGAGAGAGGGTCGTGGTGATGTTTCGCGACGAAAATCTGGATCTCCAATCTGATCTTAGTGGTAAAGTTTCCATATAAATAGCCAGGACATCTCCTTGGCGTGGGGGAAAATGGAGTGGAAGCTTGGAGGGAACGCACAGCCGGGCCGGAGAACAATGCCTTATCTGCTCATAAGCCTAACTCAATCTGGCGAGGTCGGCGTATGGGGGCGAACGGGGGGACGATAACCTCCTTGTTTAAACATTGACATCCGGTAGCTGTGATAAGACTCCAAGCCTCGAATCGAAGATGCACGTGGGCAGCATCGTGGTTTTAAATAATATGGGATAGGAGTTGAAATTAACGCAGCTTCAACTCGTTCTATCACAATCAGCAATGCACGTTTGAACTCTCATGCCATTCTTGCCCTTATTGCGTTCATTCTGATGACTGACATCCGGAGCAGGCTGCGTAAAATCTGTTCATTCATTCCTTACTCATGGGCTGACCATACACTTGTTTCGCACTGAAGATTTTCATGAAATATCTGCAGCTCTGAATGAATACCCAACAGGTCTCAAATGCTTGAAAACCCACTGGAAAACAGATGAATCTCCAATCAATATTGCCCGAAGCAACCAGTGCTGTGAGCGTGCGGTCAAAGTTATGCAAGACTTGCATGGGTCCTGCCGCAACAAAAACAACCTATCACTGAGATTCATCCTGTCCAATGAAATTATTGTCACTAATTTACTTCCTTGTGTATTTTATGACCCTATATAATGTTATATATATTTGACTCATAAGCTTGTGTTCAATCTTTTATATGCTGCAAGTGACTTCATAAACTGGACAAAAAAGTTGACAAATAAAATTTTCATAATAATTTTGTGCGTGAGGTTTTTTATCAAATCACCTTAAAAGTAAGATTTTATATAATCTTTAATTAAAACTCATCAAAAATTATGACAGGGATATGAGGTTGTAAAAAAGTCATCAACCTACTGCCCACCTTTCCACTAAAAGTACCCCATACCATAACACTGTCAGTGTACTTCACTGTGTACCGCGGGAAAATAACGAGATACATTGCTCGGACGACGGATGAACTTGGAGCAGCCCCTGACCAGCCTGAAGGTGCTCTCAGCACTAAACATCCTTTTCTGCCACCGATATATAGTCCAATCCTTGTACCTTTGCAGAACTGTAACCGTTTTTTTCTTAATAGCTTCAGTTAGCATGGGCTTTTTTGCGGCACGACAAGTAGGCATTTTTAGGTCCTGCTGCAGGCGTTGCTGACTGGTTCGTACTGAGATGTCTTTCAAGAGTTCAGGATGCTTTACCTTGATGGCTACGGCAGTTATGACAGGATCTGATATCACTTCTCTCTTGAGGATATTGTCTGTGAGAAGAGAAGTCTTTCTAGGGCTCCCCAGAGCCCGGCTTCCTAGGTGGCACGGTGCTGGTTGGTACTGATACAGCAGCTTTCTTGATGTTGTAAATTGCCATCCTCATAACTTTTAGTTCTGCTGATACGTGTATCACAGACAAGCCTTGCTCTAATAGGGCGAGGGCACGGGTCTTCTCTTCCATTGATAGTTTCGTTCGACCCATTTTGACCACTTGTAGCAATGATATAGGGCGGAAAATTTGGTTATTGAGTGCAAAAAGTGACACTGAGGAGCAACGTAAATCAAATCATTCCTCATCGAGCACAGGCATCTCACTGAAGCATGTTGTGTTGGGAAAATATGCAATGAGTCAGAGTCTAGTATGCTGCATTATCACTAGTTTCGCTCACTTTTTCTATAGCAGAAACTCAAGTGAAATCTATGCGCCAAATCTCGTATATAGATTTTGTTGCGGTGATAATATATAGATTTTTTTACAGGCACTGTACATTAAAACGCATACACCCTTTGACTCTGCCCAGTAGTCTTAAGAAAGTACACACGAACATACTTCTCACACCGTAAGCTCTGCCCCTCGTCCAGATTAGGAGAAATGAAGTCACACCCCCTTATTTTGAAACATTCTCATGACACAAAAGAATTGTTTATTCATCAATAGTAGTATCAGCCCGTCAGAAGGATAGCATCCAGCCTAAACATCAAATAGGCTTTGTCATTGGTTATGGAGTGTTCCTCTCTCAAGGAAGTAGACTCTATGACCAGTGACCCTTCGAAGGATGGAGAAGAAGAAGCCTGGCAAATTCCCCTTCAAAAATAAAAGAATCGACATCTCAATCCTCGGTCTGGTCACCTCTTTCACCGCACATAACTAGTGACCCCTTCGACCGGAAATGAATTAACATAAGAAGAAATATGAACGCATCGGTCCATCAACAGGCAGGGCAAGGAGAGATGGAGATCGTGAACGCCATCCCCATCAAACCACTCCATCATCATAGGACTACCATTTTCGAAGAAGCAGTAGTTAGAATGGTAGAAGAGCGCATTTATACATACTGGACCACTGCAAAGCAACACTGGAACAAGATGAAGACAGACGAACTCACACCATAGGTTCGGGTACAGTTTAAAAAAAAATATTAATAACAAACGCAAAAAGTCTGTGTTGATGTGCTAATGCATTTAACTGCCCAAATTCATTATTTGTTTTTAAAGTGGTAAACAGCAAATGTCCTGTGATGTGAAGAGAAATATCAGCTTTGCTAGACTAAATTAAGAGATACAATGTCAGTAAATTATTAATTTAAAGCTAACTCCGGTTTAAGTGTACATAGTCCGTTATGAAACTGGTGATGAGGGGTATTCAAATGATGAATATTAGTGAAAAGAACATATAGGGGGTGGGGGGGAGCGATTGGGTTTGGGAATGTTTGTATTTGGTGATTTGGATGATGAGAGATGTCTTTGTTTGGTCACCAGATATTAATATATTCCACCTCGTTTTGTGATCCTCTTTGCTATTGCGCTCCCCATAAGATTGTTGCGAAACATTGATCGTTAAACCGGATTTGGGTGATACGATAACGTTCCGAGGTATTATTACCTGACTCCAAAAGGTAATGGATGAATATTTTTGGCTTTGCGTCTTCCTTAACAAAATTGAAATATAATATTGTGGTTGTAATTTGATGCTCACCGAATGTCATTACGATCGAGTTAACTCATTTTAAAGCTCCCTTTTGTAACCACATAATAATTAGTCCCATTCCCGGTTCACATTTTTACCGCGATTTTCGTCTTTTCGTGAAATCAATATTGGGAATGGTTCTAAAATAACCTGTTACATCTTAGAGTGTTTCGTTTGAGTTTCTTTTTGTTCCGTTTCAAACACATAAATTTATTTACATTAGCTGAGTGTCCACATTACTACTTCATGGGTTTGTGTGTGCACATATTGTGTGCACCACATCACTTTCCCCTGAGAAAGATACTTAGTATCTTTAATATAGAATATATACATATCATATACTAATGAACATATTTACACATATATACAAGCATAGTTCGGGGTTTGACAGTTCGACTAAGATAATATAGTTGTACAAACGGATGTGCACTTTATATTTGTGTGTGTTAACAAACCATATTCTATACTCTTATTTATATATTTACATCTTGATAACATAAGGAAATACAGAATAAAAGGCATTTGATTATTAGCTCCCAATGAGTCTATCGGTGCACAACATGCTTTAAAAATAGTGATAGCACGGATTTCTTGCATTGATAATTATATAGACTAACGGGGCTTCTGATTGTTTAATTTTTGAAGATAACTTGGTGCATTTGTCTACTAGAATGCCTTGACTACAGTCTACCAAAAGATCGTAATGAGTGATAAGATCTGCTCCGCGACTACGAACATCCAATTGCAGGCACGGCGTAAACTGGGTATGACTATGTCTACCATGACTTCACCGTGTACTTTGATCTTACCACCGTTGGCTGTACCAATATTTACACTCGACTTTCTCATTTCGCAATACTGTACGAGGTTGATAGGAATAATCGAGACGCTTGCGCCAGTGTTTATAAGGAATTCGCCTTTCTCTCCATTTAATTTAATAGCGACAGTGATTAACATTGGCATACCAGTCGTCGCATTAATTTTAGCACGTCTCACTAGTTTTCCGAGGGAATAGGAAATGACGGTCTAGATGATGGTAGGATTTCTATATTTTCTCCATGTTTAGGCCATTTGCACCATGCCGGCAATGTTTCGCCTCTGGACCAAAATATAAATGGGCTCGACATACTAAAGGTTTTTGATCGCTACGAAACGGTTTAAGTCCTAGCGGTATGCTATCATTACGCTTATTTGTAAATCTATTCGTGCCAATGTACGCGCCACTGGGCATTGACCGCACATCCTTCGCGTATTTCCCATTACGATTCGAATTATCGCACTGCCTATTGTAAGCACTAGCACTATATCGTGAATAGAACAAATGTTATTGTTACTTACATGACCATATTGAGGTTTATAAAACGGCATTAGTTCGTTCGCCAATTTGCCTATCTGCATGAGTGTCATTTCCTTCTGCGTCGCGATGATCGGAGTGATGATCGGAGGTAGAGATTAAACAAATTTATGTCCCACCAGATCTTCAACAACCCCGACTTGGAGTTCCATCTTCCTTAAATCTTCAAGTTTCACCGATGGTCGTCCGTGAAGAGGATATGAAGCTATTAATTTCTCAAATAATTCGGGCTTAATCCTTTCAAATAGGCTGATAACTTTAGTCATTAGTTGTGTATATTTCTGCGTTGAAAGAACTGCGCCAGGGAGAAAATCGACTGTTTCCGCTGGTAGTGCTGCGAGAGTATAGAAGAATTTGGGGTCTTCAGTGGTTATCTTTGCAATATGGAATTGTGCTTCCACGATTCTGAACCAACCAGCAACGCTGCGTCGTTGAAAATCGGAGGCTTGACTATGATGGAGTTTGCGGCTTCTTCTAAGAATATTTGTTCGGTTGTTCTTGAATCCATCCTATATTATTTTTTCTTACTCGATTTTCGATCACTATAAAGGTTCACCAATTTATGGGGGGCAGGGGGGGGGGGGTGGTGAAGAGTTTTTTATGGTTTTGTATGTGTTTAAATAATGAGAGGATCACCTTGATATATTTATATTCCACCTCGTTTTTGTGATCCTCTTTGCTATTGCGCTCCCTATAAGATTGTTGCGGAACGTTGATCGTTAAACCAGATTTGGGTGATATGATAACATTCCGAGGTATTAGTACCTGACTCCTAAAGGTAATGGATGAATATTTTTGGCTGTGTGATGAGTAGAAATTCTGAAGTGATTTTGCTTTCGAGCAAAATGGTGATGGAAACAAGAAGACGGCAGTTCTATTTTATTTAGTGGCTTTGGGTAGCAAATGGAGGAGGAGTTCGAATTAGTTTAATTATTGATTTCAAGGGCTTATCTTTGATGATGCTTAAATACAACTCTCTTCATGTACGTTGCTTTGGTACGATGAATGAATAAGACTTGTCTTGAGGTAAAATCAGTTGCGTAAAAGCTATCTCCTAATGCGGAGTAAAATGACTTGATTGGTATGAACCGAGCGATATGTGAAACTGCTCCTCGAAATGAAATGTCTCGAATGAATGATGTCTCTCGAATGATGTGTCTCGAATGATTGATATGTCTCAAATGATCTCTCTCCTTTTCGATTTGCTCGTTTTATACTTGAAAACATTTACAAACATACAGATATATATACATATACAATACTTTTGAAAACCTTTTCTCTCGTGAGAAAATTTACTGTAACGGTGAAATTTGGTTAGACGCTTTTTCCGTCTACCTTAACAAAATAGAAATATAATATTGTGGTTGTAATTTAATGCTCACCGAATGTCGTTACGATCAAGTTAACTCATTTTAAGGTTCCCTTTTGTAACCACAGGATAATTAGTCCCATTCCAAGTTTACCTTTTCACCGCGACTTTCGTCTTTTCGTGAAATCAATATTGGGAATGTTTCTAAAATAACCTGTTACATCTTACAGTGTTTCATTTGAGTTTCTTTTTGTTTCGTTTCACACATAAATTTATTTAAATTAGCTGAGTGTACACATTACTACTTCATGGGTTTGTGTGTGCACATATTTTGAGCACCACACATACTTTTGGCAGAGAAGTTAAATTCTGATTGATTCAACCTACATCAATTTGTATTTGAAATATTGTTAGTTCTGGGTCATTTACTATATTTTACTAATATTTTAGTTACCCATAAGATATCAAATTTACCCTTTTCTATCATCAATACATTTATGTAGTCTTAAAGATATTTGTAATTTTTTTTTTAAATGTATTAGAGAGATATGAGAAGTAGGAAACCTGTTAAAAATGATCCCTAATTTAGTTTGGTCTAACTCCAAAATTGGAAGTAGTCAGTACTCATTACTCAGTGGAAGGCAATATTCCAGTAGTGTTGCCAGTTCTGGAAATTATTATAACTGCTAACTGATTATAGAGCATTTACATTATATTTGAATGCTAGTAAAGGCTGTGGATCATATTAGAATATGATATAATTATTTGGTAGTAATTATTTCTTAATCTAAGTGCCATCCTTTCCTTTGCAGGTATACCTGCGATTATTGTGACAACGGCGAAAATCAAGACAAGGTCCAAATCAAGTTCTCATCTGACTGATTCTGTTGGGACTGGGCAAGAGCTGATGGTGTCTGAGTTACCAACAATAAGAGATATTTTGAGGTACGGCATCTACCTGAGGGAGCCAAGTGAAGATGACCGAAGAAATTATGAAGTGGACCAGTTGGTAAAAGACATGTATTAGGGCTTGATTAATCAGTGGACCACGTGGTGTAAATCAAAAGGTCACAATAATATCAAAGCTTAAGGAGGTGTGGAAGGAGGCAGTAAAAGTTTCCCTTGGTAAAAGAAAAATTAAAGTAAAATAGAGTTTCATTGCAAAACTAAATAAGTTATTTGATATATTGACATGCAAATGTCAAATTTCCAGTTGTAGAGCATTAGGTTGTAATGGCTGTGAGACTGAAGCCCACATCAACTGCTGTTGTAGTAAAGAGAAAACATACCTACTAAGGAACTGGCCTTTATTAAAGGACAGAAAGAGAAAGTTGGAAGTAAAGGTACCTTTCAAATTGGAGGTCCTGATATTCTAGAGCATAATAGACGATTATGAGCTTGAGAAAGGAAAGAAAAGGAAAGGATAGCAGAAAGAAAGAGAAAAAGTAAGGAGCAAAGCGCTGTTTTAGCAGGAAAAGCAGCAAGAAAAGAAATCGAGCATTTTTTGGCAGAAGGTGAAAATCTGTAGGCAGAAAATTCTGATGGTGACAACAGTTTCTATTCCACTAGGAATAGAAAGAATTATAATGAAATTCCAAATATTGCTCTTGCTAGTATAAAGTATGGTGTCAGATTGAGATCAACTGCAACTATAGCAACAGCAGCTATAATAGATGCTGGATTCATTACTGAGGAAGATACAAGTAAAGTAATTGATAAGAATAAAGTTAAGAGAGCAGAGGAAAAGAGAATGACAGTTATTGAACATGAGTTTGAGGAAAACTTAAGGAAATAAAGATTACCATCAGCAGATTTCGTAGTCCGTTAATATAAACAAAGGAGGGTGGGATAGCCTTTAGAATAAAATTCTATGAACAGGCTCACTGTCCCCTCCCATTGTTTAGCTCTATTTTCGCCAAATAGACAAAATTTCACTTTCTCCGACGTAAACCCGAAGGGCGAAGGGGCACAACGTTCATAAGTGATGCCCTGGGAGAGAGGCTTAAAGGTGCCCCCTCCCCCCTCCCCCAGGGGATAATCGACGTATATATAGTTCGATCTGGAGAAATGAAGAGGAGAATTGAGGTAGCAATCAAGAAGAAGTGGAACCGAGCGGGATTTTTATTCCCGAGGCTGTTCATTTGGTCACATCGAAGAGTAGACCATCTGTACAGAGAATCACTCTCATACCAATCTCGTTCAGGGAAACCCAATATCTCAGTTTTCCGAATAAAAACAGAAATATCCCTCACCATTGAGGAATACCAATGTGAAGTTCCACTCGAGAAAAGATTCACCTCTTGGTCAAGTCTCATCAAGTGTAACCCAAGGATTGGAATAATCGTACAGCTACAATCCCCTCGCTTATATCGTCAAGTTTCATCATCGAGAAGTCCACAGGTGGAACCCAAGGACTGGAATAATCGTACATCCACAATCCCCTCGCTTATATATTCAAGTCAAGAAGCATCGCCACACGTGCCTCACTTACCTCGGGATTAGTTCAGTGAGACGGACAGCTGTGTGTCCAAGTCAGCCTCATGCCTCGAATCATCGCCTCAACGAGGTTCTCGTTCAAGGTCATCCCACGCCAGACTCACTCTTAGTTAAAGGTAAAAGGATTCCAACTTATTTATGTTTGTTAGTTACCATTCTGTACTAAAGTGAATTTTGGGGTAAACCATCGGATAGTACTAATTGGTACTATTAATTTTTACTTAGATCCTTTTATTATAGCCTTAGTATATTTAAAGTTTTAATATTTCATTTTTTTATGTAATTAAAAGTATATTTTTGCTCTATTTGTTTAATTAAATCCTCGAAACGCTGCATATGGCCATAGATATATAATATTACCAATCCTCCCTAGTTAAAGAATCAAAACAAAAGTAAAAAAAAAAGTAAAGCACTCTTAGGGAAAAGTGGAACGGAGTTATTAAGGTACGGAACAAACGTGCATACATACTCGGCCGTATACTACGACATGTAGCTCCATTTGGGTAGAAAGCTTGTTTGGTTGGTCTGTAACCTGCACACTGGGGAACTCCCTCTCCGTCATCTAATTATCAACCTGGATGGCCCAACACTATCTAACAACAGATATTCCGGACTAATAGGAAAGCTCCTTGACTCTGTTACAAGGAGTTACAAGGAAAGAAAGTACCCTAGGAGACCTTACGGTCCATTCAAAGAGGGTACCTTTGGACTAGCAATCGAGCGGGCACAGGGCTGCTCAATTGTTTTGCGTCCCTAAACGGCAACTTTTCCAGACTTTGTCTAGTCTTGACTTGAACTGGTTAACAGATTCACTGTTCACAACTTCCACTGGAAGTGCGTTCCACTTACCGCAGATACTGTAAGTGAAAAAATTTCCACACAGATTGCGGTTGTAACGCTTCAGTTCAAGTTTGAAGCCGTGATTGCGCGTTCTGTTCTCACTTAGTGTGAAAATATCCCGGTAGTCAACATTGTCGAACCCTCGAAGTATTTTGAAAACCTTGATGAGCTGACCACGCAGTCTACGGGTTTCCAGCGAGAACAGATCTAATTCCCTTAGTCTATCCTCATAACTTTTATGTCGGATAGAGGAAATCAGTTTGGTTGCCCTAGCTTGTACGCGTTCCAACCTTGCGATGTCCTTTCGAAACGAAGGACTCCCAAATTGTACGGCATACTCCCGGTGCGGCCGAACGAGGGAGTTGTACAGACAAAGTACTATCTCCCTGTTACGGTATCCAAACTGGCGCTTTATGTAGCCTAACATCCTTTGGGCTTTCTTCTCTGCCTCGATCCACTGTTCCGAGAACTTGAGGTCGCTAGTGATAGTAACACCCAAGTCCTTCTCAGTGTCACTCGATTTAAAAGCAGTGCCCTTAAGGATGTACTGAGATTTGGGGTTTCGGTGGCCGATATGCATTACTTTGCATTTCCCCACGTTGAAAGGCATTTGCCACCTGTCCGACCACTCTCCAATCCTTTGAAGGTCCTCTTGGAGGCGGGCAGTGTTCCATTCCTTTACCACATTGGTACCAAGCTTGGTGTCGTCAGCAAATTTGGAGATTTTGGCAACCATGTCTCTGTCCATGTCGTTGACATAGATAATAAACAGTAGCGATCCCAGGACGGAACCTTGAGGGACACCACTAGATACGGGCGCCCATTCAGAGGCCCCTCCATTCACCACTACTCGTTGTTGTCTGTCACTTAGCCAGCTCTCTATCCAACCTGCTACCTTGCCGTCTATGCCCTGTGCACGCACTTTCCGGAGAAGGCGGTGTGGTACCTTATCAAAGGCTTTTTGGAAGTCAAGGTACACAACACCCACCGCTTTATCCCAATCATGCTCACTGAACATGAAGTGGAAGAATTCCACAAGGTTCGTCAGGCATGACCGTTGCCTTCAAAAGCCGGGCTGGGAATCCTTCAGTAGCAGGTTTGACTCTAAATAAGACGTTATCTTGTCCACTATCATGCTTTCCAGACTTGGAAATTAACCCAAATTTCACTCAAATATCTTTAGATCCTCCTCTTACCAAGATACCTCAGGAAGTGGTGCAAGACCTATCCACTGATCAACACCACGGCTATAGAATTGTATAGGTAAACAGAGATGGTTTGCTTCCTACAGGGCTTTCTCTATTGGAAATAAGACCAGTAAACCAAAGTCACTGGCTGACCACAGCTAACAGACGCCTTCATTTGTGGGTGTAAAAGCATGAACTCAAAGGAAAGGCCTTTAAGAATCTACGACTGATTGTTGAGTTCATAATTGGTGTAAATTACACATGCTGTTTAACGTTAAGATTAAGCACTCTTGGACCGAGGGACCTAGGCACATTCTTTATCAACTTCACTGCCTTAAGTCTCAGAGGAAGGAGGTGTTGGATATTGTTTTGCCAACTGTCAAGATATCAGTGTGGTATGCATACAGTGAAGCCATCCTCCAAACCCTCCTATGCTCTGAAGATTAGGCGGAGAGAACTGAAGGGGTGAAAAGAATCCAGACCATCTGGGGAGAGGGGATCTAGACACTCAACTAGGAGACTCCTTTGTAAGGTTTTGAAGGACACCAGACATCAATTGTGATGCTACTAGGATTGGAGATCTGTTCAATTGGTCAGATGATGTCTCTGAGCCACCTCTCACTTGCTCTTTAAGTATTTCTGAATTGAATAACTTCATTGACTCTCCTATAAAAATACCTGACTGGCCTTGCCACACACATAACATTGAGAGGGTTGTAAGAATGGTGACTGAAGCTTTTTCCAAGTATTTCTCACATTAAAAGAGGACTGGATGAATCAGGGCACAATAGACAAGCAGACGTCTGATGTCCAGGAATGAGTCAAAGCAATATTTGTGTGCTCTAGTGAAGTTTAACTTTTGAATATGACCCAAAGTGACCCATGCAGCTATATGTGAAGCTTTACATACACTTTTCTAACTTAATAAACATGTAAATTTTAGGTTACTTTGTGTTTTTGTGTACTTGGATTAAATAAAAATAAGTTACATAAGCTCATGACGAAAGGGAAAAATTTACTTTAATTTAAATGGAAATTGATATAGGTAGGAGCAATTGTATAACAAAATAAAGTTCTTTTTTAAAATCTACACCAGAAAATCTATCATTTAAGCACCCCTCATTAAAAAATTGAGGTAGTGTGGTACGCACACGCAACTTTTTTTAGCGCCTATTACAATGCGGAATAGGTTCAGATTGAAGCCTCACAAATGAGTTTCATGTGAATCCTATTAATGTTTGTAACATGTACGCGAATAATTATGCACATAAAAAAAAAGCTAATAGAGGTATAGCGGTTTTCATAAATAAGAATAATATATATATATATATATATATATTTAACATATTTGTAGAATAATGTATAGCTTTCTTCCATGTAAATAATAAGACAAAATGGAAATGCAAGGCGGAATAGATTCAACAATAAAGCTTCACAAATGAGTATCATGTGAATTCTATAAAGGCTTTTATCGGCACCGGAGAGCAACGATAAGCCGGAATTTTTTACGCGCTCTGGGAGACGGGTTACGTTCGTCAGAGATCCGTCATTCTTTTATTTTTTAATCCCGTTACGTTCATTTCATCGCTCCGTTCTATTGTAATAAAAGAGAAAGAGGCAAATTGTCCGCACGCATAATAATTTTAAATATAGCACTTCGCCTGTGAACCAATTGTGTAGAGCATGTATTGTAATCGTTATATATAGTATTATCAGAGGGTCTAGTTGCAGAGTTAGAGAACCCGGAATAAAAAAAATGTATAGGGATGTCAAAGCAATGTAAATGTGTAGCATTATAGATGAAACAAACTGTGTACTCTGAGTCGAAGTATATTGGTTCTTCATTTATATTACTCCTTGGCTCGAGGGGCACTTTTGAAGCGACGCCCGAACTTCAAGGTGAAGTAGGCTGAACGAGGAACCTTACAAATGAACACCCTGTTGGACCTATGAAATCTTGAAATGGGGCACACGTATTAATTCCTGAAATAATATGCCATGTAGTAGTAATGAATCACTGTAGAATGTTTTCGTTCTAATGATAACCCTTTAAAATGTTTTTTTGTTTTTTCACCCACCACATTCCGTTTACATACACGGCGTTGTTGTGTGTATATCGTTTTAGGGATGCATGTTTGATATTAGTTGCCTATTGTTCTTTTTATTGGTATTTTTGTTTTGTGTTTTTCTATTGGTTTGTACTATGTGATAGGCATTCCCTTCGTATCTTTGTACCCTATAAAAAGTTGTCTTCTCCATTTTCATGCTATTCCTTGAAAATGAACTTGCAAATATAGTTCGAAAGTGTATGGATTCATCTTTTCATTTTTCTGTGGGTTAATTTTCATATATATATATATATATATATATATATATATATATATATATATATATATATATATATATAATGTTAAATCACAATTGTTCATGTGTAGCTACGACTGAATTGCAAGGTGAAGTAGGCTCAACAAGGAACCTCACAGATGAGCACCTTGTTGGACCTATGAAATCCTGAAACTGGGCACACGTATTAATTACTGAAATAATGTGCCATGTAGTAGTAATGAACCAATGTAGAATAAAGCGTAATACTTATATCACAATTGTACATGTTTTAGAAAAACATGAATGTAAAAAAAACAAGCGAATAGTTGGAGGTTCCCACGCGAACACACAAACATACACACGCGATGAAACAGCAGCGAGTCGAAAGGCCTCGATGCAAGATAACGAAGGTAGCTGTGCAAACTCAGGGTGGTATTGGATCTGACCAGTTAATGTTGATTTGGACCCGTGAAACGACAAAATCAAGCGTCCTATTACCTTGCTATGGTTACCAGCCCGGTTGTCTACATTAAAACGCACACACCCTTTGACTCCGCACAGCAGTCTTAACTAAGTACACACGAACATACTTCTAACACCGTAAGCTCCGCCCCGCGTCTAGATTAGGAGAAATGAAGTCACGCCCTTTAATTGTAGGGAGTATAAATAAATGGGTTGAAACATTCTAAAGACAGAAAAGAATTATTCATTCGTCATTACTCTCATTTTGATTTGGTTATTATTAGCGTCAAGAGTCTATCTAACGTTAGAGGAAAATTTACAACAAAGCCGCCTAAGACTCGACTATCTCACTTGCCCCAATTAAGGAGACCTAAGCCAAGAATAATGCCTAAAAAAACATTTTCTTTTTGAGTCCTTCCTTTAACCTAATGGGAACCGAGTTACCTTTCGAACCCAGCCTATAAACAGATTCCCCGTACAAACTTTGGGAATCAGAACAAACTCAACAGGGAGACCTCAAACCCCTTCGTCTGACCCCTTTTTACCACCTATAGATGTTCGTCATTGACAGCATAAGCCTACATTAAAAAAGAGGATGAAATATTAAAAAAAGAAAAATGAAAAAAAACAAAAGAAAAGAAAAGTAGGAAAAATAAGACTATTAGAGTGGATAAGTCATATTTTAAGACACTCATCGAGCAGCTCCATGGGAAAAAGACTACCGGGACTTGAAACTACGATGTGTAATGAGCAACATCCAGAAGCAGTTCCAAATTCGCACTTTTGAATACTTCAGTCTTGATTCGTACCATTATTTTCTTTTTATCTTTTTATTGGGTACGAATGATGAAATGTGCTCTGATTTCATTACACCAATTCTTTCACATAATGGCTTCATTATATTTATTTACCTTTACTGAATGATAGAAGATGCAACATCTTAGCAAATATATTTTGCATAATTCTTTCTTTCCTCTATCAACAACGTATTACTAAATACGTTACTAACACGCTGTAGAAGTGGGAGACGGTGGATTATTGAGAAGTGGTGTGAAGCAAACCAGTAAAGCCACTGCAAACGACTTAATTCACAGCTTACCAATGGCTTGGCCAAGGCGAAACGAGATTCCAGCGACGGTGTCTCCATCAGTTGCACGGAGGGAGTTGAGAAGATGGAGGACGATTGTCTGGCGTTCGAGGGTCGTAAAAAAAGTAGATGATTCTTCCACACCCTGAAGAATAGGAATGGGGGAAAAAGATTACAAAGTACATAGGTTTACTGAGTGCAATCATTTCATAGTGTATTTATGTATTCATGGTCTAAATTATTTGTAATTTGTTACTTTGAATAAATTTCCTTTTAAAACTGCCTATGTTTTATCATCAACAGCTCTTTGTAACCCTGAAAGGGTGGTGTGAAGCATAGCATCTGGATGAATGCAGGACCTCTGAGCTCCAACACATCGATATCTGTTCCACTCATTTTTATTTCCCCCCATCTTCATTTTTTCTTCACTTCTTTGCTTACAAACTTTATAACGGAGATAACCTCGTTGGTGTTCGTTTCCTAGTTTTAAGTATGAATAAAAAATGATCTTGTGTTAAAGGAGCCGATTAAAAGACTCAATCATAATAGCTTTTTTTTTCCTTTGCAAATCTAACCTAACTTACACTACCGAAATGAAGTCTTGCGGAAAGGAGGAGCCTATAAATAAATGACTTTGAAAGCGCTCTCTATCAACCTACTCGTAATTCTGCGGTTTTTCGTTTTATCCAAATTTCTAGATCTAAAAAGATTGATTGGCTTCCAACAACGAGGTAAGCTGCCTGCAACATGTGTTCATTTGTTTAGTTCGAATCCTAGGTTAGGATCAATTTCCTAACCTAAATTTCGAATGGGAGGATCGAACTGACAACCAATATAGAATCATTCAGTAAACTATCATCGCGCTACCAACCATTAAAATTTATTTGTACTAAATGGGTCGTAAGTAATTCTGCTTGGAAGCGAAAAAAGGCTTAACCTGAAAGAAAATGGACAAACCGAGAACTTGGAGGAAGTTTTAGTTGTAATTATTTCAGTTTCCGGCAGAATACTTATTAAGTAAATCTTCATCATCTTCAGTAAAATATTATCATTTTTTAGAAGTAAGCGAAAATTTGAATTAAAAGGGCCGCATTTTATATTTAAACGAAGCAGTTTAATTAAAAACCACAACATTATTGATAAGAAGGCTACAGTCAACAGAGGGAGGGGAGGGATGGGGGGAATTCCTCTGTTCCATCGTGGACGAGATCTCCCGACCAATTAATGAAATGCACACAAACGTCAGACTGACAATCCCTGGTGAGCGAGAAAAAAACAAAAAAAAACAGTAGCCTGTCCTCATTTTGGGGAGAAGGTATCCGGGTCGTATTTTGATGCAGAAGAGCGATGGTGGAATATTTCGTGACCAAAAGGGGGCGGGGTTATTTTTCGTCAGGGGTATTTGAATATGACTGACCACATATGGGACGGGACACTAGTAGTCCATCCTCAGGACTCCAAAACAGAAGTGAATCATTTCGGTGTTGTAATTGGCTGTGTGCATGATGATATGAGTGGAGCTATTGACACCCACCCAGTAGGCAACCAGCTCGTGAAACTATTGAAAGTATTGTGTCCACGCTATCTGAACGTGAACCCGTGCCTACACGTCATAAATCCAGGGACGTACCATACCTACTAGGCAAGCGCGATCTACACAGATAGTCGTTACTAGAAAATTGTTTCTTCTTTGTTTAAAAAAAGAGTGGCAGTATGCAGAAGTAAAATAGTTCATGATTAATACCTCCTTTATTGAATCGCCATGATGGCAAGCTCTCTTAACCACCAATAAGCTTGGTTAGGAGCTTAACTCTTCAAATTTCTATTGGGGCCATTATTTGTTAAGTTGTTTTGTTTGCTATCTCTCCAAGTCATAAGAAATCTTAAAATTGTTCTCTTCAAATTGTTAATGGAGTTATTTGTCAAGTTGTTTTTTTTACCATTTCTTCAACTCATAAGAATTCTTCAAATTGCTAATGGAGCCATTTTTTAAGTTGTGTTTAGTATCTCTTCAAATAATAAATAAACTCTTCAAATTACTACTGAGACTATATATCATGTTGCTTTATTTATTATCTCTTCAAATCATAATAACTCGTCAGATTGCTATTGGTACTACTTGTTAAGTTGTTTTGTTTATTATCTCTCCAAATCATTGAAACCGTAACACTAGCAGTTATATGACCTTGTAGGGTTCTAATAAAATTAAAACCAACTTGGCCTTTCGGACTTATTTATTACGTCGTCTTACGTCTTGAAAAAGTTAGAAGTTAAAAGTATATAGTTAGAGTAGAGTGGATAGTAAGTGCTAAGGTAAAGTAAAGTGGTGAAAGGAGAATGAGTATGAGATATTGCTGTTTGCTGGGTGACCAGCAATCTCTTGTTCGTTCTTTATTATCGTTTTATTTTTTTTATTAGGCTCTGGTAAATAACCTTATGTATTAGATATATAGTAACGGACTAAGGCATCCCCCTTGGGAGACTCCCTGATATATCTTGAATTCGGGTTCCCGGTGGTCTTCTATTTCGATATGTGCTTTGCGATCCGTTACGTAATTGCACAAACATTTGGCTATAATTCTGGGAAGTCTTAGCCTTTTAATCTTATATTTAAGTCAAATTCGCCATACCTTGTCAAATGCTTTCTATACGTCTCTTAGGACAAGGGCTGTGTATCTCTTTTCGTATTTATCTTTGCGATCGCTTCGACAAGTATTGCCAGTGCTGTTTCGGTTCCTCTTCTTTTTCTAAACCCGTGTTGGTGTTGTGGGATTAAATCGTTATCCTCGAGATGTTGGCTGAGTCTCTTTCCAATCATTTTCTCTAAGAGTTTAGCTATGGATTCGAGTAAAGTTATGGGTCGGAAGTTTTCGGGTTGATTCGGAGGTTTGCCTGGTTTAGGTACGAATATTATTTTTCCTCTTTTTAAAGCATCAAGGAAGTAACCTGCGCTGATTGACGCGTTTAAAATGTCTTTCATTTTTTCTAGAAAGATATTCGGTGTTCTTATTAGATTTTCACGTGAAATCCCTCAATCGCCTGGGGCCTTTTTTTGTTTAGTAGCGATTATAGTAGCTTTAAGTTCTTCTAGGGTTATTGGTTGCACTCCTTGGTCTTCTAATATTGGAGGAGAGGCAGTGTGGTTGGGCGTTATTTCTTCTCTGTTACTTTCTAAGTTTTCCACTATAGTGTTCTCATGTTCGTGGTCGAAGTCCATATTTTCTTCATGGGATATGTTAAAAATCTCACTCTAATGTCCTCTGAATGCCATCTTTATTTCTTGCGGCTCTTGTATGTCTTCTACGTTGTGATTAATGGATAGCCTTTGTTTACTGTTTTCTATTTCCTCTTATCATGTTCATTTTTTGCCAAAACTTCGTTGGGCTTAATTCCTCGTCTATCGCCTCCACTAGCTGGTCCCATCTGGCGCCCCTCTCTGCCAAAATTGCCGCAGTTTTTCGTTTTTAATGTTGAGGAGACGTTCCCTATTGCCTCTAAGTTGACCAATTTGTTCTATTCTATCTCTTAAGTTTTTATAGTTGTTTTCTAGTTATGTAATTAATGGAGTACGGGCATGGTGTGGTAAGGTTCTAAATGTTGTTCTCGGGATATGTAATGAATCTGCTTCGATTAGTGCCTTCATTAATTTATAAATAGCTTTATCTATTTTTTCGAGAGTAGTTTCGCTTAGATCTGGTTGTTATTTTTTTTATAAAATGAAAAGTAGAGTGGGAAAAAAAGAAACATATCGGCCGATCCCTCTCCCCCACCTGGCACTCAAGAGTGCCAGGGCCTGGGCCCGGTACTCCCTTGTAATCCTCTGAGTCACCTCCACCCAAGTCTGGGACTCGGAGTAGGTGAGAACTCGGGGGGTGGGAGTGAGAGGGAGAGGAAGAAGAAAGGTTAAGGATAGAACAGCGAGAAATATAGTCTGAGACAATATAGGTGACCTGGGCAGTCATTGGCCCTACAGCTTAACGTGGGATCCAAACTACGGTGTGTATCTTTTTTTTTTATATCAGTCTATTCATTATTTCCTTAGGTCCCCTATCCCGTGTGTAAGATGTAGGCCTGGGAAGTGTCTGTTTCGATAGAGTGAAAGTTCTTAGGTTGAAATGGAGGGAAGTAAGAGGTTTGCTTAGGGTTGCAATATTTCCTGGTGGTTAGGTTAATCTCTAGCAGTTTAGAAAGGTATTTAAATTAGAATTTGTGTAAGTAGGTATTTGCCTATAGTGTTGTTTTTGAGTCTGCTTAAAAGTTTCATGTTGTTCTTTGGTCTAATTGTCATGGCGTTCAAACCGTTTTTAGCTTAAATAAATTGCTACTGTTACGCATTCTCTTTCTAGTACATACTTTTCTTTCGTATCTTTTTATTTTAATTCCAATTAAAAAATAATTAAAGATTTACTTTACCTGTTTTATTCCTGTTTTTATCTATTTTTGGTCAGCTTATTGTTTGGGAATTTCCACTTACGTGTATAATTCTTTTATTTCTCTTTCCATTATTTTTAAGTTACTTTGGAATAGTCAATGGGCTCTCCATCCTTCTAGGTGCTCTATTCGTTGTGGAATTCTTCTGCCATCTCCTCTTGGGTTTTCCTTATCATTTTATTTGCTCTTTTTTTCTATTATTTTGTTGATAGTAGTAAGCTTTGCCTCTCTGTTTAAATCTCGTTGATTTCTTGGCTCCGCCCGTCTAGTATTCGTTATTATGTACACTGCTTTGTTCTGTAGCCTCTGAATCTGTTGTAGGCTAGTCTTAGAGAGAGTGCACATTGCCACCGTAGGGTGCATAGACTAAAGCCGATTGAATAATTGGTTGGTATATTTTTCTTTTGTTCTTTAGGTTAAGATTTCTTAATCTGAAGAGTAGTTTGAGTCCCATTTTTCCTTTGTTAATTCTGTCTGTTACGTGTTTCTTGTAACCTGTTTTTGAGATAGTTAGGCCTAAAACTTTGCATTCGTTGCTATATCTATATCTTTCAACTTCTATGTAGGTATATGCTGTTTTTTTACTATATACTGGTGCTATTTTAAATTTGTTTATGTTTGTCTTGATCTTTCATTTCTTTTCGTAGTCGTTTATGGATTTTATTTCAGTTGCTGTCATTCTTGCTTGCATAGGTCCATTTCGATAGGGGCAAACGATTAATTGTGTTAAGTCGTCTGCGTACTGTATATTAAGGCTTCCCTCATTAATAAGTGGAGGGATGTCCGCCGTATATATTGAATATAATATAGGACTCAAACACAATCCTTCTTCTAGCTTGAATGTGTTTCCTCGATTCTTTACATGTTCTATGTAGGCGTATCTGTTCATTGCGTAGTCACAAAGTATCCGCTCAATCTTACTATTAATTTACAATCTGAGTATTTTGTATCGTAATGCCTTTTGCCAAACCTTGTCGAATGCTTTCGATACGTCTCTGCACACTCTGTCAATGCTTGCCTTTTCTCCTTTGGCTTTTGCTATCTTTTCTATGATTACACTTGTGCCATCTCCGTGCTCCGTTTTTTTTCGGAATCCAAATTGCCAAGTGTTTAGGCAATTATTTTTGTTAGGAATCTGATTAATCTATTGGCTATTATTTTTTCCTATACTTTCCCGATGAAATCTAGCAGGGAAATCGGTCTGTAATTCTCAACCTGCGTGGGTGTCTTTCCAGGTTTAGGCACAAATATCATTTTGGCTACCTTTAGTTCATCTGGAAATTATCCCGTATTTAGACTTGCATTAAATACGTTCTTAAGCCCCTCATTTATGTTGTTAGGGGCCTCGACATAATGTATTTTCGTTAGCCCCGATTTTCCTGGGGCTTTCTGTTTGAAACTTAAAATCATTTATATTATTTCTGCTGTTGTTATTACAGCGTCGATGCCCTCGTTGGTATATATCTCACTCTCCTTCGACAAAGTGGTAGTGCTGTGTTCTTTCTATTTCTGTGTTTAATAAATCAATGATCCGATGTTCGAAGTCAGTGTCAAAGTTTGCCTTTTCCTCTTCACTTATCCTGAAGACGTTCTCCCAATTATCCCGAAATAATTTCTCGATTTGCTCTTGTGTCTTTAATTTTCATTCTCTCTTTCGGAGGTTTATCTTTCATTTGGCTTAACTTTTTCCAAAACTCTCTAGGTTTAATTTCTGTATCTATTTTATGTATTGCTTCGTCCCATACTTCTTGTTGTTTATCTAAAATGAGTGTTGGCAGTTCTCTTTTCTTACTCTTCTCAATCTGGTATATTTTTCTCTCGAAGTTCCTTGATGTCTTATCCTTTCTGCTGTCATTCGTATTTCTTCATTAATTCTAATAATTTCTGGTGTCCACTTGAATTGTTTGATTGTCCCGTATGTTCTCTTAGGAATTGTTTCTTCGTCTGCTTTCTAGATTGCTTCGCGTATATCCCATAGTTCTTCGTCTATGCCCTCTAAAGTTGCTTCGTTAAGTGGATTTAGGATATATTGTCTGACTCTTTCTTTGTAATTGTCCCAATTAGCCATATGGTAGGCTTTCCATTCCCTGGTTGGTATCTGTATCGGATTTTGGTTAATTTCTAATAAGATGGCTGTGTGATCGCTGCAGCTAATATCTATTGGCTCCAAGTGGTAATTGAAAGGTAAATTTGTATTTATTAGATATATATCTGGCTTGGTTGCTAATTTTTTTGTCACATAAGTTGGGAAGTTCGGGCCTATTCTTTGGCAAATTCGTCTAGCAATCAATGTTTCTAAGTATCGTCTGTTTGTGTTGGTTCTTATGTAGTCCGATTCTCTGATGTGTGTATTTAGGTCTTCCATGAAGATGACTGGTAATCTAGTATTAAAAATATTTGTGAAGTTTGCCTTGGGTAATCCGTTTCTTCTCGGAGGTTGATATCCGGTTGCTATTATTATATTACTTAGTTATATTATAATTTCTGTTGCCAGGTATGCTTCTGTTAGTCCTTGTTTAGTCTTGTAATCTAGATTCTTTTTTATTGTTATAGCAGCCCCATCGAAGGCCGCATCTGTAGGGTTTGTGGCTACTATGTTGTAATTCCAAATTTTAATATTCTTCTCTTTAAGATTAATTCCGTGTGCCAATATTAAAATTACATCCGGGTCGATTTTCCTGTATATGTTCTCGAATGTTGTCTGTTTTTCTTTCCATCCATTTGTATTAAGCTGAAGAATTCTTAGTTTTCTGTTGTCCATGATTAATTCCGTTTACTTTAGTTTGTCTTTTTCTTGGTGAAATACGTTAATATCTTTTACGTTTACTTTCTTCTTTTTTTCTATGTTTTTAATCTTTCTGATTTAGTTGAAGTTGATGGGATTGGATTAATTTTAACTGGTGGGTTTTCTTTTCCTGTTTTAGATTTCTTCATTTTATTGCTATTTGTCCGTGTTGTGCGTTTGCTTTCGGCATTTGATTCTGCCGAGCTTTCCTCGGTTTCTGCATTTTCGCTTTCTGTATCATCTTCTTGCTGTTTGTCTGTTTGAGGTTGTACACTTTTCTTATTTGTTTGCTCTTTTACTGTCTTGATTGAATCAACATTAGGTAATTTCATTTGTTCAAGTTCATTTTCTTTCAGCATGTTATTTAGATTTGTGGCATATGATCCTGGGTTAGCGATATTCATTACATGCGAATGTAAAATACAGGTTAAAATCTCGACATTGAGGGAGCCATCGATGTTTATTTGAGTCACTTTGATTTGGGATGCGGTTTTGTGGCGGGGGCGTAGGATGTGTGTTTCTCGTTTCCGCTTTCTCAACAATTTCTCGTTCCTTTTTTCTGATAATGATCTCTCGTCGTTTGGGGCATGACATGGCCATTGTTCTATGTGCGCCTGAGCAATTAATGCATTTTTTATTTGCGATTTGGCAATATTTCCACGAGTGTCCTTCAAGGCTGCATTCGAAACATAATAATTTATCCTGTTTTGGGCAGTTAACTGTAATTTGTTCTTCCATTGCATAGCATTTGAAACATATTTGGATATTAACAAATATGTCCTTCTGTATCTTCGCTGGTGGTATTTTCATGTTAAACGCAAGTAATCCCTTTTCCAGTATCTTTGTCGCCATTACTGTTGTTTCACATCTAATTTTGAACACGTGAGTGTGCTCCTTAAATTTCACGATCTCTCAAAATTTCAGCCATGCTTGGTTTTCTTCAAGTTCCTGCTTTATTTCCGGACAGGACTGCTCTCCGATCCAAGATTCAATCTTCCTACACACCACGCTCGTATTAGGTGTTATTTGTGGTGGGACTTTAGCTTCTAGATCTAATTTTCTCAATGTATTGCTTTCGGCCGACAATAAAAGAAGTTCCACGTCATTAGTTTCAGGACAAAGGACAGTTAATCCGTTCGGGGTCTCGATGCATCTAATAAGGGGAATTTTGAGATCTGTAAATATCTGCTGCACTACTTCCTTGCTGTTTTCTTTTCTCCGTTTGGTACTAGCCTGAGAGGAAGTATCTTCGTAAATTCAGCGGGTTCTATGATTTCTTAATATCCGTTTCCACCCCGCAAGGTAGTGGGTCCTCGTTTATCTGAAAAGTAACCCCTATATATCCCTTAGTGGGAGAGAACTTTCTATCTAATCCTATTTCAAAATCGCCTGCCTATGACGGGTCGCACTCTCCTTGGTCACCCTATCTATATGTTCCTATCCTTATAAGGGTCCTGCAACTGGCTTCGGGTCCGTGGCCAAGATTAGGCTCCCGTTTTCTGGCCCCCTAACGGGGTCTCCTACAGGGGTTCGCTTGCTCATACAACCCTTGCTTCTTGGACTTCGCCGATGACCAAGTTATGTAGTGCTAGGAATAAGGAAGTAGGAGGTAAAATGTAAGATAACAGGATAGAGTAGAGAAGAAAAAAGCAGCACCTCTTTGGAGTGTTACCTCACTCAAAGGCAACTAGTCTCTCTGATCAGTCCAATGAGCACATATATTTCTTCTTTTACTTTCTTGAGTAAGTATTGATTTTTTTGATTTTATAGGTTTATTGTGCAATAGAGTACATTTATACATAATCATAATACAAATAATAATAAAATAAAAACAAAACAAACAAATAACAAAAAAAAAACGACAAAAAAGACAAATACAGTAATAATATGATACAATAATATAAATACATGTATAAATGCACACATTACACAAAGCGGGCAGCCCGTCAGTGTTGGCGTGCAGTAAGACGTGGTGGAGGGCACCACGCGTTTCTTGTCTGCTGCAAGTGGGTGGCGTCGGTCTTCATCACCTGTCGCCCGGCTGGGCGTGAGCGGCGATCAGCGCGGAGGGGGTGCTGTTCTCAGCACCTCCAGCAGCTCGTTTGTTGGGGTGTGGCGGACCACCTGGGCGGCTCTTGCCTCTCGCGCCCTCATAAGGGCGCCTCTTACAGGGGCAGGGGCTGGCGCTCGCTCTGGCCTGAGGCGGGCGGTGGCTGGGCAGGAGAGGAGGTAGTGCACCAGTGGGCGCCGGGAGCGGCCGCCGCAGTGTTCGCACCTCCCTGCCACAAAGTCGGCGTGCAGCTCTTCCCGCGTGGAGTAGCCCAGCCTCACACGCTGTAGCAGCACGCCGTTCGCTCTGGGCTGCTGGAAGGATGGGTTCAGTGGGCGATAGGCTGTGGCTGCAGCATACCACGCCGCTTGCCTCTTGAATGCTTCCCATTCTCGGTGCTGCTGGTGGGCGTTGTGGGCGGCCCTGCGTTTAACCTGCACCTTGAGCTGCTGCAGGCTGGGGCGCACGGTCCAGGTGATGATGGGGCCGTGGGCGGCTCGCTTGGCAGCCTCGTCGGCAGCATCGTTGCCGCGCACGACAACGTGGCTGGGAATCCAGTGGAGCCGGACATGCCTGCCCTGAGCTGCCAGGTCCTGCAGGGTGCACAGGATTGTGGTGGTGAGGTGGATGTTGTCCCGGGTGTAGGCGTGGGCGTGGGCGTGCTGCAGCGCCTGTAGTCCCGACCGAGAGTCAGTGTGTATCACCACAGTGGCCTCCTGGCGGAGCAAAGCGTGCTGGAGGGCGTGCAGGATTGCTACCAGCTCCGTCTGGAGGGTGGAGCAGTGGTCTGATGTCCTCCACGCTTGCGTCAAGCCGCTCGTGACGAAGGCGGCGCCGGACCTCCCGCTGTCGGGGTCGACGGAGCCGTGGGTGAAGTACACTGCGCTGCCTGGCTCCGTGACCTCAGACATGGCCATGAGGGCGTGCTGGCGCAGCTCCTCGGTGAGGCAGTTCACTTTGCTGTCGGGCAATTGTGTGGCGGTGAAGTGGCGTCGAGGCTCACCCCCACGTGCACTCGGCAACACGGCTCCTCGCACACAGAGACAAGGTCCCAACCAGGCAGATCCTTGTAGTGTACGAGGGGCCGCCACCACCCAAGCTGGACCTGGGCAGCTGGGGCCGCTACGCCCTGCGCCCCTACCAAGGTGAGCCTGTGAGATGCTACAAGTGCCAGCGCTTCGGGCATCTCCAGGCCATGTGCCAAAACTCCGTCAGGTGCGGCGTGTGTAGCCAAGCGCACCCGACGGAGGAGTGTATCGGTCGCCTCAAGGCCAGCCAGTCCACCACGGCACGGTGCCCCAACTGCACCAAGGGGCACCACGCTTGGAACACGAAGTGCCCCGAGCGACAGAGAAGGATGCCACGGGGTCACCGGCGGCAGCAGCAGCAGATGGAACCACGTGCGCCCCCAATCGGGTCGGCGTGGGTTAGCCATCAACCCGCGACTCTCGGCCTGCCCGGCACACGTCTGGGGGGCACACAGGAGGGGGAGCGGCAAAGGCAGGGGGAACCACGTGGGCCTTCCCAGCAACAAGGCAACCGACGCCTTGTTCCAGCGCCACCACCAAAAAGGCTGGCGTGGGCTTCCCACCCACCCCTTACCCCTCAACAGCCTGGCACAAGTCAGGTCGAGACAGGGGAAGAGGACAGGCAGGGAGCGAGAGAGGGTGCCAGTAGCTGCACAGCCAGTAAGTATTGAAGATGACACGAATAGAAATGCGTAGCAACAGCGCGAAAATGCTCATATAAAAGATATGCAAATAAAAGATAAGGAAATATCAAAATAATGCGAAATACAATAAATATGAATTACATTTATTTATTGAGTAAAACGACAATGTTTGAGGGGTAACTACATAGCTTTGGTAAAAATGGTATATTACAGAAAATGATATTTAAAGGGTAAACTGTAAAAAATTACATTTTTACTGGTAATATTTATACGTGCCGCTACAATACCACCTACCCAAAGAGGAAGTATTACGAACGAGTTTTTAATTTCAAATGACGACAGTATCTGGAAGTTGGCAGCATTTCGTCGTTGTCGACGTACGCAGGCTTCACTCAGTCGAGGAAAACGGTTTCAGATTTGTCATCTTTGTGAATGGTTATGGTCTTCTCGCGCCAGGAAAGAACATTGAATGGACTAGTGTAAGGAGAGACCAAAAGTTTGTGAGCAGTATCATTTCGGACAAAGACGATTTCAGAGCTTTGTAACTCTTTGGAAACGAATTATTTTGGTTAAACTACGTTGTGACTGACAGAAGCTGAAGAGAAGAGATGAGGTCCCGGAGTTAGGAGACGTATGATGCAGGATCGGGTGAGGAAATTAAGGTTGGTTGAAGAAGGTCACCAGGTAAGCGAAGAGCAGAATCATATACCGCCTCTGCAAATCTAGAGGGATGAGCAAAGAACTAGCATTACGAGAGCTAACCTAACGTCAGATAAAGCTGGGGAGAGACTACTAAACTTTATTCTGGAGAATTTTCTCGTTCAAAAAGTGGAGGAACCAACTCGTGATAATTTATCCTCGATTTAATCATGGCGACTGACGAGTCTTTGGTAGAAAATGTTTGTGTAGGAGAGCATTTAGTCTCGAGTGACCATAATGCGATTAGATTCGTTGTAAACACGTGTTCTAGAAGTAAAAACGAGTACTCAGCTCATCCCACGTTTTGGTAGCTGTAATTTCGATACTTTTCGCGAAAGGATTAAGGATGTAGACTGGAGAATGCGCTTCAAAAATAGGTCAGTAGGAGAAATGTACACTGAGCTTCGGCGTACACTCCTTAGTGTAAATTTCGACTTAGTTAAGTATGTGCGCCGTAAGAGCGGGAAGTCGATGAGAGCGCCGTGGGTTAGCCCACTAATATTAAGCTTAATTAAGGACCGAAATAGAAAATTTCAAATACATAAGAAAAATGAGTCATTTATAAGTCGGCAAAATTACATAGATTCTCGAAGAGAAGTTAAACGGGCGGTTAGAGATGCGAAGGGGAAATATGAAATAAACCTCGCAAAGGATTCGAAGAAGGAACCGAAACGGTTTTACGGCTATGTAAACAGTAGGAAACCCTTAAATGGTTCAATAGGGGCGATTAAAGACAAAGACTGTTGTTTGACGGAATTTCCGGCGGAAATGTCTAAAATTTTAAATGAACATTTCACAAGCGTCTTTACTGTTGAAGATTCTTCCGAATTAGGATCTTTAGTTGAAGAAGTAGATAATAGTGATATTTGCATATCCGATATAACAGTTAATGAAGAGGAAATTCTTAAATATATTAACCTGATGAAAAAGTCGAAATCACCCGGGCCCGATGGCGTTTACCCCACTCATTTAAAGGAACTTAAGAATGAGCTTGCGAAGCCGTTGCGTGCAATTTTCAATCGTTCATTAGAAGTTGGCGTAGTCCCTTTAGACTTCAAGCGTGCAATCGTTACACCAATTTTTTTTGAATGGGAATAGATACGAAGCAACGAATTTTCGTCCTATTAGTCTAACTTTGGTAGTTGGAAAGCTTTTAGAATCGGTAATTAGAGATAGAATAGTGAGCCACCTCGAGCTAAATAATCTGATTAAAGATTCCCAACATGGGTTTAGGCAGGCGAGATCGTGCTTGACAAATTTGCTGGAATTCTTCCATAAAATGATTTGCGTTTACGACGAAAGCAAAGCTGTAGATGCAATCTATCTAGACTTTAAAAAGGCGTTTGACACCGTTCCGCACGAGAGATTATTAATGAAAGTTAAAGCAATCGGTGTGAAGGGTAAGATATTAAATTGGATTAGAAATTGGCTGAAGGATCGTTCGCAGCGAGTAGTTATAAATGGTGAATGTTCTGATTGGGTCAACGTTAGTAGTGGAGTGCCACAAGGATCCATTCTTGGCCCATTATTGTTTCTAATATATATAAAAGATTTGGATAATGGCGTATTTAGTATGATTTCTAAATTTGCTGACGACACGAAGCTGGGCAACCGTGCCTATGTAAGATCGGATGTAGATAAATTACAAAAGGACCTAAACTTGATTGTCAGATGGGCGGATAAGTGGCAAATGCAGTTTAATTTAGGTAAATGCAAGGTGATGCATTTTGGTTGCCATAATTTGAGGGTAGAGTATACCATGAAAGGCCAGGTCCTCGACGTGGTTAAATTGGAAAAAGACCTGGGAGTTTTAGTCTCGGATGACTTCAAAGTCACGAAACAATGCGCGGATGCATGTAAAAAAGTAAATCGTGTGCTGGGTTATATCGCGCGTAATTTCACGTTCAAATCCAAAGATATAATTTTACCGTTATATAAATCACTTGTGCGTCCACTGCTCGAATATGAGGTTCAATTTTGGGCTCCATACTTAAACAAAGATTTTTCGCAATTAGAAAGAGTGCAGCGTAGGGCTACAAAATTAATTCCCGAGCTGAGAAACAGGTCGTACGAGGAAAGACTCAGGGCATTAGATTTGCCATCTCTCGAAGGCAGAGGATTACGTGGCCAGCTAATAGAAGTATTTAAAATATTGAAAGGATTTTCAAACGTTGATTATAGGAATTTGTTCGAATTGGATCATAGGGGAAACACTCGCCAACACGGATTAAAATTAGTGAACAAGCGATTTAACACTAGTATAGCCCCAAACTATTTTACGTTTAAAATTACTCAAATTTGGAATAGGCTAACGACCCACGTAGTAGATAGTACGTCGGTAAATATGTTTAAAAACCGTCTCGACGCGCATTTAAATAGTATAAATATAACGTAGTCTGAGCAATGTAAATAAAAACGTCTTTGCAAAAGGAGTTTGGAGCGGAGGAACAACGAGAGTAAAAATGATTACTAAAAATTATGCCAGCGATTTCTCTTGCATGTGTAGTTTAGATATCCATTTTCTTTTCGGCCTATCCTATAAATAGTCTTACTATCCTAAAATTAGATTTTCACCACTAGCAGTCGAGGGCTGCGGAAGTTGAGAAGAAAAACTTTCTCTCCCCCCCCCACCCCTAGGTTGAAGTAGCTAATATGCATGGCAATGTACACATGTAGATAAGTGTGTACAGTAGATTATATATTTAAAAAAAAAATAATAATAAAAATAATATAAAATAATAAAACAAAAAAAAAAAATATATATATATATAGCATGTTAGAGATACACTCGTAGATAAGTGTGTATCGTAGTTATAGGTGTAGTGTAGCGGACTAGCCTCGAGCGGACCTTAGGGTCTTTGCTGGTCCTAGATTCTGTAGTTGTGTAGTTCTGAAGTTCTTCTTCTTCTTTTTCTTCTTCTTCTTCTTCTATAACTATATTTTATCAACGTGATATTTTGAAAGGGGGTAAATTTAGTTTAGAGTTCCCTTTTAAAATTATTATAATTGGCGAAATTCAGAAAATTTATAAAAATTTAACCATGGCTGCTTTTTTTTAGATTTTAAATTTTAAAATTAGTAGCGAAGCGCAAGCTTCCCCCGTAAGGGGTTGGGGGAGTGGCGAAGCCATGGCTGGTTGTTCTATATAAATAGAGGCAGGTAATATCACGTTGCTAAAATATAGTTATAGAAGATTATGCTAGTTGAGGTAATACTATGGTAGGATAACCTACGGTAATCTAGATTTTGCCAGGCTACTATTAGAGACTATACTAGGCTATGCTATAAAATGTTATACTATTCTAGACAATATTAGGCTATACTAGTATATGCTATGCTAGGCTATACTATGCTAGGATATACTATACTACATATACTATACTATATTATACTTTATGTCGTAGAATAGGCTCTCGACGATATACCATATATAACTATTCGTTGAGAGAATTATTCTAATATTTCGAGTGCGTGGTAATCTGATTGACCGAGGTTATTTTATCTTCAATATGCTTAAGAAGTCGAACGGAGCTCAAGGATAATAATATGGCTATCATTAATAAAATAGAGTTTAATTAATTAAACTATCAACAACACACAAAAAGAAAATGTTTACATAAACGGAGAATGGAAAGGGTCGTGGGAAAATCTGACTAATCAGAGGATTAAGATTTGGAGAGATTTATAAAGGTAAACAAATAAAAATTAAAGGGGGCGGATGGTTCGCTAAACCTTTTAAAGCACAGGGTAGCGTTGACAGAAGGTTAGATAATTAAAGGTAATGCTAAGCTTACGTAATTACAAAGTTGTTGTGCAGAGGAAGACGATGCGAAGGAATCTTTGGTCCACTGGCGATTTCCGGCAGAAGGGTTTTTCGGGGGGTTGTCCTTAGCGAAGGGAAAGGACTGTCTTCGAAGAGTGAGAGCGAAGTGGGGCTCGGAAGTACGAGCGATCTTTGTGACAGCAAATCGGGGATGTTCTAGATGAACAATGGAGGTTATTGTTGAAACCAAGCGTTCTCTTGAAGAACATTAAAAAGGGGAGAATTAAATTATCCTGACGTGATGTCTTGGGAATGAGAACAATTTCTTGACGAACGGGCTTGAAGAACAATGGCTGTTCTAACGTTGTTCTCTTTCTGAACAACAGGGGGGGGGGGTGAGAACCGTCTCTTGTTAACGGGCTCAAAGAACAATGGCTGTTCTAACGTTGTTCTCTTTCTGAACAACAGGGGGGGCCTTGTTGACTTGGCGTCTGGAAGGCACGAACCTTGGCACTCAAGGGATATTGTCCTCTTCTGGACAATACGGGATTTCTTGAGGTAGAGAGTTCCTATGGTGCTCAAGGGAGACCGGATCGGCGTGATGCCTCGCGAAGATAATCTGGATCTGATTTGATCTTATTGGGGAATGCTATTGTATAAGTACCCGGAGCCGTCTATATTGCGTAGGGGATAATTGAGTGGGGGACTTCGGGGTAATGCCCCGGTCACGCCTGAGAAAATACCTTATCTGCCCATAAGCCTAACTCAATCTGGCGAGATCGACGTATGGAGGCAAAACGGGGGAATGAACCTCCTTGATTAAATATTGGCTAAGGTGGCGATAACGCGCTCTGCTTCCTCTCGCAGATGCACGTGGGTAGCAATGTGTTTCTAAACATGTGATAGCGGCTGAATTTAAGCGGCCTCAGACCGTTCTATCACACCTTACTATACTATGTTTTCTATGATATGCTATACTATACTATGTTGTGCTATAATATACTATGCCACGTTGTACTATGCTATAATGTGCTATGCTATACGCTTCTAGACTATGCAATTAGGGTGTGACCATTTTTTCGCCTTTGCAATTCCATAAATGAGGTGTGACAAAAAGTTAAGACACGCCATTTTAATTAAAAAAATTTTTTTTAATATAATTTAATTCTGCTTTTTAATAAACTTTTAGAAAGTTGTGACCTTCTAGTCACGGGCGACTTTACATCTCACTATGTCGGTAGGTCCACGTTGCTTCTTTTTTTTTAATAACATTGTAACAATTTAGCCAATTCTAACGAAATTTGAAACCCTTATGTTGTTTTACATTATCTTTCGAATGATACGATTGGCAAAGTCCTCCCAAGGTTAGCCAGGGAATTATATTCTCTTGGAAATAACATCATAACTATTCGGCTGATTCTAACGAAATTTAAACCCATTATGTTGTTTTAATTTTCTTTCGAATGATATAATTGCCAAGGTCCTCCCAAGGTTACTCCGGGAATTATTGAAAGTTTTCAAAGTCGTAAGGCCTAAATCAGAATAAGTGAGGGCACGCGACCTTTTGGTCAGCAGACCTTGTTAAATATAGGTAGTATATGAGCATTCTTCCAATTGCCTGGTACCTCCACAAATTCAAGTGAACGAGTGAAAGTTTTATTCAAATAAAGGCTGCACTGCTTATTTTTTTAATTAAGGGCCTAAGGTACATTTTATGCTTTCCTGCTCCTTTATAATTATCTAAACTTAAAAGCATTTCAGCAATCTCTTCCTCAGAAAATGAGATGTTATTAACAAGTTGTTACAACCAACAACATGACAATTAACAACTTAATAACAACCAGTATACACTCACCTTTATTTTGTTCCGTAATTTCGGGTATTGTGCTCCACTCCTCAGATTATATTGCAATGATATATCTAATACATAATTTATATATTACAGTTTATTTTATCTTAATGCATAAAAAAAGAAAAAATCATTATAGAATATTTTGATTCTTAGAAAACTAATGGGAACGCCCCCACCCCCTTAAAAAAATCACTAAAATTATGTCGTTTCGAGAGAACACTCACCGCAATGCCAATATTCGCAGCTTCAATCACTTTCCTTCTTCAGCCTCTTCTTCTTTTACATATTGACGAAATATTATTATCAACATCGCGAGATCAAGGGCGAGTTTTAATTGCACTTTCGTTCCGAGGTAAATTAAAGAATAGTATTTCCCCGAGAAGTTACTCCCTACAATATAAATAGGAAAAAGGTTCATCACTATTCTATTTGATCTGTATTCGGTATACATACGGAAACAAGGGCCCCTCTCGACACTTGGGCCCCGTTACGATGTTCCGGCTGTCTTCCCTCTCCGCGGCCCTCAGGGTATGTAATAAAGAGAAGTAGAGATAGGCGGATCCACTAATGAGTAGGGTGTGTGATCACCTATTAATTATTCTCATATCCTTGCACCAGGTGATTCCAGGATAACATGCAGTCCACCAAGGCACCAGGGCTACCGGACCGAACACTGTACAGGTGGAAACACTCCTGGTGCAAAGTGCGGGGAGAAAACGTTGCGTGGATAGCTGTAATGATCATAATAAATAATACTTATAATACATAATATTAATAACTTAAATTAATAATAAACAATACTAATCATAATAAATAATTATAATAATTAATATAAAATTACTAATAACAATATAAAAATCATACTAAGTAATTATATTAAATAATATTAATAATGATAATAACAATAATAATGATAATAATAATAACTACTAATAATAATAATATCATAAAAAAGGTAAAGTAGTGGTGAGTGGGGGTGAGGGAAACCGGACCAACACTTTCCAGGCTCCACCGCAGAATTCAAGTCAACCCCGTGCCAGGCCCTCCCTAATTTGGACTTAAGCCGGGAGAAGGTGCAGCTCCTATTTCGGATATCAAGTGTCACAAGCAACATTTTCCATCTTAGGGAAATTAAGAAACTATTAAAAAAAGCGAAATGAGATCATGTAATGACACCATCAAGTGTAATAAAGAGTAATATGAAGAGAGTACTTAAAAAACATGAAGCCCATAAAGAAAACATAGGCTCCGTATGGTCACACGATGGCTTACTTATAAATTATACACATGATATAGCAAAAGTTCTTAACGACTACTTTGCGAACATTTTTACCAAAGATGATACTACTACTTTGCCAAACGTATCATATTTACATACCCTTATTAGAATTACGTACTTTCAGATGTTAGAATTACGAAATCTAAGAGAATAAACTATATAAATAAATTAAATCCTTCAAATCTCCGGGTCCGGACAAGTTCTACGTAATTCACTAAAAGGAATTAAAAAGCGAATTACTTAAGCCCCTTTGCAAAATTTTCCACCATTCTTTAACTGAAGGTATCGGTGCCAACTGCATTTAAAGAAGCTAACATCACTCCAATTTTTAAGAAAGGTTAAAAAATAATTCAAACAACTTTAGACCAATTAGTTTGACATCTAGACTCTGTAAATTACTAAGTCTGTCACTAGGGATAAAATCGTTGATCACCAAAAAAATCAGAATTTACTCAAAAGTAGTCAGCATAGATTTCGACAACCGCGTTCTTGCCTTAGTAATCTTCTAGATTTCTTTCACAATTTGATAAATTTATATGATAAGCTCAAAGCTATCGATATAATTTATTTAGACTATCAAAGAGCATTTAACACCACCCCTCAGAAAAGACTCATTGTCTAATACGAAAACTATTAGATTGAATAGACGACTAGCTCACTAACCTTAAACAAAGAGTTGTGGTTGTTGGCGTAAGTTCAAGATGGAACCCCCGTGCCTAGTGGTATTACTAAGGGTTCCATCTTGGGTTCGATACTCTTTATAATTTATGTAAAAATATGATGATGATCTAATATGTAAAATATCTATATTCGCTGAGGACAGAAACTACGTTACGCTGTAATGTAAATTCAGGATCTGAGTGAGAAAATCCACAGCAGCCTCTTGAGAAATTATCCAAGTAGTCAGAGAAGTGACAAATCAAGTTTATTGTTAGGCGATCTAAACTTGTTTTAGGATTAAAAAATAAATTGCAATACTTTGAAGCCAGTTGATGAAGTGCATGACCTGGGAGTTATCATTTCAATAGATCGTAAATAATCAAAACAGTGCACTGAAGCAGCAAATAGTGTTCTTGGTTATATATGTAGCTATAAGCATGACGTTCAAATGTAAAGAAATTGCCTTTCCCCTATGGGGTACGCAATTCAATTTTGGTCCTTATACTTGCGTGAGAATATCCAAAGTTTGGAAAGAATTTAGCGTAGAACCACATAAATAACTTCCGAGCTAAGACATAATTCCTATGAAGAGAGATGAAAAAACCCTAAAGTTATTATGAAAATATACGACTTGGTAGCGAATTAATCCAAGTTTTCAAAATTTTAATGGTCATACAAATGATAATTTTGAATCACTTTTTGAGTATGACAATCGGGCGAACACTCGAAAGGATGGATTTGAATTGAAAAATAGTAATTGCACCAAACATTTTATATATAAAATTATGGAGATATGGAACTATGTACGGCATGAAGGGTTTAAAGTCCCTCTCTTAATATATTTAAGAATGAATTTGACAAGTACTACTTCAATATACGTTTCATCTGAAATCATAAAATTTCTTGGGCGAGCCATGGAGTGTACCACCTGGTCTTTTGCTGCCCCGTTATTCTGTAATACTTTCTTCAGGAAGAATTATTATAAACCTAAAAGAACAACTTCTTTCAAAGAACACACATTTGAAATGGGAGTTTGAACCATCTGGGTAGCTCTCTGGCTACCCACCCTTCTTCAAGAATTCTATCTTACTGCTTACCAGGATAGGAAAACTGAGTCCTGTGTCACTTGTTGAAATAAAACAAGGGTGCTTATGGAAATTTTCCACTTTTGTCACGAACCTATAGATAAAATTGAAGCAATTAACTTTACTACCTGGAAAAGGCCGAGTTCAGCTTGACTGAATTCTCGTAATCCACTTCCGTACTCTCCTTTCGTCATTTTAGGCACTTTGAGCTCTTCACCCCCTCTCACCAGCCTGTGGAAGAAAGGAAGAAACTTTAGAAACAGGCAATCGTCAAAAACAAGGAAAAGTAGTGTAATTTGATTTATTGGATAGATTTACAGATATAATTAGCATTAAACACAAGCAGGCCTATGTACAGTTAACACTGGAGGCTGATGCCCTTTTCAACAAATTTAAATCATACAATGCTAAAAGAAATAAATAAATAAAGAATTAACTCATTACGAGAGAAGGGTATTTAAAATAAATTAACAAAATTTGTCCTAAGAGGTGATGTTTACCCGTCCATAGTGGCTGTAATGTAGAGAGCAAAGCTTCCGACTCCTAGATGATTCTTGACCGACACCACTAATTCCGGAACCCGTATCCGCAGACAGGCAGTGAGCCAATTGACCGTATCTTCTTTCGCGGTCGGTTCCATGACAACAACGATTTCGCAGTCCTGTGAGAACAAAGATCTAATAATTAATGGTTATAACGAAATAAGCAACTTCAGTGAACTATTCAGGCTTTAAGACGCGCAAGCTTCAAGCTTAATACAGTTATAGTCGTCTATCCAAATAATTCATGGTTAATGGAACAATCACAAAAGAGGTTTATGGTGGAAAAAGGAACTGTATTAGCCTGATGTTAGTCGGTATTTTAAAACCAAGAATGAGCATACGAATGTCATATATCCTTAGACATTCTCACCAGTCTACACCCTACATATGGCTACTATCGAGACTAGGAGTTCTTCTGTACATTCATGGGCTTGATTTGATATTAGTACCAATTTCAACACATTTTATCGTCCTTTTCTTGTATATTTCCCAACATTTTCTTTTATTTCATTTCTCGTTTGTTATAAGACATTACATTACACGGTGGCTCATAAGTCACGCTATTATTTAAAAACTAAATAATTTGTTATTAATTGAGATTGTTACAACATTTTTTATTCATTTATTAAATGAAATCGTTATTAAAAATGGAATAACATTTATATTTATTAATTGAGATTGTTATGATTATTTTTGATAACGACTTTCTGGCCACACTGTAGAAACGAATAATCGGAATCACGAGTCTTTCGTGCACCGAGAGACATATTTACAAAAAAAGAAGCAAGAGTCGAGTAGAGGGGAAATATTTGAGCTAAATGCGACGACGGTGCCGTGGGATGCTCCAACACTTTCAACGAATCTGTCATGTTTCAAGTAAAAGCTCCTCCAATTCGTGAGGGAAGGGAGGACTATATAAAAGGGCATTTTCAAATTAAGACTCTGCAGTGGTCGTGGAATTATTTTTGATGAAGTAAGAAAGGAAGCTGGCGTAGAAAGAGAGCATTTTCATTCGATAGATAAAGAATAAAGGGATGAGCAGAAATAGGATGGCGAAGAAATAAAAAAAAAACAGAAATAATGAAAATAATTCAAAAGGAAACCTCGTCAATTCTAAATATAGATGTTACAGGACATTTTAAAGACTTTGATCCACCTGTAAATCTAAAGAGGATGAGCACTCAGGTAATAAATCCATTGCAAAGTTTGCATAAGAAAGCAAGTTGATTAATCTCTTTTGCATCAATATACTGTTTAAATTCATAATCAATAATAGTGTTTAGTCCAAGTTTAAATGTGTTCAAGGGCAGGTTAGATGAATGGATGGGCAAATAAGTTTTTATTTTTGTATTTTTTCCGGGTTTTGCAAATGTCATGTTACACGCGTTACGACACGCTCAGCGAAGGACCCAAAGATAGTTTAGATGAAGGTAGACACGCTTTTATTGTTTTAACATATAAATGTGTGTTTAAATTGTAATATTAAGCCACCATCAGCGTGAAGACGCACTCCAGATGAGACCTGAAGGCCGCGCACATGTTGTGGACGAAGTCATTTATCATGTTGGCCTACAAGTGGTTGACGGAGGATTTCAGCTCATCGACGTTGCTGTGGTGGTCCTTGCAGGACTTGCCCTTAAAATACACCCGCATGCTGTAGTAGAGGTGGATTGAGGTCGGGTGACTGTGGCGGCCACGAGCCCTTCGACCACAAGTTCATGTTCTAACTCAATCACTCTTGCATGGACTTGGACGTGTGGAGCGGGACACCATTCTGATGAAAGACGTAGTCTGCCTTCTTTAGTGATCTTTCTCACCCAGGGCAGGACTTTCGTGATCAAGATGACCCTGTAATCGGCTGCGGTGAGCTTGTAACCGGACGCGAACCACACCGGTGGAATCTTCCCGCCATTCGAAGTCACGAACAAGCATCATCACGGATACCGGGTGCTTGGTCGTGGACACGTGGTGGGCCTCGAGGGCCGAAGCTTACTACGCGGTCGTTCTGCTTGTTGATGACCGGATTGACCGTGAAGGTTTTTTTCGTCAGAAAAAAGAGAATTCAATTGAGATGACTCTTCAAGTCGATGAGAAGGCGGCGACAGCGCTCCAGACGTTGTTCTCGCATATGGTCGGTGAGTAGAGGTCTTTCCTCGCATCTCAAGCTCGTTTCGACCTCCTCTTTGACGGCCCTGGCCTCTGTGGCCACTGACATGTTCTTCTTCTTGGTGAGCGCAGCCATTTTTAGCTTCGAAAGCCCCTCTTAGAACCAAACGGTTGACAACTTGTGGTCTGCTAAAACGAGATCGGTCTTGGAGGTCTTCTCCGTTATTGAGCCTCTCCGCGACTCTGTGAAAGGTCACCCGGCTGACCTTGAGTCGCATGGCGATGTCGGACTTGTTGAGGCCCGCACGTAGGAAAGCAGAGATATTCGATTCTTTTCACTTCAATCTCCACACACTACGACACAATGGAAAAGACGTTTTAATGACACGTGCCGGAAAAGTAGAACTCCCAGGAAAACTACATCCAGAGGATTACGTCCACAAACAAGGGTATCACCAATCAAGGCTTGTCAAGAACTAAATCATGCAGCTATAGATATATACAAACAATATTAATATATACGGAACTTAGGAACCATCACAACCTTCCCTCCCCATAAACTCCCTACTACCCTCCACGGCAATTTGTTCCAGAAGTCTATCACTCTATTGGGGAAAAAGTATTTTCTTTATCCAACCTACACCCTTACTTTTTAATTTTCAAGTGGTGACCTCTAGTCCGATTTCCATCATCTAACTCAAAAAACTTGCTAACATCCAATTTATCTATCCCAGAAAAAAATTTAAAGAGCTCAATCATATCCCCTCTCACACACCTCCTTTCAAACGAGAACATATTTAATACCCTCAGTCTATCTATATATTCAAAGTGCCTCAGGGAAGGAATAATCTTTGTTGCCCTCCGTTGCACTGACTCGAGAAGGTTAATATCGTGTCTAAAATGTGAGGACCATGCCTGTATACAGTACTCTAGATGTGGCCTAACATAAGAGTTATAGAGTTTAAGAATAACCTCCTTACTTTTGTAACCGACATTTCTCTTAATGAAACCCAGCACTCTATTTGCCCTATTTCTTGCTTCAATACACTGCTTAGAAAACCTCAGTGACTTATCTATTACTACTCCTAGATCTTTCTCATCCTCTACTGAGCTCAGCCAATGCCCATCCATTTCATAGTTAAATTCTCTATTATTTTTGCACTTATCAAGGTTGAAAGTCATTTGCCACTTATGTGCCTAGGAAAACAATATATTTAAATCCCCCTGCACTTTAAAATTATCATCAAGATCTTTAACTACAGCTGCTAATTTGGTATCATCCGCAAAAATTGACACTTTATTATTAACTGCCTCCCCAAGATCGTTTATATAGATGACAAATAATAATGGACCGAGAACTGATCCCTGAGGAACCCCACTGATAACATCTCTCCACTCTGACTTTACATTATTTAGCACTACCCTTTGCTTCCTGTCTTTCAGCCACTCAGCTATCCAATTTGAAACACTCCTACATATCCCAATCATTTTTAATTTATGAACTAGTCTCCTATGTGGTACCTTATCAAATGCTTTACTAAAATCTAAGTAAATTATATCTACATTCTCTCCCTTATCTACTTGATCTGTTACAAACTCCAGAAAGTCTAGTAAATTAGTCAAACATGATCTACCTGATCTAAACCCATGCTGAGCATCGCTGATTAACCCCTCCCTCTCTAGATGTTGGCAAATTCCTTTTTTAACTATTTTCTCAAGAATTTTACAGACTACAGGAGTTAAGCTAACCGGTCTAAAGTTATTTGGATCCTTTTTACTATCCTTCTTGAAAATGGGGACTACATTCGCTCTCTTCCAATCATGGGGTATTTCTCCATATTCCAGTGACCTAGTATACAACTTCTCCAGAGCTATTGAGATACTTTCTACCCCTTCTTTAAGTATCCTAGAATGAATATTATCAGGGCCGGAGGCCTTGGTAGTATCTAACTCACCTATTAGTCCTTTTATGGTCCTCCAATCCACACTAATGGTAGTAAACACCTCTTTTCCTGACCCATGAGTACTATACATAAGACTATTTAGTTTCTCCTTTGTAAATACTGATGCAAAATGACCGTTTAGTACCTCAACTATTTCCTCATCAGTTTCTCTCACAGCCCCTTCATATTTGATAGGCCCTATTTTAACTCTGCCAGACTTATTATTAATTTTATAGTAACTAAAGAACTTTCTAGGATCTTTGTTGCTATCCTGAGCTAATTTAATTTCTGACACCCTTTTGTTCTTCTATATAATCTTATTTAACTCATTCTTAGCCATTCTATAATCACTTAAATTTTGAATATTATTTTGTACCTGTAATTTTTTATATGCCCTTTTCTTCTCTGAAATTTTTCTAGCTATCTCCTGATTCCACCATAATGGTTTCCTACTTTTGTTCCTAATGGCCTTCATTGGGATACATTGTTCTTGGACTACATTTATTATATGCTTGAAAGTATCCCACATCCCATAAGCATTTTTACCTCTGAATTCTACATCCTAGTCTACCAAATTTAATAAGCTTCGAAGTTTTACATAATCTCCCTTATCAAAATTTAGAACTTTTACATCATTCTCGGTTATTTTCCCCCTCTCAATTCCCAAGTTAAAACGAACTATCTGATGGTCAGTATTTCTCAATGCTTCCCCAACAGTCAATTCTTGAACTAAATGATCACTGTTAGAAAGTACTAAATCTAATATATTGTCCCCCCTCGTTGGCTCATTAACAAATTGATTCAAAAATTATCCTCAAAGCATTCTATGAACCTGCCACTTGTTCTATCCCTACCTATCATATTTTCCCAGTCCACAGAGTTTAAGTTAAAGTCCCCAATAATAAATGCATCTGTTTCACATCCCTTACTTATTTTCCTTATCATTAGTTCATCCATATCATCAGTCTGCCCAGGTGGCCTGTAAAAAGCTCCCAAATGCACCATTCTATTTTTACTGAACCTAATATCTATCCAAAGTGACTCAACTCCATCATGCTTTATTGAAGTATTTAAACTTGAAACAATGTTGTTTTTTATATAGATAATTATTCCTCCACCAATCCTACCTGTCCTTTGACTAATGTACATATTATAGCCCTGTAAATCAAATTCACTTATAGTGTCACTAAATTCTATTTCATTAACCCATGATTCAGTAACACATAATATATCTATATCCTCATTGCTAATATAACTAAATAGCTCATCCTTCTTATTGCTAAGACTACGAGCATTTGTATAGAAACAATTTAACCCCCCTATCCCTGAAGCACCTCTTGAAACCTGAATGACCTTACCTCTATCACCTTGGAACCTATTTCTGTTATCTGCCAAGTCAATTCTACTTTCAGTACTATAATGTCCTCTCATAATTCCCTGACCACTATTAGTATCTAGTTTCCCGCCCGCAAAGACCTAATAACATGATCATACTCCTCCCACAACACATCCTACTCAAATGCAGTTCATTCATTGCATACATTTCTTTCATTCCAACAAACCTATCCCACACATCCACAAACATGACACCTTCCATCTCACACATCCTCCTCACATAATCATTCAGCCCAATCTCACGAGACATCCATTCTACCCCAACCTCTATTCTTGGAAGCACACCTGTCACAACACCTTTCATTCTACTTTCTTTCACCTTTTCAATCAACCTCTTGTACCTCTCACGTAACTTACATGTTCCCTGATAGTTCCTTGTGGCTTTGGTCGTCCGTTAAAATATGTTAAAGGATTTAGTTCTGCATCGACTTTTTATTTACTCGAGTATCTGGGTGTTTATTAGGACAAAACTAGGACAAATAAACCAATTTTTTTAGGAAGATCAAACAGTACACCTCGAAGTACAAATCTATTCCGAAAGTATGAGAAGTCTAATCCATGCCATAGGATGTTGGGATACATAGGAATCCTTCTAGAAGAGAGAGGCCATTGTTGCGTGAAAAACTCGAAATATCACTCATTAAGTAAGAAAAAAAAAATGCGTGCATTCGAGGGCATAATTCAACGAAATTAAAATTTCAGCCTAGGGCTAGGCTATTTTGAAATCCCCAGACATAACAAGAAAACACACAAAAAAGACAAAAAATATAAGCCCAAAACAAAACAAAAAGAAAAAAAAAACAAGAAGGAAGCACGTTACGGCGTGGATTTTTTAATTCCCATCTGGTGACCCTCGGAATTAATTGAAGTCTAATACTAGGCTACATTAAAAGGTGACCAACACCAAAGTGAGTTAAAGCAAATAGAGAAGGCCAGCCTACTCCCCCAAATCAGACAGTCCACAAGTCTGTGTGAACGAATCTGTTCTGAATACAAGGGACAAGCGGTAGCGACCCGGCTCGTGCCGATAGAGGGACAGGAGACGTGCGCGAATGTCACCTAGACTGGCACATTCAATAAGAATGGGACGACCAGTCCAGAGACAACACAGTCGTTGCAATCAGGTGTGCGCGAACGCTCTATCAAATGTCGGTGCGTCTCGCGAGTGTGCCTCATTAAAAGAATTGGTCGTGAAACTACCACATGTCAAGAAACCAGCAGAAGATAATATCGACATCTATGCGGTTTGCAACAACAGTGACATTACGGATATTGCAAACGAGGGAATGTAGAGATTGCAATTTCAAGAGTACTCAGGGCGCCGAACAGGGCACGACGCGTTATCTCTGCTGCCGAGCGGTGTATTACAAATAAATTGGCCGTGAAGACAGACGCAAGGCCTGGTAGAGTCCCGCTGACTTGAAACAGATGGGATACGGCGAAAAAGCCGACCCACTCCAAGGACTGGGAGCCATCCGTGTACACGAATACAGATCCAGCGTGACATAAAGTCTGCTCCAAAAAGGCCGAGTGCAATGCTTCAGACTCTGGGTAAGCTTTGAGAGCATAGGCGTGGTGACAAATAGTCCAATATATTACCCTCCAGGGGGGCGTCCTAGGAAGAACCTGAGGTGCCAGCGGACCGAAAGATAGACATACATAGCTATCGACGGAATTTCCTAACATAAATTTAAAGGGCTTTGGTATGACTGACGTTTCCTTGCGGCATAGGTAGGGCTGAGATTAGCTGCCGATGAAGTGATAGCTTGTGTCGACTTAGGGAGGCGCTGATGAGCGTGTGCAAGCTTATAATATAATGCACTGTGTACGGCGCACAAATAGTGGCATCTCACCAGTACCGACAAGTAAGTTATCAATGGGGGACGTGCGGAAACTACCGGTCGCCAGGCAGAGACCAGTGTGGTGGATCGAGCCCAACTTTCTAAATACACATTTGGATGAGGATGCATAAAGTTCGAACCGTAATATAGTTTCGAACGAACAAAGAATCAGGAGACAAGTAAGGCAGTAGACATATCAGCACCCCAAGTGCTGAACGTCTTGGAACGAAGAATATCCAAGGGGCGTGTACAATAGACCTTAACGATGCAATTATGAGACCTCCAAGTGAGACCTCGGTCAAAACAAAGACCAATGAACGGCGCGAATCCACCACTTCCAGGCAAACCCCATTTAGGAAAATTTATGTGTCGGAGTGGAGCAGTAGATAGCTGCAGAAGGGAACCACTTTAGTTTTGGATAAGGAAAACCTAAATCTGTGCGCTTCTGCAGAGCGAATGATGCGGTTCAATGCCTGTTGGAGTCAACGCTCCAGAGTTGGCATCTGGGCCGCACAAAATAGATCGAAAGATCGTCCACGTAGAGCGTAGCCAGAACATCTTTCGGCAACACCCAGGTTATGCCGTTGATTCTCGGGGCAAAGAGTGTGGCACTGTTGACATTTACCTCCGGGACACTCTCTTCCTACTCAATTGGGCCAGAGAGTGCTCCCCCACCCGTACGTGGATTTGACGATCTCGCAAAAACTCTGAGCTAAAGCTTGAGAGGCGTCAATTGCCCCCATCGTGTGGAGAGTGTCCATGATATCATATCATCATGTGTTATCATAGGCTTTTTCCAGATCTAAACACACCCCGCCGCAGTGCTATCCAGGGAGAAAGAGCTGAGAATTCAACATGAAGTGAAACTTGCAGAAGCCTTAGTGTACATAAAAGAGATAGCCTCCACTATCCAGGAAAAAGGCTAGTATTCCATTTACCAATTTTCAATAAACATGCACACGCAGGAGGTTACGGAGATTGGGCGAAACCTGGACGGGCTAAAGTAATCTCTAGCCGCTTTTCGAAAACCGATAACAGTACCATTGACGGGAAGTCTGGAAGCATAGCCTCTGTCCCGATCCTGTTGAACAAATCTAAAAGAAAGCTCATGCCTCGCTAAGCTAGGTGTAGAATCATAACATACGAAACATCGTAGAAACAGGGTGGGTGTCCTCGCACGAAGCGAGAGTGAAGCGCAACTCCCTCAATGTCAGCCTTTCATTGAAGGGTTATCCGCCTCTGGAGTTAAAGTCAAGTCTGCGGCCTTCAGCGACGTAACAACAAGCATTAAATACTGATCGATCAGCATTCTGGTTAGATAATGCAGAGAAAGTGGTCGCGAAGGACTCAGCTACGGACGTGGGGGCTAAGATTACTGTCCTCTTCTCATGGACAACGGGAAGGGGATTCTGCGAGAACTTGACCAGAATCCTTTTGACTCGCTTCCACACATCTGCAAGAGTGGTCTTCCAGTTAAGTAAAGACACGTATGCCGCCAGAAAGAGCAGCCGGTGTGCTTCGAAACAAACTGCAACCTATCCCTAGCTGGATAAAGTTCCCAGACAGAAAAATTGTTCGGGGAGCTTGCAGCACATTTATGCATAACATTTCTGTTTGAGGGTAGCCTCACAATCAGCTAGCCATCACGAAAGCCATTTGTGTGATAAATGCTAGATGTTCTAGGAATAGTAGTTAGGTCGACCGTAATGGGGTTGCCGGAGAAGAACTTAACGACCTCATCATCGGAACTAAACTCCTTGAGTGGGACAGTGAAATCAGTCATTACCTGAAATGCGGACCACCGGGGGTCTTTCAGACGGCAACGGTCCAGAAAATGATATTTGAATGAGAAAGTGATCACTATCATGGATTAAATCGACCCTCTCCAATCCCCATTCATGCTTTGCATCCGAAGAACACATGGATAGATCAAGACAGGAAATGAAGGCGGTTCTCGAGCAGTGATGCGTAAACTCATCCACTTTTAGGGTACTTATCTCTAGCCCTTCGATCAGGTTGGCAAGGACCTGACCCCTGGGATTGATGGGGAATTATCCCCCCAAAATACGTAGGTCAACTCTAAGTAACACGTATACAGTGTAATTATTTATACTCATAAACACATATTTATAAACATAAAAGGGACTAAGTACAGTGTATGAACTTTTGTAATGTATTTATGTATTTAAGTGTGTGTGTGTAAGGGTGAATGCAACGACCCTCATTTTGATGTTGAGACAGCTTGCTAATGGACAATGGATGTCCATTAGCAAGCCTGATATAAATTTGCAATTCCTTTCGCTCGCACCCAGATTGCGTCCGAGAAAGAGGGTGTATGGTGGAACAGGAGTAATACCCCTGATACAACTAAAAGCTAGAAGAGCAGCACACCCTCCTAACGCTTGTATAGGCTCAACAAAGGGTGAAAGAGGGCTTTAAACTTAAAAAATAATCAGATTCCGTTCTCGACGCAACCCGGGCGATAAAGTTGGCTCCGATAATTTATTTGTTCCCAAATTGAACAAAAAATGGGATATTGATTTAATTTTTTGCCTAAATATATTTGGAAAGTCGAAAAACGTTTAAGCAGGAATTTTTAACTTCGTTTTACAATGAATCAAAGCAGCCTGTTTATGTGGAGTTGACGTCGGATTGAAGCGGGAACGGCGCAGACATCCTCGCATACACTCACTCTCTAGGTCAAGACGCGACCCTCTGGCCATTCCATGGTCTCCGGACCGGGTCCAATAGGGCCAGACCTAAACTTTTAACCACTGCCTTTTCCTAATAAGTGATGACAACTCAAAAATCCTCACTCTTCTCCTACTCTCTGCCACCCCCCCACACCTACATATTCCAACACCCAATACACAGGAGCCAGAGATTCATAAAATGTAAGACGTATAAGCAATATAAACACCTACGCTGCTTCAACCTCTCCATTAAAGAACACTTCATTAAAAAACACTGAATGATTAATTCTTTTACGCACATAGCACACACATAGCCTCCATCAAGAAATAATTAACATCTAAACAAAAACTCCCATCCGTTCTACCAATACACTTTACAAAGGCTAGATCACATGCCAAGAGCATATGATGTCATAGCACTAGTACATAATTAAATAACACCGCATCGACCAAAAAAACACTGTAATTACAATCCATTAAAGCTACAGTGTGAAACATTCACTACAACGTAGTAAACCTATACCTCCCTGCCACATTTAGAAGAATACTACCAAAATACTCACATAGCTTCCGAACATTTCATCTCCGGGGACTTCTATGAAAACCACCCATCATTGATCAGAACACAATCAGCGAATTACAAATGCACGCAGATCAGAGGGAAAATTAACGCATTCACCACATTAAAAACATAGCTCAACCAGCCTGGCAAACACTTTAACCTACTCAAAATAGTACTTCCCCGTACATAACATTATGCGTACCTCAGTTACATGGCACACAATAGCTGACCTCCTCTCAGAACACCTTCCCATCAACATAAAAACACCGCATGGGGGTACCTTGTGTAACCTGTTACACCTGGTACTGGAGGAGCTGCACGTCGTCCCGGCCTGAGCGCAAATTAGGGAAACCCTGTCACTGGGTTCACTCGAACTCGGATGGGGCCTGGGGAAGTTGTTGGTGCGGTGCCCTTCGCTTGTTCTCAGCGCTATTTCTTATGCTTTTTATGCTACCACTATCCGCTTAACCATTTGTCTACGTACCATTGAAACCAGGAGGAGCTTTTCTCACCCGTACAAAGTGAAAATTAGTGGGTTAAATTGAATTATTTAACGGCGCCTGGGAAAGTTGTCGGTGCGTTTCCTCCACGCTCCCCTTCAGCATTTCTTTTTGTCTACGACTATCTACTCAACCCGTCTTAGAGACCTAACCAGCTACCTACTCCGTCTCAGAAGAGAAGGCTTTATAACCTCTATAAAGAAGGCTTTCAGTGCTCACATGTTGCAAGTGATCAGGCCTTGAGGGAACTTGGGCGTTGGGGTGCGAATAACGGGAATATCGGTTTTGCCCCAATAAACACTTCTCTGCTCTTCCATGTGGCTGTTCTTGGGTACATAAGGGTGTAGTAGTGCTTGTGGTGGGCGAAATTTAGTGATTTGTTGGTTGCCAGGCCAACTTAAAGTCTCGAGTCCTCTGTCCGGGTCTGCCACAGAGTTTCAGATCACGGATGTCCTGTCAAGGATTATTACGTCCTACTAAGGATATCTGCCATGTCGCCAAGGCCTCTCTGGCTGCACAGTTGGGAGCTGCGACATTTGGAGAATGACGGGTCACTGGATAACTTCTAGTAGGAGTGCGTTACTTTCCTAGGTTGCGAGCATCATTCTTTAACGTACAGAAGGTGCAGTCCAAAAAAGTCCTAAAACCCGAGAAAAGAGAATGGAACCACAATCAAATAGTGGAAGCCACCTGTTTTCTTCACAGTGCGACTTTCCAAAGTCCCCCTCCCCGTCCCATATTCTTCTTTGACTGGAAAAGGCCATCTGCGAGTCGTTCTTTCATAGAAAGCACTACACCACGGTGATTTTCGATATGGAAAAGCCTTATGATACAACATTGCTATGTGGTATCATAGAGATTCTCCAAACGATGACGGCGGGGAAAGGCTCCCCAAAATTTATTTCTGAATTTCTATGAGATCGTTGATTTCACTTATAAGTATGGAGAGTCTTCTCTGCTCCCTTGTAGGGGGAAGAGAGCGTCTCGCAGGGATGTTTCTTCAGTGTCAGACTGTTTGTACTGGCCATCAACAGTTTCACCTAGGTGCTGCTGGAAAATGTTCTCGATACACTCTACGTGGATGACCTTTATATCTCTTTTGTATAGCCCAGATGCCAATTTTGGAGCGTCGACTCCAATGGGCATTTAACTAGATATATGCTATGACGAAGCGCAGAGGTATTTGTTTTCCTTAACCAAGAGTAAGGTGGTGCACTTCTGCTTCTTTCCACGGCTCTACCCCGACCAGGACTTATTCCTAAAAAGGGGTTCATCTGCAAGTGGTGGATTCACATCGTTTACTTGGTCTTGTTTTCGATCGAGGTCTTGCCTGGGAGGCTCATATTCGCAGCCTTATGGATTTTTGAAACCGCGCTATGGATATTCTTCGTTCCGTGACATTCAGCCCTTGAGTTGCTGATAGGGCCACTGCCTTGCTTTTCTACCTATTCTTAGTTTGTTCCAAACTTGACTATGGATGTGAATACTACGCATCTGTAGAATTTACTATTGAGAGAAAAGTTACTTTTTGGTGCTGAGGAGATGTCACTAGCTCTACACAGTGCACAGTGGATTATCTGCTTGTACACGCATGCCCAGCATCCCCATCAGTCGCTAACAGCTCTTATCTCATTCGCAGCAGATCTAAAAGGTGCCCATGCCACCAAGAGATGGGTTACTCCCTTAATCGTTTGAGTATAAGGCTAGGAAACTAATTCGATAGCTCGGTGTAGCTCTTAGACTAGTGGTGCCTCTGGTTATGTCCAGAGTGCCACCCTGTAGGATACCACCTTTGACTTTTTGTCCCACGTTTATGCTTCCAAAGCTTCGACATCGCGGGAAGTATTGCATTTAGCCTTTTTGGAGCACACTTTGTGTCTAGCTGGATCCGTGTCAGTGTACACAGCTGGCTCCAAGTCCGAGGAAGGGATCAGCTTCCACGCCGTTTTCCTTCTGTTTGAAGTCATTCATCGTGGCTCTACCAGCGCTTCGTCTGTCTTCGCGGCCGAGCTGGTTGCAATACACCGCTCGATACTGGAGATAACGCGCCGTGTCTGGTTTGGAGATTGGCTTGTGATCTTTAGGGACTCACAAAGTGCCCTTAATGCTCTCGGGGTATTGTAATCTTCGCACCTGCTGGTTAGTGATATCAGAGACACCACGGTTAGGGCGAGCATTAACCGTGGTTAGTCTAAGCATGCTTCCTTCTTCTTGTTATTTATTTGCTTCTTGTTTTGCTTTTGTTTGTTGTTTTTCCTTTTGGTTTAGGTTTTTTTTATGTGTATTAAACTGTAAGATAATTACCGTGACTTATGCCCTTGTAGAATGTCACCAGATGGAAGCTAAAAAAGATCAAACATAACAGTTCAAACCACTAATCTTAGGTCACCCTCATTCAACACTACATTGACAAACTACAAAAAAACAACAATTTGTGCAAACTACACCACAGACAAGAAAACGTATATAATTTCTTCATCAACAAATAAATTTCCTTGGGCAAAACTCTATCGCACATAAAAAACAATCAACGAAGCCAGAAAAAATACATCCATCATGACCGAAGTAAAACGAAAAAACAAAAAAATATCAGAGCGCATCAAAAGGAGATATAATAAAACAAATCTATCACCTACACAACACAAATTCTAACAAACCCAAAACTTCAATAATTACATCACCCTAATCATCTCAGAAAAATAAATATAAATTTCGAACCTATACACAAACACCATACATGATATTTTCTTTTTTCTTTATATGGCAATTCTGATCACTCCTACCAAGCGCATAAGTCGCCGTAATTAATTTTCATTCTAATAGTAAACTATATTAAAAATGAAAAAAACAACCCCCCAAACCCCACAAACAAATAAAAACAAAATCAACAGAGAAGAAGGAAACACGCTCCGACCATAAATGACAAAACGAATACAACGTAACTGTAGGGAATCTAAAACAAAAATGGCATCACACAACTACCGCTCTCACACACGAGTCACTGATTAGTTGCAGCAACAAAATAGCCTCACTAAAACAACGCTGCAATATATGTATAAAGAAATTCTCTAACACACGTGCATAACCCAAAACCAAGTTCCCCCAGTCATCCTTGAAAACATTCAGTTAGCCATCAATTCTCTCAAAAATTCCACAGGTCGGGAAAATATACCAAACGTCTTGCAAAAACACAGGAAATATAGCAATCTCAGACATCCATTCATTTGCAACTACTCTTGGCTCAGCAAAATCATCCCCTCAATCTGTCAAACAGCATACACCATACCAATATTCAAGCCACGCAGGCCCCAACAGAACCAAACTAATGATGACCCAACCCACTACTGTGCACATTATTCCAAACCTTTGAAAAACTAATACCCGAAACAATAGGCCAACACATTCCCCTCTCATAAACATAGTACGGTTTCGGTAAAGATCACTCAATCATAACTCTCTTAAGCAACCTCATGCAATATGTACCTGGCTTTGCAATAGTCCTGGTACTACCCGATTTTTTTTATCTGTGGTATATAAAATGTTCAGTCAAACAAACTTTAAGTTCTAGTTTTTTAGCACGTGACATTTAAACGTTGTGTGTATGTGTGTTGAGGTGGAAGTTAAAACTATCGAGATCTATGCTCTCCCGAGTGCGGGCCACAACAAGTTCAACAGCGCCAAGAGGCTCAACGTCGGCCAGATGACCGTTTACAGATTCGCAGAGAGGTTCAAGAACGAGGAAGACCTAAAAAATCGACCTCTTTCAGAAATCAAGTTTTCAATCGTTTGGCTGTGAGAAAGGCCTTCGAAAGTGCTCCGAAGGTGAAAATGACAGCGTCGCGAAAAAAAAGAACATTCCGGTGGCTACTATAACCAGGGCCGTCAAGGAGAAGGGTAGCAAGAGCTTGAGGTGCGTGGAAAGGCCTCTGCTCTTCGAGTAAATGCGAGAACAACGTCAGGAGCTTTGTCATCGCTTTCTCAACGACTTGAAGAGTACTGGCACATGAATTCTGATTTTTTTTTGTGATTAAAATGCCTTTACAGTCGATTCGGTTATTAACAAGTCGAACGACCGCGTAGTAAGCTTAGGCCAGGAAAATCTCTGAGCTCCGCTATGTGTCATCGACCGAGCACCTCGCTTCCCTGATGATGCTCGGCCTCGTGGCTTCCATCTCAGTAAAACGAATCCTAGTTAATTGTTCGGATCCGATGGTAAGAGATTCGTTGTCGCGGAGAATGCGAAAGATTGTCTGTCAATTGCACCAAAAAGAGCGTGAAGTTTGACGGAGGAAGTGTCATGTTTTGGGGCGTGATTTAGGTAGAAGGCACTGGGCTGCTTGTGCACTTACAGGGCACAGTAAATGTACAAGTGTATGAAGAATTTCTGCGACAGCATGCTCCACTCCTTTTGGGCCTACGAAACCCAACTTTCAATTTCCATGTAGGATAAACATCTCTGCCACACGGCCAAGTCGGTGAAGACGTTCCTGGACGACGAACTCATCACTGCTATAAACTCATCTACACAGAGTCTTGGCATGGATCCCATTGAAAATGTTTGGAAGACAGTCGGAGATAGGTCAAAAGTGAGAAACCAGTTCAAGAATTGTGGAAAATAATTCAAGATGAATGGAGCAAGAATACTGCGCAAGAGTGTCAACAGATGGTTCGTTCCTGTGGCAAGAGATATCAAAAGCCTCTACACTAAATATTAATTACTAATAACTTGTGCAAATGTTTTCCACTGATAATTTAATTGGTAAATTACAATATAATTTTCCTCATCATTTTAAACACTTCAATTTTTCTAGTAATTGCTTATCTGCTGATAACTTACGAAATTTATAGCTGTATGTTATTGTGCACCAATTTTCGAATTTATGAATTTTCTCTGGCAAAGGTTATTAAAGATGTTGTGATAGAAATACATGCGTTCTAATCTTTTGGAACAGTACTATATGCATAACTATCTTGAAAAAAATCGCAATGAAACCCAATAGCAAATATGACCTTATGAAAAGAGAAGGCGTCACTAATCGCCCTCTACAAAACAATCCATCCGCACTTCTATCAATTACGTACCAAAGGTTTGCACACAACATTGTCCCAAACCAACGCAGACAAGCTTCATATAGCATAAAATAACGAGCAAAATTATCAAAAGATGTGTAAAAATCCCCTGTATCTAAAACATACAGGTTGAAACCACAATGCTACCAATTGAAATACACCTAGAAATGATAAGAATTCAACACTTTCAGCAGAGAACTAAATATTATAGCCCATCTCAACTACTACCTTGCAACCCCCTCTCTCCCAAATCACAACTTAGTAAAACACAACCACAACCACACTGACAGACATTTAAACAATCTCCCGCCAAACAAATCAGAGAAATTCCTAAATAGTATTAATTTGGGGGCCAACTAAGACAAAGCCACTTTTATTTTCACCAACAATACAAACACAAAACAAATCTCGCCTCAACAGCAACATGCATCAGATGCATCTAACCTCGTACAAACACAAAACATACACTCCATCAACGCGCGGATTGATCTGTGGTGACATACCATGGGGCTACCCGCCTCGCTGGTACTAGGGGACCACCCGCCTCACTGCCACCAAAGGGGGCACCCGCATCACTGCTACCAGGGGCCCCCTCCTCACTGCTACCACGTGGTCACCTTGCTAACTGGTACTAGGGGCCACTCGCCTCACTGATACCAGGAAGCTACCCGCCTCACTGACGAATAGTTAGGTCAAAAAGCATGGCCTCATTTAAATTGCGAACAAATCAATCATTCTTTCGATTTTTTCGCGAGAAAAATCAAGTAAACTATTTTTATTCAACCCCAAAGCGCCTTTCCTAATATTTTTATTAACATGCGAGAAAATATCAGAATATAAATATAGAAATTTAAAATTAAACGAGCATCAGAGTGGAAATCTTTGATGCAAATGAACATTCTCACGAACATTGATTTACTCAGCTACAATTGTGTGCCCTCCTTTTCCGTCGAAATGTTATGGTTAAAATCAACCCTCAGATGCAAAACAAATTATGTAATATTAGATGATTTTAGTTCTACAGTATCACTCAGTGATTGAAATTTCTTTCTGTCAAGGTTTGTTTGTTCTTTCTAGTATTTTATATCTCTTTAAAGGCAACTATGGACAAAATGTCTGAAATCTATTCTTACTTCCCATTCGTCGTTCGTTTTAATTTCGTGTATACGACTTTGTTTCGAACGTATTTTCACTATCAAATATAAAGGCTTACAGCCACTCCCCTTCATGATTGCATGCAAACACATGGAATTTTGTAAATTAAGATAATGACAAATAAATGACGCTAATTATGCTACCAGTGTAGTCTGAACGAAACCTATTATCCGGCAACATTCGAGGTACAAATTCGAGTGAGTGCACTAGGTTGATTAAAATCTTTCATGATTTACAAAACTACCTGGAATATTATGTTTAAAATTATTTATTATGAAATTAATCTTCCATGACAATTTCTGTTGGCTTTTTTTTTGTCATGTTGTATATTGTAATCCATAAGATAAGTTTTTATTTTATTTCCTCTAGATTCTTCCGGGAAAGAATTTCCAGACGGGTTTTATTTGAATTTATGATTGAATAGAGCAATTTTATTATTATGTACATACGAATATTAATTTTTTTATAGAATCGCTTGAGCAGCAAATTATCACTCATACATACGCATAAAACAGCTCAATCAGTAATTTACAAGTTCACACATAAAAGGAACACAGATAATTTCTAAGACATTGTAGGGAAATCGTTATCCCACCCTAAAAACAGAGGCTCTGTTTGGTCACCACAAAGTCCTGGCATTTGGCAGCGTAACCCGATTACTTACCCCATCCTCTCTCCCTTCGCCTCGAGGACCACCAGAAAGGCCTCCCACAACCACGAACGAGATGCGCGAATCATCAGATTAGGATCCGGCGAGCCTAACATTGGTTGAACCGGCAATATTTCCCCTAAGAGTTGGGATCTAATTTCACTTCATAGACGAAATTAGAGAAGCTGCGACCAAAAACAGAAGATACCTTTAGGGCTAAGTGAAAGACGCTCGGAGAAGAGTTGTTAGAGGAGAGAGGCTTAATTCCTAAGACCTCACCCCCCTCGTTCCCCTAACCCCAGTCGGGTGGTGAAGTATATAGGCGGATAACTGTAGAAGAAAAACGAAGGTCGAGTTAGAGATCGACACCACGAAGTCCGGCGAGAGTGCCCGGCAATCAACGAAAGGAACACAGAAGAAGCTCATGCTGAGCCAGTTCCTTGTGGTCACACCGAAATTTAGTTTAGTTGTATTGAGAAACAAGCCTAATCATCTTTCGTCATAAAAACTCCCTATCCCGGTTTACAACAAAAACCAGAGATAGTCCTCGCCATTGAGGAATACCCCAACGTGAACTCCGTCATACACCCCCCATTCGTCTAAGGATTCACTTCTTTCGTCTACATAAAAATTCAAGGCTAAGGTCAGTCTCTAGCCGGAGTCACGTGTGGTTGTTTTAAAGGTAAAGAAATTCCATTATGTTTTGAAGGTCAATTAACGTCCAATATTAAAGTGAGCTTTGGGTCAACCATTACTTTATATTCATTTGTTTAACTTAGTAAGTCTCACTTAAACTCGTTTAATTCATAGCTGTATAGTTTGTTTTGCTAGATTTCACTTTTTTTCATGTTGTAATTAAAGATATATTTTTCTTAGAAGTATTTAATTTAATCCTTGAAACGCTGAGCATGGCACTAGAAATCATCAAAGATTAAAATATGGTAATAAAATAAAATATAGCACCCTTAGAGAAAACGTAATCAAGGAGGTTTTGAAGTACGTAGCAAACCTATACGTACTTAAACCACCACTCGGCCCTTGCAATACCACGACAGACATAAAATATATAAAAAGTGCGAAAATAAAGTTGAAACAACAGAGATTAACGAATTAACGCCCCCCCTCCTCCAATTACACTGGCTAATACCAAATTTATTGTCTAAGCTTTTTTATCTGATTTAGGACAATTTTGATTTGTTGAATCCAAACATCTCATTGGTTCTGCTCAATAGCTCAACATTTTGATTTATCTCTACATGTTTTCAACGTTTTTTTTTAATGTATGAATATTTTCTATTTTATGATACAGATATCTTTCTCATTTCTTAAAATAAACGAATCTGAAGATTTTACCTGCTGCAATTTTGGATTAACTGGTATTTTTCTTTTGCGGGTAAATGAAATGGATTCGGCCAGAAGATCTTGCAAAAAATTATCCCGATGTATTATGCTACATCTGCGGCGAATACATTGTTATTTTTAATAGCAATCCAGTCAAAAGTTTCATAAAGCATGTTTACCATGCTTATTTTAGTATGAAACTTGGTGACCAGGCATGGTATGCAAGACACGCACTGAGTATCTGTGTCGTTGGACCAAGGGCAAGAAGAGTTGTCTGAAGTTTGGAATTTCCATGGTTTGGAGGGGGCCAACAAACCATAGCACTGATTACTACATACTTATGCGCGAGATTGATTTGACTGGGATCAACAGAACGAACTGGAGTAGCCTCAATTATCCTGATCTCCAATCTGCATGTCGTCTTGTAGCTCATTGTGATGAAATTCCAGTACTTGTCTTTCGAGAACTTTCTGATATTAGTGACGAAGATTCCTCCAGTGTCGAAGAAAATAGAGAAGAAGTGTTTTTTGATGATTATCCTCCATATCCTTTTAACCCAAAGGAGAAAAAATGATCTAATTCACATATGAATCGGTGAGAGATTCTATCATGACATGGAAGAGATGGAAAGCAGGTATCAGGGAAGCTGGGATGTCCTAATGATGGCATATTACTTTTGGACTCTTATCAGACCAACCTGATGAAGTGCTTAGAAAGCCATATTTCAAGACAAAAGAAATAATGAGGGGCCAAATTTTTAATATTCATGAATATAAAATTTGAACGTTAATTTTGGAAGGATAAAAAAAAGACAAAAAAAGACCCAGAAGAAAAACAAAAAAGAAAGCTAGCTCGATTATGTAGTCATTTGTTGTTTTTTACATTTTAGGAGCCTATCTAGCGAGTACCCAATAGTGCAAAAGTCGCGGTAAACACGCATAGCCGAATACTATACTAGATTAACAAAAACAAACAAACATGTACATGTATTCAAAATAAAAGAGATACAAAAAACCAAAATAATCAAAAGAGCAAGAAAAAGGAAAACTGCTGAGGCGCCTGGCAGAGCCCCACTGACTTCAAACCGAGGGGATACGTCGTGGAAATCGACCTTCTCCTGGGACATGAAGCCATCCGTATACATTAGCACGAATCCAGCGTTTTTATGCTGGATCCGGGCTAATATATGCTCCAATAAGGCCGAACGCAATACTTCCGGCGTTGTGGGAGCAGAGGCGTGGCCACAAATAGTACGCTCCAGGGTGGTGTGCTGGGCAGAACCAGAGTCGCCACTGGCCTGAGAGGAACACTGAGGTCTCGAAGGAGTTGCCAAGCCCTAAGCCCAAAGGGTTTAGGGTAAGGGTATGACTGTCGTTTCTCGGCGTGGTTGGCCGCAGAAGTGCACCACCTTAGTCTTGGCCAAAGAAAACAGAAACCTGTGCGTTTCGGCATATCGAGAGATGAAGTTCAATGCCTGTTGAATTCAACGCTCCAGATTTGGCATATGGCACGCACTAAAAGAGATGAACTGGACTCGGCAAGATCCTTCTTCGAGAGGCCGAAGGTCTTGGATGTCTAAGGGGTTTCATCCAGGGAAGGAGGTCCCTCCTCTCCTTGTGAGTCATCGAGAGCCCTATCCGTCTGGGGAGAAGCTTGGATAGGGCTGTATTTTGGCATCAAACCAGGGTTCGACACCATGTAAGATCCTACAGTCTGGTGCTGGGTCACCTCCGAGACTATGTCCATCGCAGAGGGGGGGTGTGTGGCCGCCCCCCCCTCCTCTCAAGCCATCACATATCCCATTCGAGGTACTCTCCGTCACAGTCAAGTCTCTGATCAAAGGAGTGCCTCGACTTTCCCCATCATCTCAATCACCTAGTGAGGACGCAGCCGTACATTGAGGCGGACCTCCATGGGCCTACGGTCACCAACTATTGCTTTCTGTTGTTACCATAATCAAAGAAAAAAGAAAAAATCGGCCCTCATGGAAAATAGATATTATGAGCTTCCTATGAGTATGGAGGTTAAGAGAAAAGTCTAAATAGTATAAGAAATTCCAGAATATAATAATTTACAACGTTCATAGGCTTTGCCAACACGGCTTGCCATTTAGGCGAAAGTGTCCTGGAACTTTGACCATAAATGATAGTGCCGGCGTAGCCACCTCATATGTGTGATGAAGGAAGGTGAGCAGACTCGAAGGTCCAGCAAACATTGTACCTAATACTTGCCCCAGGCAGGGGCTTTTAGCTCTCGCATCAGGCAGGGACTTCACAGTATACACCGCCACTCGACTAAGGCTCACAAGAGGACGACAGTGTGGCAGGCAGCCAGAACCTCTGTCGATAGGAGAGTAAGTGTGGAAAGAGGTAATAAGGTATGTAATAACGAGAAGTAGAGATAGTCGGGTTCACTAACGAGTCGGGTAGGAGATCATCCTAGAGCTAGGTGATTCCAGGATGGCATGCGGTCCACCAAGGCACCAGGGCTAACGGACCGAAATCTCTACAGGTGGAAACACTCTAACTGGTACAAAGTGAGCGGAGAAAAGGTTGAGTGGAGAGCTGTAATGATAATAATAGATAATACCTATAAAAAATAATTGTAAATAATCCTGAATAATATTAATACCTTATACTAATAATAATTAATACTAATCATTATACTTATAGCATATAATAATAATAGTATATCAGAATGAATACTAATAATATACGAATAATAATAATAATAAATAATGATAATAATATACTAATAATAATAGTTATTACTGAACCTAAATGATTATAATATATATTATATCATGAATACTAATAACAAATAATATTAAAATCATACTAAATACCTAATAATAAATACGACTCGTACTATTACTACTAATAAGATACTACTAAAAATGCTTATACTACTAAAATATTACTACTAATAAAAATACTATAATAATAAAAATACTACCAATAATAAAATAAAGATAAAACTTCTAATAGTTAAAATACTACTACTAACTCTACTAATACTACTATTACTGCTACTGATGCTACTTTAACTATTACTACAATACTGCTATTACTACAACTACTGCTGCTACTAAAACTACTACTACTACCTCTACTACTACTCCCTCTACAAATACAAGGACCTCTACTACTACGACTTCTCCTACTACTACTACAACCTATACTACTACTACTACTACTACTACTACTACTACTACCACTAACATTACTTTCTACCACTACCACTACCCATACTACTACTACTACTACTACTACTACTACTACTCAACTACTATTATTATTACTACTGCTACTAGGCCTAGGACAACTACACCGGCTACGACTACTACTACTACTAACTAAAAAATACTAGTACTACTAAATAAAGGTAAATTAATGGCGAGAGGGAAGCGCACCTCCAACTTTGCCGGGCCTCATTACAAGAGGTCAACCGATTGGCGACGGGGCTTCCCTAATTTGTACCGAGGCCGGGGGCACGTACGGCTCCTTTGGGTACCGAGTATAGCAGGTTATTTAGGGTGACCTCCCTGAGGGGGCTAAATAATAAAATAATTGAAATAAGTGTCCTAATTACCCCCTAAACAGTGAGACAGGTTGTGAAGAAGGGTGACCATAGAGGGGGAAGGCGGAAGAGTGAAAGGAGAAGAAGCGAGGGACCGATTGAATTGAAAGAAGATGAAAAAGTCGAAGGATTTGCTTATAATGAATATAATTTCGATAAATAAATAATAATGATGAAGGATGATAATTCACGGATAGGATTTGAAGTGGGGGAGATTTACTCTTAAAGCAAAATCGACGTTTTTAAAGTCAATGTTTAAAATCAGTTTGTTCCTTTGGATACAATTTGGCCAGAATTTCTTTTGGAGCACAACTAATCAGGATTGAATAAAAGAGCACAACTAATCAGGATTGAATAAAAGAGCACAACTAATCAGGATTGAATAAAATGAAGAATGACGATACCTATGATGGAATGAAGCGGCAACGGTTTTGTTCAGCCAAAGGAACTAAATGAAATATTGCACCGGATCCAGTTGCCGGAGACACCTCGAGGAAGGAAGTCCGCATCATAAATGCAATTGGCCCAAATTTGGAGTTAATGCACCGCTGAATCTCGCAAAGCGCATCCAACTTTGCATCCCAAATAGTAGAAGTCACATTGAAGATTGTATCTATTAATATTTCAATTAAATAAAATATAGTTCCATTTTTTATTTATAATTTGAATTTTGCCTATGTAGCCATACTTTAGGAACACCCTGTATTAATAGTAAAAAATAGTGTGAGTGGTAGACCTTTAGTGTGCAATCTACACCCACATTCACTCTTATATGCACGGTCAACGACAGAACCTAATCCAACCCTACAGTTAGGTTGTGTTGCAGACCGTGCACTAAAAGAGCAAGCAGCCTTTGGAAAAGCGTCTGCTTCCATTGTTCAAGCGCACTAAATCTGCATTAGCGCAGCTACTCTTCCTCCACCTTAGGGGAGAAATGTTGCTATTTAAAACTAATTAGCGAAGACCAACGAGAGCTTCTTCATCTGAACATTTGAGAGGATAGGTTTGTGAAGTTAAGGTAAATTAAAATGTGTGGAAAGTACATACCTCAATTGTAATTATGAGGAGACTACTTGAAGCACTCAAGACCCCAAAGCTGCGCTAGTTTTCCTAACCGGTCCATGATTAATGACGTTTCTTCAAACGATCAAACCGCCTATCCAATTTGTCTCGATGTGTTCCCCGGCTCCTTTGTACTTTTTCAGTATGAGTGGTTCCTTCATTTCCCTCTATCTTCCCTCTATTCTATCTTCGCGGATGATCTCAGATTTTAAAATTCCTACAATCGAGCCACGATTGATTTTCGAATTGTTACATTGGCCGAGATCCAAAATTTACAAAATTTCTTAATCAAAAAGTCAATTTAATATAGTTTGATTTTTATTTAAATTTTGTAAATGATGAGATAAAGTGGAGGCAAAAAATGAGAAGGAACTTTGGTTTTCAGTTTGCCTTGAAGCATATGAAAGGGAGATGAGAGTGTATTACACCATCCTCACAAACTCCTCCCTCCATCATTCTCTCTCTCTTTCTTTCTCTCACTCTTACTCTTCCTATTCGCTTCGCAAAGGAGGTAACATTTGTATTTTTGAGTGCCTATATTATTTAGCACGAGCATTCCCCCGAGGCATTACCATATACACCCCCCTATCTTATTATGTAGAGTTGATGAGATAAGTGACTGAAATATGATACTGTTAATCTTTTTCACCATTTCCTTTGCCATTTATCCACATTTTCTTCATATCTCAGTCCATTCTCTTCTCTCGTTTTGAGCGAGTTAATATGTTTGCATTGATTACATATAATCTTTCTTTTTTCAAATAAAAAGTTTCCTTTTGAAGTTGAAGTGAATAGAAATGGACTCAGGCGTGGGAATTCATAGGCAAACGAGGGAGGGAGAAAGAGGAAAAAGGAAAACAAAAGAAAATTATACACCTCGTTTGAAAATGAAAGTGAATGTTGATTGAGTTTAATATTTCCTGAGTGCCCAAAAAATTACATTTCAAGGGGAGATGACACAGTTTGATTTAACTGAATTGAATAGAGTGGCTTTATCGAAACTTGAATTTCTTGTAAAAATTTATATATTATATTTAAGGAAAATATTGAGGCATAAAATCTTTTTTTTTATTTAAATGGAATAACTTTTATATAATTTGCAGAATCTTTATTTCTCAGAAATTAATTTTCTCACTGTTACTTATTAAAATATTATTTCCATTTGCTTAGAGAACAGGAAAATGTATATTGAAGTACTAAACTTTAGCTGTAACCAACAAGAGTTAAAGGGAATTTGTAAGTTTGAATTGACAAAGGTTAAGAACTGCAACCCTTGTATCTTGACACAGCTTTCGTTCATCACATGTACGACTATAAGACTAATTGTTAACTAAAGGGTCTACCTACCTGCGTTGGGACTGTTTGCATCCAAAGTCGTTTAGGTACCATGAGCAAACCACTCTGTGGAATCTTTCTCCGAAGCATTTTACTCGCTGAAACGGAAGAGAAGATATCAATTTTAAGGCAAATAGTTGTTGCAACGCCAATGGCTGAGTCTACATATAACTCACATTATTTACAATTTAAGGTTTTGGATAGTTCAGTGTGGCCCTAAAGTCTGGGGTTTGGTGAAGGAGAAGGTGTAATCAATGATAATTAAAGAAATCTGGAGTTAATGCATCGGGTGATGCATTTCAATTAAATAAAATGTATTTAATTTTTTTATTGAAAATTTGCATTTTTCCTATGTGATCAGACTTTAGGGATACCAGGTAAAAAAAATTCGTTCATTCAATACAAAGAGGATAATTTAACCCTTTCTAGAAAAGTCTCTTTCACTATTTTATACATTTGGTTTTCTAACTTTGTTCATTCGTGTTACTATAGCAGCAACCTTTTTACAAATATATATAGGATCTATAAATATAAGTATATCAAATTTTAAACCTTTATCCTGGTCGTGATAAAATCGGCATCTTCGGCTGTCCATCGTCCATAGCCTCATAGAAACTGTGATTTCAACTAATTTGACTAATTTGTATTCGATTATTTGGAAAGTAAAACATTTAGATTCGTAACGGAAATTGAGATAATTGGAGAGCGCTAACCCACAGTTGAACTATGTTAATAAAGGACAGCGTAGATCTTATCGAAAGAGTGATGCGAAAAGTGCCGGGAGAGTAGAGTTCTGCCTACATAGGTATACGGTCATGTGGAAAAGAAAAGAAAAACTAAAATCCTCCTGCTACTCTTTAAACAATAGTTATTAATTTTATTAATGTTTTCATGGTGCTTCCAATAGAGTATACTTTTATTAAGAATCAACAAAAAGCAGGCCATCATTTTTTATCCATTTTCGCTCGTTAAAAATATTAATATTTCATCATTTTCGGATATGATGACAATAAAAATATTCCGTTAAACCGCGAGAACAATATGAAAATATGCTTAAGAGGAACTTCACGTTCCTTTTAGTGATGTTGAGTATCGCTGAATTAGGGGGGGGGGTGACGCAAGAGACATGATGAAGACCCTAGGTCTAAGATATTTTGAAATGAAATGAAGAATCAAGTTATATTTTTAAAGCTTTATTTTTCATATATCAATGTTAAAGTTAGGCATACTTCCGGCTACAATAATAGGACATAAGTTATATAAAATTGAAGTAAAAGAATAAATACATCGTAGTGTTATAATACTCAAATATAAGTATATTAAACTACGGCAAATGATTGTACATCTTTTTCAGCCACGAGCAAAAATCGATTGATTTTGCGGGAATTGACGCGTTCAATTTTCTTGTCTCGTCTCCATGTCTCAGAGCGGGGCGACCAAGATTTAAATCAGGCGAGGAAAATCACATGCCAAAATGTGAACCGATTTTGTCAAGATAAAAATTCGAGAGCTGTTGGACATGGCTTGAGTAGTTCTTTTATCTCACTAGATACGATATAAAGGGAGAAATGAAGAATAGGAAACATGACAAAAAAGGGAAGCAAGTAACTTCAACAAAGACATCATTCGTCGACTTATATAAATTAAATCTTTGACAATTATAGCGCAAAAGAGAGCCATATAATTCAAGCAACTTGGATCCACGCAATCTGTGATAATAGCGTTTACTCTCTACTTGACATTTCTACTGTTTTCGCAATGGGTTCTGTTAGGACTGTATTTCAATGGCCTGTGTTTACGATATTCTCTCCTCACATTAACTTGAAGTAATCTGCTATATACGGAAACGGTATGCAAATGATTCCTTTATAGTATTAAGCTGTTTCATATGAAATGTTTTTTTTTACATCATGAAGGAAAACGCAAAAAATAACCATTTACTAATGCGTTATCACCTTATTTTGCAGATTAAATGTAAATGGAATGTAATCGAATGTGTTTTTGAATATTTTATTCCCTTCAACAACAATGCTGTCTAAGCAAGAAATTAAAGTAAGTTTCATATATGAATTAAAATTGGGGCACACTGTTGTTCAAGCTGCTGACATCATCAATAAAGCAATTACGGTACAGTGAGAATTGTTCAGCGTTGGTTCAATGAGTTTAGGCCTGTAAACCTGAACACCAATATTGAACCTCGAGGGAGGCCTAAACCAGTAATTAATGCTGAATTATTATATGCTATGGTAACCAATACCTCACGAGAAAAAGTTTGATCACTTGCTGAAGACAGCAACATCCTCGATCACCTGACATTGCCCTTAGTGAGGAGTACCACTCTAGTCATGAGGGTTACATGGGAAGAATTACATCATACTTCACGACAAACGCTAATACGTCATCACAGAACATAAGTTGTATGATACAAATTAGAAGTGATGAGTTAATCTTTTCGAATCCCATTATCATGAAATTAGGTGATTATTGTACACGAAAGAGGAAACTTCATTCACATTGATCCGTCTTTTCTTGATTCACGGCTTTATTTTGAAAAAGGAAAGAGAAATATTGAATATACAGCCCGTAACAAATGGAGTTCTCGTGGCGAACAGGACGCTGGATTTCCACGGCCAGAGCACATACTCAGCGAGGCGCTGAGTTCCACGCATGTAGTTTCCTCAAAATACGTCATAAAGCATACAAACAATTATAACACACTTTTCTCCCCTATTCCCTTCGAACACACAACGCATCACTCTTCCTATTTCCTTCGAACACGCAACACATCACCACCTAAGGAACAGGGCGAAAAGGTTTGCAAACCACAATCCTATAGAGTGAACGGGGGCCTCTCCCATGTATTGGAGTTAAAAATGGTTGATGACTGCTGGCAAGAGACAATAATACAGTCCTTTTTGTCCTTTTATCCCGAACAAGGACCGGCCAAATGTCCTCACGTGAATGTCAGTGATTGTCATTCTAATCTTTCATTTGTTTCATTATCCACACTAAGGAACGTGCCCCGAATGGAAGGATGGGTGCAATAAATAAATAAATAAATAAAATCGCCAAAAATACATATTGAATTCTGCTGTAAGAGATTCAAGAATTTAGATCACTTTAGCTTGTTTTTTTTTTAGATTTCCTGGTTTAGTGATTTACTCCTTCATTGTACTCCTGCTTTCCTTCACCTACCACCTCGAACGCTCACATTCGCACTTCTGCCCACAAAGAACTTTGTAACAATTGCACCGCAGCGTGGTGGTGTGTGCGCGTGTCTGTGTGTGGGGGGGGGGGGATGAGTTATGCTGTATCCCTTCATCTCCAATCCTTCTCACTACTCCCGTTTTAGATCCATTACTTTTATTTCTAGCTTAATCCATTCCTTACACTCTTTTCTACGCAATAACATAACAAATTAAACCAAGGATGCAGAACCCCCCCCTCCCCTCTCCATTTTCATCTGTCACTTGCCCATGTGTGACCATTCGCGTTTTATGAGTTTATTATTGACACTTCACCCGTGGTATTCTTACTTTCCCACTGCAAGGTGAAAGGAAAGTTTTTATATCTATAACTGACGGTTCAGATGTAAGAAAATAAAAAAGGTTTTAGCAATGTACAATTTTCCTCACTGCGCTAGTGTGATAGACTTTTTTTGAGTTGTAAATTCTCTCAATCAAAGAACTGCATCGCCTATCACTCACTCACTTGATTCTTTAAAAATAAATATAGTTTAAGGGAAGATATTTGAAATCAAATTGGGATTACTGATAGAGGAGCTATAAAATGCTGAAAATATCTTTCCACTCCAACGGGAAAGCGACCACTTGTTATTTACACTTGCATATAACTTACTATTTACAATGTAGGCACAATCACTATCATGGATTTAAGGGAATAAATCAAATTATTAGTAACCTGCTGGATAGACGTTTAGTCGCCCTGTCAGCGCTTGGAAAACGCATCTAGGACAGGTATTTCAGAGACGATCTGAAGCTTGTGTTTTTCTTTATAGGGTTGAAATCCGCTGGTATACTCCATTGAGTCTTCAATGCCGTCGCTCCTTCTTGTAAACTTATAATAAATCAATCCCTTTGGAATTCAAACAACTATTACTATTATTCTATATGTTATTAAAATGTTTACAATAACAAAAACAGCACCGAAAATTGCGATAAACAGGAAATATGTATGAAATAATTTGTAAATAGGCTTCTGTTTTCCTAGATAGGCCAGTTAAGTAATACTTCACATGGTAGGTAATTTATAATGTTCTTTATTGGCATTGTTATTTCAAGATACAATATAAATGGTTAGCATAATTAATTTACAGATTACATTAGACGAAAATGAAACGTACTAAACAAGTTGGAGTTTTTATTACAATAAATAAGGAATGAATGGCGGTAAGTATTTATCGATTTTGACAGCAAGAACAAACACACTTGATCAATTACTGATACACTAAGAATCTAGAGAAAACTATGTTGTTTGTTTGTTTGTTGTGCCTCTTAAACCAATGTTTCATTTTCTATGGCATATATGGCCAACATGGATAAAAGAAAAGCGATTGCCATCAACCGATAAAACCCATTCTTAGCATTATTGCTAATTCTCACATTCTTCACAGATTCCCCTTATATAGAAGATATATATATATATATATATATATATATATATATATATATATATATATATATATATATATATATATATATATATTATTGTTAGAGGTTCTACCACAGACCTGCTCTCAATTAAGATGCCTTTATTGGATTAGTTTCCCCTAAGATAAGATATTACAAAAACAGTAAAAATAGGTTTGCTATTTCTTATATGATCTCATAACAGAAGTTCCCAAAACGACTTCTATAAAATTATAGTAGCAAAGATCCTTACAGCTAGTGACACTGGGCAAGGTTTATATCTATATTTATATTTCTCTCTCAAGTTTGCAGCTTGATCCTGCAAGTCTTGGTTCTCTTTGAACACTGAAGACGTTATTTGCATCAAGCTATTATACTATTCGAGATTGCGATATTTAAACTATAATAAATATTTAAGGTATTTAAAATCTTTCGATCTTTTTAGGGATAGTTATCGCGTGAGTACATTACTACGTGCAGTGCTACCATACAATTAGTGGTAAAGGCAAAAAGAAAGTTTATCGAGGCATTTATGGATTTGAAATTACTTGCCAGAGGGTTAAAAAGAAAGTATTGGTTTTAAATTCTTAGGGGAATTATAAACCCTTAGGAATGGAAATCCAAACAAGGTGAATCAGCAACAACTAACTTTGACAAACTTCTACCTAAAATTATTTTCAGTTTAATTTGGAGGAAACTCATGTACTATTTATTCACCATGTATAGATGCCAATAAAATACAAACTACAACTCTCCATTTCAATTAGTACAAAGTGAATTTCTACCGCTTTGACAAATTAGTTTCATCTCTTCCCCCCCTACAGATAACATTAATCAGACTACCAGTTACTATGTATCCTATATTACGCTCTGTTTAGGCCATTTTGCAGGTGCGCCGACTAGCAAACGTGAGGTTATTTATTCTCACTGGGACCAGTTTCCTCCGAATGGTCTGAAGACGGTGGAATTTCCTCTGCGAGGTTGTCCAAGGATCGGTTGAAGTGGGAACCCCATGGATGTTTGGAGGTCGTGGCCGTAACTTCCTCTATACCTTCACCTATAATAAACCACTTTATGAATCAGTCGTATTAGGAAAATAAGAGGGACACAGAGGTTTAAGAGAGGAATTTATGGCTAAAAAAAATTGTCAGATCAAATACCTCGAGGATAAAGGAGCGGATAGGTATAATAGTATAAATTTTGAAAGCGAAAAAGACGAAGTCTAAATATGAATACAAATGGGAGTTAAATTCACGATGGTAAATTGAGAAAAAGTATTGTAGTAAGGTGTGGCGAAAATGGAGAAAAACAAATTTTCCATTCTCTTTGATAAGCAGGAGTGACATTTGAAAAAGCCAATCGAAAGATAGTTTTTTGTCTATCTGAGAAAACGCTTATTTTAAGTGTTACCTTCTCGTGTATGTGAGAAGAGCTCCTTCCGAGGGCTTTGAGGAAGACTCTGTTTGCGGAATAAAGGCTTTTAACCGCATATATATATATATATATATATATATATATATATATATATATATATATATATATATATATATATATATGTATATATATATATATATATATATATATATATATACATATACATATACATAAATATATATATATATATATATATATATATATATATATATATATATATATATATATATATATATATATATATATATATATATATATATATATATATATATATATATATATATATATATATATATATATATATATATATATATATATATATATATATATATATATATATATATATATATATATATATATATATATATATATATATATATATATATATATATATATATATATATATATATATATATATATATATATATATAGTTTACAGAGATCCAATTAGAGTTCCTGGTCAGGGAGTGTGAATTTAAGTTCATTAAGGATATTTTTAAGATTAGATCTTTGACGTAGGGGTTGCATTTAAATTGCCCATCCGAAAGGTTAAAGTTGGGGATTTCATCTATAAGGGTAGATTCAATGGCCTTTTTTTTGTGGAAGTCCTTACACAGGTAGATTAGTTTGGCCTGTGGAAAGTCTTTTGGGTGGCTAAAGTATTGTTGTGTGTGTAAAGACTAGAGGCTGTGTTTCTCCGTCTAACGTCTCCTCTGTGTTCGTACATTCTCTTATCTAGATTTCTTCCTGTTTCGCCTATATAAATTAAAGGGCAGTTAATTTCTTTACAAGGGATTAAATAGACTCCTGTTTCGTTTGTTCCTTCTATAGGTTTAGTGGTAGGCAATGATTTTTAATAGTCGAAGGGTATTTAAAAGTGGTTCAGTTAAGGGAAAGGATACTATTTAAACCTTTCAGTAATGGAGAAAATGGAAAAATGGAAGAGAGAGGCAGTTTCTTTTAGTATCTGGGTTCCTACTTTTAGTTCTATACATGTACAGGTGATAAAGGTAATTTTTCCTTTGTGGGTGTATCTGCATAACTTTGACTCACGTGCACTTTGTGAGTTTTTTTTCATATATATATATATATATATATATATATATATATATGATTGATTTGTTGAAGTCGATAGCGATGGCTGCTTGGTTGAGCTTGTGCTGCAGCTTTTGGACCTTTTCAAAGACTTTCTTTTAAGAAAGCGAAAGGTGAGGAAAAAATGCTAGCCTGTGGTATTTCTTTATTAGCTAAGACGGAAGAATATTTATCTGGACGACTTAGATGGGAGAAAATTTATTAAGTTTGAATAATGTTTAGATCGCTGAACTATATACAAATGCTAACTGATTGGTTATTAAAAAACTAAACCACATCCGACGGTTCTGCAGGAGAGGTTCAGCACGGTCTGGAAGGAAATCTTCTCAATAATACTTGCGGAGGATGTTCGACCCGGAATTCGAAGGCCAACTGATTAAAGATCTTAATTTGATAATTAATACATCGAACGCACCCACAATCCCACGTCGACGAATGGAGGGAGCTGGCGGGCCATGGTCGCCCAATAACAACTGAGGAAGTCATGGCAACTGTAAAATCATTTAAACAAAAGGCACCAGGCTGAACGTGCATTATCAAAAACAACTTAGTGCATGCCCCCAGTAGATTATTTATGGAATCACTAACATCCACAATCAACTGGTGGATTACGGTCCAATCTCTCTCCTAGACTTCGTGGGGAAAGTTTACGAAAACCTTCTAGCTAACATGGTACAACACCAGCTAACTGAGCTAGAAGCTCACAATCATCAGCAACACGGGTTCCGTAAGAAACAAGGGACATATACAGCCCTCGACCTTCTAACGGAAATACTGACGCGCTGCAGAGCTAAAGGGAAATACGTAGACGTATTAATGCAAGATGTACATAAGGCCTTCGATAAGGTTTGGCTGAGACGTCTGCAATATAAGATCTTTGGCCTCCAGATAAACCTGATCTTGGAAAGGGTCCTTTGTGATACATCATGGAGATTTGATCATGAATCGCGATCGAGGGATACAGAGGACCCAAAATCGAACTCGAGGCGGGTGCTCCAAAAGGTAGCTGCCCGAGTCATTGATGTACCTAGTGTACACATTGGACTTAACTGCTCCAGTAGGGGTGGATGTGATGTATTTGCAGTTTTCAGGCGACATCACTCAAATCGTCCCCAGTTCTTATAGGAACGCTGGAGTTCAAGCAAGGGAGATAGAGACCGAAATTGACAACATTAAAACCTACCGCCGAAAATTCGAGATACTTCTAGTAAACCAACGAGGGTAGATTGCAAGATCTGAGAATCAACTCAACATGTTATAATGTTATAAGGCGCACATAAACTACAGAATCTCCCAAGCTAAAAGATAATTTGGAAAACATTATAGGTTCAAAAACTTAGCGCCAAAAACATCAAGAATATATACACTACCTTGTTAAACTCAACATTAGTGTATCTAGCAGTGATAATTTAGGCTGCAAGATCTTCCTCTCTCAGGCAAATGTAGAGAGTGCAGAGCAAAGCTGCCTTGCTTATAGCTGGCGCGTGCAGGATGGAAAACCAAAAGGGAATGTACACGTGATCTAAACTATCAAGAACAAGAACAAAAATAATCTAATAAAAAAGACAAAAGCCCACTAAGAAACAACATAAAAAGAGGCAAAAGGCCAATAATGACAGAAGAGGTGAAGAGTCCAACAGAAATGTACAAAACCAGTAAAATAAAAATAAAACAAAAATAAAATAAAAGCTAACGAGCTAGCTTAAACATATTTTACAGACTTGACTGCCATAACGGGTAAAAGGGTATATATATATATATATATATATATATATATATATATATATATGTGGTCAACAATCTAGCTCAGCCACCAATGGGCATCCTTAGTGGCACTGAAAGCAATGAGATAAAGAAAAAAGAAGGCAAGATGCTCCTTTCACCAAAACAAAACTAACCTAATTTTTTCGCCTCTCTTGTATCTAATACACACTTCTTCACTTATCCTATCAAATCAAATCAAAACTGATCGGTAAGGGAGGCAAGGTAAACGGTGGTGGGTTTTGATGCAGTCCGGTTGATATTGGTTTCTGGCTAGAGTTGAGTGTTTATTTCGGGGTATTTGCTTCCATATTATGAAGGCTACAGCCGTAAGCAGTCGTCGTCGATCACTTTCCTGCAGAATGATGGTTTTGTTATTAAGAATTTCTCAGGTGAGGGTCTGAAGGCGTCACTGCATTGTGGAGTAGGTCCATGGGAACAGTCACGGCGCACTGGCACGCAACTTTAAGTTCCACTCAACCGTCTTCCATCTTCTTTGCCAAGCAGCTCGAAGGGAAGGGCTGCGCGTATTCCTGCTATGTAATTGTTGGGAAGAAGAGCCAAACGCTAGTCTGGTCGCCTAGTGCTGGCGAACTCTTTGGCTCCCTCATCGGCGTGCTCATTTCCCGCAATTCTTACATGTTCAGGAGCCCAGCATAAGATAATCTCGACATCCTCCCGCCTCACCCAAACCGTGGCGTGACGGATATCGTGAACTAGGCAATGCGGATATTCTAATGCCCTGAGAGCACTCAGGAGGCTTTGTGAGTCGCTATAAATCACAATCCGCTCTCCGAACCGGGCACGTCGCGTTATCTCCTGTACCGAGCTGTGTCTTGCAACTAGCTCGGCCGTGAAGATAGACGCAGCTCCTGGCAGAGCCATGCTGACTTCAAACAGAGGGGATACGGCGTTGAACCAGATCCCATCTTGGGAGTTGGAGCCATCCGTATACACTGACACGATTCCAGCGTAACACGGATTGTGCTCCAAAAATACGAACGCAATACTCCCGGCGCTGTACAAGCTTTGGAAGCAGAGGCGTGGCAAAATATTGTCAATGGTGGTGCCCTCTAGGGTGGCTTTCTGTTCAGAAGCAGGGTCGCTACCGACCCGAAAGCTATACCGAGCTCTCAAATGAGTTTCTTATTCCTAAATCTAAGGGTTTAGGGTATGAATGGCGTCTCTCGGTAGTATAGGCGCCGTCGATACCAGCTGCGGATGCAGTGAGAGCTGTTGGCGACTGAGGGGGGCGCTAGGCTCACGTGTACAAGCAAATAATGCACTGTGCACGACGCAGAGTGAGTGACATCTCCCCAGCGTCAAGAAGTAAGCTCTCAATGGGACAGATGGGAAAGCCATCGGTTGCAGGGCAAGACTGGTGCGGTGGATTGAGTACACCTTCTGCAAAACATCATCGGCTGCCGATGCATAAAACTTGCATCCGTAGTAGAGCTTCGAACGAAAAAAGTAAGGCATTAGTCTTATCATTGCCACAGACGCAGAACGTCACCGAATAAAAATATCCTGGCTTGAGTTCAAGAGACCCTAAAGTTACGTATATCAGCCTCACAGGTGAGGTGTCAGTCAAATACAATACCAAGAAAACGGTGTGAGACCACCACATCCAGAGACCCATTTGGAAACAAGTGTTGGTCAGAGTGGACCCGTGGATGGCGATAGAAATGCATCAGCTTAGTCTTGGCGAAGGAAAACCAAAGCCTGTGCGCTCTGGCATAGCAAGAGTTGCGGTTCAATGCCTTTTGCCGTAGACGCTCCAGAGTTGGCATCTGGTCCGTGCCAAAGGAGATCAAAAGATCGTCCACGTAGAGCCTAGCGAAAACATCTTCCACCACTACCAAGGTAATGCGGTGATGCTCAGGGCAAGGCGTATGACAGTAAGGATACTTCCATAGAGGACACGATCTTCTTGCTCCCTCCATCCGTACGCGGAATCGACGGTCTCGCAAAAATTCAGATATTAACATTGGTAGGCGCCCCCTCGCCATGCGGTATCATAGGCCTTCTACAGAGCGAAAACACCATGGCGTGGTGTTCTCTACAAACGAAAGCCTCTAAGACGGAATTTTTCAATCGGAGAAAATCACCTAACTTGGAGTGGGACTTTCGGAAGCCGCACTATGCAGAAGACATGTGGCATCCGCTCTCCTGAAAAATTGCTATATAACATTTATCAATTTCTTCATCAACTTTCACACGTAGGAGGTTAGAGAGATTAGACGGAAAAGCGACCACAGTAGTATTTCACCAGTAGTCAGGGAGAATACTATATACTCAAATCCTGTTGAACAAACCGAAAAGAAAGGCCATGCCTCGCTCTCCTATGTGCCGCAGCAAGGCGTACGGGACACATCCGAACCAAGGGCGATATCTGCGTACGATGCGAGAGCAGAACGCAACTTACTCAATGTAAACATGTCGTTGAAGGGTTCTTTGCCTCTAGGAGTAAAGTCTAATTGGTCGCCCTTTGCGACATTACGACGCGCATTAAATGCTGGAGGAGCAGCATATCGTCTAAAGAATGCGGAGAAAGCGGTTGTGAAGGACTCCGCCATGGACGATGCGTTCGAGATTGCGGCCCCATTCTCCTGGAGATGGAAGGGTGGTCTTGCGAAAACCTGCTCCGAATCCTTTTGTATCGCTTTCACACCTCTGCTTGCGGGCTCTTACCGTTAAGTGAAGCCAAGTGTGCCCGGCAGGAAAAACGTTTGGCGTGCTTCGATTCATACCGGAACATAGCCCTAGCTGGACGAAACTCACCGACAGTAAAATCGTTCGAGTGGCACTTATAGCACATGTAGGCATAACGCTTGTGTTTGAGGGCCGTCTCATACTAGGCTAACCACCACGGTAGCGGTCCGAGTGTAAAACGGCAAAAGTTTCTAAGAATAGTGGTTAAGCCTACGGCAATGAGTTTGCCAGAGAAAAATCACTTGCCTCATCCACCAACCTAAACTCCTCGACTGAGATAGAGAAATCAGTCATTTCCTGAAATTCGAACTAACTCACGCGCACCAAGCACCACCGGGGCGGACTCTCAGGCGGTAGCAGCCTAGAAAAGGATATTTGCATAGGAAAATGATCACTCCCATTGAGGTCACCGACCGCTCCTAACCCCAAATCAGGCTGTGCACCCTAAGAGCACCGAGAGAGATCAAGACATGAAAATGAAGCGGTTCTCGGGCAGTGATGCGTAAATGCATCCACATTTAGGACAGCTATATTTAGCTGATAGTTCAGGTCTGCAAGGACCTGACCCCTTCAATTTATCAAGTAGTTTCCCCAGGGGAGTGGGTCTATAGTTCAATTTCCCGACAAAGGAATGGGCTGGGGAAACTGTGCCACGACTTGGCGGAAGCCTCCCACGTCGAATCGGCGGAATGTAGAATGTAAGCAGATATAATAGTATACCTCCCATCCAGGCGTAGCTGCACAGCTACTGCCTGAAAGGAGCTATCTAGAGCTAAGAGAAAAACGGAGACATCATGCCGATGGTAAATTGTGCATTATCTTGCCCGGACCCCTTTCCGTGTTGGTGGGATCGAAAAACCCTTATACTCCGGGTGGGTGGGCAGGGGGCACGCGCCCAGCATGGTCTCCTGCAAAAAGATAGCTAAGGGATAACGGGAGGAGACGAGCGTCCGCACCTCCTTCCAGCTGGCCCGGAGTTCGCAGCAATTCCATTGAAGGAATATGCCATCCATGCCTAGCTCGGAGGAGATTAGGAGGCCCTCTTCGAAGAGAAGACCCTCACGGGAATGGACGTACACTTCCCCTGAAGCACAACCCAGAGTGCTATTGGCAGGACAAGGCGCTTTATCCTTCGAGGACATATCGTGGAGGTTAGGCTCAAAATGCGAGTCTTTTCCTGCTTACGCCTCGAAACCTTATGAAGGCGAGGCGGCTTGGAGGTGGGGGCCCCTCTTACGGAGGGTCCACCTTCTTCGAGTCAGCAAGCCTATCCCTGGGTGTGGACGTAGGAGCCAAAGCTCCTTGAATACTGTCCTCCTTTTGGGGAGCAGCTTTAGGAACACCTGAATATGACCTCACGCTCTTCTTCAAGGGTGTTGCATCCTCTGAATCTAAGACTCGGTGGAGGGACGTGGCCGTTTCCCCCTCCGGGAAACTGTCACGATGGGGGAATGGAGGAGCCCTGATTTTAGCTTAGGCTGAGTGTGAGCCCTTTGTGCAGCCAGCTCTACCAAGGGAGCGCCCAGGGTGGGTATAGCCTGCAAAAGGGTTCCTCATTGGCACGAAAACCACCGTGCTCGTAAGCCTGGCGGGGCCAGGAGCAGAGGGTGTTGTGGTGGGGCGAATGTGAGTGTGTGTAAAAGGGCCATTCTCCCACCCCTTTTCTCAGTACCCTCTCCCTCCCTCTGTAAGAATGTGTGTGAATGGGAATGGGTTTGTTTTATTTTTGTTTAATTCATGTATAAAATGATTACCATGTTTTTCTTTCTTTCCAGGCGTTATTCTGGAAAGATAATAGCTAATTTTAAGATATCACTCTAATAAGATATTACTTTGTATTAAGAAAATTTAACGAAGCGTTATTCTGGAAAGAGGTAAGCTAGTCAATGTATTTTCGGGTAATGCCCACTTATTAGTTTCGCCATCCATGTATAAATAAATGAGTCACTGAAGGAGGATATATCTCTTCTTCAGAGAGAGTGGAAGTGTGGACTGGAAGCAAGAGGGGTTCTGTAGAAGAGTGCTCCACCCAGCCCTGAGAGGAGGGCTTTCGTGTCTCTATCCACCTGAACCGCCATACCTGTCTTCGTTGACAATCCTGCCTCCTTCTAGTTAACCAACTACCACCCACCTCCAGCAAGACATAGCACGTGTCCCCTTTTCGTTCGGTTGTGGTTGTGTTTTTTTTGTTTTGTCTAGAATTTACGTAAATTGTTGTATCCGCCCGTTATAAGATTCTCGTTTGGTATCATTATTTTTATTTGGGAATTTAGCCTCATTTTGAAGTGTGCACACTTCCCTAGTAAAATATAAAATTTTTGTAAATATAAACTGTAGCTATCATTGTATTTTTTTGTAAGTAAAGGGACTGTATATACAATCCGTTTTATTCTCCCTCGATTTCTCACGTCCGGACAGTGTAGGAAGCGGGTTGGATCGATTATCGATTGGGATTAGAGATCTATTTTCGGCCCGCTACATTTGGCGCCCGAATAGGGACGTGAGACTTCGAAACTGGGAGCGTGACTGGATTGGATTGCAGTCCATACCCAATTAGTGTGACAAGTAGTTTGATTGATTTTTCCCTCCTCCTATCTTTTTACTAACTTGGGAACAATGGCTGTAGCGGAAACATTGAATGAAGAAGTAGTGCGATTGAGACTGGAGTTGAGAAAGAAAGAAGAGGAGTGTGAAATGTTACGGGGAATGATGGAGGGAATGGAGAATAAAATAAAAGGGATGAATGAAAAGACTGATAGGATGAAGAAGGAAATGGGAGACCGACAGGATCAGACGGACCGACGGATGCAGGACCTGTATGACATGATGAAAGGGTCAGGACCGGCCCTAGGACCCTCGACCTTGACCCCTGCTCCGACTGAAGGGGATAAGACTAATGGGATCAATGGGAGTGTGTGCGAGTCTAGAGAGGATAGGGTGATTATGAGTGATAGGAAGGACGGAGAATGGAAGAGAGTTGAATGCAAGAGAAGAAGGAAGAGTGGTGCAAAGGGGAAGAATAGGAAGGTAAGAGGCAAGAGTGTGGACTAATTGTACTCGGATGAAGGAGAGAGTGATGGTATGATTGATATGAGTGAGAGTGAAGGCAGCTCAAGTGAGAGTGAAGTGAATGTGGGAAAGGGTATTTTGATAAGGGAAGTGCCAAAGATAGATAGATTTAGGTTACATGGTGGGAAAAGTGTGGAGGAATTCTTCGGGGAATTTGAGCGATATTGTAAGCTCAAGTACCCGGAGAATAAGGGATACTGGATGAATGTTTTGGGGGAATGTTTGGAGGGAAAAGTATTGGAGTTTTTCCGCGTGATTACAAGTGTGGGGGAACCAAGGTACGATGTGGTGAAGAAGCGGATGATTGGACAGGTGAAACGAATGAAAGAGAGTGTGAAGTATAAAAGGGTAAATGAATTTGAGAAGGCTCGAATGGGGAAGAGTGAAAGTGTGAATATGTATGCACATAGGCTTGAGAGTATGGCAAGAACGAGGTATGGTGATGATGATGTAAATGAATGTAAACCACTCATGAGGAAGTTTTTGAACACGATCCCACGAAAGGTGAGTGAATGGCTGGGTGGAAAGAGAAAGGAGAGAGTGAGACTGACAGGTGAACGGTTGATGTGGGAGGATGTGTTGGAACTGTTAGAAGATGGACGATTTGATGATGAAAGCGATCTAGAAGAGGATGGATGGTACAGTGTAAATGTTGGGGGTAAGAAGCCAAGGAGCTTTCATCCACCCCAGCAGTTTGTCAGCTACAGGGATGCCCTGAAGGCTGCACCAGCTGGAGTGATGTCAAACTTCCTGGGCCGGCAGAATGGATGGGCAAATGGAGGGTGGTCGAATGGAAGGGAACAGATGAATTTCAAGCGTGGGAACGGATATATGAGAGAGAAACCGAGGTATGTCCCAGCAAATGAGAGACCGAATGGTGTGAGAAAGATTGTGGAATGTCGTCGGTGTGGAAGGAAAGGTCATATGTTGGCAGAATGTAGGTGGACATCTGGTGCGTGTTTTGGGTGTGGTAAGAAAAGGCATATGATAAAGGATTGCCAGGAAAGTGTGAAAGAGTGCTTCGAGTGTAAAGAAATAGGCCATTTGAAGAAAGATTGTCCGAGGTTGAATGGTGGAGCAACTGGTGGGGAAAGTATGAAATATGCATGTGGTAATTGTGGAAAGGCTGGTCATTATGCAAGGATGTGTCGTGACCAGAGGAATGTATGTAGCTATTGTGCGATGGAAGGACATTCAAGTGAAAAGTGTTGGATTAGACTGAGAGCGCAAGGTGTGAATGGAAAGTCTGAAGCGGGAAACTGAATGGTAAGAGGGTACCTGCTGAAGTATCCTCTGGGTGCATGAGTGTGAGTAATGTGTTGGTAAGTCTGTCTAGTGTGAAAGTGCTGTCTGGTAGGAAGTATGAGTGTCTGAGTGTGAAGGTGGAGTTGAATGGAATTGAGTGTTTGGCTTTAATAGATTCTGGATGCAAGGCGAGCTTGGTGTATAAAGATGTGTATGACAAGTTTAGCGAGAAAGCCCTCCTGTCTGAGTGCAAGGGTAGTTTAGTAGGTATTGGTAATAGGAGAGTGCCTCTGATTGGAATGATAAGGTCACCTGTTCGAATGCATGGTATGATGATGAATGAATGTGAATTTTCTGTGATTGATAAGGTGAGTAGTGAGTATGGTGTGATTTTGGGCTATGATTTTATGAAAATGAATCGTATGGTTGTGCATCCTGCGAGTGATCAGATTGAGAGAAAGATTGGTAAAAATGGGGTGTATAAGTTGTATGTAGGGAAAGATGGTAGCGTTTTGAGGAGTGTGTTTACTGGTATTGAGGTGACTGCTATGGAGAGTGTAAGGCTTGTGAAGGGTGAAAGGGTGTCTGTTAGAGTGAGTTGGAGTAAGGATGTTAGTTTGAATGTGAGTGAGAACACTGTGATATTGGATGGAAAGGATGCGTGTTATAAGGTAAGGCGTGTTGCTTGTGTGTTTGATGGCTTGATGAGAATGAATGATCCTTTTGTATGTGTGCAGGCAGACCCCAGTGTGAAAGGGCAGGTGAGGGGAATCCAAGTCGGAGATGTACTGGGCCACCTCTCCACTGTCAATGGGGTAGGTATGGATGATAGTACGGATATCAGGGTGAATGTTGCGAATGAAAAGACATGTGAATGGATGTATAATGAGGTGAAGGACATGGTGAAATTGGATGGATGTTTGACTGAGTATGAAAGGGAGGATGTGTATCGAATGATATTTGAGCGAAAGGGAGCCCTCAGTAAGGGTGATCTGGATTTCGGGGTTGCAAAGCTCCCGGAATTCAAGATTGTCCTGAAGGAGGACTCCCCAATCTATCAGCGGCCGAGGCATTTCCCACGTCCGGTTGCTGAAGAGATTGAGGAGCAGTGTTTGGAATTGGAGCAATTGGGGGTGATTGAGGAGAGTGAGAGTGCATGGAATAGTCCAATTGTACTTGTACGTAAGCCGGATGGAAGATTGCGTCTGTGTGTGGATTATCGAAAGGTGAATGAAAGGACTGTGAAAGAAAGGTTTCCGATGTGTGTGGTATCTGAGTGTGTGTATAGTATGCATGGGATGGAGTGGTTTACGAAGCTGGATCTGGTACGGGGGTATTACCAGATGCCCATTGCTGACAAGAGCCGGCCAGTAACTGCCTTCTCTTCCTCAAAGAGGCATTACCAGTTCCGGAACCTCAGCTTTGGGTTGGCTAATGCTCCCGGAGCCTTCCAGCGGGCAATGAATGTTGTGTTGAGTAAGTTTGCGAGTAAGAATGTGATTGCGTTTATAGATGATATTTTGATTATGACTGAGACTTTTGAGGAGCATATGAGATTGGTGAATGATGTGTTGAGAACGTTGGAGAGTGTTGGTGTGAAGGTGAAAGTGGCGAAGTGTGAATGGTTTGCGAAAGAAGTGGAATTCCTTGGGCATATGGTGAGTGAGAATGGATTGCGTAAATCATCGAAGTATGTTGAGAAGGTGCGAATGTTTCCTAAACCGGTGACTGTGAAGCAACTGAAGTCATTTTTGGGTTTGATTGAGTTCCAGCGAAAGTTTATACGTGATTGTTCTGGTGTGAGTAAGCCTCTGACTGAGTGGATGGGCAAGAAAGGTAGTACGGTTGTCAAGTGGAATGATAAGATGAATGAGGCGTATGAGAGACTGAAGGAGGCAGCGGCTGAAGATGTTGAATTAGCTTACCCAGATTATAGTGTAAATGCTAAAATGCTTGAATTGTATACAGATGCGAGTGGGTATTGTATGGGAGGTTTTCTGATGCAAGAGCAGCGTTTGAATGGAGAGAATGTCAGGCGAATAATTGGGTATGTATCCAAGGCTATGAATGTTGCAGAACGAAAGTATTCGACTGTGGAACGAGAGCTGGCTGCGATAAGATATTGTTTGAAAGTGTTGCGTCCATTTTTGTATGGTGTGAGGTTTGTGATAAAAACCGATCATCAACCTCTTGTGTATCTGCAGCGTATGAAGTGGGCTGATAGTAGGATTGCAAGGACTTTGGAAGATTTGAGTGACTTTGACTATGTGATTGAGTATGTGCCTGGTGAACGGAATGGAGTGGCTGATTTGATGTCAAGGTATCCTGGTACGAATGATGAAAATGTGTGTGGAGTGAGTGATCCTGAGTATTTGCCGAAAGGAATTATGAATGGAAAAGAGAGTAAGGGTGGTGGTGATTCCTTGTTTGAGAGTGTATGGAATGGTTTGCAAGATTTGAAGAGTGATGGAGTAGATGTGAGAGTGCCAGATTGTGTAGATGATTTAAGAAAGGAGGTAATGAATGAAGTGTGTAGGAAGCCTGAAAGCATTGGTATGGCAAAGGTGCGGAACTTCATGAAAGAATTGAGAGCGATGTGTATGCAAGGGGTCCCGCCATTTCAGGAAGTGTTGATTGTAGTGAGTCGTTTGTATGGAGTGATTGTATATTTGCACTTTGGTGGTGAGAGGCCGATTGTGTACAAGGATGAGAAGATGAAGGGTTTGAATCCTAATGTGGTACATCTGCAATGTTTGAGCGGTGTGCACTACAATTGGGTAATTGAAAAGTGTTCATATATAAGAGAGAAGAATGATTGTCTGGATGAAGATGAGTGTGTGTTGAGTGATGATATGGGAGTTAATGACAGTGTGGATATCAGCGCTGATGTTGGTGTGCTTGTTCCTTCTGTGTATTGCGAACATGGTGGACCTGATATGATGGAAGCGAGAGTGAAAGTTAGTGAAAGGTTGTTCTGTGGTTTGATTGATACTGGAGCGCAAGTGTCTTTAGTGAATGAGAATATTCTGAGTAAGTATGAAGAGTTTAGATTTTGCGAGCATAAACCTGTGAAGTTACGGATAAGTGGATTAGGGAATGGCATGATAGTGGCATGGGAACAGGTTAGTCTGAAAGTGAGTTTGGGTAATGGTGTGAATGTGAAGCATGACTTTGTGATTCTGAAAGGTGAGTAAATGCCTTGTTGTTTCTTGCTTGGTGTAGACTTTATGAGATTAAATGATTTGTCTTTGGATGCTGATAAGGATTGTCTTATGAAAGGTGAATGTGAGGTGATGAAGTTGAATGAGTGTGCAAAGAATGTTGTCAAGTTTTGCAGTATGATTGAGTTGGTCATGGATGATGAGAATGAGATTTTAAGTGATGATGATATTCTAGAGATGCAAGAGATGTGTCCTTTTGTTAGTGAGTTGAAGAGGTGTGTAATGATGCGTGTTGATTTGAATGAATGGCCAGAGTGTTTAAGTGATTTTAAAAGGTATGCTAAGGATTTTGTTGTTTGTATGGATGTTGTATATTTTGTGAGGCATGTGAAGGGTGGTGATGATATGTATGTACCTGTGATGTCCTTAGTTGGTATGATTGGTCTGGTGAAGGTTGTGCATGATAATTATGGGCATATGGGTAAGTTTAAGCTGTGGGAGTGTATGAAGGAGCATGTGTTCCACCCGTTTCTGAGAACTGTTGTGAATGATGTTGCAACTACGTGTGAAAGGTGTCAGAAGCGAAAGGTGCAAGGTGTGCAAGTGAAACCACCGATGTTGAAAGTTGATGCGAAAGAACCGTTTGAATTGGTAGTGATTGATTGTGTGTCTTTGCCACGTACGAGTGCTGGGAATGTTGGTATGGTTGTGATGGTTGACCATAAAAGTAAGTTTGTGTATGCAGCGCCTGTGAGAGATAAAAGGAGTGTGACTGTTGCGCGTGTGGTTGAGCAGTTGTTTTTTCCTATGTGTGTATGGAAGCCTAGAAGATGTCTGAGTGATAATGGGCCTGAATTTGTAGGGGAAGTGTTTGAGCAAATGTTGAGAGAGAATGGTGTGGAGCATGTGAGAACAACTCCGTATGTACCGTCTTCAAATGGATTGGCTGAACGGACTATAAGAACCTTGTGTGAGATGTTGAGAATGATGAGTACGACAGTGAATGACTGGGATGTGTGTCTGGGGAGAGTGTTGTGGGCGTATAATTCAACTGTGCATAGTGCAACTGGAATGTCCCCATGTCAGTTTGTGATGAATTTTGAAAGGCGAGTGAAAGATAGGTTTCGTTTGAGTGAAAGTGAGCAGAGTGTATGGCGTGAGGCGCATGAAAGGTTCCGTTCATTTGAATTAGGTACAAAAGTATTGAAGGTGAAAGAAGTGAAGGGTAGGTTGAATGTATCAAAGATGAGTGAGAAGTTTGATGGACCTTATAGAGTTGTGAGGGTTTGGGAAAATGGAGTGACATATGTTTTGGAGAGTTTGAATGACGGCATGACTGAGAGAGTGCGGGCTCATCAGAGTCAGTTAAGGAGATGGAGAGAACCCCCTGACTACCTGGTGAGCCATCCGGTGTATGGACTGTGTAGAGAAAGAGGTAAAGTGCATGATGATGAGATTGAATGTGATAGAATGGATCTGTCTGGGAAAGAGCTAGTCTTAGTCTCGAGGAGTAGAAAGCGTACAAAGAAGGGTGAAAGGAAGAATGCAAGTACGAATGAAAGTAAGTCTGAGCAGAGTGTTTCTGGTATGGGGGATCTTGAAAGGGAGATTGAGTTTTTGCGTAAACAGGTGAGTGATTTGGCTGGTATAAGTAGACGAGTGAGTGAGCTGCCTGTGCCTGATTTTTCTGGTTTTGGGAACAGTATGAATGATAGTGTGTTTGGGCAGAATGAACCTAGTGTGGCTGATTTTTCGGATTTTATGAATGGTAATAGTAGGGGTGAGTTTGATGTAGTGAATGATGAAGTGGCTGATTTTTCAGGTTTCTGGTGGGAACCAGTCGAAGGGGTTTCTGGTATGCCTGTTGAGAATACAGGGGATGTGAATGACCTGTCTGTTTCGCAAGAATGTACCTTGAGTTGGATGAGAGCTGTGAGTGAGGAGCTGATGAATGGGGGTATGAAGAGTGAGGGTTCTGAACGGAAGAGTATGAAAGAATTCTGTCGTGAGATGGGAGAACTGGTAATGAGGGCTAAGAGTATGGTTGATGAGATGATAAATAGTGACGATGAGACTGACAGGACGACTGACGAACAACCCCGACTAATTGCTACGCGTAGCCAGGGACCAGTAGACGAGTGTGAATGGGTGCAGAAGGGTGCGATTGAGCACAAGTGGTACCGTGAAGAGTGATTGAAAGGGTTTAGTGAGTGGCTGGTCGAATGGCTTAAGGAAGGAGGGGTGTGGTGGGGCGAATGTGAGTGTGTGTAAAAGGGCCATTCTCCCACCCCTTTTCTCAGTACCCTCTCCCTCCCTCTGTAAGAATGTGTGTGAATGGGAATGGGTTTGTTTTATTTTTGTTTAATTCATGTATAAAATGATTACCATGTTTTTCTTTCTTTCCAGGCGTTATTCTGGAAAGATAATAGCTAATTTTAAGATATCACTCTAATAAGATATTACTTTGTATTAAGAAAATTTAACGAAGCGTTATTCTGGAAAGAGGTAAGCTAGTCAATGTATTTTCGGGTAATGCCCACTTATTAGTTTCGCCATCCATGTATAAATAAATGGGTCACTGAAGGAGGATATATCTCTTCTTCAGAGAGAGTGGAAGTGTGGACTGGAAGCAAGAGGGGTTCTGTAAAAGAGTGCTCCACCCAGCCCTGAGAGGAGGGCTTTCGTGTCTCTATCCACCTGAACCGCCATACCTGTCTTCGTTGACAATCCTGCCTCCTTCTAGTTAACCAACTACCACCCACCTCCAGCAAGACATAGCGCGTGTCCCCTTTTCGTTCGGTTGTGGTTGTGTTTTTTTGTTTTGTCTAGAATTTACGTAAATTGTTGTATCCGCCCGTTATAAGATTCTCGTTTGGTATCATTATTTTTATTTGGGAATTTAGCCTCATTTTGAAGTGTGCACACTTCCCTAGTAAAATATAAAATTTTTGTAAATATAAACTGTAGCTATCATTGTATTTTTTTGTAAGTAAAGGGACTGTATATACAATCCGTTTTATTCTCCCTCGATTTCTCACGTCCGGACAGTGTAGGAAGCGGGTTGGATCGATTATCGATTGGGATTAGAGATCTATTTTCGGCCCGCTACAGTGTCTTTTTTAACTTTGAGTTATAATACGTTCCAGGCAACGCCGGGCGCGCCAGGACCAAGTTCTTAGCCTTGCAAAATGTGAAACGATCCTGTGCCTGAAGATAGGATTTCCTTCTCAAGGAGCTACGTATTTCATTGTTTCAAATATGTCGTGTGCGGCTCCTAACAATTAACACCCTTGGCTACATATAAATTGGACATATTTTTTGCGGCCTTGGATACCATTATTCAAACTTTGGGTAGCGCCGACTTTGCACGTCTACAGGAGCAATTCGTATGACCAAAGCGTTGGCAATATTAGCACCTCCGCGGCACTGACACAAATGCCTTGCCTTCACGCGGTAGCGATATAAACTGGTACGCACCAACTCAGGGAGCTTGTCATTGATGAACGTGGGGAAAAATGTAGGGGTTGGTCTCGAGGCCCCTATCTGTTTTTTCATCACACGTTCGACCTTGACCGCTCTATGGTCGGCCAGCTCTAATGTGATTTCATATATAGAGTAGTCCACGAGTTTCATCGCATAAACCACTCCTTTCAAAAAATTCCTGGTAGAGTGCGGCATCACACTCACCGACGTGCCATCAAGTGTCTGTGGGGCCCTAATTATAGCCACCTTGGGGGGATTCGACGCATTCGCCAGAAGGCTTCCTCCGTGAAACGGGTCACCCTAGGCTCTTTGCAAATCACGCTAACAATTGCTCTCCTCTGATCGTTCATTTTACCCTTGGCCAATATACTGTCATTAGTGGAGGTGAATAACGAGGAAGCGTTTGAAGCCAGCGGGCTCGAAAACGCCCAGGTAGTCTCGGAATAAGAGGCCCAAACTTCATCGAAGCTCCGCTCTGCGTACTTGTAATTTTGGTCTTTATCTGAACTCTCCAGCCGGGTGAACATCGGGGACGGACGTATCGATCTTGATCGCTTACCGAAACGGCAGTGTCTCCTCCGTCACTGTGGCTTATGCGGAGGGAAAGGAGCTCTGTTTCTTTTTCGTTTTATTCCCTTTTCTTTTCTTTTTATAGAGAGGAAGGTGGTGAATGAACCCGCTTCTCTCCTCCGCCAGAAGGAGCCCTTAGACCAGATGGACCAAACTCAGCAAGATCCTTCTCTGAAATGGAGAAGGTCTTGGCTGTCAAATGGGGCACCAGGCGGGGGAGGATATCTCTCTTCTCTTTGTAACGCGTTGGGGCTCCGAGGTGTCTGAAAAAAGCTTCTAGAGGGGCGGACTCAGGTTTTGTGCTTGGCAATGAGCCCACCTTCGATCCCATGAAAGATCCTACTGTCTGTCTCTCCATCTCAGGGGTGTCTTCCATGTAGCCATCCCGCTCCAAGACATCACGGATACCACTCGAGAGGTCTTTTGTCTCGTCTTGGGCTGGTGAACCCACATCCATCGAGAAAGAGACGAAGGCAGGTACGCCGTCCCCCTGTAAACTCAGAATGCACGAGTGCAAGACGTTATGGACTACGGACCGACAGGCTCGGCCATCCCTTGCCCTCCTAAGGGGGTTGGCCGCATCGAACCGTACCCACCTGGAGCGATCAATATTGGTCCGCCTGCGTGCTTTCTTGACAGTCCTCTGTGAAAACAAAGTAGGAACTGCTGCTGGAAAGACGAAGTCGCCCAAGGGCGCTTCCAGAGAAAGGAGTGAGGGGGAGTCCACCACACCCGTAGGCCTATGAGAGGAGTAAGCCTCCTCTCCAGTCAGAGAAGTTTAGATCCTCTGAGGAAGCACAGGGACGGACCTCCTTTTCTGTTGTGCAGCTGCCCGAGAGCGGCTCCGACGATGGTAGAGGGAAAGGTAAGGGGAGAGTATTTGTTTGAAAAGACTCATAATTGGGCATGGTGACCCTATTGGTATCCCATGACGCAAGCGCTAATCACACCACGCAGTAGCCCGCTCTGTAAGGCGTGAATACAGGGTTGGCAATGCCAGCTCCCGCCATTTAAGGGCACTCAGCTCATCCGCATGGCGTAAAATTAATAGTCCATGAAAAGAAAGAAAGAGGGTATGTGAGGGTGGGTTGAGGCAGGCTGTTACCCCCCCCCCCAAAAAAAAAAAACCAACAAAAACTGGAGCTCAAAGGTGAAGGTGCGTTGTCTCCCCCTCTTTCACCCCGAGCTTCAATCCGGGATGGTTGAGTGAGAGGAAGAGAGGAAGCTGGTTTCTGTCTTCCCTGTAAAGTTGTATGAGAGGTTGTAGGGAATGTGAGGAAGTAGGGTAAGAAGACAGGGTGTCAGAAATAAGGTTAAGAGGCTAAGCTGGGGCTTGATTGGGCGCTTACTCTCGTCAGCATAGCGGCCAGGAAAGTAAATCGCCGTGCCCCTTACTGGGCAATGTGCGCGGAAGTGAGATGCTCACTCTCACCGCAGTCGCATGTATATTCGGAAAAAAGATTATATCATGTAAGTGGCCCGTCGCGGGAAGGCAGCTATTCTTTATAACAAGAACGCGAGTTTTCTTTGGCCTGAACTAGATTAGTCCACGTTTTGCCTCGCATAGACTATTCCTTTCACGAAGTTCATGGTAGAGTGCGCGACGACACAATCACCGGCGTGACATTAAGTGTCCGAAGGGCACTAATCATGGCCGCTACGGAGAGATCTGACACATTCAACAGGAGGCTCTCGTCCGAGAAACAGGACACCTTCGGCTCTAACAATCAATCTAGCTAATGTTCTCCTAAGATGGCTCATGTTACCTTTGGCTAACATGCTGCCATCAGTGGCGCAAACAACCAGAAATCGTTTGAAGCTAGCGGGATCGAAAAAACGCCAGGTAGTTTCTCAATTAGGGGCCCGGCCTAATCGAGGCTCCACTCAGCGCACTTGTGCATTTGGTCTCGGTCTGTGACCTCCCACGTGTGGGCGTTGGGAGCAAGATGTGCCTATCTTGGCTTGGTTCTTTGTCAAAATGGCAGCGGACCCGTCCTTTCCCAGAGCCCCCGTGGAATGATATGAACCTTTAGTCCTCTTCTTGCTTCTTTTCTTTCTGGGAGAAGAAGGTGTGGAATGAACCCGCTTGCCTCCACCATCGGAAGGAGCCACTAGACCGGATGGAACGACCTCAGCAAGATCCTTCTCTGAGAGGAAGAAGGTCTTATTTATTAGAGGAACACCAACAGGGAAAGGAGGCCCCCCCTTCTCTTTCTGAGTCCTCGAGGGCCCGTGCCATATTAGGAGAAACTTACAAGGGCGGAATAAAGCTTCAGTGTTTGGTACCGAACTCGGGTTCGACCCCATGGAAGATTTTGCCTTCTGTGGCTGGGTCCATCTCACAGGGGCCTCCCTATGGCCATCCACAAAGGCATCACAGATCCTATTGGATGTATTCTCCGTCACATTCAAGTTTCTAGCAGGCGATCCGACCTCCATCAGGGAAGAGAGGGAGCCAGTTACACCGACGCAAGCAATGCCAAAATGCATGATTGCAGGAGGAAGGTCCAAAGCTCCTGCTTTCACTTGTCCCCAAAGGGGTTTTGCCTTAGCAGGCGGCTCCCACTGGGAGCGGTCGATTTTGTGTTGTCTGGCTAAACGTATGGCAGTCACCTGTGGTAGAATAGGTGGGTCTACAATTTGTCGAAAATTTGAGTCGTCCATGGAAAACTGCACATAAGTGGGTGAGGGGAAAACCCCTCCAACCATAGGTGTAGGAGAGGAGTAAGTCTCCTCTCCGGTTGAAGATGGTTGGAGGCGACCCTGAAAAAGCACATGTGGGGCCATCACCTTTTCAGAGGTGGATCTTCCCGAGAGCGGTTCCAGTGATGGAAAAAGTGAAACTCCTTTGCCTCATGACAATGGTGAGAGGGAAGCTCCTATACTCGTCGAAGAGATGTCTCTGTTTCTTCATCCTCACTGACACCTAAGGAGAACGAGGTTACGCTTGGAGGCGGATCTCCATGCGCCTGCGTTCGCCCACTATTACATTCTGTTGCCGCCATATTGTAGGTATAAAAAGAAAAAGGGGCCTCATGGAAAGTAGATACAATGACCACCCTATGAGTGCGGAGGTTAAGAGAAATATCTCTATAGGATCAGAAATTTAAGAATATGATCATTTACACACAATCAGTCCAGATCCGACGATAATGGGCTTTGCCAACCAGGACCGCCTATTAGAAGAAAAGCCCTGGAACTCTGACCATAAAGGTGCCGGAGTAGCCACCTTATATGTGTACTGGAGGAAATTGATCAGAGTCGACGGCCCAGTGCCCCCCGTATCTAATAGTTGTTCTAGCAAGCGGGTTTCGGCCCTAACAGCAGCTAGGGACCTCACCGTATACATTGCCACTCGACTAAGGCTAATAAGAGGACGAAAGTGCGCCAGACAGCCAGAACCTGTGTGGAGGGGAGACGTATATAACACAGAGAAGTAGATATAGGTGGGTCCACTAACGAATAAAGGGGTGACTACCTATTATCATCATACCCTGGTCCGAGGTGATTCCAGGATGGCATGCAGACCACCAAGGCACCATGGCTACCAAACCGAACAATGTACAGGTGGAAACACTCCTCCTGGTGCAAAGTGCGGGCAGACAACGTTGAGTTGAGAACCGTAATGATAATAATAGGTAATAATTATAATAAATAATATTAAATAATAATAAATAATATTAACAACTTTTACTTATAATAATTAATACTAATAATAAATAATAATACATAATGATAATAACGCTAATAATAATAATTAATAATAATCATAATAAATATTCATAATAAATAATAATATATCATAATAAATACTAATACAGATTATAAAAATAACAAAAATAATGCTAAAAATAATAACTAATAATACTACTACTAATGAAGTAAAGTAGTGCTGAGTGTGGGCTAGGTGAAAGCGTACTAACAACTTTCCCAGGCCCCATAATAGAGTTCAAGTCAACCCAGTGCCAGAGAGGGCCTCCCTAATTTGTACTCAAGCTGCCAGATTTCAAATGTAACAGGCTACACAGTACCCTCCTGCGGGAAGTATCCACTCCATGTCGGATGGTCTGCTCCGAGTGGAAAATGCTCTCTGTGAGTCTCTCCTTCGTAGACAGCACTTCACCACGGTGTTTTTCGATCTGGAAAAAGCTTATAATACTGCATGATGATACAGTACCATGGAATCTCTCCAAAAGATAGGGTCAATGGGACGCCTCCCAATTTATATATCTGAATTTATGCGAGATCGTCGATTTCGCGTAAAGGTGACGTGAGCCTTATCCCGCTCTAGGAGTAGGAAGAGAGTGTCTCTCAGGGAAGTGTTATCAGTCTCACACTCTTTGCCCTAATGATACAACCCAGATACCATCTCTGGAGTAAACCTCAACAGGCAATGAACCGCATCTTTCGATATGCCTAGGCGCACAGTTGTCGGTTTTCCTTGGCCAAGACTAAAGTGATGTACTTCTACTGACACCCAATGCTCGATCCCAACCCGGACTTCTTCCTAAACGGGGTTCACCTAAAAGTGAGGATTCGCATAGTTTCCTTGGTCAATTATTTTAACCGAAGCCTCATATGGGACCCTCATATTCGCAGTCCTAGGGTCTCTTGTACCTACGCCATGAACATTTTTCGTTCTGTGACGTTCAGCACTTGAGGTGCTGATAGGTCTACTGCCTTAATTTTCTAGCCATTCTTTGGTCGTTCGAAGCTTGATCATAGATGCAAGATTTACTTATCCGCAGACGAATGTGTATTGCGGAAGATGGACACATGCATATACAAAGATTACAAGAGATGGATACAAAGACGTGCACACATACAACTATCCAGAATGGAGTCACATATTCAAGTTTCTTTCACGTCAAATTCCTCCTACTTCCTTTCCATAGTGCTGTATGTAATAGTGATAATATATATATATATATATATATATATATATATATATATATATATATATATATATATATATATATATATATATATATTCTCTGATATGTTCAATGTTCAAAACTTCCTGTATCTATACGTTTAGGAATATCTCCAATTGAAAATTTTCCATCTGTTCGTAGGATCTAGACAGAAAAGGTTCGAAGTACTTTTCTTTCGCCCGAAGAGTCCGTAGCTATGTATTCTGTAAAAGCTGAAATCTAACCTTATAACTTTTTTCTCAATTCTCCGTGATTCAAACAAAATTTCACTATTCTTTTAAAGTGTAACTTTTCCTTCAATTCAAATATCTTGTTAAGACATTTTCTGCTGTCGTGCTCTAAAAGTACAGAAAGCATATAGTCAACACCTGAATTTACGTATTCTTTCGCCCTCAAAATTTCACCTCTGTCCCAATGCCCCTTGGACGAAGAGCCTCTTCCTTTTCTTTTGATCCTTTTACAAATTTCTCATGTTCATTTTGCCTCTAATTACGAGGGAGCTTAATCCCTACCCCCCTCCCGAGTCCCGTGGATTTAACATATTTATTTATTCTTTATTTCTAGACTCACAGTTCAAATCATAGACTCGAGTAAGGGTTTAAAAGCAGTTTAAAGTATGGTTCCTATTTATGCTTCTCGGACTCTTACCTCGCAAGGCGACCCATCTTTGTTTTCTTTTAAGAATATCTTTTTAAAAAATATTTTTGTCTGAAATTACCCCATTGGTTCTCGATATTTTTAAATGCTGAATACTCATATCCTATTTATTTGGACGGAATAGAGTTTTAGGAGTTATTAGCCTTGATATTTAGATCTGGCTTCATAAGCATTTCAACTGGGCAAATTACCTTTTCTTTTATTTATCAAGATTTTATTATATACTGGAGATATTCACTGCTTGGGAGTAAACCCTATTAATCTGCTCTCTTGGCGAGAACCCCGACTCATTTCAAACGAGGTCTCCGGAAAAATGAACTTCATTGAGTTTGACTGTTTTCTCGCGTTGGTTATTGTTGCAGACAGAATACTGTGATCGATTTGCTTTCCGGGTTTAGGCGCTCTTCCTTTCTTGGCTAACTCCTAAGTTTCGTTTCCTGTACCACCTCTCCCTCATTGTACCCTTGCTTTTCCGTCCTCCCTTTACAATTTGGATCACGCAGCCGAACCTTACGACTTAAAGATGATAGGCGTGGTGACTCTAACCGCTCAGAAGCCTGGTCTTGGTTTTCCCAAGGGGTAGTGGAGAAGGCATATGCCAACCCGCCCAGTGATAGCGTCCTGGGCCAATCAAAGGTACCCAGTATTGCCGTTCCCTTGTCGGGGTCAGTCTTGGCTATCACAGGCCGGGGTGGCCAAATTTTGTGTAATAGCCATGGAAAATGTAATAAAACTATTTACCGCCCTTACCATCTTCGGAGCAGCTCTCGGGCAGCTCCACACCTGAAAAATAGTTTCCTCCTATGATCGACATCGTCCGAGAGGTGGCCAGCCCCAGACGGTAGGATCTTCCATTGGGTCGTACCCGAGCCTAGTGTCAAGAACCCGAGTCCGCCCCTGTGCAAGCTTCTCCGCGGATGGCTCGCGTACCCGGGAACTCACAAGGCGGTGGTCCGCAGTTCAGGAAATGACTGATTTCTCTGTCTCACTCAAAGAGTTTAAATGGGTGCATGAGGACATTAAGTTCTTCTACGGCAAGCTCATCCCCGGGGCCTAATTACTATTCCTAAAACTTCTGGCCCTTTTGCCTATAGTTCTCCAGGAGAATAGGACAGCAACCTCGGACCCCGCTTCTGAGGCGGAGTCCTTCGCGACCGCTTTCTACGCATCCTCTAGCCACCAGCGAACAATGTACGACGTGATGATGCGGTAGGCCGCCAACTGGACTTTACCTCCAGAGGCAGAGAACCCTTTAAAGACAGGTTTATATTGACTGGGTTGCGTTCCTCTCCCGCATCGTGGGCGTACACCGCACATGGTCCGCACGATGTCCCGTATATCATGCTTCGGCACCTAGGTGAGCAAGGCATGGCAGTTCTTCTAGATCTGTTCAACAGGATCTAACTAGAGGGTATCCTCCCAGATTCCTGCTGAATCGCTACTGTGTTCGCTTTTCGCAAAGCGTGGAGAGATCACTCTACTCCGGCCGGTTTCCGCTCAATCTCTCTAACTTTCTGCGTGTGCAAGTTAATGGAGAAATTGGTAAATTTTAGATTAGCTTCTTTTCTCGGCAGCAGAGGCCATTTGTCTTCCGCACAGTGCGTCTACCACAAGTTCCACTCCATATCGGATGCACTGCTCCGACTGGAAAATGCCGTCTGCGAGGTCTTCCTTCGTAGACAGTACGCCACGGTGTTTTTCAATCTTGAGAAGGCCTATGATACCGCATGGCGATACGGTATCATGGACAATCTCTACACAAAGGGGGCGAGGTGACGCTCCCAATCTTTAAATCTGAATTTTTGCGAGATCATCGATTCTGCGAACGGGTCCGGGGAGCTCTCTTCGGCCCAATGGAGCAGTAAGAGGGTGTCCCGCAGGAAAGTGTCCTTAGTGTCACTGCCCCCTCCCCCGAACATCAATGGCATCACTTTTATGCTGCCGGAAGATGTTCTCATTACGCTTTACGTGGACGACCCTTTCGATCTCTTTTGGCACGGCTCAGATGCCAACTCTGGAGCGTAGACTCTAACAAGCATTGAACCGCCTCTTGCTATGGCCAAGACTAAGTTGGTAGCTTCTGCCGCCATCCACGGCTCCAACATGACCCAGACTTGTTTCTAAATGTGGTGCGCCTGGAAGTGGGGGACTCGCACCGTTTCCTTGTTCTTGTATTTGACCGCGCCTCACCTCAAGGCTCATATACGTAACCTTAGGGTCTCTTGTACCAAAGCCATGCACATTCATTGTTCTGTGAGGTTCAGCAACTGGGGTACTGATCGGGCTACCTATCACTCGATCCTTTCTTCGTTTAAGGTTCGACTACGGGTGCGAGTTTTATGCATACGCAGCCAGGAGTATATTGCGGAAGGTGGATCGATCCACCACACCAGCTTTCACCTGGCAACCGGTGCCTTCCACCCGTCACCCATTGAGAACTTACTTGTCGATGCTGGGGAGATGTCACTCAATATACGCCGTGCACAGTGCATCGTTCGCCTGTACGCGCCACCCCGTGACTCCCTTAGATGTCAACAGCCTTTAATGCATCCGCAACTGATCTCGTCGCTGCCTATGCAGCAGAGAGATATCTGTCATACCCTAAGCCTTTTGAATTTAAGGCTATAAAACTCCTTCGAGAGCTCGAAGTAGCTTTTGGGCCGTTGGCGCACTTTGTTCTGCCCATTATGTCACCCTGGAGGGTGTATCCTAGGCATAACCATGTGCAACATGAGAGATAACTCACCATTCCAGATTCAGAGTCCGAATTGTGATCTATATCGACTCGCGAAGCGCCCTGAGTGCTCTTAGAGCATTGAAATCTCCGACGACACAGTTTTGGCGAGCCGGGCGGAGGTCAAGATTATTTTCTGCTGGGTTCCTGGACATTTTGTAATTACGGAAACTGAGCATGCCGATGAGGGCGCCAAAGAGTTTGCAAGGACTGGACGGCCAGACCAACTCTTTGCTCTTCCTCACACCGATTACCTACCAGGAATCTGGGCAGCTCTCTGGGAAGCTTGGCAAAGAAGATGGAAGACAGCCGAGGGAAACTAAAAATCTCGTGCCATTGCACCGCCACTGTTCCCATGGAGCTACCCCCCAATGACGCGACGGCTCGGGTTGTTTTCTATCGTTTCCGAAACCTTATTGCAACGACTACGTTGTCCCCCAGACTGTTCGGCTCATTATTGTTAAATGTTCAAGACTCGGTGATCTTTGCGCACGTTACCTCTCCCGATACCGGAACGATCGGAGTCGCTCCCGCCTTTTCTTTGTACTCTGGACCGGTTCGTACATACAGACTTCGGACTATATGACGTTTTGGAGGAGGCTGGCCTCCTCCACTCTATTTGAGTCTTTGTTTTAGGTCGCATACTCATGCGCTTGGGGGTAGGCTGGCCTTTTCCCCGACGCCGGAGTACGCTTCCTTCTTGTTGATATTTTTGTTATCTTGTTTTTTGTGTTTATTTATTGTCGTTTTTTAAGCTTGTGTTTTAGCCTTTGTTCCTTTTTAATCTTTGTTATTTATTATTTACATGTTGCAACTTGTTTTTAATCTAGCGTGAGTACGGCGACTTTTGCCCTCGTAGGTAGTCGCCATATGAGCTCCTACAATTAAAAAAACCGCTCCCGTAAAAAGTGCTTACGTCTTACGTCTTGAAAAAGGTAGAATTAAAATTGTATAGTCATAGTATAGTGGATAGGGTTGTTAGGATAAAGTGATGAAGAGGACATTATTCTGCGGACCTTACCCTGAACTTCTATCCCTTTTTAAACAGGCCATTTTATAACATAAATAGCGTGTCTATTTGTATCATTTGTGCTTATATTTAATCCCTCTAAAGGTAGATGGAGGAGGTTATAATTACATCATTCAGTCTCTTGACTCCTAATGGAGGTCTTCAAATAGTTACTGTTGAAATCTTTTGTTATCTTTTGAAGTGTCGTTGGCAGTTCTTTTTTTTATATTTTTTGGTATATATTATGTAATTATTTTATCTACAATGAGTTATCATTCCTCCGTGGGGAGAAAGGTTGAGCTTCCTTTGTCGTCTGAATTAGTCAAATTATTCGTATTTCAAAGATCTCGAATTCTCCCGCCTCATTTGAGAAAGATGAGAGAAAGTTCACCCTTCCATCGCTTTTTCGTGATTTGTACAAAGAACTCTTTCTTTCTCTGTATATTTCTTTCTTTCTACTCCCCTTTGATACACTTGCTTCCTCTTTTACTTTTCATTGGTACTTGTATTCACTGATTACTTATGCTTTTCACACTTCATACTTGGAAGAGCTGTGGCTCAGAGGTGGGAAATAATTTGTCATTACTGAAAGAAATGTTTTTATTTTCAATTTCAAGATACCACCATCACGGCAACCAGCAAAGCCAGAGCGACCGCAACATGAAAGGAATGTATGCGTCAGTAACTATGTGTATGAAGTATTGGCACTAGAATATATCGCTGGACAAGTTTAAAAAGACGATGAGGATGGAAGGAATCTGGCGTACATCAAAATACCTTTATAAGAGGCGACTGGGGAGGAGAATTAAAAGAAAAAAGACTTGGGTAATGGAGGGTAAACAATTGTCGTCATCTCAGGTATGCTGTCCAAGGAGAAGCATCCTAATGTCCCAGGAACAATTTCTTATGAAGTTTGAGATCTTTTAATTCATCTCCGAGATGTGTCTCTTATATTTATTGACTCCAACTTCTATCCTAGTTTTGCTTCATTTGCCCTATTTGTTTGAAAGACCACACGAGTCTTTTAATACCTACGAACCAAGTCTTAGCTTTCGTTATTTTATTAGGAAAGTTATTATCTACCAAGCCAAGGCTTCAAAAGTTAATTTTAGGAGCAAACGATCGATAAAATTTTATAATTCCTTCATTACATCAATCATCTTATATGATACTGAGCTTAATCAACAATAAGATTGAGGTGAAAGTAAAGGTGTAAGTTACTTCAAATTTGTATAATCATATTGACCTGATGCGTCGAGCTCTTTGGAGAAGGACGAGGACGGTCTGGAGGATAAGTCCAGGGTCCGATTGAAACTGCTCTTACTCCACTTGTGTTGTTTGGAGGCCATTCTTCCTTCTTGCGTACCACCGCCTTTAAAAATTAAATTTCAACCCTCATCACGCCACATTGAAGGAATATAATGCAGAAATATTCCTCTTTATATTTAAAAAATATATCCTTCCATGAAAACTTAAATCAGTGATAGGAAGAATTTACTTAAGCATTTTAAATGTCAATGCAGTACCTGATTTAATCTGTGTACTTTGTTACATTATAATAGAGGGTGGAACGTAAACTTCACCTTTGTAATTATGCATATATTAGCCAGGATGTGAAATGTGCGTCGCTTATTATAATTATGGCTATTGGAAATGCTACAAGCCACGGGGGAGCAATGGGTTGAGATATTCAACGCTACCTTCCACAGTCTGGGTGAAAGTTTCTAATAGGTCAATACTGGAAATGATTTTAATACCTATGGCAATTAAATATGCTGGCAAAGTAACAGGAGGACGGGGATGAAAAATGAACCGGGTATAGATTCTTGTAAAAGTAAACAGCGCATCACAGATCTTGTATTTACGAAGGAAGGTTTAGCTTACAATATTAAGTAAGACCCATCGTTCAAGGGTAATCCAGCGGAAAGTAAGAGAGAGGGAGAGAAAGAATGATGGAGAGAAAGAGAGGGACGATGAAATACAAAAATTAATTAAAGATAAATCTATTTTTTCTACATTTCTCCCTTTTCTACATTTTCTGGCTGTTTCTATATTGGTATTGATTATCCAAAGCTGTCTTCAGGAAATTGTATACCTTATACATACATACAGGCTTTGAAAGTTTGACTGAAGAGAGAGAAGAAAGAAAAATAAAGTAGTAGAGCATATTTTCTCTAATAGGATGGGGTACCTCTAAAACGATTTACAGGTTATAATTTTCTATTAAAAGTTCTATAATGCCCCTTTTCGTCCCAACTTAGGCATATCCACGTCGGAAAAAGAACGATGGGTGACATACGAAGGAACAAGGTCTGTTGACCAAAAAGTCGCGTGCTCTCACTTATTCTGATTTATGACCTTGCGACCTTCAAAACTTTTAATAATTGCCGGACTAACCTTTGAATGACCTTGACAATTATATCATTCGAATGAGAATGCAAAACAACACAAGGGTTTCAAATTTCGTTACAATGGGCCGAATAGTCATGATGTTATTGCCAAAACAAAATAATTCCAGGGCTAATTTTGGGAGGACTTTGGCAATTATATTATTCGAAAGAGAATGTAAGACAATATAAGGATTTCAAATTTCATTAGATTTGGCCAAATAGTTACAATGTTATTACAAAAAGAAAAACGGGGACCGACCGACATAGCGAGATGTAAAGTCGCCCTGTGACTAGACTCGCACGCGACTAAAAATGTCAACAATTAAATATGGGTGGTAAAAAGAAATGTTAGGGTGTAATCAAAACCTTCTCGAGGCAAAAATATCCTCAAAGTACGAGTTTGAGTACTTTTTGAACACTTTTAACTATTGGAATTGACCTACGACAACGCTACTCTACGTGTTTCAGGGAAGAAGGTGATTCGATTCATATTGACCTGAACCTTGTGACAGCTTCCAAGGAGCCATTCTGTTTGTTGACATGATATCCACGGTTTGGGTGAAGTCTGCTTTAATCCAATGGGGCTTAGCGGCGATTTTTTCATCACACACTCCTTTCCCTAGAATGAACCAAGTGATCTCAGACAAAAATGAACTCGGATCATTGTTTATACAACTATACGGTCAATTTTATTCGATAAAATTTGCTATTTATATTGGAATCAGTAATATAAGCCATTTTACCATAGCTTTTAGTAGTAAATATATTTTACTTACTATCGATGTTTCAAAAGAGAAGAAAGACACATTTTTACTGAAAGTTTTTTATAAATATAAAATTATTTATTTAGGAAACAGGTTTCAGAAGTGACTGGTTTCCAACACTTCCCCAAGAATAATGACCGAAATGGTTAAGTTTTTTGATCTTTTTATAAGACCAAACAATGATCGAACGTAGATTAAGAAATGAGGAAGAGTGAGATAAAAACGGGATTAAATAATATAAATTCTTTTACCTGTTAATGAAAGTGAAAAATGAGTGGAGTTCGAAACTATGTCATCGAGCGCTCTTCGCTGTTCAGGCTACTACTCAAACGGCTGGACTACAGTCCACCTATTCGTAAAAGGATGCTCGAGATTGCTTATAACCTGAGGTGTAGGTAATTCCCGATAAAAAGAATAAAAAATGGTTAGTAGGAGAGGTAGACGAGCTTCATAATGAAGGGAAAACCAGAAGACGTGACACGTTAGATGCTCAATAAGTAACCATCAGAATAAGGAAGGACTGTTCCGTAAGCGCTCGCGTCTTTTTATAAGAGCAAACAAAAATCAAATATAGATTAAGAAAGAAAGAAGAGAGAGGTTGAAAACGGAATATAATAATGTAACCTCTAATACCCGTTAGAGAAAGCAAAAAAATTGGTGGGGGTCGAAGTGTGTAGTGTAGTGTGTTGCACCGGGTACCTGGAAGCACGTCGTCCAGAGCCGAGTGCCAGACGGTAAATACCTGACAGGGTCTCCCCGCCCAGTGCTTCAGCTGTGCACCGTTGCTTCCCCACGGTTTGTAGGACCTGCGGCTTTACTTCTCCCACTATTTTCGATCTTTTCTACTTTCGCCACTTTCCTTTCAGATCTCTCCCTACTGACTGACTTCTGAACCGCAAGAGGGTGGATAGTGTGGCCGGGGGTAACACCCCTGCTGCAAATGAAATCTGGATGACAGACACGCCTTACCATCCAGTGCAGGGGTATGATAACACTGTGTAACACGATTTTTATCTTTGGGTAGCAAGTGTTATTTTATATTTGCTTGTGTCTAGAATACATGCAAAAAAACTGTTATTTATTTCAAACTTTGCTTTTGTGTGCAGGATAATGATATTTATAGGCAATTTACTCATTCGCTCAAGAAGGAAGTAGCCAATTTGAACTTTCATATGCATAAAGTAGAAGCAAAATGACTTGATACAAAAATAGCATTTATTTTTTGTAGAATTACAAAGTGAGACAATTAAAATATTAGAAATGAGTAGTTTTCCGTGATTTACGCTTAGACTGTAAATTACTTTCACGAATCAGCCCCCAAATTTAGTGTCCCATCAGATTTTAATTATATGATCCCTGATAGCGGCGTTCAAAGTCCAGTAGATCCTGGTGAAAGCGCCCGCCATGCTCGTCGGAGTACGCTTCCATGTTCTCCTTAAATATATCGAGATTAGCGTCAAGAATATGGACTTGCAGGGACATCCTGCAACCCATCTTATCGTAGTTTCTCACCTAGTTCTCAACAAGCTCTACATAGTTTTCGGCTTTGTGATTACATAGGAAGCCCAGAACCACTGCGGTAAAACTGTCCTACGCCGCTTTATCCGTCCTAGTGAGCTTCTCGGGAAACTCCTTGCACTCCATGATCTTTTTTATTTGTGGACCGACGAAGATCCCGGCTTCCACCTTTGCCGCAGATAACTTAGGAAAGAAATCTTGGAGATACTTGAAAGCTGCAGACTCTTTATTTAGTGTTATGGCGAATTGTTTCATACGGCCGAATTTTAAGTGCAGAGTAGGGAACAGTACTTTTCGGGGGTCCAACAAAGGCTCCCATTTGGCGTTGTTTCTACCCACACTAAACTCGGTCCGTTGTGGCCAATCCTGCTGATAGTAGTGTGCCACAGTATACCTGCTGTCCAAAAGGCAAAGATAACAAGGAAACTTGGTAAAGCCACCTTGGAGACCCATCAAGAAGGCCACCATTTTAAAGCATTCAATAACCTTCCAACCGTACTCTTCCTATTCCAATGCATCTAGCAAGATCTTGACACTGCTGTTTTCCTCTTTGAGCTGGGCCGAGTGAGCAAGGGGAAGAGAAGGATACATATTTCTGTTATGAAGCAGCACTGATTTGAGGCTCCTTGGCGAGCTTTGAATGAATAGGCGCCACTCGATGGGGGTACAGGCGATTCCGATTGCCTCAAACAGACCGGTCACATTGAGACAAAAGCAAAGCTCATCTTGACGTGTAAAAAAGCTTGAAAAATACTGGTGACGCTTTCTCTGGCCTGATATTTATACACTGTCATCTAACAAATCCGACTACTTGAGTCTCGATGTTAAAAGTACGGCATTGGACTTTGGGAGACCAAAATCTCTGACAAGGTCGTTGAGATCGTTTGTGTTGGAGAGGTATGGGTTTCTCTCCTCAGTTGCACCTCTGTAATCTAGATCAATGACTTCATCCTCTTCTGAACTGCTTTACCTTTCTAAAAACTGCTGCTCTCTTTTTGTAGGATTAGGTGTACGGGGAGCTCAGAACCGTATGCCACTGGCGCAACAGATGACTGAAGGTCTGCATTCATGATAACAGGCTCATTTTTGCCTGCCTGATGTTTGGAATGGTTCACCATACAGAAGAAATAATTGCTTGAGTGGTCAGTTGGTTCCCTCCAAATTCGTGGGATTGCGAAATTCATAGCGCTCTTTTTTCTTCTATACCATCTTGTAAAATAACAAAATGAAAACATAAGTATAAATATACAAATATTCTTCACTTAGTGTTATTAGAAATGTTAAAAAAACAAAAACATCCAGTATCCAAATAAACAAAACACATTATATATATATATATATATATATATATATATATATATATATATATATATATATATATATATATATATATATATATATATATATATACAGGGGGCGGCAGAACCGATTGAGCAGTTTTGAGGAGTCAATGCTCGGGGAGAGGAGGGGGGAGGGAGGTGCGCGTGGTTTCGCTCTGCTGAGTAGATATCCCTATTTCAGTAGCAAACATGGTGTGGATGGGAGGAAGGAATGACCGTGACCGTGAATTCCGAACGTTATGTCTCAATGTTGCACAATTTTCTGCAGCCCAGAATGGAGGTGATTGTTGAAGATGAGGAACTGGGGTACGGTGGTTCCAGCAGGATGGGGCTATAGCTTACACAGCACGAAATTTAATCAATGTTTTGAGACGAATGTTTCCAGGACGTCTGGTGTCTCTGAGGGGTGATTTAGGGTGGCCTGTGCGGTCACCTGATTTGACCATTTGTGACTTCTTTCTTTGGGGATAGCTGAAAGAAAAGGTTTTTAAACGTCTCCCTCACACCCTACCACAGCTAAGAGAGCGGATTATTGAAGAAGTTAACGCCATATCCCGCAGTATGTGCGAACGTGCTGTACGAAACTTCAGAGATCGACTCCAACAGTGTTTTGCTGTTAACGGCCGCCATCTTCATGACATTATTTTCACAGCCTAGAGATTATAAATGGTATGTACTGCTAACCTCGAGTATAATAATATTTCTTCTCTATATACTGCCCTTACTTTTTTATAACTCCTTAAAACTGTTCAATCGGGTCTGCCTCACCATATATATATATATATATATATTGAAAAAACTCACAAAGTGGCACGTGAGGAAAGCAATAATATGAAAATTAACCAACAGCAAAATGAAAAGATGAATCCAAGTACTTTCGAACTATATTTGCAAGTTTATTTCAAGGAATAGCATGAAAATGAAGACAACCTTATATAGGGTACAAAGATACGAAGGGAATGCCCATCACATAGTACAAACCAATGGAAAAACAAAAAAAAGACAAAAAATACCAATAAAAAGAACAATAGGCAACTAATAATAGACATATGCATCCCTAAAACGATATACACACAACAAAGCCGTGTATATGAATGGAAATGGTGGGAGAAAAAAAACAACATTTTAAAGGATTATCAGTAGAACGAAAATATTTAGGGCTAATAAAGGTTGTATTCTCCATTTTCATCCGATTCCTTGAAAATGAACTTGCAAATATAGTCCGAAAGTGTTTGGATTCATCTTTTCATTTTCCTGTGGGTTAATTTTCATATATATATATATATATATATATATATTTATATTTATTACCTTCCAGAGTTCTCTTGCAGAGCTCGCAGGTGAAATGAAGTGCCCAGAGTTTGTCTTGATCTCCGAAATATGCATGCTGAAATATGCCTTGTAAGCCCTACACAATTTAGCAGATCTCTCTACAGAGTACTTTTTCGCGTCTGTCGTATGCTTACAACCTTTGTATGCCATGTATGACGAATGCTTCTATCAATGACAAGTGACGATGTCTGCGCTGATCTGTTGAGTAGACATTCTTTGTATTTATTCAGTCATCTACGTTGTCAGTGTTCCAGAAATTCTTCAAACATAAAAAATTCTCGGAAGTTGTAGAAAGCTCTACAGTTTATTTTTCACCAAATTAGTGCTGAAATTATATATTGATTGTAAGAGAACTGCCATTGCTGGCAAAAAACAAAATATAAAGGAAATAATAGCTATTACTACTGTATTACTGTTTCTATAACTTTTCAACATACTATATCATGTTTATACCATAAATGAAAAAAACACTTTGAAACTTTTTATATACTCTTACTATTTGCATCAAAATAATGTTATTTACCATATATGAGCTGATTTAAAAATTCCATGTCCTAGTCACAAAAGCAAAGTTTTTGGATTAAAATTAACTTTTCTTTTATTTAATAGAGCCACAAACAATTGGGAAATAATAGGTGATATCCACCCTACTCTTTTGTGGGCACGCCTATACCTCTTCATTACATACCAAAGTATACCCCTTACCAAATTTTTCTCTTACAATCTAGAGAGGTTCTGGTTGCTCGGCGCACTTTCTGCCTCTTATCAAAACATGGTCGAGTGGTAGGATGCACCACGAGGTTCCTACCCACTGCGAGGGCCGAAACTCTGATGACTAGGAGAGATATTAGGAGCAGAGTGTGCTGGGTTACGGAATCTGCTCGCCGTGTCGAGTGTACATATGAGGTAGCTACACTGGCCCCATATTCCATGGATTAAAAGGCAAGGACAAAGTCACCATATGCAGTGAGTTAAGTTATTAAGACCCATCTTTGCACACACCTTCAGGCCGCGTATGTGTAAATGATCACATTCTGGACCTTTCTTACCCTATGCTAACTTTTCATTTTACCTCCAAAGACATTGGGTGGTCAAAGTATCTTTTTCCATGAATTTCTGCCTTTCCCATCTGTTACTGTGGCTACGAGTGAGAAAATAAAAGGAATTCTCTCTCAAGTAAAAGGAAAGCAGACTCAAAACGCAGCCCTGTACAACATATGTGCCGGGGATGGTGAGGTGACCCGGAGCACCTATCAAACTGTGGAGGGGGTTCCCTGCTCCCATCCCCAACCAGTAAAGGGGTTTCCCTTTTGCCACTTTCGGAGCCTCACTCGAGCAAATCGACCTGTCTAAAGGAAGCCTTCTTTTCAAGTAACTATCCACTTTTTCCCTCTACGTCTATGCGTGATGAGATTTACTCTTTGCCCCTTCATTGAAGTAGCCCTTTGGACGACTTCACTAGTGCATCAGCGACGGCCATCTTTCTCTTTGCTAGGGACGCCCACCAAAACTAGGAAATGCTCGTAGAAGCAACGCCGCAAGGTGGCACACTCCTGATGGAAGTTCTCTCATCGGGTGAACCCGCTTAGAGGGCAAATGATAGATGGGTATCAGTGGGACATGGTACCCTTTTCTTAAACTCGTGACTCGTTACCTTGTTGGGGCTGGTATACTTTCCCCAACCCCCTCTTTTCCAGACGTAAGCTTTCCGTGATCCGCGACCTATTTTATACAAATAGGCTACATGCCTATTGAGTCCTCGATCGGGATTCTCGAAATCTTGGGGAGGGGGGGAGAAGTAGGCACCTTGCGAGGTAGAGAGGTAAGCGCAGGTGCTCCCGTCCCTCACGGCAAGCTCTTTCCCGGGAAAGATCTTCCAGCGGCAGCACGGGCACCACATAACTCAAGAAGAAAGGAGGGACTTCCTCCTTCTGTTGGGGACCCCGAGACAGCCAAATATTCCCCATTTCTGTTAAAGATATGAGATGATGGCCGGGGCACCACCCTGGTAGAGCTTGAACTGCAACGGTCAAGCTTCATCCCTACCCGGTGGAGGTCGGTGTCCTGATTTTGGACGAAAAGTGATCGATGACCTTCGTGGTAGCGATCATTCTCCTATACAAATATCTGGAGAAAGAAATTCATTGTAATCATGAGATGTGATAGCAGGCCCCCGCTTCACGTATTTTAGATATTTTTGTGACGCGCTATTCTCGGAACTTGCCCAAGCTCGTAACCCTACGCCTGGTAGGTAAATTGTCCGCGAATTAATCGCCTTTTTTAAAAATATAAACGAAATTAATTCGCGTACAACCAAATATAGAAGGTATTTTAATTTTTTTTATATCATATAAGATGTAAATATCCCAGAAGCTACAGAGTTTAGGCAAATGAAACTAAAGAGGTATAACGTTGGGCAATATAAGATTCAAAGTTATGGGGATTCCATGAACGAGTTCACAAATTTTCAATATCCACACCGCTTGTGATACATCACACGCCAAGTCGGTAGTCCAGCTCCTGCCAACACGCTGCAGCATGTCATTAGTAACAGTACAAGGGCGGCAGTGATTCTCTTCTTGAGTTCCTCTAGGTTTGGAGGAAGATAAGAGACATAAACCAGTCCTTTTACATAGCTTCAGAGATAAAAATCGCAAGCTCTCAAGTCAGTTGAATGTGAAAGCCATTTCAATAGCACATTGTCTTCATCATCAGCAATCCTAATCCGTCTCTCCTGGAAGATTATCACTGAGATAAGCCCGCACAGTGAGCTTCCAGTGACGTGGAATCCTGTCCTGTTGACAAATGAAGACTTCTTATTTATTTTCAATGAGCTAAATATTAGTTAGTTCTAAAGCATTTATAGATAAATATCGCCGGTAGCATTTCCCTCAAAGAAACACTGGCCATATAGACATTCGTTAAGATGACGTAGAACAAGTTCGGATTTGGTGAGTCCTTTTCATGCTTAACTGTAGCTTGTTGACTTTGCCATTCGTATGAAATGTGACCGCATTGCTAAACACAAGACATTCATCGAATTCATCTACTTCAAGTTTATCTTGCATAACAACCCACAATTGTTTGCTCTCTCGCCTATCATCTGCCCTTAAAGCCTGAACGAGCTGCAGCTTATAGGGCTTTAGAGGAATCTGTGTTTCCAGGCTTTCTCTTCTTATGGAGTTCTTGGAGATTAGCAAAGAATTTTTCATGAACCCGATCGACCGTCTCTTCCGATCCTGCCCGTCCAGATCCTTTTACTCTGCATAGACATCCTGTATTTGAGCATATTATAATATACAAAACGCCTTTACTTTTCTAGTGAAGATAAAAAAAACTTAGACAAAATTTTGATGTTTTCACACATGCTGTTTAAATTTTAAGTCAATTAAACAAGAATTGGCAAAGTTATTAGATTGGGAAATCATATCAGATTTTTAGAAACATCCTATATTATTCTGTACCTCTAGCACTGTTTTTAAAATACATGGGAAAATGAAAGATCTATCGTGATTCTAAAGTCCTTGTGCAGTACACTATGTTTGAATTGCACAAGTACTTTAGCTCATATTTAAATTGTCCATGAAATTTAGGACCACCTTGTACATGCGTCACAGAAACTTCTCTCCTAAATTGTTTTCAATGTAGAATTCCGGAAGAAGCCTCATATAAAAACAACATTATTAATTGACACATTTGTTGATGCAAATTTGTTGTGTGAAAAATGTGCAAAAGAAAAGAAAAGAAAAAAAACGAGTAGAACAGAAAAAACGCAGCAATTCAATAAGAAATGTGTCACATTTGAAATGGTAATGAGCCACACAAATCGCCGCATTCTGGCAGTCAAAATAGCTTTATGGATATAAGTACCGAACTTCCGAGTCGCACGGGCGCTGACGCGAACGTAACCCAGGATCAGACCTATACGATGACAGGCGTCAACACTGCAACACACACACACCCAAAACATATATAACTAAAAATAATAGTAATAAAAATACTAATATTTAGTATAATAATCATACGTTATAATACAATTGCAGTCATCTGTACACACAAATAATAATATGATCACATTCATATTATATTCACACACATTACTAATAATACAATCACATACATCCCTTATATTTCCCACACACAATTTATAATAATACTTAATAATATAATAAAATTCACTTGCACACCATGCTCCCAAATAATAATAATAATGATGATATAATAACATACATAAAAACCTTGCAATAAGTTCGCATTAATGGGCACACACAAAAACATACTCTGATTTCATGACTTGTGACTTGATCACTGAATAAGAGATGTGGCGGACTTTAGCAACTATTTAAGGGATGTTTCCCAGATGTCACCATTTCAATTATTGAGATTTCAAAAATCGAGAAGAGAAAGGAAGCACGCTTCGGCGTTAAGATAGGCCCGCCTTCCCACGACGCAAGAACATGCGACCTATATCAAAGAGAGTCAAATTACGCAAACTGTATTTCACCAAGAACCAGATCGATAGACACCACTCCCAACCAGAACCCTATCTGGCTACCCAGGAGTGGTACTCAAAACTCTGTGACAAATCACCATTATTAACCAAACCACTAATAACGTGTACACCCATAATATACCTTTCGACAGATAACGCTTCTGTTAGCTCTCATCTGGGAAGGGATTTGGGGTATCAGTCCAATTTTCTGGTGTTTCGATTCCTTCTTGTGACACTAACTTCTCCAACTTCTTCTCTGCGTTGCAGATCACAATGTAACCACTTTGTATATCAATGTTCTTAAAAAAGGACTACTTTCAGATCTCACTATAAAGCTTCACAAATTTTTCCTTTATCTGGTTTATTTTCGTGATCAGTGGTACGAACAGGTACTCTTAGGCATTCAAGGGTGCCTCTTTTTCGTAGTGGTGAGTGATCTCCCGTAATCTTGTTTTCAAGCATCTTGGCGTTCTCTTCTTTGTTCCTTTTTCCCGAGCTTATGTTTTCTTTATCTTGAGTATGAAGCTAATGGAAGACAGTAAAGGCGCTCCCTTTGCCTATGGTTCCCTATTTACCTACCTATTTTAACACTGCACGACCACTCTACCGATTTTGACCTAATCTGTTAGGCGCCTCCACAGAATTTTCGGTTTGTGGTCCTGAGCACTCCATTTCAAGAGAGGGTGGCGGTGTTATGTTGTATGTCAAGGATACAATCAAATCTACGAACTCCAACGTTATATCCGACCACGAGCTCCTAGGCGTTGACCTAGAGATCGGTCCTGCCAAATACAGGACCCTGCTGCTTTACAGACCCCCTTCCCAACCTGTTGAGAAGGACAGGGAACTGTACCAGCTGCTGAGTGAGCTGGTTCAAGGCAGAGTGTGCATCGTTATGGGCGATTTCAACAGCCAAGTTGACTGGGAAACCAGAGCAGCCTGTGGCGAGAGCGCGCTACTCCTGGAGTTCGCCAACAACTAGTTCCTCACTCAATGGGTCAGAGAACCGACGAGAGGAGACAATATCCTCGACTTGGTCTTCACCTCTGAGGATGATATCGTTGAGGATATCTCTGTAGGCGAAGAGCTCGGTGGCAGTGATCACCAGCTAGTTAGATTTAGCGTCAAGATCCCGAAGGTAAGGTCTGTTGCCAGTCAATTAAAGAAACTTGACTTGAGAAGAGCAGACTTTGCAAGCCTTCGATCTGACCTTACTGACGTGAGGCTAGAAGTGTGCGATGCCGTTGAAGACTCGTGGAATAGTTTCAAAACCACATTCATGAGTCTTCAATCGCGTTTCATCCCTCTGAAATGCCCCCATCTGTCTTCTGTTCAACCTAAGTGGTTTAATCGAGAAATCGGCCAACTGCTTAGGGAGAAGAGAAATGTGTACCGGCAATCGAAGATCTCGGGTGACTTTGACGAATACCGGAGGCTAGCCAGGAGAGTGAAGTCCAGCATAAGGGCGGCTAAGCGGTCTGAGGAACTCCGAGTGGCGAGACTCTGTAAAGAGCATCCCAAGGAGTTTTTTGGATATGTGAACAGCCGTAAACCAATCCGTCGAACGATTGGCCCTTTGAGGAATGAGGAAGGGACATTAAAGCATTCAGATACAGAAAATGCCAACCTCCTCAACGACTACTTCTCTTCAGTGTTTACTGAAGAGTGTGGTCCCATTCCCCAGCCGACGGATTCCTACTCGGGGGAAAAGCTGGAGGCAATGGACTTCACCGAAGGAGAAATAAAGAAAAAGATCGCTGACCTAAAGACGAATAAGTCCCCTGGACCGGACGGGTTTCTACCTAAAGTGTTGAAGGAAGTGTGCGATGAAGTATCACGACATCTGTGCGCTATCTTTAACATGTCAATCCGGACCGGATGCGTTCCTAGAGACTGGCGTGAGGCGGAGGTGACTCCTATCTTCAAGAAAGGAGACCGTAACCAACCATCGAACTACCGACCTATCAGTCTGACTTCGACAGTCGGTAAACTCATGGAAAGCATCATGGTGGACAAAGTGACGTCGTATTTAGAGTCAAACCTGCTACTGAGGAGTTCCCAGCACGGCTTCCGAAGGCAACGGTCATGCCTGACGAACCTTGTGGAATTCTTCCACTTCGTTTTCAGTGAGCACGATTGGGACAAGGCGGTTGATGTGGTCTACCTAGACTTTCAGAAAGCCTTTGATAAGGTACCACACCGCCGCCTTCTCCGGAAAGTGCGAGCGCTTGGCATAGACGGAAAGGTAGCCAGCTGGATCGAGAACTGGCTAAGTGGCAGACGGCAACGGGTGGTGGTAAATGGACAGTCTTCTGAGTGGGTGCCCGTTACTAGCGGGGTGCCTCAAGGTTCTGTCCTGGGACCACTACTATTCATCATCTACGTCAACGACATGGACGGTGACAGGGTTGCCAAGATTTCCAAATTTGCCGATGATACCAAGCTTGGTATGAACGTTGCAAAGGATGGAAATACTGCCCGCCTGCAGGAAGATCTTGGGAAGATTGGGGAGTGGTCGGACACGTGGCAAATGCCTTTTAACGTGGGGAAATGCAAAGTGATGCATATCGGCCACAGAAACCCCCAATCTCAGTATATCCTTAAGGGCACTGCTCTTGAATCGAGTGACACTGAGAAGGACTTGGGTGTAACAATCACTAGTGTCCTCAAGTTCTCGAAACAGTGCATGAGGCAGAGAAAAAGGCCCAAAGGATGCTAGGCTATATTAAGCGCCAGTTTGGTTATCGGAACCAGGAGATTGTACTGTGCCTGTACAACTCACTTGTCCAACCGCACCTGGAGTATGCCGTACAATTTTGGAGTCCTTCATTGCGAAAGGACATCGCGAGATTGGAACGCGTACAAGCCAGGGCAACCAAGCTGATTCCCTCTATCCGACATAAAAGTTATGAGGATAGACTAAGGGAATTAGATTTGTTCTCGCTGGAAACTTGTAGACTGCGTGGTCAGCTCATCGAAGTTTTCAAAATACTTCGAGGGTTCGACAATGTTGACTACCGGGATATTTTCACACTGAGTGAGAACAGAACGCGCAATCACGGCTTCAAACTTGAACTGAAGCGTTACAACCGCAATCTGTGTGAAAAAAATTTCACCTACAGTATCTGCGGTAAGTGGAACGCACTTCCAGTGGAAGTTGTCAACAGTGAATCTGTTGACCAGTTCAAGTCAAGACTAGACAAGGTCTTGAAAAGTGGCCGTTTAGGAACGCAAAACAATTGAGCAGCCTTGTGCCCGCTCGATTGCAAGTCCAATGGTACCCTCTTTGAATGGACCGTAAGGTTTCCTAGGGTACCTTTTTTCCTTGTTGTTACTCCTTGTTGTTATTTCTTCGCGCACCCTATCGGGGACTCTTTCCGGGATTCGCTATACTCTACATTTTAGTGGGTCTGGAAGCTGTGGTGATCGTGTTATATTGCTTTTAGTCGGTGAAATAACTAGAAGTTATAACGTTGAGATAAATAGGAAATTAAGGGTATGTCCACCTTATGGGGTATATATCTTTCCAAGTAGAAACAGGAGGAATATTCAATGAGTCCAGTGGTCGCATATTTCTGTTTTTAAATTCTTTTTAACAAAATCCGATGAAAATTCAAGTTTTTTGTCTCTTGTGCTCTTCCTTACCTCCTATACCGGGCGCTCAGCTCCTAATCGTTCATCGATCAGTTCAAGTTCAACGAAAGAAAGATAGAATAAGATGGGTGGATGAGTAATAAAGAGAGGGGAGGGTGAAATAATATGTAAAAAACGATAGAAGAAGTAGTGATAAAGCGTGCCCGATGAGCAAGCCTTCTCCGTCAGTATTGGTTTTACTTGCTACGGAATCTTTTTTCCTTTCGTTGATTATGTCACATTGCGGGATTTTTTTTATATACTAAATTGTTTTGCTACTATGGAATCTTTTTTTTAAGCTTGTTCTAGATTTGAATGGTCTCTTCTGACATTTTTCTTATCCTTCTTTAAATTTAGGTCAGGGTTCTAGTGTCCTTGTATTTGATAGGTAGCATTTTGAACCCCAACATTCTGTTAGAGTCCCCCAGGAGAGGATCTCGTCCAGCTTGGCCAAGATGTGCTGACCTCTTTTGCGCAGGTAGATATTGATAGGATCTATGCTAGTTTGTTCGTGGACTCTTTTAGAGTTTCGGAACTATTGCCATCCTGTGTGGTATGGGGGAATAAACGAGTTTTGATCTAACTGTGATGTATAATGTTTATTGATTTGGGGGAAAAGATTTCTGAATCGATTGAGTTTTTCCACTTCAGTTGAGATTTTCCTGTGCTGGAAAATCTGATGCCAAGGACTGACACACTGGCAAATAGACAATATCGGTGTCGTCGATCTTTAGTGGGATGCTCCTATGTCACCGGATCGATACTGCCTTAAATTTAGTCACGTTTGTTTGGATCTTCCAGCGTTGTTCAAATTTGGAGATCCTTTCAGTTTCGGCCGTCGTGACCCTGGCCATCATCCTTAGTTAATTTGTCCACCGGGTCACGACCTGGGTGACATCCCCCGTGGATTGCACGTCGAGAGCCATACTCTCCAATTTTTTAGGTATATTTCTCATGAAGATGCTGGAGAGGGTGGAGAGAGTGGGACTACGGATAGGAGTTTGACGTCCTCTATTATATGCTCCTCGAAGGTGGTGACAACGTGCCTATTAGTCAAGTAGCTACATACGATTATTTCTCAGTGGGAAGCGAGTCTTAGTCTCGAGAATTTGTATTGCAGGCCGAAAATCCAAACTTTGTCGAAGGCCTTCTTCAAATCTCTACAGACAACGTCAATCAAGCACCCTTTTGCTCGCCATGACACGGCATATTAAAACATCATTGTTATGGCCGTATCCGTTATCTGGTGTTTGCGAAATACGTGTGGCTCCTATTTAAATAGAGAGTGGTCCGACAGATGGGTCGCGAGTTGCTGTTGAGGACTTTCTCAAATACCTTCCCTAGAAGGCTGATTTAGCCAGCTTTCCAGGCTTTCCATGGCATGTGGTCTTTTGGCGTCAATGGCTCTGGTCGGAATATATGGGGAAAATGAAAGTTGCAGAGAGTGATCGAAGACTATTGCGCATAGCTGAAACCGTCAAAATATGGAAACGAAAACCTAAAATAAGTATCCAACTGCATCCAAGGGCCAACCTGCCCACCACTCACAGTCTTAATATCAATGGCCCTGTATCATAATCAGCTTACCGTTTACTTTTCCTCCTCTAAAGATCAGTAATCGAATCGAATCTGTGTATCGAAAGCAAAAGAGAGGGATCGCTGTGGAGCACAGGTGATCTTTATAGTCATAGAGGAAAGTTTCAGAAACATCTTAAGACGGGATGGGAGGAGTTAATAGGTTGGTGGCTATACACCGATAGGACGTGTTCCTAGGCGTATTTGTGTGTGTGTGTGTGTGTTTGGACTGAAGTTGCTGGGGGAGGCTAGACGGAAGAGAGACTATCATTCACGGAAACGCGTATATTCGCAACGTTGTCGCATTTATGCGTGTAGGTTCAAGGTAGTCTCTTGCTTTGGGGTACCTAGGTGCCCGCGCAACGTTATGTCTCATGTAAATATGTGTGTATATGAGGTCTATTCCGAGTTTCCACAGTTGTCTGGTTAGTCGTGTGTAGGTGCATGTGTTTAGTGGGGCGAGCTTGTTGTTAAGGTGTAATGTCGTCATTTGAGTGTACATGGAGAAGCGAGAGGTGCGCTTCAGAGTGGAGTTCTGGATGCGCTGTGCTTCCCTCTGCCTTTTGTGACTCGCAGCTAAGAGTGTGATGGGAGCGTATGTAAGTAGTGGCCTGAAAAGGATCTTTTATAGATGAAATTGTAGTTTTTGGCTGGCAGGGTAGAACCTGCGCAGCTTTCGGTTTGTGTTTTTAGCCCTTGCCTGTATGATGATCTGGTGGGTGTGGAATCTTAGGCATTGTCGAATGTTGCCCCTAAGATTTTCGTCTGGGGTCCGTAGGTGAGCCTCTTTGGGTTCTAATGGATGTGATCTGGTTTGTGAGAGTAGATTTGTAGGTTATGCATGTAGTGATCGCTAGCACCAAAGTATTCTAGTGCAGAGAAGGACTTCTTGTTGTTGGCGAGTATCTAAAGGTCCCGTGTGCCAAAATTATTGTCGTGTTTGGCATGCTCTTTATAAGATATAATGAGTGATGATCAAAACCGCCTGAGTAGACCGACCTCCCCTGAAGTCATATCGACAAAGGGAGAACCAGTCGCTTTACTCGAGGAATTTACGCAGGTGGCTGTTGACTATACGTTCGAGTAGCTTGCCTAAATGTTCTAGCATTTAGGTAAGTTGCCGTACTCACATGAGAGCCTATTACTTGGCTAGATTAAAAAACAAATTAAATATGAAAATAACAAATAACAAAGATAAAAAGGAAGACATAGGCTAAGCACAGGCTAAAAAAAACAACAAATATCTTAAGAAAGGAAAGCAAAAAGGCAACAAGAAGGAAGCGCGCTCCTGCGCCAGGGTACGCCCAGCGCAGGAATATGCCACCTACATAAAACAGTAAAAGTATAGGAGGCCAGCCTCCTCTAAAAAGTCGTATAGTCCTAAAGTCTGTGTGCACGAAACAGTCCCGAGTACAAGGGGCAAGCGATAGCAACCCCGCTCCACCCGGTACCTAGACAGTTAACGTGCGCGAAAATCACTCAGACTAGGACACTCAACAAGAATGTGCCGAACAGTTTGGGGGAAAACGCAATCGTCATAATAAGGCACCTGGAAGCAGCTCATAAAATGGCGAACCGTTCCGCGCGTGTGTCCAATTCAGAGACACAAGGCATTTCGAGGTAGCTCGCGGCGCATTGGCAGGTAACTTTAAGTTCCCCTTGACCGTCTTTAATCCTCTTTGCCAGGAGGCCCGGGGGCTGCCCGTATTTCTGCCATGTAATCGTTTTGAGGAAGACCGAAAGGCTAGCCTGATGCTCATTTTCCGCTATTCCTACATGTTCAGGAACCCAGGAGAAGATAATCTTGACATCTGCCCGGTTCACGAAAACCGTGGCGTCACGGATATCACGAAACAGGTAATGCGGAGATTCCAATGCTCTGAGAGGACTCAGAGCGCTTTTTGAGTCGCTATAAATCACAAACTAGCAGAGCCAAGCTGACTTCAAACAGAGCGGAAACGGCGTGTAAACAGACCCACTCTCGAGACTTAGAGCCATCCGTAATACACTAGCATGGCTCCAGCGAAACACGGAATGTGATCCACAAAGAACGAACGCAATACTCCTAGCGCTGTAGGGTGGCGTCCTGGGCGCCACTTGCCCGAGAGCTATACGAGCTTTTGAAGGAGTTTCATAGCACTAAACGCAAAGGGCTTAGGCTATGGCTGGCTTCTCTCGGCTGCATAGGCCCTGTCAAGATCTGCTGCGGATGCAGTGAGAGCTGTTGGCACCTGAGCAATGCGTCAGGCTCACGCGTAAAGGCGAATAATTCACTAGCCAACAAATTTTAATTTTGTCTCTGCTAATTGAGTAAATGTTATGGTATCTAAAAAAATTCTGGTCATTCCAAATCTGTGCTCAGATTTTTCCTAGCACGTAAGTTTCCTGAGTTATGCAACTAGACTATATGGCTGACTTTGTTACCTTGGATCAATTAATGATACAATTATTACGAGTTTGAGAAGAATGAGAAGTTTCAGGGCAAAGGTTTGCAATCGAGGCACCCTATTTGGCATTATGTACGTCCTTTTACAGACCCAGACAAGATATGTATTACATATAAAAGAAGTAGTACTCACCTAACTATAAATCTCTTTAAAAATGTTTGAGACTCTTGCTCTTGCGCTCGTACGTGGATATAGGATCCTCCCGTTGTTGGAACCATCAGTAGTCACTCATCATGTTTTCGTTGAAGCGGCCTTGATACCTGCTATCCATCCTTGCGATATCTCGGTGGAACCTTTTCGCATATTCGTCACTAATATTACCGATATTAAATGGAAAGAAATCTAGATGCGAATGCAAGAAATGCATCTTAAAGGACACCCGACACCCCATTTGTTGATACGCCTTCAGCATGTTGTCGACTAGTTGTTCATAGTTTTCAGCCTTATGATTACCAAGGAAGTTCTGCACTACATGGACAAATGAATCCCATGCTGCCAACTCAAGTGGAGTTAGTTTATTTCTGAACTCCCTCTCACGTATCAATTCTCTGATCTCCGGCCCTACAAAAATACCAGCTTTAAGTTTAGCATCGGTTTTCTTTGCACCAAAATTTCTCTTTGAAATACCTCAATCCATCAGAATCATGGGCCATTGCTTTAACAAAATTCGTGATAAGGCCAAGTTTGATATGAAGTGGTGGAAGGTAGATCTTCTGTGGATGCACCAAAGGCATGTGCTTCACATTGTATAGGCCAACTATGTGTTATTTTCTTTCGGGCCACCTTTTGACAATATAATGATTCCTGTCGTCACGGCTGTTTTATAGGCATAAGAAGCACATATTCTTTGTATATCCTACCTGCACTTCAAGAAGTAAAGAAATTACCTTTACATCACCACAGATATTTCACTTATGATGCGAGTAATGAACACCTTCCAGAATAAATTTCATTGAGTCATATGTCTCTATCATCCCAACAATAAATGCGACAGGAATTGAAGGTTTTTTATTACCACTGTGTAGCAACATAGCTTTGAGGCTACCGTTGCTTGCATCGTTGAATAGTCTCCATTCATCAGGTAAATGCTCGTTTCATAGCTGATTCATGAGGCCATTAACATTAGTATAGAAACAAGCACCATCTTCTTCTTTATATAAGGCAGCTAAGTCCTCATGGCGTTTACGGAAAATAGATATTTTGTCCTCGTCCTCTAGAAGATTACATTGCTGTAGTCTGGAGCCCAACAGTTCTGCATTCTCCTTTGAAAATGACAAATCCCCCCCACCATATCATTCAATCTTTCTTGATTTAGCAACTGGATCTTCTTTTCCTTCGAATCATCCTCATATATTTCGTCGTCATTTTTATCCTCCTCTTCAGGCGATGAATCATCTTCTTTAACTGCACTAGCTGATGGAGGAACTGAGATTGGCATCTCCATATTATAGAGAACTGGTTTTATAGCTGACTTACAATCTGGATATACAATTTTGGACTTGTTCTTATTTGAGAATCCCGCAATATTTGTCATACAAAAGTAGCAATCAAAAACATGATTTGTTGGCTCAGGCCCCACCATTGGTACAGCAAAAGGTATACCCTTCCGTTTGCCATTTAACCACTGTGTGAGCCCTGTATAATACACAGCACAAGATTTGTGAGGTACCCAGAGCTTGTCTTGGTCACCAACTTTACAACCAAATTAATAATTGTATGCAGTTTTCACTCTTTTAGCTATTTTTTGCGCTGGTTGATTGGAGTATATCTTCCACAGATATAACAAAAGTTGTCTTGCTATTTATACATCCTCGCCGATTCATGTTTTCAACTTAGTTTGTATATATCCAGTTATATACTTTTGTACAATCTTATTTCATTTACAAATTAATTGAGAGATAAATCTGAAAGAAAAATGCAATTAATCACTGTATGTAAATACCTTTTCAACACCACTACTATAATGGCTAAATTTGACAACGTGGTTAAGCAGGAACCAAACACACACAACACATCCTCTCACTACGGTAGCCGAAGCAACACTGCCGATGTGTGTGATTAAAGAGTATGTGTGCAACTCAGGAATCTTACGTGCTAAAACAATTCTGTTTACAGATCCGGAATCAGCATACTCGATTTAGTATAAATCACAAGCTAATACCCAAGTAGCAAAATCATCGTTGACTAGTGTAATGCACTGTGCACAGCGCAGAGTAGGTTCTTAATGGGGGCGTGCGGGAGGCCCCAGTCGCCAGGCGAAGCCTGGTATGGTGGATAGAATCCACCTTCCGCAATACACGCTCAGCTGCGGATGCATAAAACTCGCAATTGTAGGCGAGCTTCGAACGAACAAAGGATCGATAAAAAAATAATGTAGTAGACCTATCAGCGTCCCAGGCGCTGAACGTCATGGAGCGAAGAATATCCATGGCAAGAGTCTAACACACCCTAAAGATGCAAATACCAGACCAAAGAAACAGTGCGAGTCTACCACTTCAAGGTGAACCCCATTTAGAAACGAGTCTGGGTTAGGGGGGAGCTCTGGAGGGCTGCAGAAGTAAAATACCTTAGTATTGGCCAAGTAAAACCGAAGACTGTGCGCTTCGGCTTAGCAAGAGACGAGGTTCAATGGCTGTTGGAGTCAACGTTCCAGAGTTGGCATCTGGGCTGCACCAAGAGAGATCGAAAGGTCATCCACGTAGGGAGTAGTGAGAAACTCTTTCGGCAGCACCAAAGTGATGCCTTTGATGCTCAGGGCAAAGAGTGTGACACTGAAGACACTTCCCTGCAGGACACCCTATTCGTGCTCCATTGGCCCAGAGGGGACTAGCCCCACCCTTATGTGGAATCGACAATCTAGCAAAATTCAAATATAGGGAGAGGAGCGTGGAGGGGCAGGAGCTGTGTATATGATGGATATTAAGTAAGGTATATACGTGCAGGGTGGTGTGGGGAGGAGTGCGCGTTTCCTGTTTTTGTCTTCATATAATAAGGAAAATAGTTTCTCAGAGAAGACGACCTACCTTATCCCATTGTATCTTTCCTTTAGCAGGCTTTTTTTTTTGTTTTTCCAAATTTAGTTTGGTTTAATTCCTCATCTATAAATTTCGCGAACCAGTCCCATCCTGCTCCTCTTTCATCTTTTATTGATTGGAGGCATTTTCTGTTGCCCCTTAAGGGGCCATAACGTTCAAGTGCGTCTCCAAGTAGTTTGTATTCCCTTTCTAATGCAGCAATTTGAGCAGAGCGTTAAGAGTGTGGAAGATTCCGATATGATGTTGTTGGTACGCATCTTTTGTCTGTTTCGACAAGCACCTTTAGTGGGTTGTCGGTAGCTGAATCGATCTTTTCTAAGTTTACCTCGCTTAAGTCTGGTTGAGGGTAACTTACGATGCCTATGCGTAACTGCGCCAGTTTGCGTTTTCTAACTCTTTCTCAATGGGCATTTTACTTATATAAGATCTATCGAAATTGTCATTATGGTTGTAGGAGGACGATCTCTGCGGCCCACCTTGAACTCCCCCCTTTTTCGAGCAGAGACTGCATGGTCTCAAACATAATCTTAAGGGAGGGCAATAGCGAAGATTCTCACGTGAAAGCCGGTGAGACACCCCACCTGCGTTTGCCTAAATCAGCCGATTCACCCCGCGGCTTTTCCTTGAGACAACAGCCGTGCCCGGAGGACTTTTAGCGACTTAGCCGGCTGAGTATATATATCCAGGGTCCCCCGTTACTCGACAGAGTGTACAGCTCGCGTCCCTCGAAGATGCAAACCCCTTTCGTCTCGAGTCGAGTCTCTGAAGTTTGAAGTTCTCGTCGGCTAGATCATCACCGTTTACGAAAATACGGGGCCCCATCCGAGTGCACTCCTCCAAGCCTAAGTGTATCTTGCTACTCCGCCCACGAGTAATACATCTTGATCCAACCTCACCTCGCTCTTCCTTGAGGTAATCGACTCCCATTGCAAGATTTGATCGCCGCGCTGCAAGTCTTGGTTCCACCACCAGCACCCCCTTCTCCGAGAATCTAGTCCGCAAGATAAAGGTACTTCCGCCCATTTTTGTAATCCCCCCTGGAGGTTATTCCCCGTTGTCCATAATTTGTTAATTACCGAGTCTCATTTGCATTTCCCTATAGCATTAGTCCATGTCCGATCTGCTCATTGCAATTGCATAATACCTCAATCTTGACCCGTGTATATATTTTTTGTGATTACCTATTTTTTGTAATTAAATCATTTATTTTTGGGTAGTCTCTTTAAATAACCTTGAATGAATCCCGGCATTTTGCGAACCCTTTAAGGCAAACCTCACGCACTCGCTTACGCTCCCTTTTGTTTGAGACTCCCATTAAACTGGAGCGAGGCCTACCTCCCCACTCTTCATTCATGCGCGGCTTATTTAAGCGTGTACGGACCCACGGGCTAGCTTGTACACCCATAATTCCTCGACAATGACCATTTCCATTTCTTGGTCACTGGCAGTGGGGGGACCTTTTTCAATGAGATAGTTGAATCTGAAATTTGGTGTTACTAGAACAATCTCAGGTTTGGTTGCTCTTCTTCGTTCAAAGAAGGTTGGAAAATCCGGACCTACTCTTTCCACTATGACACCTTCAATTAGTGTATCCAGGTTTTTTCCAATGTTTTTAAAATTACTAGTATAACCGCAGGACCTGGAGCAGGCATTTAGATCGCCCTAACATTATTGCCTGTTCTTTATGGCCAAAAATGTTCAATAAGTTATGGAACGGTAAAAAATCCCCTCTTGGTGGTTGATCCCCTGTCATTATCGTTAGAGGCACTGTGGATGTTTCTATTTGATCGCTAGGTAGGCTTTTTAGAGGTGTTATGGCACACTAAATTTTATGTTCTTCACAACTGCTAATGCTACCCCATCGATGGTGACATTTCTCGTTCTCTTTGTTATGATGTTTTAATTAAATATTTTTATTGGATTAAATTTGGGGCAATATTGATTTCATTTAATAATATTACATCTGGGTCTTCTTTAATATATGCATTTCATAAGGAGTGTCTCTATATGTTCCACCCTGCAACATTATGGCTAATTATCTTTAGTTTTTTTCTTTGGTCTATATTAATTCCAGTTAGTGTTCTTTTTGATATCTCCGCTTTGCTTTATTTATTTCTCGGTCGCAATGTGATTTTGTTCTTCCACTCCTCTTTTGTTACTCTGAAAGACAGATCTGCAGATATGGCTAAATTTCCCAACATTATTATTTTACTCACCTCTCTATCCGTGTACGGTCTTCCGAACTCGTATTTGTAAAATCCATTTTTAGGCTTTGTATAATCTATCTCCTGGCGTGTAGAATCTTGGGAAAAATTCCTGGTTCTCTTCGTTTTTCTCTTGTGGTTGTTTGTAAATTTCATTATCTACTTCCTCGTTTTTTTCCATTTGGGGTTGAGCCTTGGGTCTCTTTTTACGTATGTGTTTTTTTGTTGGTTTTGACTTAAACTTGTGGGTTCAGGTGTAGTCGTAACTTTTTCGGAAACTGTTAGCTTATATTGAACATTTAGAACCTGTGCTGATGCTAGATTGTCCGGCAACCAAATCTATTCTAATCCATTGTGTCATAGCATCTTATTTAGTTCATTGGAATATGATCCAGAGTTGACAACATTTTTTACATGTGCATCTAGTATGCATGCTAGTATGTTTAGTTATTGTTCTTGTTTTAGTTCAATGATGTTTTTTGAGGTTTGGAATTGATCGGCAGTGGCCTTTGCAACTTTTGCATATGTCTGGTGCCTTTCATCTTCTGCTTTAGCTTTCTCTCTTCATTTCCTTTCAATGATTTCTTTTTTGACCGGGTATGCCATTGCCATTATGCGGGAGTTTCCTCTGCAATTTAAGCATTTTTTATTTTGGATGTTACACTCTCTCCACGTGTGCGATTTGAGCTGCACTCTGAACACCGATTTATGTCTTTATTTGGGCATTCTTTGAGACATGCTTATCTAGAGCAAAGCAATTAAAGCATGTTATTACGCTATGAAGTCGTTTCCTTTAATTTAATCTTGGATTATTTTCAGATTAAAGGCTAATATACCGTTCTCTTTCGCTTTCCTTACCATGGCCGTTTCTCTAAATATAACTTTGAAGAGGTGGGTGTATTTGACATTGGTATTCTTGTTTACAAACTTTATCACTTCTTTTACTTTTGGCCATTCTTGCCTTCTTTCTATTTCATCTTTTATTTCAGCATCACTATGTTCTAATATCCACATGTCGATTTACCTGCAGTATATGGCCTTATGTGCTTCGATTTTTGGAGGTTCTTAGTTTGAAGGCCTATTTATTTTAAGCATTCAGTTGCTTTTTCGTTGAGCAGCTTATCGGCGTCTTTCTCGGTCTGGCAGATTGCTACATTGGCGTAGTCTAGTATGATGTTATTTCGTCTTCTTCTTTTTTAGCTTCTTCATCGAAATGAGAGTGTAAAAAAAATAGAGTAATTAATTTGGGGGAAATTAAAGATGCGGTTCTGATCCAATTATAATTCTGGCTTATTCCGCAGACGTGTCGGTGGACATACCTACCTACCTAAACGCCTAGCCCAAACAGTTTTCGCTCCACCCACAAAAGTCTACCGCACATACGGGTCTGACTCGCCCCTTGCTAAGGCCAGCCTATGCGCCGATTAACCCACAGATATCTAAGAAAACGAGCGTGTTGGCCGACACGCCGTAAATAGAGGGAAGGCAAAGAAGAATAGATCTTGTCAACAAGTCAAGTCCAGAGTCAATGTAGAGTCTATTCAAGTTGCTTCTCGGCTATTCTTCGTTCTTCGAGTAATTCGGAATATGTACTTTGCTGACGAGATTGCTCTATACGTCTTCGACTGTAAGACTAAGAATATGACAACCGTCTTTCATCAGATGATGATCAGTTAATTTTAAAATTTCATTATAGTTCCCCAATATGAACATTATTCAATCCTTATGAATTTTCTCTTATCTGATTTGTCTATATAAATATTCGTATGTTAACATAATGATGAATAAATACTACCAAAGCGTTTGGCAATTTTTCATACTTCAACCTATCTGGATTTCGCAACATTCATCTTCCCCTCGTCTATTAATTCAAGAAGCAAGGAAGCAAACAAATTGGTAAATTGATAAGAAAATGTCTTTGTCTTCAGATCCATACAATACGTTCGAGATCCAGAGTAACGACCAGCTTGCCACCCGCTGCCAGTTGGCCTAGAACTCGCCTCTACACTCCCCTCCTCCAGAGATATTTTTTATGCTAATGTTTTAACATGACATCCTAACTCCACCTCCCTCCCTAGCCCCGTCTTAATTTCCGCCCCGTGAACGAAGACTCTACACATAACCTCGTTGCAACTATGCCTTTCTCTTGAGATAACATAATTGCAGGCATTTAGGGGAAGTAGGTTTGCGGTCTAGCCCACTGCGGAAGCCGAAGCCAAAAAGCATACTGGATTAGGGCGGAGTTACAACCTGCGGATAGGGTACCCTACCCTACCCTGTTGGTCCACCCAGGAGTACAGAAGGACTCACATCCATCTCCGCACAACGTGAATTTGCTCTTTCTTATATTGACAGAAATAATGAGCCTTTAAATTGCGAGCGAGTATGAAGATATGGTATAAAAGTCCCTTGGAATTTCCTACCATGGAGGGATAAAGAGTTTGATAGGATGACGCTTTGGGTGGGTTTGAGTCACTCTGCCTGGTAGATTAATGGTACAGCATCTGACCGGCAATCATCCGACCAAGCTTCAAATAACGAAAATTTAGTAATCACACGCGCCGATAAAGGAAATGGTGTAGTTTTACTTAACAAATCTGATTATAGTTCAAAGATGCAGTCCTTACTAAACGACGCAACTAAATTTATTACAGTCACTGAGCCTCTAAATAAATTAATTTCACGTCTGGAGGATAAATAAAGTTAATCGTTTCCTTTTGAAACTTAAATTTTCGGGCAGCTTAGACATATCAACTTTTAACCATCTTCATTCAACCTGTTTGAGCCTTGGTTTTCTGTATGGTCTCCCTAAAGTACATAAAGTTGGTATTCCTTTACGCCCCATACTGGCTGCTTACTCTCTCCCTACCTATAAACTGGCTAAATATCTCGTTTAGCGCCTAAACCCGTTTACTACTAACCAATACAGCATTTTAAACAGTTTCACGGTGGTGGATGAATTGAAACGTCTCCCCTTGGTCCTTCTAATATCCTTGTTAGTTTTGACGCTTCTTCACTTTTCACGAACACACCCTTAAATGAAGTCATTGATATAATTCTGAATAGGTCTTTTGCTGCTTCGGAAAAGTTGCATGGCTTCACTCTTCTACCTCACCCTTCTTCATTGTTTCTTGCTCTCCATTGCTTTAGTCGTGTTTCTACAACTTGTGTGGCCGGTAAGATTTCAATTTGTTAAAAAATTAAAATTATAAAATTTTGTGCACTTAGCTGCTCATAAATTTACCCCCCCCTCCCCCTATGCTCACAATTTCTCAATCTTTGTTTAAATAATTAACTATTTATGATTTATCACTATAAAATATAAATATGTATATACATGTATATTCATATATAATTGTACCTTCTAGTCCTAATTAATCTTAATGTTAATTGTTTTTCTATTTAAAGCTAATTTTTGTTCAATATATCAGGCCAGAAGATGAGCTTGTCTTTGCTCGAAACGTAGCCAAAAGAAATAAAGAATGGAATGAATAGTGTTATTCTCTTTGCCATTGGATTCTTACTCCGGATTAAATTGCGTCTCACTAGGAGCAGTCCCTGTCAATATATATATATATATATATATATATATATATATATATATATATATATATATATATATATATATATATATATATATATATTCATATATTCATTACCCAAATTTTAAATTTTGACACTACTATATTTTTAAATATAAGAAATTAAATAGAACAAATCAACTTTGATTTTTTTTTATTATGTTTTTATTATAATTTGAAGGTGAAATATACAAAAAAATTAGAGCACAAAATAAATAGAATCAAATGATACAGTCAAGATTTACAATAATGTCCCTTGTTATTCAGGACTGCTTCAATTTGATTTGGTATGAAACCAATATTGTGCTGTTATCTTAACTGACATTGCTCCATTTTTGTTCAATAAAGACCCGAAACTGCTCACAATTGGATCACTTCTGTTTAGCAACCATTTGTTTGATTATCACCCACAAGTTCGCATTGGGTTCAAATCTGACAAATTCCTGGGCTAAGTTCCCAAAAGTTCGATATTACTTTCAGATAACAACTTTGTTATTGTTTTTGATTTGTGTTATGGTGCGCCGTAATGCTGAAAAATACAGTAATCATTTCCAAATTGGTTTGCATTGTTGGGAAGTGCGGATGAAGCACGTTTTGGTACCATTTTGAGATCATGGTAGTGTTGTTGGGCAAAATTGTTAGTGTGACAATTTCCTTAGATGAGAAGCAGTCCCTGACATGGTTCTTCCAGAAGCATTAAACAAGGGGAAGGGAGCTTCATCAGAGATTATCACTTAGCCAATTCTTTATATTTCGTACAAAAGTGGAGCCTATCATCCGTAAGGTTCTTCTTGGTGATATGGGGCTTCTTCGCAGCCCTTCTCTACTTAAGACCTTTGTCGAAAAATCTTAGACTCAAGTGTTCCCACCTGCCTCTTTCCAATCGTGAGCAACTTTTCGCACTGGAGGGAACCCGAATCTTCAGCTGAGACCTTAACAGCAGGTGATCTTGGCGTTCATTTGAAGCTCTTTGTCGTTGAAATAACCTCTTAACAGGAGTGTAACTAGTCTTTTTAAAGTTATTAATGATCATCTTTGATGCACTACCCTTAGCAATTCTCACATTGCATTTCAGGCCACTTTGATGCAGAGCAAAAATGGTTGAAAGCTTTAATTTAGAAAAAAACTATTTCTGAAATTAAAAAACGATTCAAATATTTACAAAAACTATTAGAAAATATATTATACCTGGTTTGAAAAAGTTCTGTTAGACTCGTTTTTTTTACCTTTCGAGTGGTTTGCGTGTGTGATAAAAAAGGTTCCGTCAAACAGACTTTAAGTTATACTTTTATAGCATTTGTCATTAAAACGTTTTGTACATTTCGTGCAGGCGTGCGGGCTACAATAATTCCGACATCGCCTAACTGTTCAATGTCTGCCTTCGAAAGCGATCTAAAGTTCAAACAAAATGACTGCGATGGCAAAGAAGAACCACTCAGTGGCTACGGTGCCCAAGGCCTTCAAGGAAGAGGGTGGCAAGAGCTTGAGGTGTGTGGATAGGTCTCTATTGACAACCATATGCAAAAACAACGGCAGTAGCACTGGCGTCATCTTCTCAACGACTTGAAGAGTCATTGTAATCGAATTCTTATTTTTCCAAAGAAAAAAACTTTAAGGTCGATCCGGTCATCAACAAGCAGAACGACCGTGGCAAGCTTCGGCCAGGACCTGTCTGAGGTCCGCTACGTGTCTACGACCAAGTACCAGGCCTCCATGATTATGCTCGGCGTCGTGGCTCTGAATGGCGAGAAGATGACACCGGTGTGGTTCGTGGCCGTTTACAGGATAATCGCGCTCAATTACAGGGACATTTTGGCCACGAAAGTCCTGACCTGGTGAGGAAGATCACGAACAAGGTGGAGTATGTCTTTCAGCATGACGGTGCCCCGGCCCAAACGGTCAGGCCGTGCGAGACTGGTAGGGGTCAAACATTAAGTTCTGGTCAAAGTATTTTGGCCGCTGCAGTCACCAGAGCTCAATCTCCACAACTACAACGTATGGGTGCATGTCGAGAGCAAGGCCTTCAAGGTCTGCCACAGCAATGTCGACGAGCTAAAGTCCTTTGTCAACTGCGTGTGGGCCAGCATGAGTAAAGACTTCGTCAGCAACGTAGGCGCGGCATTCAGGTCTAGCTTGGAGTGCGTGCTCGCCTTCGAGGGCAGCCACATTGATTAATATTACAGATAAAACATATTTGTATGTTAAAACAATAAAAACGTGTCTGACTGCATCAAAACTATCATTGTGTCCTTTGTTGAAGGTGTCATGACGAGTGAAATAGGACTTTTGCAATACCCGCTAATTAAACACCATTCATTTAACTCATATGTCATCATTTTCCCCTTTTAGCGAATAGCAAAGCTCTACCAATGGAACTCATCTCCCACAAGAACCAGGAGCACAGGGTCATTTTTAGATTCAGTGAAAGAATGTAGATATTTCTTCGTAATAAACTTGAAATAATTGAAATATTAATGAATGAAAAAATAAAAATATATTTTAGTCTATAAACTTTTGACCCTATATATTATATATATATATATATATATATAGTATATAGGTATATATGCAGATACACCCACAAAGGAAAAGTGAAAAACGATTCCGAGCGCTTTAGTCTTTATTCTTAAAGACCTTTTCAAGGAATGAACAGGAGGCTAGACATACATTGCCTTAAATAGTGGAAGGGGGGATTAGACTACCCACCTCTGAACCTTAATTAGGGGGTACAAAATCCTGAAACAACTTAATTTGAGATTTTATGTATGTAGTGATAATGGGGTCTAGCGTGAACAAACCAGGGCTAAGATTAAAATTTGAGAACGTGTTAATGGAGCTACATTCTAATATATTTCCCAAAATATAATTACTGCATTTTATGAATGGTTTGGTACTGTTCCAGTTAATGCTATGGTTAAGATTGTACATATGTAGAAAAAGCGCAGATTGTTCACTGTGATTATGTACATTATTGGCGTGATGTTGCTTAACCCGGACATCTGGTTCTTTCTCGGTTTGTCCATAATAAAATTTTTGGCAGTTGTTGCAGCCTATCGAATAAACAATGCCAAGTCGAGGGGGAGTCACCCCTCCCCCGACCTGGCATTGTTTACGACCACACCCCCAAATAAAACAGAACTAATGCTCATTAATCCCCTATCCCCCAATAAAACAGAAATTATCCTGATTAACACTCAATCGCCTATTAAAACCGAACTAATCAGGATTAAGCGCCCGTCCCCTAGTAAAAAAGAAATAATACTGATTAATCCCACACACCCCAATAAAATTGAACTAATCCTGATTAAGCGCCTTCCGCTAATAAAACAACTAATCTGGATTGATCCCCAATTGCCTAAAAAAAAACTAGTCCTGATTAATTCCCCATCCCCTAATAAAATAGAACTAATTCTGATGAATCCCCCATGCCCTAATAAATCAGAAATGATTCTGATTAATCGCCATCCGGTAATAAAAAAGTAAGTATGATTAATCACCCATCCCCTAATAAAATAGAACTAATCCTGATTAATCTCTCTATCCAATAATAAAACAGAAGTAATCCTGATTAATCAGCCACCCGCTAATAAAACAAAATTAATCATGATTAAGCACCATGACCTAATATAAGAGAACTAATGCTGATTAATCCCCAGTGATCTAATAAAGCAGAAGTAATCTTGATTATTCTGCGATAGACTAATAAAACCGAACTAATCGTGATTAATCTTCCATTCCCTAATAAAACATAAAAAATACGGATTAATCCCACATCCCCTAATAAAACGGAAATAATCTTAATTAAGGCCATTAAACTTATAAAAGAACCAATCCTGATTAATCCCCCACCCCCTAATATAAATACTATTCCTGATGAATCCCACATCCCCTAATAAAACAACTAATCTTGATTAAACCCTCATCACCTAAAAATATAGAACTAATCCGGATTAATCTCCTATCTCCTAATAAAACTAAACTAAGCGTAAGTAAATCTCAATCCACTAATCAAACAATTAATCCTGATTAATCCCCCATCCAATAATAACAGATTTAATTCTGATTAATCCCCAATCCCTTAATAAAACAGAAGTAATCCTGATTAATCCCCAATCACCTAATAAAACCGAACTAATCTGGATTAAGCCCAATTTCCCTAATAAAATAGAAATAATCCTGATTAATCCCACATCCCCCCAATAAAATTGAACTAAACCTGATTACCTGATTAAGCGCCTTCCCCTAATAAAACAACTAATTCTGATTGATTCCCCATCGTCTAAAAAAAGAACTAATCCTGACTATTCCACCATCCCCTGATAAAACAGTACTACATAATAGTGATTAAGCTCCCTGTCCTGATATAACAAAACTAATCCTGGTTAATCCCCTATGATATATTAAAAGAGAACTAATCCAGATTAATCTCCAATCGTCGAAATAAAACAGAAATAATCCTGATTAAGCCACTTCCACTAATAAAACAGAAATAATCCTGATTAATCCCTCATCTCATAATAAAATAACTAATCCCGATTAATCCTCTATCCCGTAATAAAACAGAACTAATCCTGATTAATCACATATCCACTAAAAAATAACTAATCTGGATTGATCCCCCATCCCCTAATAAAACCGAACTTAGCCTGATTAAATCCCATCCCCGAATAAAACAACTAATCCTGATTAATCCTCCATTGCCTAATAAAATCGAACTAATACTGATTAATCCCCCATCCAACAACTAATCCTGCTTAATCCCAAATTCCATAATAAAATACTGTAGAACTAATCCTGATTAATCCCATATCCCATAATAAAAAAACTAATTCTCATTAATCCCCCACTTCTTAATAAAATAGAACTAATTCTGATTAATCCTCCATTCCTAAATAAAACAAAACTAGTCTTGATTAATCCTCCATCTCCTAATAAAACGGAACTAATTGCGATTAAACCCCCATCCCCTAATAAAAAACTAATCCGGATTAATCCACCTTTCTCTAATAAAACAGAACTAATTCTGATGAAGCCCCTAATAAAACAGACCTGATTCTGATTAGTTCTCCATCGCCCAATAAAGCCGAACTAATCATAATTAAGACCCCATCCTCTAATCAAACAACCTATCCTGATTATGATTACCCCTTAATAAAACATAAATAATCCTGATTACGCCCCTTTCCCTAATCCCCTCATAAAATAACTAATCGTAATTAAGCCCCATCCCCTAATAAAACAACTAATCCTGATTAATCACCCATCTTCAAATAAAACAACTAATCCTGATTAATCGCCCATCCCCTAATAATTTTGCTTGAGGATGGTTTCATGTTTCATTTGGAGAGAGATATTTATTCTCCACCTTTTCCTTTCTTTGCTTATTCCCGCTACGTAACTCCATTTCCCATTTCATAGAGAGAACTAGAATAGAGTTGTTTGCTTATCTTGATCATTTAACGAGAGGGGAGATTTGTGGTAATTTTCCACGGCCGTTGCAATTTAACATTTATCATGGCTAAATGGCACTAATTTGGTTCCTATTTTAAAGGCTAAAACGCTAATTTTGCGTTACTACCAAACAATTTACTTAAATTTTATGCCAGTTTTAAAAGTAATGAATAGATTAAAGTGAACTATGGGTTACTCCAAAAATTTTCTATTCCTACAACCTCAATGAGGACTGATAGATGTTATTTTCATTAGGATTCATTATAAGCCTACTGCTGGCGAATGAGCCTATCTGCACTAGGAATATGCTCAGCCACAAGATCTCTGTTTATCTCCTCCCTCCGGCTATATGGGATCTAGCATATGTCTCTAGTTACGTGGTTACTGTCTTGAGCTCGTCTTTGGGATCAAATTTGAAAGTGCTTATCCGAAATTCTTCTTAACTTCTTTTATTCTTAATCTCAGTAGAAAAACTGGAGACAATTTCTAAGAAAAATAATTCTCTTCTTCAACGATATAAACATGGAATGAGATCAGATGGGGCAAAGCGATTGGCTGAAATTAAGGACATATAATCCGCAGACGACCGTCACTTTAACCTACACCCCTACTAAACACCAATGTTTTGCTTATTTATCTTCCATTCAATGATTCAAATGAACATGGCAACTAACACTCACATCTCCTCCTCTCTTCTCTCACAAGGCAATACACATTTGTTGCAGTTATGCCCCCCTCCCTCCCCTTTTCTGTCATTACAAACAGTATTATAAATCCTTTTCATCGAGCATTTTTGTATCTACCAGGACCATGGTGCCTTCGATTTCCTTAGCGATTGTCATTCTGATTATTATGTTAATTTCATTATCCGGTTAAGGGGTGTCGCCAACGATGTGAGGGACGAATAAATCAACTTACCCTCTCATTTCTGGATCATTCTAGATCTAGATTACCGGACACACTTAACAACCCGTTAAGTTTTAAAACAGCGGATCTCCACACTTACCCTATCCCTAATACCTCGCCCCTCATTCCAAAACAGACACTCTCAATGTTCTATCTTAACCATTCCCTATTTATACCCACTAAGTCACCTATCATTTTGACCAAAGCAACTTTTTTACGCCTTTTTTGGTCACCAACACCCTTCACATTTCACCCAACATGATGATACGCACCCACACGTCGCCTTAAGCCAGAGCTGGTTTGTTGGGCTCCAGCCCGAATTAAAGTCATTAAAAGAAGTCATGAGATTACTAAACAAGATAGCGGTTTCAAGCCCAGCATCATGCATGGATGTGGTTCCCTTTATTCGGCTTGTACAACCATCATTCACGCTTGGATACCCTGTTCTTATTATCTTTCCAATGAATGAAGGGGGTTTTCCACACCCCGAGGCTCCTTGTGTTAGACCAGTGATGCCTAACCTTTTTGGTGTCGAGGGTCAAATAGTGATCCCAGCAGCTCTTCACGGGCTGCATGGACTATACCTATGATATCTACATATTAAATTTATTTAATGAGCAATAATTTTCGAGAGACTGACTTTTATTATACATTAATTCGGGGTACTTTAACTATAGCCGTATTTAGTATAATAAAATAGGAAAGGATAGCGAAAAATAATATAGTAGAAACATATTTTTATTCAACTTTGAGCAACATACGAGGGGCGGTCAATAATTTTTGCAATTCGGATATAAGAAAACGAGATATGAGGAAAAGGGTTTTATTATTTTTCAATATAACTACCCTCGACTTCAATGCCCTTGCGCCACTTGTCCCTGAGGCTTCGAATTCCCGACAACCAGAAATCTGCCGACTGCTGTTCAATCCACTCCTGGACGGCGAACTGGACATCTTCATCGTCCCCAAACCGGCGTCCACGCAGTGCAGCCTTGAGCTGGGGGAATAAAAAGTAGTCGCTAGGGGCCAGATCTGGACTGTAGAGGGGATGGTTGAGCTCCTTGAATTCGCACTCACGCAGGGCAGCTTGTGCAACTCTGGCCTTGTGGACTTTGGCGACGTTGAAGTCGACCATGGGGCGTGATGTTTCTAGGGACCCAACGGGCAGAGACCTTGGCCATGGCCAAATTGTCGTGGAAGATGTTGATAACACTTCCATGTGATATTCCAAGTTCTCGCTCGATTTCTTCGACCTTCAGCCGTTGATTTTCAAGGATCATCCTCTCCACACGGGCCACATTGTCCTCGTTGGTCACGTCTGACGGGCGTCGTGGACGGGGGTCATCTTCAAGGGACTCACGACCATGGCGGAACTCCCTATTCCAGCGAGCAATGGTTGCATAGGAAGGGGCGGTATCGGTGTACACTACAACCATGCGTTCATGGATCTCCTTTGCATTCTTGCCTTCCTTGGTCAAAAATTTGATCACTGCGCGGTGCTCAACCTTCTCCATTGTTGAAAAATTTGTGATTGACGATCTGCGATCAGCTACTGCTTCTTAAATAGACGAGGCAGGAGCGTGCGGCTGCAGGTCCTGACTTGTCATAACACCCCCACAAACTTCCATCCCCCTTCCTCTGTTTTGCCCTACCGATTCGCAAAACTTATTGACCGCCCCTCGTATAATTATATAAATTCGACAAAACATCCTTTGAAATGATAGTAAGATATATAAATATTATCCCTTGGATTTCATACATTCTGTGTTACAGACATACTTTCATTGAGGTATGATTTTTCAAAAATGTTTTCTTTCATTAAAGAGAAGGTTGGTATTGTTTGGACTCTGACAGCTTTTTAATATTTGGCTGCAGCTTAGTTGTTGCAAACCTTAGAATGGAAGAAAGGTGATCATTAGTCCATTGGTTTCTGTATTTGGATTTTTTTAAGCTTAGTAAGCTAAATTCTTGCTCACAGATAGAGGTTGAGCCAAATAAACTTGCGTATTTAAGTTCTTTGTTGTATAGATAGGGATACTGTTCCTTCGGTAAGCATTTAGAGAAATTGAGCAAATATATTTATTTGTAAATTTCTTTCAGACTTGTAGAATTTTGAAAATGGATTAGCTTTAATTGCGCCACTGTTTCACATTCTTCTAGGCATGCATTGAAACGATTTTCAAACACCTGTAGTGATTTTTGTAACTTCCTGATGTCTATAAATCTGCTTTCAAAAACACTTTGAAGTTCTTCAATTTTCTTTGCACATAAATCTACCTTGTGGTTCTTCATATAATGCCTTTTTAAATTATATTCCTTTGGAACACCAATACACGTATGGCAGATCAATCACAATCTTTTTTGAACTATTTTCTATGAAAAAATATTTATTACTCCAAACTTCTTGAAAATGTCTATTCTCATCTTCAAGCTTTCTTTTAATTTTAACGTTAGATATCCCAGCCATTAGAGGGGTTCAAATGCTGCAAAAAGGAATCAATTATTAATTTTTATTGTATATCAATATACAGTTATACGCATATAGTAAGTGATAATAAATAACGGTAATTGCAATAATAATGTAAAGTTTATAATAAAAAGAGATAAATAAAAAACAAGCAGCGATTAGAAAGTTAGGCCCAAGTTCACATAACTTAATCGTAGGTTTTGCTCAGGCTATAAATGGCGAAACTATTAGATATTTCATACATGGTAGTTGAAATTCATGTTTCACTTTCTTAGTAATGAACAGCTTAATTTATTTTCCAGCACTGTAGAAATATTTTACATCGAACAATTACACGAACATATCACAAGCAGTGAAATGGCGGCCAAATAACTATTCGTTTTATGTAAAATATCACATTTTTACGATTTTTCATGGGCAAAACAACTATCAGATAGCAAAATTGGAGTATTAATGGTAACTTTACAGTAAAAATAGAATTGATTCATGGTTTTAATTTGTCAATATATGCTGTTGAAACTGACCTATTTAGCATGGGCTTCAATAGAACAAAGGTTTTCGCACCACGGCGCAAAGTGCAAAAATAGTACACCTTTCATGGTCCCGCTGCCATTCAACATGACTTTATTTCGATACTTTCCCAAAACTCTATGTTAGTTCATTCACTATAACTAGAACAAATGTGATATAACAAATATGATTTTGGCCGTGAGACCTGGCAGACCGCACAGTACTATCCGAAGGGCCGCAGGTTGGGCACCGCTGTGTTAAACGATGCTTGATATGTTCTTGTAATGCGGAGATTATTTTAGCAGAAGCTCAAAGCCCGAAACCGACTCGCATCCTCGAAGTTTAGCACTTAATGGGGAAATAAAGGATATGAAAGCAATTAGATTAGATGATAATACAGGCGAGCCAAAAATAGGAACTATCATAATGACAAGTATAAAAAGAGAAATCAAGGAAAGGCTAGAGACAAAAAAAGGAGGGAAAAAATCAAATGCGATGATTGCATGAGGTCAGTGACTGGAGTTTGGAGGACACTAAAACACTCCCTGAGAATTGCGCGCCGAACACAAGATGGGGGAAAATCAACTTAAATAAGATTAGCCATCTAGAATATGCTCAATGTTGTAAACCACTTAACGCTAATAATAATCCGTTAGGGAGTACTATCCAGTTACAGCCTCGGGCAGTGATCGCAAAGTTCGAGTTTGGGGAGTTCGAGTTTGGCAAAGTTCGAGTTTGGGGAGGCTATTGTAACCCGTGTAAAGATGGACCGTGGTAGGCGCGGTTAGAGGCTACCGCTTGTGGAAGGGGAGGGGGAGTTAGGCTTACCAATTTAAGCCTAACAGAATCTTCTCCGGCACATGGAACTTCCGTGCTCGAAATGAAATCCCACGTGGAATTCCTCCACACATCTCCCAACCAAAAGATGATGCTTTACAGAGCAATTGCGTAGGAAAGAATCATCCCACCCGTCAAACTAGAATTATCAAGGGTATATGGAAATTCTGACCTGCTACGACAGGTGTACACACCAAAAAACGTTAATCTGAGCTCTGCGGGGAATTTATGGACTAAACCTTAAACAGGTCAATTCTAGAGAATTTAACTAGTACAATTTTAAACAGAAATAAAAAATCACAGGAGAACATTGGCGACATTTCAGTGGAACCAATCACATGCCTGAACAGAGAGAATGAAAGCAGGAAAATAACAAATAAGCAGAGGAAAAACACAAAAACAACAACAACAAAAACTCAATATGTATACGTACCAGCTGAGCATAAACAGCTGGAGAGATAAAAAAATAACTTACTATAACATAATAAAGAACAAAGACCTGGGCATCGTCATACGCACAGTACATGGAATTAATCTAGAAATAAAATTAATGAAGATACCTAATTATGATATTATAACATTAAACAATACTCAAACCGGATTCGATGGTGTAATGATTGGAATAAAAAAATGGTAGCCATTACATAGAAATCAAAGATCTTGAAAAATCCTACGTTACCGTAAAGATAAAAATGACTACAGGAGACCTAGTGGTAGCCTGGGCATACCAAGCCCCAAACGCGTGTCCTTCCCATCCCCAACTTAATTAGGATCTTTCGTCGCCCAGAATCGACCCTAATGGTTGTCGATCTCAACACCAGATGCCATGAAGCAGGATATACACTATACAGGCAACACAAACGAAACAGGAGAACACTGCAACTTCTCACATATCGATCATCGACTACTCCGATATCATTCTGAAAAAAAAATACAATTCAATTTCAACCTCCACAAAGAACCAGGACCCGCAACACCATTTGACCACCCATGGTCACTACTATATCCACATCACCCATCAAAATCAAAATCCCACAAAGAAAAGCAAAACAAACTGTAAGAAATATAGAGAAAATCTGAATACAATAGAAATTGGATTGCTAAAAAGCCAGAGAAAAGAGGAAACAGAAGCACATTTGGAACAAACTACCGCAAAAATAACAGAAGCCGACAAACCATATACGCCAAAAATAGATTACAGAAAGTTACCTGCACCAAATGGGACGAACAAATCAATCAGAAAAGGGAAGAATTACAGATTTTAACGAGGGATACAATGGAAATGGGTAATACGATGGAAAGGTATCGGAGGTTAAGAGCTATCAGAAGGTAAGTAAGAATACTGATAAAAGTATAATCAGATCTTTTCTGGAATGATATTATATACAAAATGGACAGTGATACATATCCAAGAAAACTTTGGAATCAAGACAGAAGATTACGAGGATTACAACCAAAGGAACAGATAAATATTAAATAAAAAAATAGATAAGTGCACAGGAACGACAAATTTCAAAAATATTTCCAAAGATACTGGAAAAATATTTTTTTAACTTCAGCAGAGGAAAATCCAAGATGATCTTCATAGCGAAACCAGATAAACTTAAGCACCAAATCGAAAGCTACAGTTCCATATCGCTACTCATGTTTCTTGGGAAACTTCTTGAAAAGCTCCTAAACGAAAGGTTAAAGAAATATCTTGAAAACAATAACCTCCATCTATAACCCACAACAACACGAGTTCAGGAGCAAGCGAGGAACATTTTTTTTTTTGTATTTAAGGGGCTATCTGGCGACTGCCGACTTAGGCATAAGTTGCCGTAAACAAACAGCCTAGTTCTAGGCTACTTTAAAAAAATGAACAGGAAACAACAATAAAAAGAAATAACAATAACAATAACAAAGCAATAACAAAAACGATAACAAAAACAACAACAGCAATTAAACCGGGTTAAATGAAAGGGAGAAGGCCGGCCTCCCCGAAAAAGTCAAAAAGTCCACCAGTCAAAGTGCACGCACTCGTCCCGAGTACAAGGGACAGGCGGTAGCTACCCCACCCATTCCGGTACCGGGACAGGTGTCGTGCGCGAAGATCACCCAGACTGGGACATTCGACAAGAATGTGCCGAACAGTCTGGGGGACGACGCAGTCGTTGCAATAGGGCGCAGGCGAGCGCTCCATCAAATAGCGATGCGTCACACGAGTGTGTCCGATTCGGAGACGACAGAAAGCAACCTGAAGCCGCCGCGGCATTGGGGGATAGGTCCATGGAGACAGTCGCGGCGCAATCGCACGCAACTTTAAGTTCCCTTCGACCGTCTCCCATCTTCTTTGCCAAGCAGTCCGAAGAGCTGCCCGTATTCCTGCCATGTAGTCGGTGTGAGGAAGAGCGAAACGCTGGTCCAGTTGCAGAGTCCTCGCGGAATCTTTAGCGCCCTCATCGGCGCGCTCATTCCCCGAAATTCCTACATGTCCATGAACCCAGCAGAAGATAATCTCGACATCTGCCCGGCTCGCCAAAACGGTGGCTTCACGGATATCGCGAACACGGGAACGCGGAGATTCCAATGCCTCGAGAGCACTCAGGGCACTTTGTGAGTCGCTATAGATCACAATCCGGTCTCCGACCCGGGCAAGTCGCGTAATCTCCCGTACCGAGTGGTGTATTGCCACCAGCTCGGCAGTGAAGACAGACGCAGCGCCTGGTAGAGCCCCGCTGACTTCAAACAGAGGACGGACGGCGTGGAAGCTGACCCCCTCTTAGGACTTGGAGCCATCCGTATACACTGGCACGGTTCCAGCGTGACACGATGTGTGCTCCAAAAAGGTCAAACGCAATACTCCTGCGCCGTACAAGCTTTGGGAGCAGAGGCGTAGCGACAAATAGCCAAATATGGTACCCTCCAGGGTGGCGTCCTGGACAGAACCAGGAGCGCCACCGGCCCGAGAGCTATATCTACCTCTCGAAGGAGTTTCCTGGCCCTAAACCCAATGGGCTTAGGGTATAACTGGCGTCTCACGGCGGCATAGGCACCATCGAGATCAGCTGCGGATGCAGTGAGAGCTGCTTGCGACTGAGGTAGACGCCGGGCTCGCGTGTACAGGCGAGCGATGCACTGCACGCGGCGCAGAGTGAGTGGCATCTCCCCAGCATCGACCAACAGGCTCTCAATGGGGAAAGTGCGGAAAGCACCAGGCGCAAGGCAAAGGCTGGTGTGGTAGATCAAATCCACCTTCCGCAATAAACGCTTGGCTGCGGATGCATAAAACTCGCATCCGTAGTCGAGCTTCAAGCGAACAAAGGATCGATAAAAAAGTAAGGCAGTAGCCATATCAGCGCCCCAAGCGCTGAACGTCATGGAGCGGAGAATGTCCATAGCGCGGGTACAAGAGACCCTAAGGCTGTGAATATGAGCCTCCCAGGTGAGGAGTCGGTCGAATACAAGACCAAGGAAACGGTGCGACTCAACCACATCTAGGCGCACCCCATTAAGAAACAAACTTGGGTCGGGGTGAAGCCGTGGATGGCGGCAGAAGTGCACCACCTTAGTCTTGGCCAAGGAAAACCGAAATCTGTGCGCTTCGGCATAGCGAGAGACGCGGTTCAATGCCTGTTGGAGTCGACGCTCCAGAGTTGGCATCTGGGCCGCGCCAGAAGGGATCGATAGATCGTCCACGTAGAGCGTAGCGAGAACATCTTCGGGCAGCACCGAGGTGATGCCGTTGATGCTCAGGGCAAAGAGTGTGACACTGAGGACACTTCCCTTCGGGACACCCTCTTTCTGCTCCTTTGGGCCGGAGAAAGTTACCCCACCCGAACGCGGAATCGACGATCTCGCAAAAATTCAGATATAAACATTGGGAGGCGTCCCCTCGCCCCCATCGTGTGGAGTCTCCTATGATACCGTATCGCCATGCTGTATCATAAGCCTTCTCCAGATCGAAAAAGACCGTGGCGTAGTGCTGTCTACGAAGAAAAGCCTCGCAGACGGCATTTTCCAGTCGGAGCAGAGCATCCGGCGTAGAGTGGAACTTGCGGAAGCCGCACTGTGTGAAAGACAGATGGCCTCCGCTGTCCAGAAAAAGGCTAATCTAACATTTACCAATTTCTCCACCAACTTGCACACGCAAGAGGTTAGAGAGATTAGGCGGAAACCGGTTGGAGTAGAGTGATCTCTCCCCGGTTTGCGAAAGCCGAGCACAGTAGCGATTTGCCAGGAGTTTGGTAGAAGACCTTCCACCTAGATCCTGTTGAACAAATCTAACAGAAAGGCCATGCCTCGCTCACCCAGGTATCGAAGCATGGCGTACGGGGCATCGGCCGGGCCATGGGCGGTGTCCGCGCACGAAGCGAGAGCGGAACGCAACTCACTCACAGTAAACTTGTCGTTGAAGGGTTCTCCGCCTCTGGAGGTAAAGTCTAGCCGGCGGCCTTCCGCGACATCACGGCGTGCATTGAATGCTGGCGGAGCAGCATCCTGGCTAGAAAAGGCGGAAAAAGCGGTCGCTAAGGATCCTGCCACGGACTCGTTGTCCGAGAAGTCGGTCCCATTCTCCTGGAGAACAGGAGGGGGGTCCTGCGAGAAATTGCCCCGAATCCTTTTGACTCGCTTCCACACCTCAGCTAGTGGGGTCTTTCCGTTAAGTGAAGACACTTATGCCCGCCAAGAAGAGCGGCGGGCGTGCTTCGAAATATACCGGAACCTAGCCCTAGCCCGACGAAATTCAGCCCTTAAAATGATATTTGAATAGGAAAGTGATCACTACCATGGAAGTCATCGACCACCCCCCAATCAAAATTAGGCTGTGTATCCGAAAAGCACAAAGATAGGTCAAGACAAGAAAATGAAGCGGTTCTCGGACAGTGATGCGTAAACTCATCCACGTTTAGGACACCCATCTCAAGCTCTTCGATCAGATCGGCAAGGACTTGTCCCCTGGGATTTATGGAGTAATCTCCCCAGAGAGGATGCCTGCCGTTCAGATCTCCAAGCAAGAGATAGTGCGTTGGCAACCGTGCTACGACGCGGCGGAAGTCCCCCGCGTCGAAGTCAGCTGACGGTGGAATGTACGCAGAAATGATAGTATACCTCCTATCCAGGTGCAGCTGCACAGCCACTGCTTGAAAGTAGGTATTTAAAGAGAAAGGAAGAACGGAGACATCATGCCGGGTATAAACCGCGCATCCCCCAGCCACGCAATCCCGCGGTGGTGGGGTCGCAAGACCCTTATTCCCCGGGAGGGCTGGCAGGGGGCACGCGCCTAGCATGGTCTCCTGCAAAAAAATAGCTAACGGGGAACGGGACGAGACGAGCCTTCGCAGCTCCTCTCAGTTGGCTTGGAGTCCACGGCAATTCCATTGAAGGAATATGCCCTCCAGGCCTAGCTCGGAGGAGACGCGGGAGCCCTCCTCGAATTGAAGACCCTCACGGGAATGGCCGTACTCTTCCCGGGGGCAGAACCCCGGGCGCTGTTGGCCGGACAAAGCGCTGGAGGCGCTGTTGCCTTTGAGGACTTATTGGGGGAGGTTGGGCTCGCCATTCGAGTCTTTTCCTCCCTCCGCCTCGAAACCTTAGGCGGGCGTTGCGGCTTCGGAGGCGAGGGGCCCTCTTTTCGAGGAACCACCATCTCCGAGACACTCGCTCCACTTCAAGGCGTGGGCGAAGGAGCCGAAGCTCCTTTGTTGCTGTCCTCCTTTCGGGGGACAGCTTTACGAACCCCCGAAGATGGCCTAGCGACCATCTTCAGGGGTGTTGCCTCCTGTGAGTCTAACGACTCGGTGGAGGCGCGTGGCCGTTTGGCCTTACGGGAAACGGTCACGCTGGGGGAAGAGGGGGGAGCCTTGGTTTTAGCCGGGGCAACATATGAACCTTTTTTGCCGCCAGCTTTACCACGGGAGCGCCCGGGTTGGGTAGAGCCCGCAGAAGGGCTCCGAATGGGCGCGGAAACAACCATGCTCGTTGGCCTGGATGAGCCAGGAGCAGAGGGTGCCTTTCTAACTATTGAGGCATATGACGTGCCAGGCAGAGCCAGGCGCGCCAGGACCAAGTCTTTTGCCTCACGGAATGAGAGTCGATCCTGGGCCTGAACGGCCTGGATTTCTTTCTCAAGGAGATATGCACCACATTGCTTCGAAGCAGCAGGGTGCGGCTCTCCGCAATTGGCACACTTGGCCACACATGATTTGGACTTATCGTGTGCGACCTTGGAGCAATTTACACAGAGTTCGGGTGACCCCGACTTTACACGTCTACATAAGCGATTCGTATGGCCGAAGCGGTGACAGTAATAGCACCGCCGTGGCAGTGGCACAAATGCCTTCACGCGGTAGCGGTACCAACCAGCACGCACCGACTCAGGGAGCTTGTCACAGTTGAACATGACGAAGAGTGTAGGGTTGGGTCTCGAGGCCCCTCCCTGTTTTCTCATCATACGTTCGACCTTGACCGCCCCATGGTAGGCCAGCTCTAGAGTGATGTCCTCAATGGAGTAGTCAACGAGTTCCCTCGCATAAACTACTCCTTTCACAAAGTTCATGGTAGAGCGCGGCGTCACATTCACCGGGGTGCCATGAAGTGTCCGAAGAGCACTTATCTTGGCCGCCTCGGCGGGATTCGCCGCATTCGCCAGAAGGCTCCCGTCCGAGAAACGGGTCACCTTCGGCTCTCTACCAATTGCACTAGCTAATCCTCTCCTCTGATGGATCATGTTGCCCTTGTATAACATGGTGCCATCAATGGAGCGAATAACGAGGAAGCATTTGAAGCCAGCATGCTCGAAAACGCCAGGTAACCTCTGAATGAGGGGCCCCGATGTCATCGAGGCTCCGCCCTGTGCACTCTTGGTATTAGTCTTAGTCAGGGGCTCCGCAACCGGGGGGGCAGAGGGGGCGGATGTGCCGATCTTGGCTTGGTCACTTGCCAGAGTGGCAGCAGACCCATCCGTCCCCGCAGCCCCCGCGGATGGAGAGGAGCTTCGAGTCTTTTTTGTCTTTTTAGTCTTTTACTTTTTCTTTTTTGGAGAGGAGGGCGGGGAATAAACCCGCTTCTCACCTCCACCGGAAGAAGCCCCCAGGCCAGATGGACCGGCCTCAGCCAGGTCATTCTCTGAAATGGAGAAGGTCCTGGTAGTTGTGGGGGCACTGGTCGGAGGAGATCCCTCCCCTCCTTGTACTGCTTCGGAAACCACAGCCATTTGAGGAGGACCTTGCATCGGGGTGGATTCGGGTTCGTTGCTTGACGCCGAGCCAGGATTCACCCCCATGGAAGGCCCTACCATCTGAGGCTGGGTTTTCTCAAGGACCATGTCTATTTCAGATGGGGCCTCCAGTTGGCCATCTCCCCCCAAGACATCGCAGGTCCCGTTGGCAGTATCGTCACTAGTCTTCTTTGGGGAGGCATGGGCCTTGACCCCGGCAAGGTTCAGTATTCTTGCCAGCAGGTCTTTTGAGGGAAGCGACCGAAGGGGCCTGGCTTCCCTTTCCCCCCTAAGGGAGTTTGCCCTACCGAGCAGACGCAGACGCAGCGCCTGGCAGAGCCCCGCTGACTTTAAACAACGGGGATCTGACTTGGAAACCGACCACCTCTTGCGACTTGGAGCCATCCGTATACACTGGCACAGTTCCAGCATGACACGAAGTGTGCTCCAAAAAGGCCGAACGAAATGTTCCCGGCGTAGTAGGAGCTTTGGGGGTAGAGGCGTGGCGACAAATCTTCAAAGGTGATAGGTACCTTCCAGTGTGGCGTTCTCGGCAGAACCAGGGGTGCCACTAGCCTGAGAGCTATACCTAGCTCTCGAAAAGGTTTCTTAGCCCTAAACTTAAAGGGCTTAGGATAAGACTGGCGTCTCTCAGTGGCATAAGCACGGTCAAGATCAGCACTGTGCACGGTGCAAAACGAGTGGCTTCTCACTAGCATTGAAAGTTAGGCTCTCAATGGGGGAAGTGCGGAAGGCACCGGTCACCACCGACGGCCGCTGTAGTAGATTGAGTCCAGTTTGGGCAATATACGCTTGGCTGCGGATGCATAAAACTCGTATTCGTAGTCGAGCTTCGAAAGAAAAAATATCGATAAAAAAGTAAGGCAGTAGCCCTATCAGCGCCCCAGGCGCTGAACGTCACGGAACGAGGAATATTTATGGCGCGGGCAAAATAGATCCGTAAGCTGCGAATATGAGCTTCCCAGTTCAGGCATCGGTCAAATACATGGCCAAGGAAACGGTGCGAGTCCACCACTTGCAGGCGCACCACATTGAGAAACAAGTCTGGGTCAGAGTGGAGCCATGGATGGTACATAAATGCACCACCTTAGTATTGGCCAAGTAAAATTAAGCCTGTGCGTTAAGGCATAGCTAGAGACGCCGTTCACTGCCTGTTGGAGTCGAATCTGGGCCACGCCAAAAGAGTTCGAAAGGTCTTCCACGAAGAGTGTAGCGAGAACATCTTCTGTCAGCACCGAGGTAATGCCCTTGATGCTCAAGGCAAAGAGTGTGACACTGATGACAATTCCCTGCGGGAGACCCTCTTCATGCTACATTGGGCCGGAGATGGCTCCCCCTAGCGGTTTGCGTAATCAACGATCTCGCATCTAATTCAGATATAAAGATTGGGAGGCGTCCCCTTGTCCTCATCGTGTGGAGAGTCTTCATGATACCGTAGGGCCATGCGGTATCATAGGCCTTTTACAGATCGAAAAACACCATGACGTAGGTCTGTCTGCAAAGGAAGGCCTCGCAGACGGCATTTTCCAGTCGGAGCAGAGCATCCGACGTAGAGTGAAACTTGAGGAAGCTGCACTGTGCAGAAGACAGATGGCCTCCGCTGCCTAGTACGAAGGCTAATCTATCATTTACCCATTTCTCCATCAACTTGCATAGGCAGGATATTAAAGAGATTGGGTGGAAACCAGCCAGGGTAGAGTGATATCTCACAGGTTTGCGAAAAAGCGAGCACAGTAGCGATTAGACAGGAATCTGGAGGATAACCTCTACCTAGATCGTGATGAATAAATATGTCGTAGAATGATCAGCATATATATATATATATATATATATATATATATATATATATATATATATATATATTAGATTTAGACGGAGTGGGCGGTCAAGGTCAATTGTGTGACCTTCGCTCGTCTCCCAGCAGCGGCAGAGGAGGGAGGAGATAAGGGAACGGTGTTCTCAATCGAGTGCAATTGGCCGTTAGTATAATAAAGAAGGCCTTGACACTCTGGGGTTATTGAAAGGAGGATACCAATATAATCATTAATAATTACAATAGGTATATGATATATACAAATGGAAAAGATTGCAAACGGACACTCAATGTTTGGTGCACTTGGTTGCGAGAACTGCTGCGAAATTGAGAGTTCTGAGAGCAGTATTGCTTACATGACCAACATTGTGCTTACATGACGAACAAGAAACACACAATAGGCCTCCTGGTGAAGGATTACGCATGGGGATTTTGTAGAGAAAGGTTTGATGTCCCGAGGTCCAGAAAAAGAAGTTTCTGGGCTTCGAGGGGCCAGTTACATTCATAAACTTATTTGGGTCACGATGAGGAAATTTTGGCTTGCCACTTTTTGCTTTAAGGGACGACGGTTCATTCTTTCTTCCTTCCAGTGTAACATATATGGCTCGCTGCGAATGCATCGGCTTCTTCGATGTACTCTTTGAAGGTGGAACTTCTCCGCTCCTTCACAAACGATCTAATTTCTGAAGAGGGTGAAGCCAAAAGCTGGTCCTTCAGGGCGAAGTCGACAAGCTGTTCATAATCCTGGTGATCTTTAGACGAATTGAAACATAAATTGAAGTCCCTCTAAAGCGTATACCCAAACTGAAGAAAAGTTGGATTGTGTTGAATACGGGCGTGGCGAAGTTTAGCGCGGCAAAAATCTGGGGTCATATTATAAGCAGTTAGCAGTTCCGATTTCCACGTCGAATAATCGATTGTTTCCTCCAACGGGAAGGATATGAAAATATCGTGGAGCTGGGAACTTAGCAACGGCAGGAGTTTAGCGATGCCATCTGCTTGGATATCCGAGTTATTAACCTTGAATATTTTCTCAAAATGCGTTAGGTAAGACCTAAAATCTTCACCTTCCTTGTAAATTGGGAGCTTCACAGACGCAGTATGTGGGACGTCATTTCGCGAGTTGATGGAGAACGTCTCGATTCTCGCTCTACTCATCTTCAATTCATGTTGGCAGATTCTTGCTCTTTCTTCTTTAACTCTGTCTCTCCTTTCCGCTCTCTCGGCCTTCTCCTCCTCTTGTATGTATGACAGAAGATACTTACCGGTTAGTCCAAGGGATTCGCCTTGTGATTGAATCAGTCGAACCAAGACATGTTTTCGCGTATTATCGAACTGCCGACCTGATTTAACTTGATACACACACGACGCGATTATTGTTTTCCGTATAAACACTCTTAGATCACCAGACTACACGCGAGAGCATTTACCTCTGCTTAACTAAGACAAAGAACAATTCTTATTGAGCCTTTCACGGTCTCAACGGATAAAATTCAGCTGTGGAATAAATGAGATGCACAGTCTCGAAAAATAACACACAATAACCATACACGGTAAATAGAAAATGGGTACAAAAATAAAATTGGTTTGCGAGTGGCCAATGGGAGATTATTTCTCCGTACCTTCAAAATAACAATAGCATTTAGCTTAATTACCACTTAAAAAAAAGAAGAAAACCTTTATAATACCTTTTAAAAGACCCATTAAAGACCCTTCTAATCCTGACACCAGTTTTATGATATATATATATATATATATATATATATATATATATATATATATATATATTAGACGGAGTAGGCGGTCAAGGTTAATTAAGTGACATTCGCTCGTCTCCCAGCCACGGCAGAGGAGGGGAGCGATTAGGGAACGGGGTTCCCAATCGAGTGCCTGGAAATATTTATCTACAGAATCGAGTGCAATCGGCTGTTAGTATAATAAATAAGGCTGCGAGACTCTGGGGCTATGGAAAGGAGGATACAAAATAATCTTTAATAATTACAATAGGTATTTGATATATACAAATGGAAAAGATTGCAAACGGATACTTAATGTTTACAGGGATTATATTAAAGAATTACCAGGAGCGAATTGCTAAGCACAAACGTGAGCCCACAAGCGACTGCTGTTGAGCTAATATACGAACATACACTTTACGGGTTGACTGGTCAAGAAACCACAATTGAGTCAATGGAGCCTAGCTTATGGGTTAAGGCTTTATGAGATGACCCGCTGGTTGGGTGACTGGACGAATAAATCGCAATCGATGGAGTTTAACCTCGAGGGACTAATTACGCCAGACGTGGTTAAAACCGAAGCCAAGGATAACCAATTGACTGGAGCTAAATTCCTTCTGTGAGTATTCTTGCCTGGGAGCTCGAGAATAGGGGAGGAGCTGAATCGAGAAAACGACGTGTCTCGTGGAGAAATGCGGGCCTATAATGCCTTTTCCCGGCAGTGTATAGCATTATATATGGGCCGGCTGGAAGCGAAAATGCCCCAGGCCAAAGAGGAGAAATCTGCTTAATCAAACACTCCACCGGGGATAAGGAAGAACTTCAGTGGGGTTTCTTGATCCTGCACGGAGAGGTGGGCAGCTTCTTCTTGCGCCCGCTTGGAATTCTTACTCCTGCCTTATCAGCGGAAGCAGCGCGATTTTCTCAGTTCCAACGACTTTGCTCTGCGTCGCTCGACCTCCTGCTTGGTTTCATGGCTTCTCGGCCTCATGGCGGTATTAACCTCTATTGCTGACAAAATCTAACAGAAAAGCCATGCCTCGCTCATTCAGATGTCGAAGGATGGCGTACGGGACATCGTCCGTACGCGAAAGCGGAACGCAACTTACTCCAGGTAAACCTGTCGTTGAAGTGTTCTTCACCTCCAGAGGTAAAGTCCGGTCGGCGGCCTCGTATCCAAACCTATGCTAGAGGGGTCTTCCCGTTAAGTGAAGACACGTATGCCCACGAAGTAGAGTGGCGGGTGTGCTTCGAAATATACCGGAACCTAGCCCTAGGTCGACGAAATTCACCCACATGTAGGCATAACGCTTCTGTTTAAGAGCCGTCTGACACTCAGCTGAGCACCACGGAAGCGGTCGGAGTGCAAAACGGCAAACGTTCTAGGAATATTAGTTAGGCACACGGCGATGAGGTTGCCAAAGAAGAACTCAAAGAATTCTTCTGCCGACCTAAACTCCTCGACTGAGACAGAAAGATCAGTCATTTCCTGAAATGCAAACCACCGCAATAGCGCCAAACACCACCGTAGCTGGCTCTTAGGCGGCAGCGGCCCATAAAATGAAATTTGAATGGGAAAGTGATCACTACCATGGGGGTTATAGACCACCCCCACCTATAATTAGGCTGTGTATCCGGAGAGAAAAAAGATATATCGAGACAGGAAAATGAAGCGGTTCTTGGGCAGTGAAGCGTAAATTCATCCAAACTTAGGACACATATATCCAGCTCGTCGATCAGATCGGCAAGAACTTGTCCCCTGGTATTAATCGGAGTACTCTACCCAGAGGGGGTGTCTACCGTTCAGATCTCCGAGCAAGAGAAAGGGTTTAGACAACCGTGCCACAACGAGGCGGAATTTCCCCGCGTCGAATTGTGCTAACGGAATTGTGCTAAGAGAAGAACGGAGATACCATACCGGCAGTAAATCGCGCATCCCGCACAGCCTCTATCCCGTGGTGGTGGGCTCGTAAAACCATTCTACCCAGGGAGGTGGGCTTGTAAAACCCTTATACTGCGCGAGGTGGGCAAGAGGCACGCGCCCAGAATGGTCTCCTGCAAAATGATAGCTAACGTGAAACTGGAGGAGAAGAGCCTCCGCAACTCCTGCCAGTTGGCTCGGAAACCGTGCCAATTCCATTGAAGGAATATGCCCTTCAAGCCTAACTCGGAAGAAATGCGGGGGCCTTCTTCGAAGAGAAGACCCTCACGGAAATGTCCGTACGCTTCCCGGAGGCATAACTCCGGGCGGTGTTAGCCGGACAATGCGCTGAAGGTGCTGTCTCCGTCGTGGACTTATCGGGGATGGTTGGGCTCGCCATGTGAGTCTTTTCCTCCCCTTCGCCTCCAAACAAATCTTAGGCAAGAGCGACGGCTCCGAGCCACCCAGCCCCACTACTGGGGGTGAGTGAAGATGGCCTCACGGCCATCTTCAGGGGTGTTGCTTCTTGTGAGTCTAACCACTCGGTGGAAGCGCTGGCCGTTTCGCCTTACGGGAAACGGTCATGCTGGGGGAAGGAAGAGGAGCCTTGGTTTAATCCGGGGCTAAGTGTGAACCGTTTGTGCCACCAGCTTTACCAGGGGAGCGCCCGAGGTAAGTAGAACCCGAAGAAAGGTTTCGAACGTGCGCGGAAACGACCGTGCCTTTAGGCCTGGATGGGCCAGGATCAAAAGGTGTTTTTCATAACATTGAGGCATAGGACGTCCCAGGCAGCCCCGAGCGCGCCAGGACCTTAGCCTCGCGAAATGAGAGACGATCCTGGACCTGAACGGTCAGGATTTCTTTCTTAAGGAGATAGACAACACATCGCTTCGAAAAAGCGGGGGGCGACTCAGCAATTGACACCCTTGGCTACACACGATCTTAGACTTATAGTGTGCGGCCTTGGAAAAACTTACACAGGGTTCGGGTAACCCAACTTTGTACGTCGACAGGAGCGATTCGTATGGCCGAAGCGTTGGCAGTAATAGCATCTCCGCGGAAGTGGCACGAATGCCTTCAGGCGGTCACGATACCAATTGGCACGCACCAACTCAGGGAGCTTACCACAGTCGAACGTGACGAAGAGTGTAGTGGTAGGTCTCGAGGCCCCTCCATGTTTTCTAACTATACATTCCACCTTGACCACCCAATGGTCGGCCAGCTCTAAGGTGATGTCATATATTGAGTAGTTCATGAGTTCCCTCGCATAAAATACTCCTCTCACGAAGTTCATGGAAGAGTGCAACGTTAGACTCACAAGCTGGCCACCTAGTGTCCGAAGGACACTCATCATGGCCGCCTGGGAGGGATTCGATCCATTTGCCAAAAGGCTTCCAATCACACTAGCTAGAGCTCTGTTCTGATGGATAATGTTGCCCTTACCTAACATGCTGCCCTCAGTGGAACAAATAACAAGGAAACGTTTGAATCTAGCGGGCTCGAAAACGCCAGGTATCCTCTGAATGACGGGCCCCGACGTAATCGAGGCTTCACTGTGCGCACTTTTGGTGTTAATCTGGAGCTCCCCACATTGGGGAGCAACGGGACAGACGTACCAATCTTGGCTTGGTTTGTAACCGATTTGGCAGCAGTCCCTTCCGTCCGCGTGGCTCCCGCGGAACTAGAGGAGCCCCAAGTCTTCTTATTCTTTTATTTTGTTCTTTTTAGGAGAAGATGGCTGGGAATAAACCCGCTTCTCTCTTCTGCCGGTAGGAGCCCCCAGGCTTCAGCAAGTTCCCTCTCTGAAATGGAGAAGGTCCTGGATGTTATAGGGGAACCAGCCGGGGGAGGAGATCCCTCCCCTCATTGGAGGGCCTCAGGGACCCGAGCGGTCTGAGGACGTCCTTGCAGAGGGGCGAACTTAGGTTCAATGCTTGGTACCGAGCCCAGGTTCTACCCCATGGAATATCCTACTATTTGAGGCTCGCTCACCTCAGGGACCAAGCCCAACTCAAGGGAAGCCTCCATTTCGCTATCCCCCTAAGACATCACAGATCCCATTCGAGGTTCTTTTTTATCTTCCAATGCCGGCAGCAAATTGGAGAAGGCTGCAGGTACACTGACCCCCTGCAAACATGTGGCGCACGCCTGCAGAACATTAAGGGGCCGGGCTGACGGGCCTTGGCGTCCTTTGTTCTCGCAATAGAGTTGGTCTTATCGAGCCGCCCCAACCGGAAGCGGTTAATTATGGGCCGCCTGCTTACTTTCTTGGTAGTTCCCTTGGAAAAGGAGAGAGAATGAGGTCAATGGGAGACACCTGCACCCGTATGCAAAGGAGAGGAGTAAGCCTCCTCTTATGTAGAAGAAATTTAAAGGGTATACTGACAGAGCACAGGAGGGGGAGACCTCTATTTTTTCAGTGGAGCTGCCCGAAGGCGGCTCTGGTGATGGTAGAGAGCAAAGTAAAGGGGGAGATTGTTTTTTATTGACTCATCATTGGGCATGGTGACTCTTTGTAATTCACGGGATGCACACGCTCCTTACACTACACAGTAGCCCACTATGTGAGGGGTGAATACGGGGTTGTTAAAAAATCACCATCCCAAACCGGATATCAGGGGTGAGTCGGCGTTGCCCTGTCCCTTCCTCAGCCCCAATCCTGGAGAGTTGGCTGAGAGGAAGCTGGTCGGCGTCTGCCCTATGTATTTAGAGGCCGACCAGAGAAATTTGTGGGAGAAGTTGTATAGAAAGTCAGGAAGCAGGGTAAGAAGACAGGGTGTCAGAAAGAAAAAGAAAAGCGCTGAGTCCCGTCAGCACGGCGGCTAGGAAGGCAAATCGCCGTGCTACTTACGGGTGAAGCAGGGTTCGAGATTGCGGTCCCATTCTCCTTGAGAACGGGAAGGAGGTCCTGAGAGAACTTCCTCTGAATCCTTTTCACTCGCTTCTACACCTCTTTTAGATAAGTCTTCTCCTTCAGTGAAGACACATATGCCCGACAGAAAGAGCGGTGGGCGTACTTTGGAACATACCGGAACCTAGCCCTGGCTAGACGAAATCCACTGACAGTGAAATCGTTCGCGCGGCGCTTATAGCGCATTTAGGTATAACGCTTCTGTTTGAGGGCCGCCTCACACTCAGCTGACCAGCACGAAAGCGGTCGGCATACAAAACTGCCAGACATTCTAGTAATAGTAGTTAGACCCAGGGTGTTTAGGTTGCCTGAGAAAATCTCAACGGCCTCATTCACCGACCTTAAATGCGGAACACATCACACGCGCCAAGCATTACCGGGCCGAGCTCTTAGGTTGTCGACGACTCCCAACCCAAAATCAAGCTGTGCATCCAGGGAGCACAAAGATAGATGAAGACAGGAAAATAAAGCAGTTCTCGGGTAGTGATGAATAAACTCATCCATATTTAGGAAATCTATCTCCAGATCATCGATCATGTCGGCAAGGACCTGACCCCTGGGATTAATCGAGTATTCTCCACAGAAGGGGTTTTTACTGTTCACATCCACAAACAAGAGAAAGGGCCTCGTCAACCGTGCCATGACCCGTCTGAAGTCTCCTACGTCGAAGTCAGCTGACGGTGGAATGTATGCAGAAATAATAGTGTACCTCCTATCCAGGTGTAGCTAAACAGCTACTCATTGAAAGGAGGTATTCAAAGCAAAGAGAAGGAGGGATACATCATACCAGGTGTAAATAAAGTATCCTACTTCCCGGCCCTCATCTAGTGGGGGTGGGTTCGCAAAACCGTTATACCTCAGGAGGATTGGCCGGGGCCTCCAGCATGGTCTCCAGCAAAAAGATAGCAAAGGAAAAACGGGAGGAGACGAGCATCCGAAGCTCCTCCTAGTTTGCCCGGAGTCCTCAGCAATTCCATTAAAGGAGTATGCCCTCCAGTCCTAGGTTGGAGAAGTTTCGGAGGCCCTCTTCGAAGGGTAGCCTCTCATGGGAATGGTCGTACGGTTATCTCTATTGACACACTTGCTCACACACGATTTTGTAGTTATCGTGTGCGGCCTTGGAACAACTTCTACAGACTTCGGTTAACCCGACTTTGCACGTATACAGGAGTGATTTGTATTACTGAATCGCGGGCAGTAGTAGCAGCTTCGTGGCAGTGGCATGAATGCCTTCACGCGGTAGCGATACTAACCATCACGTACCGACTCAGGGAGCTTGTTACAGTCGAACGTGATGAAGAGTTTAGGGGTAGGTCCCGAGGCCACTCCCTGTTTCTTCATCACACATCCGACCTTGACCGCTTCATGATCGGTCAGCTCTAAGGTAATGTCATATATGGAGCAGTCCACGAGTTCCCTCGCATAAACCACTCCTTTCACAAAGTTCACGGTATAGTGTAGTGTCACACTCACCGTTTGCTATTGGTTTGTCCTTACTGGGTTGGCCAAGGAAACTTCTTGTGCCATTCTAAACAACCAGAGAGGGGGTTTAGTACAAGTTATCCAATACTGGCCAGGACAAAGAAACCCCTTGAACCATTCTGAACAACCAGACAGGGAGTTCGCCATAAGTTCCCATTTTCTGCCTGGGAGGGAAAACTACTTGCAACGTTCTGAACAACCAGAGATGGAGTTCGCCATTATTACCCCCATAACTGACCTGGTCGTTCATTCTGAACGACCAGAGAGGGAGTTTGCCATACGTTCTCCATTACTAGCCTGAGCGAAGAAACTTCTTGTACTATTCTGAACTCCCAGAGACGGATTATGCTATAAGTTCTCCATTACTGGTCTGGGCGAGGAAACATCTTGAACCATTCTGAACAACCAGAAAGGGAAATTAAATTAGTTCTTCATTACTGGCATGGGTGTGGAAATTTATTTTACCATTATGCACAACCAGAGACGAAGTTTGCTATAAGTAATCCATTCCTGGCCAGAGGGAAGAAACTTATTGTATCATTCTGAACGACTAGAAGTGGATTTGGACATAAGTTCTCTATTACTGGCCTGGGGGAGAAAATTTGTTGTATCATATGAACAGCAAGAGATGGATTTTGCCATATGTTGTTCAATAATTGACTGGGTGGGGAAACTTCTTTTACCATTCTGCACAACCAGAGACGGAATCTGCTTAAAGCAATCCATTCCTGGTTTGAGAGAAGAAACTTCTTTTAACCTTCTGAACGATAGTAAAGGGAGATTGTCATAAGTTCTCCATTACGCGCCTGGGCGAGGAAATTCTTGTACAATTTTGAACAACCAGAGAGCGAGTTTAGCATATGTTGTCTATTACTTGGCTGGGTGTGGAAACTTCTTTTAGCCCTCCGAACAAACAGAGAAGAGTTAAACTATGAGTTCTCCTTTACTGACCTGGGCAAGGAAAGTTCTTCTATCATTCTGAACTAAAAGAAAGGGAGTTTGCCATAAGTTATTCATTATGAACCTGGGCGAGGAAACTACTTCTAAAATGTTGAACTACCAGAGAAGTTATTTGTCATTAGTTGTTCATAAATAACTTGGTCAAAGAATCTTCATGTGCCATTCTGAATACCGAGGGAGTAATTTTGTCATGTGTTGTCCATTAATGGCCTGGGTGAGAAAACTTCTTTTACCATTCTGAACAACCAGAGAAGGTGTTTTCCAAAGGTGCTTCATTAATGGGGTGGGCCAGGAAAATTCTTGTAACATTCTGAGCGTTCAATGGTGGATTATGCTATAAGTTCTCCATTACTGGCCTCGGCATGGAAACTACTTGAACCATTATGAATAACCAGAAAGAGAGTTTGCCATAACTTCTTCCTTACTGGCCTAGGTGAGGGAACTCCTCTTACCATTCCGAACAACCAGAGATGGAGTTCGCCATAAATTCTGCATTACTACCTTAGGCGGGGAAACTATTTTACCATTCTGAACAACCAAAGAGAGACGTAAACTCAGGCCAAGTGCACAACAAAATAAGACCATTGATTAGAAAATAAAATAAGATAGAACAGAAATTTATAATAAAATTAACAGAAAGTGAAAAAATATAATTGATTCATATTTAAATTTGGATTTGCAAATATTTAATTAAAAGTGTATTAAAACTTTTTATTCCGTTATTGAAAGTATTAACTCCGTGTTCAGGAAAACAGTCAGATTTGGCCCCTTAATACAGAATTAAGAACAACTTAATTTTATAACATTCCTTTATTTTGTATTGATACATGCGTACTCATATACACTTACAGACATTAGTTTGCATAATATCACTCAATCTCTCACTCTCTAATGCCTTTACAAGGTGGGGTTTAATTTTGTTTACTTCAATGCTTGTTTTCTTTGTACTAATTTCTTACTAAGCCTTTTAATATGCACCCAATCCTCACTATTTATGGTTGATGAAAATTACCTTAAAATAACCTTTTTTCAGACGTACAAACTTGTCTCATACGACACCGATCTAACCATCAAAGAATGACCCTATTTTAATATAGCTGAGAATCATTTTCAAACCTAGTCCGGCCAACCCCGGAAAGGCCTAAACCAGGCATATGGAATTTTGAATCATGTGGAGATACTCCTCCTCCTTTCCCCTACTTGTTCTGGGGGTGAGGACCTTCATATGATCCTAAATTCTAAAATAGAGCTTCGAAGTAGTAATTAATTCTACCGAACTGATGAAAGTTTGTGAAAAGAAAAATTATAAGAAAAGTCAAAATAAAAGAAAACCAAAAAAATGACTTGAGCGGAGGATATGGAGGAATTGTTTATCAAGTTTGGGGATTGAACGTAGCATTCAAATTCGTCTCTCACCATAAATGCACTGAGTTCTTTAGAAAAGAAAAAGGATCGAAAAAGTGGCTGAACGATAGCAGTAAAGAAAAAAAAGTAGAAAAATCAAACTAATGCAAAGTGAAGTCAGAAATTATGAATTGATTTACGCGTGGACAAAAAAATATTTTGAGACTATATATTTTTTTATATAAGAAAATCAATAAAACTAATCAAACGTTGTATTTTGTTTTAGTATGTTTGTATCATAGCTTAAAGGTAAAATATGTAAAAAATTAGAGCCCAAACCAATTTTATTTAATACAGTCAATTAATGCGGGCAGTCAATGATGTCCCTTGTTCTTCAGGATTGCTTGAAAAAGTTTTGGCATGCTAAAGACCAGATTTGAGATAATATCTTGGCTGATATTGCTTCATTTTTGTTCACTAAGCACCCTCAATTGCTCTCAATTGGATGGCTTTTGTTAAACAACCGCCAATTTGATAATTACCCACAAATTCTATATTAGGTTCAAATCTGGCAATTTCCCGGAGCAAGGTTTCAAATGTTCGATGTTATTTTCATCCAAGAACTTTGTAATTGCTTTTGTTTTGTGACAAGGTGCTCCCCATGGTGAAAATACAGGCATCATCGCCAAAATGAGCCGAACCGTTTGAAAATTTGCTGATTAAGCAGGTTTTGGCACCATTTTAAGTTTATGGCATTGTTCTTGGTCAAACTTTTAATGTTTCTTTTCACTTAGATAAGAGGAAGCTCCAGATATCGAGAATGTCTGGATGTTTCACAGTGAGCACGACACAAGACTCGTCACACCGCTTCCATTTTCTTCTCATAACCAAAGATCTTCTAGAAGCTCCAAACAAGCGCATGGGAACTGCATCCGAGAATATCACTTTGCCCCAGCCTTCACAGGTCAATTATTTATATTTACTACAGAAGTGGAGCCTATCCGTATTTACTACAAAAATAGAGCCTATCCGTGTTTACTACAAACGTGGAGCCTATGCGTAAAGGTTTTCTTGGTTAGATGAGGCTTCTTCGCAGCCTTTCTCAACTTGAGAACTTTGTCGAAAAGTCTTCAACGCACTTTACGAGCTGAAGCGTTCACAAGTGCCTCTTTCCATTGGTGAGCAAATTTAGCACTGACGTTCGCTCAAAGCTCTTGGGAGCCCAGAAGACTTCTTCAGAGGAGTGTAATCAGTCTTTTTAGTCATTAACGATCCTAAATGTGGTGCTCTTTGATGCAATACTCTAAGCAACAATATAGTTGAATTTCAGACTACTTTGATGCAGAGTAACTATAGTCGAACGCTTCCCTTTGGAAAGAACCATTTCTGGAATTGAAAAAGATTTAACCATTTATTTTTACAAAAAAATTACAGGGTCAGCCCCCCAAAATGGGCCTCAACTTCAAATAGGCCTGATTTATTAAATTTCTGCAAGGATTGAATGAAACTTTGGAGATAACTAGTTTATTGTGTTTAAAAACATCATATCAAAATATGAGAGTCTTTGGACTTTTCTTCTTTATTCTAGAGCACGTGTTCGAGATGACCTCCATTTAGCTCTGTGCATTTCTTGAGGCGCAGCACAAAGTGTTTACGCAGGGAGTCCCTGCGTACACTCTGTTTTTAAGGTAGCCCCAGAGAAAGAAATTAGGGAGGCGTTAATGTCAGGGCTGTCCACTCAAAATCAGTCTTGAGACTGATCACACAGCCACCAAAGTTCTCTTTCAGCCAATCTCGGGACAGGTTTGAGATGTGAGAGTTTGCTCCATCTTGCTGGAACCAGAACATCCCCATAAGCAACGTAAACAGGTTCTGCAGCATAGCTCTTGAAGTTTTGAGGACCTCAACATACCGCTCCATGGTGACTGTCACTGTCGCGCCAGATTCCTCGAAGAAGAATGGTCCGATGATGCCCATGGCTGAGATTTTAGTCCATATTATGCACTTAGGGGAGTGTAGGGGATTGATGGCTACCCCATTTGTTCTGGAGGTTCCTCAGATGACATTTATCTTCGAGTTACCTTTCCTTCAAAATAGAAATGAGCTTCATCTGAGGTCCAAAGAAGGTTAAGGAAAGGTTGAGTCTCCTGAATCTTCTCCGGTATCTTGACTGACTTAGCCTTTCTCTGCTCCTTGTCTGAGGCAGTAAGGGCCTGCTCCGTCTGTATTCTATATGCTTAGGCCTTTACATCCATTACTATCACTCTCCTGCAAGTCTCACGGGATATACCGAAGGACTGACTTCGCTTACGCACATGGCGTTTTGGACTGCTGAACTGACTCTCTCACGATCTCGACCCGCTCAGCTCTACGCTTCATGGAGCGTCCTGAATGGCTTGGACGGTTGTCACTGGCTGCATTGAGGTTCTCCACTGTCCCATAGTTCTCGAAGTGGTCCACCCAGTCCTGAATTCTGCTCTTGGAGGGGACCTTTTCACATTTGAACTGATGCACGAAAGTGCCCTTCATCTTCTTGAAAGAGGCTCTCTTGTAGTAATGTTTGACGCAGTATATTCTTTGCTGGAGCTCCCATTGAGATCTAGTTGTTTTCACAGGTGTGGCTTCTGTCATGTCTTGCAAAGTAAGGGTGATTAGTGAATGAATGAAGGACATATAAAAAAAAGTGTTTGCAGGCCCGTTTTTGGGGGGTGACCCTCTATTTCCACTTACAGGAACAAGACTAGAACGAAGGAATGCACTGCTTTTTCTTATTATTTTTAAACTGCTGAGTTTTTAATAAACCAGTAATTATTAAATATCAGAATAATTATTCCTATCATTTAAATTTTAAAAACGAATTTATAAAGAAATTGACGAATAAGAGATATAATTGAGTAAATTTTAAGATCCCACCCACCACGAATTTTAGGCATTAATATGTATTTTCCTGGCTTTTTTTATGTGCCAGGAACACAAATATGATGTTTAATAACGCTGCAATTCACAATGAAATGTCCTCTTTACTTATAATTAATAAAGTTTAATCCTATGCCCAGAACGCAATTAATTTTACATCACACAACGACGTCTGGCAGCGCTTTTCAATTCAAACCTAATGCTAGGATTTAGAATTGTGTATACTAGAAATTGTTTACAAATAGCGGTGTGTATTGTGGCTGCAACACCCGCACCATTAAAAGGTGTTATGCGGGATCTTGGTCCCCCTCATTTTCGAAAATACTTACCTTACGGGTACTCTCAATCATATTTAAGAATACGGGCCCGGGAAGGGGTGTAGTTCTTCCAGGTAACAAGTGTAAATGTCTACACGCAGCACACCCTTCCAAGGCCTCGATGAGCAAGAATAGACTTCTTTTTTTTCACTTATAGCAATTCAAATTCCTGGCTAATAAAAACCTCGACACTAATTTTTCTTTATTCTTAACTCGTGTTCACTTGTTGCAAAAGGGATAAAAATAAAGAGAAATTAGTTATTAGGGCGCCCTCTTGCGACTGCCCGCTACTAGGCTGTTTCATGCGATTCCGCGCCTGTACGCAGGCGAGAAAGAGGTCGGGCAGTGTTGAATGCTCATTCATTAATTCCTCGCCTAATTTTAATATATCCCCCGCTCTCTTTAAACTGGACCCTGTTATTAAAAGGCTTATTTATAACGAAATTGTCCATTATAAAACTTACCCCTTTAATTTATATATTTAGTTATGTTTCTCTCGTTTATTTTTATTTATTCACAATTAAGTGGGTATGTATTTAGTTTAGTGACCTAAATGTCTATATTCTGTGATCACAGTTGGAATCTCTGGAAGTAGACCTTATCTATTTGGTTTTATACTTCATATCCAGATGTCTTTGATATTAATTTTATATTCTGTGTTTTTGTTGTACATGGGCGGGGCATTACTCTGTTGTTTCACATATATATACCACCTTTGTAAAAAAAAAATTCGTTATTCCTTGAGAATAAACTGAACAAGTTCGAAAATACTTGGAATCCACCTTTTATTTTCCTCTGGGATTTTTTTGCATTTATTGCTCTACTCACGCGCGCAATATATATATATATATATATATATATATATATATATGTGTGTGTGTGTGTCGGTGACGATTGCTTCTAGACAGCTTGATCTAATAGTAAGTAAATATCTCAGGATGAGGAAACTTGGATGAGTGGCAGATATCTGTATTAATACCTGGCGATGTTTCCAACTATATGGTCATCTTCTTTGGCCTAAAATATAAACAATTGCAAATGAAATAATGTACTAATCAAGAGATAAATGCATAACCAAAACACGTGAAAGGAATAATTTGAGTTATTTTGGTGATCTTGAAGCTATAAAAATCAAAACCAAAGAAGGAAATTTAAAAAGCAGCAACCTCACAAACTAGGAATGTAAATTAAATTTAACACTTTAAAAGTTTAAAAAGTGTTGAAATTAAAGTCGTAAATAAGGATAAAACTAAGAATGTACTCAATAAATCATTACATAAATACAAATATCCAAACTCTTTCAGTTTAAAATTTTAACACAATCTTTTATTTTCACTCACCCAATGTAATTTTTGTTAGACTAAACACTTAAGTCCGAAATAGAGAAACACCATGGTGTCAGTTCGGTCTCAGAATCTATAGAAAGCTTACTGATGAGGGATGGAATAACCATTTTTTATGTGTTGTGGCCTTCACACAGGAAAGCAGAGATCTCGATTCTTATCACTTTCATCTCGACACCCGTTGGACACAATGGAAAAGACCTTTTAATGACATGTGCTGGTAAAATAGAAATTTATGTTTGATGGAGGGAACTTTTTCTATCTCACAGGTAAACTCTTGTAAGACGGGTAAAGGTAAGATTCTCCCCTCATATGGACATTAGTAACCGAACCGCAATAGCACTACAAACCAAAGAGAAATCTGCAATAAGAGACTACATCATAAAATGCAAGACAGAGATCTGATTGGATAACGTCAAAATTTTAAATAGGTACCCTCTGCAATCGTAGACGACTGAAGAGGGTATGTTAAACTTCATACCAAAACTAGTCTCGTAAATAAATTTTATGCTCTTATACAGTGGTTTCACTATCATATAGCATAACTCGCTATTGAGTTCATTCACTTATATATATATATATATATATATATATATATATATATATATATATATATATATATATATATATATATATATATATATATATATATAAATATATATATATATATATATATATATATATATATATATATATATATATATATAAATATATATATATATATATATATATCTATATATATATATATATATATATGTAGAAGTCTAAATACCGCGTACTTAGGTGTACGCAGAAACACTCCGACACCAGCTGCGAGCGCTCTCATATCTCTAAACGCACCTCTCGCCTCGAATTCTCCGTCGCTTTTTTTCTCACCACCGTAAACTCCAAGATGGCTCGAAGGCGTGAAAGAAATACCGTCGGCTCAAAGATAAAAAAAGATCTTTCGCGCGACGATATGGATTTTACGAGAATTCGATTCTCTCTCTCGATTCTGCTCGTGAGAGAAATAAAAGAAGGACTTCTCCCTGTAATCAGGCAGAAGCTTATGGTCCTACTTCGAGTTTGTGTGAAACTCGATCCACACAAGAAACTGTTCGCCCGCTGCAAGGAAGGAACTTCTCGGGGAATTGGTTGTTGCCGTCACGGTACTTGTAGGTGCCAAACTTCTCGCAGCCCCCCCTCCCTTCAGAGTCTCAAGTTACACAGGACCTCCCTCTGCGGATAACCCTAGGTAATCGGTTTTAACTACCCACTCCAGGGCATGAATAATCGGACAGGTACTTCAAGGGAGAAATCCGATTTGAGTCACCGTGTGGCTCACCTTCGTTATCCGACAAAGGATCAGCATATCACCGGTCTAGGATTATCCTCTCATTCGATAACCTTGGACGGCTGGACTAGGTGCGATCATCGTCACCAGAAGAAGATCTTCACCGCACCCCCTTCAAAAATACTTACGAACTCAAAGGTATAGTTAATTGAATTATCCCCTCCCCTAACTTCACCAGGTTATTTGTGAACTAGAATTATCATCCCGATCACATACCCTCGAATATTAGAAGTGCTTACTTAATTCAGTGTTTAAATCAATAATAATAATATTCCCTTCATTCTGTCTGGTGTCATTAAGACGCAAACTTCACAATGAGTAATCTGCAAGTAATCCCCACGACATTTTGTAGACTTATTTATTCAGTGCAAGATTAATCCTTTTTATATTTATATACTCTGTTGCATATTTCAAATTCATATACATTAAAGATTATTTTTTTATATGTGTGTTTAACTATTTTGCACGATCCTTTGGCAATTATTAAGCAATCCACTCGGTTTAAATCTCAATATTCCACTGACCCACACATGGTTGGCTTTTAATGAGTGGGGAACACACTCAGGGGATCATCATCTTAGTTTTAATCAAAAGAGGACACACCGGCGTTATTCGTATTCACCGGAAGTGGTTAAGGTAGGTGTATTGGATACGCTTCACCTCCGCTTCACCTCGGTGTGGTAATAAAATATATGTCCAGGAAGTGGGACTGGCAGTACCCACTCAGTCAAACCTCGACAATATATACCGGGTGTCCCAGAAAAAAGTTAACCGTACTTTGAATTAGTATAACTCAAAAACTATTGGAGACTTTTGGATCCTGCAAAAAGTGTATTATTTACCAACTATTTATCTGTCGATTTTATAAATTTCATTAAATTTCCCTTTATGATTTTGATACACTAATGGGTTTAGTGGAGGCTATCAAAAATATGTTTGCGCAAGGAAGTAAAATAATGAAACGAAGCCTAGGAAGGCTAGGCCACCATGCACTTTCAAGAGAAGCGTAGGGAGCCTAGGTAACCTAGGTTACTGTGCGATTCTTCAAGCAAAGCCTAGGCCATTTTAGAGTGTTTTTTTAGCCATGCTGTGGTTTGGTCTCGTCATTATTGCTTACTAAGCAAATCAAAGCGTTTCTGTGTAAAAGTTTACTTCCATAAAACCTTTTTAATCATGCAAAAGATCAACGCGCATTTACAAACTTTATTAAGACTGGCAGTATTAAACAAGTACAAGATTCATTGGAACAACGTTTTCCAGGTAGGCACCCACCAAGCAAGCCCACAATCGAGAAAAATGTTCACAAGTACCAACATGAAGGAACATGCTTAAATCTAAACAAAGGTCGTTCGGGTCGTATGAGAATAACAGAAAATATCGAAAATGTTCCGATGACACTTCTTCAAAATCCACATGTATCAGTCAGAAAAAATGGGTTCCAATTGTCAAATTCATCATTCAACTACATTATTAAACAGGACCTAAAATGGCATCCCTATAAGATGCATGCAAGACACCAGCTTCTTAAAACTGATTTTCCTCGTCGTAGACAATTTGAAGAATGGCTTCTCCTTAAACCTGCTCGTTTCTTGGAAAACATTGTGATTGGTGATGAGGCAGCCTTTTTAATGAATGGAAAGGCAAATAGCCATAACATTCGGCAGTATGCACCGCCCCCCCCATCTCCCCAGCATTCAACTTTGACACACGTATTTGGCAGCAGAAAGTGTCTCTGTGGATCGGAATATGCGAGAATGGCTACCTTGTCGGCCCATTGTTTTACGAGAATAACTTGAATGGTGCTGCCTACCTGAGCATGATCCACGAAAGGATCTTCTTTGAACTCCGCCAGATTTACGGCAATCAATTCAATAGACTTTGGTGGATTCAGGACGGCGCACCAGCTCATAGGCAGCTTGATGTAAGAACAAAACTAAGAGAAACGTTTGACAACCGCATTGTCGCGCTAAATCATGCAATTGAATGGCCCCCAAGATCCCCTGACTTAACACTGTGCGATTATTTCTTATAGGGATATCGAGAGAATAAAGTGTATTCTACTCCAGCACAAAGCATCAGCCAGTTAAGCGATAGTATAACACGTGAAGTCAATAGACTTAAGGAAAATCACAAGTTAATCAAAAAGGTTGTTCAATCAATGCGATCAAAGGCGCAACTGTGCTTGGAAAAAAATGGAGGACATGTGGAAGGAAACGGTGCTTAGAAAAGTAAAAAATGAATTTCTATTACCCATATGAAGAGGTGTTATTGTTAAAAATGGATTTAAATATATTTGTTGATATTAACTTCGAAGTTTCATTATTTTACTTCCTTGCGCAAACATATTTTTGATAGCCTCCACTAAACCCATTAATGTATTAATATCATAAAAGGGAATTTAATGAAATTTTCAGAATCAACAGATAAATAGTTGTTAAATTTGTTTTGTTTTGCAGAACTCTAAAATCTCCAATAGGTTTTGGGTTATACAAATTCAAAGTACGGTTAACTTTTTTCTGGGACACCTTGTATATGGATTGCTTTTAGAGGTCCTGAATTTATTTTGTAACAGAAAACCCAAAACAAGGAAAAAGGCTGCCGATATTTTTTTTTATTTATTTAGTGGCAACGTTTCGACCATAATACGGTCATCTTCTTAGGCTTATAAGATATATACTAGAGCACAATTCTTAAAATACATATATAACATTGATAGTTTTAGGCTTTGAATAGGAACAAATTAGAGTTTAAATAATTTCTAAAATTATATTTTAGATTTATAGTAAAAACATAGGTTTTTTTTAATTTAAATTAGTTAGTAACTGCACAAAATTACTTAAATTTCATAAATAGGATTAGGATTTTGAGATTTTTAATGAACTATTTAAAAAAAAATTATTAAACGATGTACTAATCACTAATAACTTTCAAAGGCAACATTTTACTTTAGTTAAGTAGGAGGGAAACCGAGGACAAATCACTATTTAAGTCTCAGTTGAGCTGTTTTATATATAATGTTTCCACATTCGAAGTGTAATTGGGCATTTATGTGAATTTAATATTTCGAAATCTTCTATCGAGATCTCACTTCTACACTTTATTGCGTGATCTCTGATCGCTGAATTTCTTTAGTTTGAAGTATTTTGCCCGTTCGATTACCTGTGCCCATATGAGACGAGAATCTTGCCTTCAGAGTTCTCACGGAGCTTCCAATGTATTCGCCATGGAACACTCAGGGCATTTAAATAAATATATTATTGAACTCCTAAGACTCTTTGGAACCGAATCCTTTATTTTAAAGAGAGATTTTATATTTAGTAACTAACTATAATCTAAGAAGGGGATTTTTTTTAGTATTTGAATAATTATTTCATCGTAGTTTTGTTATGACATGTTTTTCTTATCAATGTTATTTCTAATAATTCTTTTATAATATCAAAAAAAAAAAAAATGGTGAAGTTCAAAAATAAATATAAGTATCGAAATTTTGCGAATTTTTAAAACCCAAAGAATTACAAATGGTGAAATTCAAAAAATTTATTTTTATATATCTTCTTCTATAACTATATTTTAGCAGGTGATATTTTGAAAGGGGGGTAAATTTAGTTAAGAGTTCCTTTTTAAAATTATTATAATTGGCGAAGATCAGAAAATTTATAAAAATTTAACCATGACTGCTTTTTTTTAGATTTTAAATTTTAATCTTAGTAGGGAAGCGCAAGCTCCCCCCCGTAGTGGGGGAGTGGTGAAGCCATTGCCTGGTTTGTTTATAAAAACAATTTGAAATTTTATTTGACAAAAATATTTCTTTAACAATGCGTATAATTTTTGGCTATTATAAATATCCACAAAAGGGGGTTACGCATGAAAGAACTTTTATAATTAGAAACAAGAGGAGCAGCTTCGCCACTCCTCCTTACAGAAGAAGCTTGCGCTTAGCTGGCAGACTTTCGCTCTCCGGCCTACGGCTTTTCATGATTCTCCTTTTTTTCTCCATCTAAATTTGCTATAATAATTTCCATGCCAAATTTTCTGAACTTCACTATTTGTAATTCTTTTAGTTTTAAAAGAATCACAAAAATTTGATACTTATATTTATTCATGAACTACAAAATGTTTTATTTTTTTATATTATAAAGAAATTATTAGAAACTAGCAGTTGTTTGCCTAAGGTTTGTTCTAATGAATGAGTTTACTTTAAAGTCAATTGTTGTTTGTTCAGAAGCTTCTCTTTAGTGCATCAGTCTAATATTGACCAATGTCGACTTAAACAAGCAAATTTTGGGCATAACTTAAAATTCAAGAGGATAAAAAATCTTTACCAGAAGCAAAGAAAATCAGAAAAAAGTTTTGAAAAACCTTTACAAATTTAAAAAGAAGAAGCAGACTTCTAAAGGCGTAGATAATGTTCCTTCCCAAAAGTTATAACCGGATTCAGAGATCAGTTCGATGTCTACGGGTTGCACTAAACCTTCTTGCGTCAGCCATGTGGGAATGGTTAATAATGCAGTCGCCCACACAGACATTGTGCATAATTTCATTGTTTTTGCCAACCAGTTTGATTTGGTTAATGAACGCGCACCTGGGGATGGCAATTGTTTATTTCATAGCCTTGGCAAAGCTTTGCAGCGACTTAATATTGAGTCAGATCATCTGTCGCTCAAAGCTCTTGCTTCAGAACTGTTGGAATCGAAAAAAGAACGTTTCTTACTCTTTCTTGATATAGACTTTGGTGACCCTGAACGGGCCTTCAAAATCTAGTTGCCTACATTAAAATCTAGTTATTGGCCGAAGCCTATTATGCCATAGTACACATATTTAATGGAAGCAACCTATCATTGATAAATATCAATGATGAAAACGCAAATAAAATCATCACTTTAGCATATTAAAACGACTTGCACTACGATGTCTTCTTGCTATCGCATGAAATGTTACCTCACTCAAGTGGTGTAGAAGAAGAAGATGTAGGCATTGAGCCTGGGTATTATCGACACGACCATCGTGCTGAGTATATGAGAGTTGCTGAAGAACCCAATCAAATGCAAACCAGAAGAGTATCCAAAGCTGCAAGAGCTGAAAGAGGACATCAAAGAAGGGCCGCTGGAACTCTAGATGACAGGAGAAAGAGGATAGAAGCTAATGCTGGAAGGATGAGAAGAGTCAGGGCTTCTGAAGACACTTATCAAAGGCCAGCCAGAAGAATAACCAACGCTGCACAAATGAGATAAGTAAGAGGTGCATTTTTGTCCGATCTACATAGAGCAGCATCTAATTATGACCCCAGGGAAGATTATTCAAACCACCCGAAGTTGTCCATTGGAAGTTTGGAAAATGAATGAAGTATTGCAAAGCACTAAAGTTCAAGGATGAGACCAATCGTCTTTGTTTCAGAAATGGAAAAGTTTAGTTAGAAGAACTTTCTATTCCAAGTCAACCATTACTTTCCCTCTTAGATGGATCAAATCCAGATTCAGTTGATTTTTTAAGAGTGATAAGAGCTTACAACAAATGGTTTTCTACGACATAGTTGCATAAGCTATGAGAACAGGGGTGCCATCGTTTCCATTTTGTACCATGACACACCCGATTCCTTTAACACAGGCATTAGTTCAGATTCCAAACTTCTTTTGGGGATTGGGTAGTCGGAGGATGGGGGCTGAACTTAATTTTTCTTTCACTCGATCGGCCACTTGGGAATCTATGAGCGGGCCAAAGTGGGGGTTTACATCTAACTCAATGGACGAGTCGTCCTGGGCAAATGATACTGAAGTTAGAGGATACTCGTTATCTGACTCTACGTACACCGTGTCTACCACCTGAAGAGGTTTACAGGAGTATAATGCTTCCATGGTTCCTTCATCTAATAGGCGATTAGTGAAGTTCCTTAAGGATGCTCATAGTTCCTCGGACGTTACGTCCGTACGACAATTTGAAAGGGACCAAACCAAGAGTTCGGTGCGGGATCTCTCGGCACGCGAAGCGGGCGACTGGTAAATACTGATACCCTTTTCGAGACTGAGACTGACAAGTCTTTCTTAACCTTGCCTTTGGGGTATCATTTAATCTTTTCCACCTCACGCTTGCGGATGAGCAAAAGGGGGTTGTAAAGAGGGGTTTGATGGAAAATAACTTGCCTACGTATTCCATCTGTTCTGATGTGAACTGACGGCTTCGATCTGAGAGGATTTCTTTAAGGATGCCGACTCGGGAGAAAATGGAGATGAGAGCTTCTGCACAGGAAATACTGTCGATTTTCCTGATGACCACTGCGTCGGGGAAACGATTGGGACAGTTTACTAAAGTGGGGATATAAGAAGGTCCTTAGGTAGATGGGGAATGGCGGGGACCCACCAGGTCTATAGCCACTCTGAAGAAGGGTTCGGAAATGACGGGGTTTTCAGTACCCAGCCTTTAGCGGTGGCCTTCTGGCACAGTTTGTAAGACTGGCCGTATTCGGTGATATCTTTAGCGGCGTCGGGCAAAAAGAAGTATTTAAAACTACTTAGGGAAGTTTTGGGGTGCCTTAAATGTCCAGACAATAATCGATCATGGGCGATTTTTACTACCCTTAGGGGGTAACTCTGGGAAATGCACAAGACTTTATCCGTCGTCTGGCATTGTAGTGAATTCTTCACCACACATCTTGCTCGATTGTTCTCTCGAACAGATTCGATTTCATTTTTCGCTGCCTTCTCCCCCAGGGGTGGGAGAGTCGAACAGTCCTTCGGGGCAATAGCGAAGGCTTGGTAATTAAGCTCTTTTTCTTCAAGGTTCTCACGAGGAGATAAAGGGGGCGGGGCCGTGGACCTCTTAGTTGCTTGAATCCGTGTCATTACAGGCTAAGCCACCGGATTTGGGGAGAGCTGCGTGCTCTGGCTTATTAAGACTAAACAGAATTTAATAGGCGCCGCCACTACCTCGGTCTAGCCAGTAAAATACTGACACCGGGTCTGGCATCTGACGACGGGGAACTCGGTTGATCTACCCAGGAAATCCTGGATGTCCACGAACCTCTGGTGCTGGGGGCTGACTGGGGGAAGCACTTTACCTGATACTATGATACAGGTGCACCCCGTATCGCGTACCAAGGTTGAGACGGCGACTATTTACTGATCCAGCCTCGATCTTTAGTGCCCCGGGAGAACTCTTATTAAACAAAAAGTTCATCTGTTGGTCAGGGGAACTCTATGTGGACAAAGGAGACACTGAAGAAGCAGGTTGTTTTGGGGGCAGAGTTGCAGTGATGTATACTTGTTGACTCGAGGACGACCTAAACCTCGAATTTTGGGGGCAATTGAAGCTAATGTGACCTGGAGTGCCACAATTAAAACACGTTATGGGGTTTTTGGTATGTCTGGATTTCTTGACAAATTTAGGGGGGTTGTTTTGTTGGGGTTTCTGGGGTTACCCACCTTTCTTGGGATTCAAGGGTTTCTGGGGATACCTATATTTCTTTAAAGACAGGAGCTGGTTCTTTTTTAACTCTCGCGGACATAGTTTATGGTTGGAAGCGTGCAGATCAGCTTTCTCCACGCAGTCCTTGAATGTAGCGGCTCCGCCTGTCCTTGACAACTGCTCGTATCTCTGAGGGAAGAGTACACAAAAATTGGTCCTTAAGCATGAAGGCGGCGAGTGAGTCGAACTCATTCCCCACTTGTTCTGAATTTAGCCAGAATTGGAGATGTCTTCGCAGGATAAAGCCAAATTAACGGTCTGTTTGCCGTGGCTGAATTCTAGCATGTCTAAACTTCATCCTATATTCCTCGGGATTTAGATTAAAGGCGGCCAGTAGCTCGGGCTTAAGGGTGATATAATCCAAAGAAGCCTCGGATGGTGACGAGATGAATATATCACGGAGACGGGTATTCAGCAGAGGCAGTAATATGGCGATTCCCTCTGTTTCTATGTCCCAATGATTCAACTCCAAGATTTTATCAAAGTGTGTCAGGTACGAACACAGGGCTTTGTTGTCTTTGTATGCTGGGAGTTTCATAGTAGGTATCTGCGTAGCTCCAGACCGGGATCCAACGGAATTAACTTCAAACCGATCTTTGTTCATTTACATTTAATGTGCGCGTATTCGTTCTCTCTCTTCTGCTTCTATTTCTATCCTCTCTTCTTCCAGGACGTAGGCAACTAGTTCTTGTCCTGTTAGTCCAAGAGTTTGGCCTTGTTGGTGGAATCTTTCAAACGCCGACCTTTTACCTACGTCGTCTAAAACTAACCGATGTATGCTAAAGGTACTTATGCAACCACGAAACAAGTAGCGCTCTGCCTAACTCACCCTTACCACGCCCACTTTCTGTTAATCGGAATATCACCAAACCAAAAAACTAACTACCATTAACGGGTAACCACAGCCAATTAACAAAAAAATATAGATCGACTTGATCCTCTTATTATGTTTAATTTTCCTCGAACGCTTAGGCACAAATTTGTTACTAATCAAGGGGATGTAACACTATCAACTATTATAGAGTTTGCTAAAATACCCATAAAACCTGACACCAAATATTAATGTCGTGGTATACGACCGAGTAGGTGCGTAAGTTTGTTTCGTATATAAATAACTCCGTGCCTTTTTTCCCCTCTGAGTCCTATATTTTAGTATTTATCTTTATATTTTGATTGGACTTTTTAACTATGGAGGATATCTATTGCCATGTGCTGCGTTTCAAAGATTTAGTTAAACAACTAGAGCAAAAATATACTTTTAATTACAAAATAAATGAAATATTAAAACTTTAAATCTACAACGGGTATAATAAGAGGGTCTATATAAAAATTACTACTACCAATGAATACTACGCGATGGTTAACACACAAATTCACTTTAGTACGGAATGTTAATTAAAGACCATAATTAAATGGGAATCCTTTTAACTTAACAAATTAACGTCAAGTGAGTAATGACCTTGACAGTGGATCTCGTGGAGTGGAGGAGGGATTGAAGGTGAGGTGAGGCGAGTGTCCGTCCAGATGAGAGGTGGAATCGGACGCCCAGCTGTTTGTCTTGTTAAGTTAAACCCGAGGGAGGTGAGGCGGCTCTGTGCGAGGCGTGTTGTCACTGACTCGGACGCCCAGCTGACTTCGAGGTGAGTGAGAAGAGTTTTTGGCGATGTATCTTAATTTGACGATATAAGCGAAGGGGACAATGGATGTATGATTATTCCAATCCTTGGGTTACACTTGTGGGGCTTCTCGATGATGAGTGTTGACCAAGAGACGAATCCTTTCACGAGTGGGACTTCACTTTGGTATTCCTCAATGGTGAGGAATATCTCTGGTTTTATTTGAAAACTGGGATAGGGGGTTTCTCTGACAATAGAGGTATGAGAGTGATTCTCTATACCGATGGTCTACTCTTTGATGTGAACAAAAGGAGCAGCCTCAGGATGAACTTCTTCTTCTTAACTCCCGCTCGGTTCAATTTTTATGCCCGGACTGACGCCTGTCTTCGTCTTCTCTTGATAACTAACTCGATCTCTCACTTTTCTCCAGATCGCCGTATATATACCTCACCTATCCCCTGAGGGTAGGAGAGGTGAGTGAGTGCCCATGTTTAACCCTCTCTCCTAGGGGCATCACTTTCTAGAGTGGTCTCCCTTAGCCCTAATGGTCTCCTGTGTTTTTTCCGTCGAAGAGAATGAAATTTTGTCTATTTGGCGAAACTAGATCTAAACCATAAAAGGGGACACTGGGCTTGTTTATAGATTATTATTCGAAAAGCTCTATGACCCTCCCTTGTTTTTACTAACGGGCTACTAAATCTGTCGATTCTAAGTTTTCTTGGCGATGAATAACGAGACTGGTTGTGCCAGCGGGGCAAAAGGGAAGAGGGAGGGGGGGAAGTATCGGCCCCCACGCCACGTACCTCTTGACGCTGTGTAACCGAATTTTGGTCTGGTTTTATCCTCGCGATATTGATTTCCCCACAAGGAGGATATTCATTAGCTGTGAAGAAAATGGAAATTATATTATTGTAGAAAACAACTGTGTGGTTCCGTATAGTCCATTCCTTTGCAAAAGATTCAATCTGCACATCAATGTGGAATTTTGCAAGTGTGAAATCGATCAAATATGTTTGCACGTATACAAACAAAGGTAGTGATCAAGTAGTTTTGAGCCGGGAGAATCATAATGAAGTTGAACAATTTCAAATGGGAAGATATATTTCCTACAGGAAGTATATTTTCTTTCCCTATTCATGACAGAAGTATCTCAGTTCAGCAGCTGGGTGTACATTTGGAAAATGGTCAGAGAGTTTATTACACTCAGGAAAATGCAAGAGAGATGGCTGAAAGGCCAATAAACACTACCCTAATGGCGTTTTCAACCTCTGTACAGAAGACGAGTTTGCCAAAACACGTCTATATCCTCAAGTAAATAAATATTTTACTTTCAAAGCAGGAAAATTTTCTAGGAAGAAGCAAGGAGAACCACATCCAACAGTTCCAGGAATCAGATGCAGTGATGTTCTTGGTAGGGTATATACTGTTCACCTCAAATTCCAGAATGTTTCTTTCTAAGATTATTATTGTACCATGTGAGAAGACCAACTGACTTTAAAATCCTTAGAAGGGTTAATGGAAATGAAACAGAACCCTACAGGCAAGCATGCATTGTTCTTGAACTAACAGAAAATGATGAACATTGGGACAAAAGTTTGGAAGAGGCAGCTACCACACAGGCTCCAATGACGATGAGGGACTTATTTACTGTAATGATTGTCACCTGTGAGCTATCTAACCCATTGGCTCTCTGGAAAAGTATAAAGAAGATCTATCTGAAGATATTCTCCATCAGTTCAAGTTACAACAACCTGGGGCAGAAATGGACCCAATAATTGCAAATATTGCACTCGGGGAGATAGAAGACAAAGATACATCCTTAACTCAAAGAGATTTGGTTCAATTTGGGATTCCGAAACCAACAGATATTCCCTTTCAGTAAACAGAGAAACCTTGAGAGAGGCGAGCTACAATATTGAGGAAGTTACTGTCATAGTGCAGATCAATGAGCCACTAATAAATCTGGATAAAAAAACAGCATATGAAATGATCCTAAGAAATATAATTTTCGCCAAGAGAGAAATATTCTTCTTGGATGCTCCAGGCAGAACTGGAAAAAAATTTGTTATAAACTTTATTCTATCAGCTGTGAAAACCCCCAAAAAGATTGCACTTGCAGTAGCCTCATCTAGCATTGCTGCCACACTTCTATTAGGAAGCAGAACAGCCCATTCCACATTCAAGCTTGCATTGAATTTGAATGTTAATGAAAATTAAATCTGCAGCATCAAGAGAGGAACCACTGTGGCAAATCTTTTGCAAGAAACCTCAATTATTGTTTGGAAAGAATGCACTATGGCTCACAGAAAGGCTTTTGAATTTTTGGATAAAACACTGCGGGGCATTAAGCAAAACAACCAGCTCATGGGGGAAGTGAGCCTTCTTTTGTCAGGAGACTTCAGACAAACTCTGCCAGTGATTAAGAGAGGAACAGCAGCTGATCAACTCAATGCCTGTTTTAAGAATTCTTAGCTTTGAAGTCATGTTCAAAGACTGTCCTTGAATAAAAACATGAGGGTTCTCAACTTATGGAGCTAGGAAATGGTACAATTGAAAATAATGAAGATGGGTATATTTCACTTCCATGAGGATGGGGAATTTTGGTGAAGGATATTGAAGGACTGTAACTTAGGGTTTATCAAGACCTACAGCATCACTTCCAAAACAAGAACTGGCTCTGTCAAAGGGCAATTCTAGTCCAAAGAAATGAAGCAGTGCACGTCATAAACTGGAGACTTCTTCAAGAATTGCCAAAAGAGATAAAAAATTATTTCTCTTATGATTGCACTGTTGACCCTGTCCAAGCAGTTAACTATCCCATTGAGTTCCTTAACTTCCTTGATCCTCCTGGCATGCCTTCGCATAAGCTTTTCTTAAAAGAAGGAGCGTCAGTGATGTTGTTAAGAAATTTGGATCCTCCGAAGCTATGTAATGGAACAAGACTACTTGTGAAAAAACTTGATGACTCACCTTCTTCAAGCTGAAATTTTAACTGGTTAGGGGAAAGGAGATTTGTTTCTCATTCCACGGAGTCCACTGATATCTCCAGATCTTCCATTTGAATTCAAAATAGGGCAATTTGCTATTAGAGTCAAGTTTTCAATGTCTATCAACAAAACCCAAGTCCAGTCTCTGAAGGTTGTGGGACTTCATTTGCTATAGCATTGCTTTTCTCATAGTCAGCTCTATGTTGGATGCTCAAGAGTTGGAAATGGGAGAAATCTATTTATTCTCACTCCTAATGGAAATGGAAAGACAAAAAATATTGTATATCCTGGAGCTTTGCAGTAGTTGTCATTATTTGGTTTACTAAATTTTAGTAATGTCTACATGTTTTATTACATTTAAATCAATACAAATTGTGTTGGGATTTAACAGTTGATCTCATTTTTTAATGTTAAATCAATAAATTTTTCTGTGCTTTTGTGATTCAAAATTTATATCGGGCCAGAGGTACCCAGTTTGCTCGCAGCAAGATATATCGTTAAAGTCAGCCCGGGAGATGTTAGAAACAGAGATTTTGATTAACATTATCAAGTTTACTTATAAGAAAGCAGTACAGGGTCCTTACTGAAATTAGCCACTTCATTACTTTAAAAAAGACTGTCTCAACTAATATAACTAATACATCCATGAATGGCTTCTTCTTTCGACGAGGGAGTACGTGTAAATTCAAAAAGGGAATAACACCCAGAAAAAAAATGATATTGGATATCTACTCGTACTTCTCAGAGTGACGGAATGCAAATAGGCCTCGAAAATGATACCCATACAAAATCGAATGCGTCGCGGCGGGTACCCAACTGCTAGTATATATATATATATATATATATATATATATATATATATATATATATATATATATATATATATATATCGCTCAACTTATTCTAACTGGCGTATAACAGCAGCCCATTACTGATAAATCGTACAGGTTAGTGTTAAAATAGATTAGAGCAAACAATTCCCACTTCTGTGGAACACAATTGCTCCTGCACCATATTTACCTGCCAATTCGCTCTAATAAGCTATATTGTTGACATTTTTGAATTTTTGCATTATTTCTATCAATGCCTATCTTATTAATCAGAGTAAAACGGAATATCTGAGGGGCACAACTGCTTAGTGTTTGCCCAACTGTAGGTTTTCTAACTGAAGATTTCTGATGGGTTAAGACCAGGTTCAGTATTTGTTTCCACCAGTTGGCTGATTTAACCTGTGCTTAAAGAACTTATCCAGAAAACATTCAGTAAATATTTAACTATATCGCCAATTATAAAATTTTCAAAATCAGTTCCCGACTTTTACAAGTCCTAATATCTACTCATAATGGTTCCAGTATTTGCCTATCCCGATTGTATTAATTTGTTTGGTTATGCGGATTATATCTATAACTTCATCTATCTTGTAACTTAATAAATCTTTCCTCTTATTCTGAAGACTAAGTGCATTGCAAGAGGGACACTCCGACCCTTTAATCCTTTTGTTATTTCTTTATTTCGCCTGCTACTATTACTTCAGTTTTAACCCTTCTTCCTATATTACCTTTACCACTGACATTCTTTTGTTTCCAACTCGTTTCCTACAGATCATCAACTGGAGCACCCCAAGGAAACACTCACACCATTCCTACTTGCACTAAACTTCCTATATGTTTTTTTTTCTTTAATTTGCATGAAGCCGGATCTGGTCATAGGCACACAAATTCTATCTAAATATCTAATCTGCCATTACTCACGACAATCACCTTAGTCAGACTCCGCTCCTCTTTATATTTTCGTTATACCTAACTCTATCTACCCTGCCATTATTATTTAAAGTTTCATTCACTACACATTCAGCCACTTCCTAATATTAACCATCATTCGAATCTCTTCCAATAATTTCCTCTCTTAGGGCAGCGAACCTGTTAGCCAACCAACAGGTTCAAGTTACTTCTTTCCCACATGCCTAATTTGCCCTAACCTATCCATACCACATGAATTCACCTGATATCGCATCTTTTACTTATGATGCTCCCGCTCTTACACTAGGCTTATTCTCCGAGTCACCGCCTATACTTCCATGCGTACACTCGCACCCCTTATTGGACCAAATCATTAAACCTCAATCATTCATCACTCAATGACTGACTTACTCTTTTAAAGCAACATATGTGCTACTCACATAAAATATCTAGCCCTCATAAACACTTTCTCTTCTTTCAATGCCATATTTTCCCCACACAATATATATATATAGTAGGAATATGAAGAGTCAGAAGATTACACTAATCATTTATTGGCCAGACGTCTCTGACCTTCGCTAGGACCATCTTCAACGACTGTGTCGACTAATGGAAAGAAATATTAAATGATAAAAAAGCAGGGAAAGACAAGGAAAATCAATAAAATTGACAATTATTGAGATGAAAGTAAAAACACAAATCACAATATATAGAATTAATTGATACTACCTAGTGTAATTTTGAAAAATAATAGGTAGAAGTGAAGTTTTAACATAAACTGACTTAAATATCAAAAATTAAAGGTAACTGGAATAAACATTGAAATAACCTATTAAATTATAAACAAAAAAGCAAAACCGAAAACAAATGTGAATGAATTAGTTAGTTGTGAAATCAACTAACTAACGATAGAAAAACTACTAACGAAATTGTTCGGTTGGTTGGTTGGCTAGCTAATGTGTTGGTTGGTTATATAGTGAATAGCATAATTGAGGACGAGTAATAATTTAGGTTTGGATTTATTTTATTGATGTGCAGTGACTCTAAGATTTTTCAAATCGAGAGAAGTTAAGGCTGAAGATAAGATGGTGAATGAATCAGAATTAAGAGGATGATGGTGATACTCTGAATGTTGCCTGATGGAAGAGGCTTCAGGTTCAGAGATGGGAATACCAGTCCTATGAGAGAAACCTAAGTGCTTTGCGATCCTGCATTAGTTGTAAGCCAGTTTGGCCTACATAACGACTGTGGCAGGACGTATATGTATAATTTATAATTATACATGTACGACCTGCCCTTCTCATTAGTCGACACAGTCGCTGAAGATGGTCCTAGTGAAGGTCCGAAACACCCGGCCAATAAATGATTAGTGTAATCACCTAGGTCTTCATATTCCCTAAATATATATATATATATATATATATATATATATATATATATATATATATATATATATATATATATATATATATATATGCAAATTTTGTTGAAGACCATTGTGTATTTCGCCTTAATTCATTTTCTTTGGCAACTTTATCCTCTTCTAACTAACTTTTTTATTCCATCTTGTAGATGGAAATAATATTTTCGAAAAAATATTTTTCCCGTTTTCTGTTTCTTGCGGTTTGTTGGATTAATTTTCATTAGTCTTTCGTGCTCATAGAAGACTTATCAATTGTATATTCACCCCGTGTTTACCTCAATTCTCCTTTGTCCTTTGAACTCCCTATTAATTTTCTCTCTCTTTCATAGTCTCGATCGACCTTGCGAATCGTAGCTTAAAAGCTTGTGATGGAGTCGTTCCTTAGGAAAAAAACTGGAGAAAGCCAAACTGGATATCCAATTTCTCTCAACATAATTCGCTGATGATGGTCATCGTTAATGACCAAAACGTCGGGAAAATTGCATGTTCGTAACCACCTCATATGTCTTCATATTCCTACTATATATATATATATATATATATATATATATATATATATATATATATATATATATATATATATATATATATATATATATATATATATATATATTAGTGTAGATGGGTAGCATTCTTTCCTGAATGCAAATTTTGTTAAAGACCATAGTATATTTCGCCTTGATCAATTTCCTTTGGCAACTTTCTATTCTTTTACTATTTTTTTCAGTCCATCTTGTAGATGGTAGATTACTTGTCCTATATTCATCTCTCTATAATAAATGCGTTTGGTAAAAACCAATCTTAAATTTGCAAGCTTTTGGTCTATTCGATCATTTTCGGAGCGTCTTTATGTATTCTTTCCTCCTTTACCGATAAGGTATGGTGTAGTCAGAATCTGATACATCTGCCAGAGTACTTTATCTAAGAATTCTGAGCTAGCATACTGAAGGAAAACGGTTTTTAGGGAATATTTATTCCTCCTCGCCTGCACGTAACGTCAAAGGAAACGAGCCAATCCTGTGAGTGGAATTTTAAAACAATTTTAATGTTCTATTCCAGTTCGTGGCCTGAGTGTTGATGGCCACCTTCTCTTCGTTTATTAAGATGGCTTCTAAGATGTTTAGCCTCGCTTTATTTCCCTCTTTTCTTTTAATTGTGGTGTTTTCAACTAGAATATCTCTAGTTAGGTTGATTCTATGCGCGTTCTCCATATGATTTTTAGGTCATCTGCTTTGCAGGTGCATGGTTGCCATACCAATATATTTTGAGTTATTATAAATCTCGCAGTCTTTATTGGGGCAGATAAACTCGTAAACTATGTTGGTTGACTTTAGATTCTAAGAGTTTTGGAAGCTATTGTTTTTCATAAGGAGATTGTTGAAATTTGTCATTTTATAGTATATAATAAGTTGAATTTTGTCAATTTGATTCTTAAACTTGATGTTACGGTTGACAATCTCCTTGATGTTTTTTCGTCTATATTATAGGCCCATGACATCTGATTTCTGTAATACAGTTGGATGTTATTTAATGATGCCTGATTACTTTCCGTTTTATCCGTATCTTTGAATTGCATACTTAAAAATGATTTGAGTTGATTTTCAATCATGCTGTTCGGAAAACCGTTGTTCACGAGCGTTTGTTTTACGCGGGAGGTCTCGTGATGGAAAATTTCCCACGTAGAGCAGCATATGTACAGGGTGGGGCAGAAAAGTTGCCCTGGTTTTAAAGGTTAATACATGAAAAAATTCGTATCTCTATGGAGTATATTAAATGCCATATATTTTTTTGGTTCAGGTAATACCCACCATGGCCTGGAGTGGAGAGCATCGTGCATTTGTTTTGGAAGAGTTTCGTAAGTCCGTCGCAACGACGCAACGTTCCTTCCGAAGACACTTTGCGCTTTGTCGTCATGATCCCGTCCCGGATGGAATAACAATTCGTCGGTGGGTTTCGAACTTTAAACAAATATCATCGGCTTTAAGGAGGCTATAAGTGGCTGCATTTATAAGCTAACAGTAAGTAAATCTCCAGGTACGGATATGATTTATCCTCTTCATTCAAAAGAGCTAAAGGAAATGATGGCAAAGTCACTTGCAACTATATTTAATAAGTCTCTCGAAGAAGGCTTCGCTCCTGAGGATCTCAAACTTGTGAATATTTTACTAATCTTTAAAAAAGGCGATCGACAATCATCTACATACTACAAGCCAATAAGCTTAACGCGCATAGTTGGTTAACTGTCCGAAACTATCGTGAAGGAAAGTTAGTCAAACAACTCAATTGCCACAACCTTATTCAGGGAATGCAACATGGTTTTACCAAAAACAAGTCCTGGCTGACCAACCTTTTAGAATTTTATTATAAAATTATCAATCAGTACGCTTCTATTAGAAATTTTGACGTGATCTATCTTCATTTTCATAAAGCATTTGATAATTTGCCACACAAACGTTTAGTGAAAAAAATGCTGAGCATGACTAAGCGGAAGAAACCAGCAAACAGTCATCAACGGACTGCATTCAGAGTTGCGATGCGTTGCTAGCGCTGTGCCCCAGAGTTCTGTGCTGCGTCCCATGTTGTTCTTTGTATATATCAATGACATAGACACTGGTATCAAAAGCTATTTTTTTAGGTTTTCCTGACGACACGAAGTTTCGAGGAAGAGTAACTACCCCCTCAGACAGGCTCAAAATCCAAAACGACCCCAAAGCGGTAGTCAAGTGGTTCAAAAAGTGGCAGATGCAATTTAATGTTTGTAAATGCAAAGCCTTATATATCGGTACGAGGCGTGAGTGTGCAAACTACAGAATGCACAGACGAATGTTGAATACAGTAAAAACTTAAAAGGATCTTGGCATGATCGTATGTAACGATTTGAAAGTTGGTAAGCAATGCGTTGAAGCTTGCAAAAGAGCTAACAGGGTCCTCGGATATAAAAATAATTCACATTTAAATCGAAAGATAATGTAATCCCACTCTACAAATCTTTATTTCTGACTCATTTGGAATAGAAGTGTTGGAAAGATTGCACAGACGTGCTACCGAGATGATTCTAAGACTAGACAATAAACCGTACGAAGAGCGTTTGAAAGCTCTAAATCTCCACTCACTTGAGACAAGAAGATTAAGGGGAGAACTTATCCGTCTATAAGATACTGTAAAGTTTTGAAAACGTGAAAGTGGATTATTTCTTCCAGTTGGACGTGTGCGAAAGAACCAGAAGTCACGGTCATAAATTGAAAAAGAAGATTTGTGAGAAATATAGGTAAGAATTACTTGACGCCTAAATTCTGTCAATTTCTGGGATCGTTTGTCAATAACGTTGTCGAGACATCATCTATAAATATATCTAAAAAAATGCTTGGACTTCCATTTTAAATGGATAGAAATATTCTGTCTAGCAATGGATCCCAGTCTTTTGTTGTCTATTTGGACTTTTGCGTTCTTTGCCGTGCCTTGTATCTCTCTAACCTTTGGTTTGGCATTTAGTTAGTTTCATTTTGTATGATTCTATTTTTAGGTCCGTTATTGACGTAATGAACTTCATTCCGTCATTAAATACTAAACCAAATGTTAGAATATGACAAAGAATGCTAAAAAAATGAATGGTAACTTTATTAAATTTTTAAGATATACTAGCAGCGTTAAAGCACGGCCTGATTGTTATCCACTCAGACTCCTGCTTACAATTATCACACGACCAATTGAGATCAGGTAGAGTAAGTTCACTGGCCAAAGAGGAAATAGAAAAGTCAAAGAACTTAGAATAACCATAAAATGGAAAACAACATATTCAAGATACAAAAATAAAATAAAGATCTTTTCCCAAACGTGAACGTGAATATGAATGCAGCCAACTACGCGCACCGCCATCCTTTGAACCAATAAACAAGTGAAAAAATGAGATCCCTGGCAAGAAGTAAATGAAACGGAATCTTGACAATTAAAACTTGATCAACCAACCAAATGATTTCATAATTACGACAAATAATTTAAAAGTCTATATTCAGCATTAAAACCTTTGTATATATAGTCTGAGTCTATTTTACCTTAAGAGCTGATGTTCTTCTTTGTGTATATACTGTTTATTTTCTGTTTTGTTTTGTTTTTCATATTAATTTTTCTTCTAGTTTTTCATTGTTTTTTTCTTCAATTTTAAATCTTATTTTGTCCTTTTTATTTTTTCCATTTTGGATCTTTTACTTTAATTGTCCACTTCTGATTGTTTTTTATTGTCCATTTTTTTATCTTGTTTTTTTTACTAGGTTTCTGATTGGCCTCGTCATCCCTGAGTCAGTTCTAGTTCACACGTGTAACTGAACCGAGCCCAGCAATCTCTTACAGTGGATTTCGTCTTAGCATACGCCACGATCTACCGGTGAAGTGGATATATAACGACGTCTTCAAGAAGGCATAGGAGCTCTTCCAAGAGATCGGCTGGTTACATGACACCATTTCTGTGCTTCGAGTTTCTAGGTGGCAAACTCAGCTAGCAAACGCACCCTTCCAGACAGCCGAGGAATATTACTGACGATCTATTTCGCTTTCACTGAGCAAGTGTTGACTGAGCTCAAAGCCGCTTCTGGGACGACACTATTCTGGTCGGCTTCAACATCAAACATCTCAACAGCGGTGTTCACGGAGATGTTGCTACTTTACTGGAGGCGGCAAAAGTCTACGAGGCTAGCATAGGCCTTGAGCCTCGTCAAGACGGAATCAGAGCGCTGATTTTCGTTAAGAATCAAGTTTGACTCCGTTAGAGATGCTCTTGCCCAAGCTCAGTCCCGAATGTATCCGAACCTTAACCAGGATCCTCCAAGTTCGTATCACTCTCCGGGTCTCAAAGGGGAAGGCCAAGCGATCATTTTGGGGCTCAGAGCGCCTGAAAATGTACTTGAGGAATAACATGGATCGCTATCGCCTCAACGGCCTAGCGCTGATTGATCGATGTTCACAACGATATTAATGTTAGAATCGACAGCGTAATCAATGTTTTTGCCCTAAAGAACAGGACTTAGATTTTCGTGTGTGTTATTAATGTGTGTTAGTTGCTGTTATTAACCCTTTCAGACAAGTTTATGTTTGTATTTCTTTTTAAAGCCATACTTGTATTCTGATATTCAGCAAGAGTTATTTAATAATATAGAACGTATATATAAACAGGCTTTTTTTTTAAACCGTTACTGTTGAGTGTACTTTATATGATATATGTCTAAAAAACAGGTAAATCTCAAAATGTAATTATTATTATATTTAGTATTATACCTTAACTGCTGTGTAAGATAACCATTATTAATAATCGATGCCCTTTTCTCCGACTATTCAGACTGAGGAATTCAGGTTACCCCCCCCCCCCTCTATTTTTTTCCTGGATCTGCCACTGCCATTGATTAAGATATGTAAGAAAGGGAGGTTGCATTATTTTTCAACTTTTAGGGAGAATTTAATTGAAGGGGCAGATTTATTAAGTTTAATTCAAATACATCAGCGTTTAAATCGGTGTTTCTTAACCAGAGATTGAGCGCTGAGCGAATCTTCTAAGATTTTCTGGAGAGTCGCGAGTCTCTTTCGCTGGGATTATCCTAAATTATTAATTCATATCCAGAGATAGGATCAACTTAGCACAATCAGATCAAAAGATTTTTTGAAAGTGAATTTATAATTATAATATGGCATAGAGATGAGTTTGATAAAAAAATAGCATGGAGTATAAGAAAGACAATGTACGAGTACTTCGATTATTTATGTAAATCATTGGCCGGAACTTTTGTGAAGAGGGAACAAGGGTCAAAGCTAACCAAGGAAAAGCTATTGATTTTTTAAATAAAGGGAGAGAATAACTTTATCCTAAATATAGTTTTCCAAATAACTGCGTTTCATTTTGTTATTTAGAAGTTCGAAACTGAATGAATTTCCCTCAGATTTTGAGATCTTGCCAACCAGGAGACATAAATGGAATCGAACCATTTAGCTAAATTGTACGATATGAAAATTTTAAGATCCTTGAACATTGTAATAATGAAATCTCCCTTCGTATCTTAGAGTCTATATATATTAAAATATTGAAAACTTCCCTTAATAACGAAACAAGTGCGGTTCCCCTCCTCCTAGTTTAACTACTCTCACATCCACCGTGCTTACTTCCTGTCCCCCCTTCCTTAACTTATTCAGTTCAGTTTTCCTCACGGCTCAACCCAGCAAGTTACAAGCTCCGTCCCTTTCTCTCCTTAGTTTCACCATTTAAATGAGGTTTTGTCTATTTGTTTTGAATTCCACTTTATATCAATAATTAATATGTTAGAATTTAAATATTTCTTCATTTCTCTTTGTCAGACCTGATGATAGACTTGGAGCCTGAAACGTTGACATTAAAGAATCAGTTTAATGGAAACTAGTTTCTTTTTGGTCCTTGGATTCATCCTTAAGATTAAATTATCTTTAGCTAAAAGAAACTACTTCCAATATATATATATATGTATATATATATATATATATATATATATATATATATATATATATATATATATATATATATATATATATATATATATATATTAAATCCGACTGGATATTAAAGGAGTGCAGTGGAGAAAGTTCTGGTCAGTCATATATCTAAATGGCGTACAATACTTGAGATAATGAGTTATTTTGTGGGGTCCCTTCTTAAATCGGATATAGATTCAGGACCCTGACAGCTGTTTAATGATATATAAGCTTTTCTATCCCTTATGAAAGTACTCAGGATCCTCACAAATGATTCACCCTTTCCGACTATAATGAGTTTTATCCTTAATCAATCTAGCCATACTTTCTCGAAGATTTGCTTTATATCCATCGCCACGACATCTACCTTTATTCCTTCTCACCTAGCTTTCACACTCAGGGCTGTTTGGGAACGTTGTCCTTTCCTGAAACCCTTCCCGAGCCATGGTCCTTCGGGACTTACTGGGCTCCTGCCTTCTAGTGAGGGTGACGAATGGACTTTTACTATGTCCCATTCCTTTTTTCCATTTAGTTTATTTACCTTGCGTATTTAGTATGTATTTATCTTAGTTTTATTATATTCATCAGTTATATGATCTTACTTCCTTATCTATCTTTGCCTTTCTCTCCTTTTGTCGGCATTCACGCCCTTTCTTGACCACCCATCTCTCCCTTCTATCCGACTGACCTGGATGACGACCATGTTTGAATTTGGATTTGTTACTGGCTTTGTTCTTTGGCATAGGTGGAGCGTGGGCAACTCCATAATCCTATGTTTACCGTGCCTAAGAAGAAGGCCGCCGCTGGTCTAGTTTACCCCGCGGCGGTAAACTAGAACCATCGGGTTAGAACCGTATATGCTCTTCAAGATGACATACCGGTCGCAAGTGATTCGGCAGTAGCAGGAATGCTGGGGCGGGAGCCACGCGTGAGAGTATGAACCGAATCTAAGTGCAATAGATAAATCTTCTCTTTCTCAATCCTCTCATCCGGCTTCATCCTTTAGGGTAGGCCTACCTTTCTAAAAAATATTCTCGTTTAGAGCACTCTAAGTTTGTCAAGCCTTTGAGTTCTTGTTATTATTTTAGCGTTGTGTTTTTCCTCACGTGTATAATATCTTTTTTGTTCCTCTGTATAGACTTCATTAGTTTTTTTCCTGTTTTTTTCGGTTGTATACAAGTATCTCTATTGTTAGATATTTGTTATTGTTGTCGTTTTCGTTTTATTTTTTGTCTATTTTGTTCGTTATAATTACTTAGCCTAGTTTCTTTTTCATAGATTCTTCTTAGTTGGTTATTCTTGTTCTTGTCATAATTCCTTTCATATATATAAACAGACTTTCCGAAATATATATTAGATTTACTTCGTTTGGATTTCATCTTATTATGCATAGAATCGGAAAACTATGTTTCCAATGTAGCTAGCTAGCGCTATTTAGGAATTCTAGATGACATGGACCTCGTTGGTTTTTTTCTATGAGTGGTCTTATGTCGTTGGTGTTGTTTGACGTCGTTTTTTCATAACTTCTGCTCTTTCCTTTAATACTATGTATGTTGAGTGGCCTGATTTTCATTGCTCTGTGTAGATCCTCTTGCTTCCTCATTTCTCCTCTGCGTGTACCGTTAAAAATGTACATGTGTAGCACCCAGCTGCCAAAGAAAGTAGGCCTGTCGCATCCAAATTGCAGGATAGGTAACTCCAGCCAGGAACCTCACAAATGAGCTCCCGGTGGATCTATGAAATTCTGAAATTGGGTACACGCATTAATTAATGAGATAATATGTCATGTAATAAGTAGAGAACCAATGAAAAATAGCGAGAAATACTTACTGTATATCATAATTGTATATTTATTAAGAGAAGTATGAGTCAAGCAAGCGGACAGCCAAAGTTCCCACGCGGTCACCCAAACATCTTTCTGATATTGGATGTAGGCCCAACTTGGGAAAAATATGTAGTTTTATTAAACGCACATACCTCTTGTAACTCCACCCAACGGTCAACAAAGGAACTGACTTACATATTTATGATCATTAGCTCCGCCCTGCGCCCAGATCAAAGCAAAAAGGTCACGCCCCTTGCAAGTGAGGGGGCTTTTATATACATAAGGACGGAAACGTTAAAGAGAGCAGACTAAGGTACAAAGAGAATCAGTTAAGTTGTCTTTCAGTATAATCTTTTGCCGTCGTTGGTGTCCAGAGTCCGTCCTCTCGTCCATCCGCCCTTAGCCTCGATCTTAGACATTCAGTTAGGCCCGAAGAAGTATTCCTTGTCACCGTTTATGGGGTCCTTATCGCCCAAAGAGGTAGGCTCTTTGACCGGTGACCCCTGAACTATGGAAAAAAAGGAGGCCTGGCGAATTCTCTCCACCAAAAATAAAGGGTCTGCCTTAGCCTTAACTCCATAAGTGGTGACCCCTTTCGCTCGATTAAGAAGAAGGATCGAGAAGAACAATGGATTCACCCAACAATCTCAATAAGCGCTTCGAGAAGAAAGATTCACCTACTTTCAGCTCAAGAAGCAGTAGGTCTGCGAACTCCATCACCATCTACATCGTCGAAGCGACCGTTAGGATGGTAAGAGGATCATATTTTTTTCTACTAACCGGACCACTGCAAGCAGCTGGGCGATCTAAGATGAACCGTGACAGGTAAACGTAGATGGAGACCTAACCCGGCGAAAGATTGTCCATTCTTTACATACGGATACAGCGCCCATCACCGTAGCTCAAGAAAGCCAATACCGAACTAGGAAAAAATCAACATACGAACTCACGCCATTCGTTCGAGCACAAGGTTCAAATATCAATGATTACAATAAAAAACTTTAAAAATGCAAGTATATATCAGGTTAAAGTGCAAATTCAGTTCTTATCTAGCTGAAAAAGGCGTAAATTCAGTTTTATTAGAACAAATCAAGTATGCAAAGTCAATGTAAATATTAATTTAAAGTTATCCCCGTATTCTTAGTTCCGTGCGTACACAAATTAATGTATATATATAAAAGAAAAAAGTTTTGCTCGCAGTATAGGATCTGCAGCTCGGGCATCCAGAACCCAAATGTTAACACATTTGGCATGGCATGGTTTGGAACATAGAATCGCAGAATTGCTGCCACTTTAAAATTCATGTGTTGCAACCAATCAGTCTTCTATTTTTTATTCCTATTTTAGTCATTTAATTGCCCCGATCTATGATAATAAAAGAAAAGAAGCATAGTGTATATATCATGTATTATATTTGAAAATATAGTGTAATCATAGGATCTAGTAAAATACCTTGAAATAATTAAGTATATATTATATACGAGTATATATATAATGAAAAAACTCACAAAGTGGCAGGTGAGGAAAGCAATAATATGAAAATTAACTTGCAAATATAGTTCGAAAGTGTTTGGATTCATCTTTTCATTTTCCTGTTGGTTAATTTTCATATATATATATATATATATATATATATATATATATATAAAGGCACTGTTTTCCCCAAAAGTGAGTAAATTAATGTAAAATGAAACTACTTTTTGAGCACAAAGTTTATTGAACCGGAACTAGTTAACGGCTGATGATGGTATGGAAATCTTCATACCGAAACTAGTTCCGAACCCGAGTCGATACATATTAGGTGTTTGTATATGTTACCCTATAACTCGAAGGGGAGTTTTGTAGCACCCAGATTGCAAAGGAAAGTAGGGCTGTGGCACCCAAATTGCCAGATGGATAGGCCCAGGGAGGAACTTCACAAAATGAGCGCCCGGAAGACCTATGAAATACTAAAATTGGGTACTCAGATTAATTAATGAGATAATATGCCATGTAATAAGTAGTGAGTCAATGAAAAAAAAAAGAGAAATACTTATATCACAATTGTATATTTATTTAGGGAAGTATGAGATAAGCAAGCGCTCATCCAGAGTTCCCACGCGGTCACACAAACATAGGCAAACTGCCAGACAAAAGGTTCTAAAAAAATCGATAAAAGGGGCTAGCCGAGTAAATTCAGGGTGGTATGTGGTTTTACTGGTTAAGATTTTCGAGCACCTGCGAAATTTAAACGTCTTTCTGTATGTAGGCCTAGCTTGGGAAAAATATGTAGTTTCATTAAACGCACATACCTCTTGTAACTCCGCCCAACGGTCAACAGAGAAACTGACGAACATATTTCTGAGGTCAAAGAAAAGAGGTCGCGGTCCTTGGTAGTGAGGGGCCGATATATACATACGGACGTAAACATTAAAGAGAGGAGACTAAGGTAGAAAGAGACTCAGTTAAGTCGTCTCTCAGTATAGCTTACATGCCTTTTGTTTTTACTAGCGTCACGAGTTCGTTCCTGGTCCTTTAGTCCTGCCTTATTAGCCCCAGCTACCTAACATTAACGTAAAACTCCAATTTTAGGTAGGCCCCAGCTAAGTATAAAGCCTATTTATCGCCGCTTTCTTTTCGAATCCTTTTCCCTTACTCGTGATTACTGATGCACCTTCTGGAACCAAACCTAGACGCGTATTCTCTGTGAGAAACTTTTGGAGTCAGAGCAAACTCGACTGAAAGACTAAAAGTAGACCTACTACCTACAAACTCCAATACGCCCATATAAAGCTTCAATACCTGCGAGACTTCAGACTACCTTATACATGCATTAGTTTTTAATTCTTTGCAACTCTTTTTTGTGCGGTTTCTGAGACGCTGAAAAGAGTCGCCAAGGGGTAGATGAGGGTTGAATTGACTAGGCCTCCAAATATTATTCTTTTGATCTTTATGCTTCGGTTTCTGAATGCATAGACTGTTCTGATTGCTGATTTTGCTCTCTGGATTCGTTCTGTGACGAGCTTCCTGTACTCGGTAGAGGTAAACTCTCAAATCTGCTTGTTTCCTTCTCATTAATGGCACTATTTTGAATTTTTCGCCCTTACTTACGGTCTTCCATTTTGCTTCATATTCATTGATTTTCCTTGTTTCTTCGGCAGTCGGCAGTCATACGAACTTCCATTAGCGCATTACGATACCAACAAAGGATGAGTTGCCTTATATCATCGGTGAATTAAATGTTCACGCTCGAGGGGTTGCTAGACTCTGGTATGTGAGCTGTGTAAATCGAATACATGGTCGGACTGACACAACCCTCCTGCAGCAAACCTGCCCAATAACGGAAATGTGGGTCTGTCCGTTTTCCCTACACTGATACACACGCTAACCTCACTATGACGTAGTGACAGAGAATTTTTCCAAGCTTTAGGTTCAATCCCAGTTAGAGAATCTTATACTGCATCTCCCTTAACCATACTTTATCAAACGCCTTTGATGCGTCCCTGCATACGATGTCGATATAACTCCGAATTTCCTTCACTTGTGAAATTTTCTCCGTGATGACGTTTATCGGCATCTCAGCGCTTCTCTTCTTCCTGAAGCCGTATTGATGGTCACTGATTCTTCTATTTAAGATCTTCTCGAAGAGTTTCCCCGCAAATTCCAGAAGGGATATTGGGCGATAATCTCCTTTCTCGTCGGGGGTCTTGAAAGGCTTAGCTATCAAAATCATTTTAGCCGTTTTGTATGCATCATGAAAGTAGCCTAGATCAGGCAGGATTTAAGGATATTATGCATACTTTCCCGAACGCATCTCGGTGCTTTGACGAAGTTGAGCTTTGTCAGGCCTAACCAGCCAGGTGCTTTTTGTTCCAAGGAATGGAGCGCGCTTTCCAGATATACGAGCCTCACTCTTCCCTCTTCCTTGTATCCTCTATTCACTTGGTAGTTCGGATGGGTCATTTCGATGATAGCATTAAGCTCGTCTATTATTTGATTTTCAAAATCAACGTCAAAGACTTAATTTTCTTTTTCGATGATTCTGAAGACCTGTTTCCAGTGTTCTCTAACAATCTCCTTTATTTCATTCTCTTCTGATTTCATTTACCCAATGGCGTCTTCTAATTCCATTCATTTAATCTTCGTCAAGAATTTCTTTGGAGTTACTTTGCTATCCAGTTCTTCGATAGCTTCGTTCCATTTTTCTTCTTTCTGTTCGTAAATTAGCATTTGTAGCTCTTCCTTTAGTTCTCTTGTACGGTACATTATTTCACGGGAAGTTCCAGCGATGTGTTCATTTGATATAACTCTTTCTGTTCACATTGTAAACCCTTCTTATGATCGGTCCATTTATGGGGGGTTTTGAGAATAGTCTCTCTTTCTGCCCCAATCAACTGCTCTTCGAGCCGTTTTATTTCTTCGTCTATTTCTTGAAGCGTTGTTTCGTCGAAGTATGCTTGTATATAGTTTTTTAGCGAAAACTCTTATTATCCCAATTCTCCATATTATAATTCTTCCTTGTGTGTGATAGAATTAATAAAGGGTTCGCGTTAATTTTTAGAATGATCTATATATGGTCACTGCAAGAAATCACTCCAGTAGTCATATGATAATTAAATCTATAAGGAACGAGGAAATTGACCGACAAGATTGGTGGCTGATCTTTCCGTGATGAAGGTCGGGGCAAAGTCTCTGGACGATGTTCCTCTCCAAGAGGGTGTCCAAGCATCGGTATATCTTGATGTTTGGCAGGCCATTCAAACTTCTGGGCGAACTTATGTCTCATCCATCTCCTCTTTGACCCCTCCCTCAAAGGTTAATAAGATTCGGGGCTGATATGCATATCATATTACCCCTGTGTTGAGTATGTAGAGGTCTCTAGTATCCGAACAATTGTCAATAGTTAATGCTTTGGCTGATCGTTTTATAAAGTTTGCAGTGTTGCCCGTTACCTAGAATAACTTTTAACCTTTAAGGCTTACAGGGAATCTTGTCCTGTTTTCCCAAACTTCTAGTCTTAATACAATAAATTATTTACAGTCATTGAATTGCGTGTTACTCCTTCAGTGTGCATTGAAATTTCCTAGCCTTAAAAGGTTCACTACGATTTTATCCGTCACCCACCTCCATCTCCGTACTGAATATAATTTAAATTACAGGCTCATACGCCTACACCCAGCGAGTTCTGGTGGTGTTGCCATTTACAAAAGCAAACTAGGATTCTCTGGATCCTAATAATTAGCGTCGTCCAATTGCAATTAACTAGCTGTCTTAGTAAGTTGATGAAAAAAAATCGTAAACATTTGAATTAATTAGTTTCTGAAGTTAAATGGTCTGCTTTCGCCTTTTCAATGTGGGTTCTGTAAACACCGTCACCCTGTGGACCTGTTTATTCGCTTAGAAAACTATATGCAGGAGGCTTTTATCAAAGACAACTCGTTCCGACGGTATTCTTTGACATAGAGAAATCTTATGATACCACCTGGCGGTATTGTAACTTACAAAGCATACGATTGGGGTATGGGGGTCCTTTTATCCAATTATATCCGTATATTTTTATCATTTCGTAATTTTAAGGTTTGAATCGGTAATGTCTAAGCTGAAACAAGGAGGCAGGAAGAAGGTATTTCATATGGCAGCATCTTAATTGTTATGATTCTTTATGATTTAGTCTCTTCTCTCCCAGGAGAGGTTTCAGGCATTCTATTTCTGGATGGTCTGGCACTCTTTTGTGCATCCCCATGGCTTCCATCAGCAGCACGCCGTTTCCAAAAAGCTGCTGATTTAATTTCTACGCAAGCTCTTTTGAGAGGATATCGTATCCCATTTACTAAATCTAATTCAATGCACCTGAAAATAATGAGATGTTATCTTCCACATCACTTCATTTGAATCAGTCAAAGGGCTGATTTTATTAGAGAGTTCAAATTCATGGGTGTAACCAAATAGGGGTCAATCCCTTCATGAGTGATTTGGTTACCCGGGGTAATTTTTTACCGAATTATTGGCACCAATCCTGGTAAGCCAGATATAGTTCTGGTTTAGCTTAATGGTCATTGATTCGGCTCTTTGGGAAGTGCCGATTATGTAAACTCCTGATTCCTGGTGGTAGAATTTTCTTTCCTTAATTCAGGCTAGATAAAGGTGATCAGGGATTATTTGAGGGTAAATAAATCTTCGGCGCTGGATTCAGTATTTTTATTCCCTGAGACTTGTTTTTAGGAGCCCATCTGGCGACTGTCAGCCTAATACAGCCTAATACAAGGTTAGAGAAACAAAGAAAAAAACCCTGCAAAAAACAAATAACAAAGATACAAAAACACAAAAGAAAATAAGCCCCCGCCCCCCAAAATATTATCAAAAGAGCAAGAATAAGAAGGAAACAGGCTCAGCATCTGGAGAGAGACCCACCTCTCCTCGGCCCAGGAAAATGCATGCTAGAACAAAGAGAGTCAAATAAAATATGGGTGGCCAGCCTCATCGAAAAAGCCAGATACTCCACACTTTGTGTACACGAACCCATCCAGAGTAAAAAGTAAGCCGGTAACGAGCCTCGATACAGGAACAGGTAATACGTGTGAAGATCACCCAGACTGGAACGTTCAACACAGAATGTGCCGAACAGTCTGGGGGACAACGCAGTCGTCGCAATAAGGTGCGAGCGAGCTCTCCATCAAATGGTGGTGCATCCCGCGAGTATCGCAATTCGAAGACGACAGAAAGCGACGTAAAGCCATCGCAGCCTGGTGAAACAGTTCCATGAGAACAGTTGCAGCGCAATAACACGTACCTTTAAATTCCCATCAGCCGCCCCCCATCCTCTTTGCCAAATAGTATTGATGGTTGCCTTGGCTCCTGCAATGTAGTCAGTGTGAGAAACTCCTCACGGACTCTTTGGGGCTATCATCGGCGAGCTCATTTCCACCCTACCCCACATGTCCACGAACCCAGCAGAAGATAATCTTGACATCCATCCGCCTCGCAGTAACCGTGGCGTGACAGATACCGCGAACCAAAGGTGTAGAGATTCCAATGGTCCGGGAGCACCCAAGACACTTGATGAGCGCTATATATCACAATTTGGGCTCCGAATCGGGTACGACGCTTATCTCACGTATCGAGCGATGTATTGTAACCAGCTAGAACGTGAAGACAGACGCAGTGCCTGGAAGAGCCCTGCTGACGTCAAACAAACGGATACGGCGTGGAAAACGGCCCACTACTGGGAGTTGGAGCCATCCCGATACAATGGCACAGATCCAGTGTGACACGGAGTGTACTCGAAAAAGGCCGAAGGCAATACTCCCGGCGCTGTGGAAGCTTTGAGACCATAGGCGTGGTAAAAAAATAAGCAAAGGTGGTAGCTCTAGGCTGACGTCATGGACAGAACCAGAGTCGCCACCGGCCCGAGAGTTACAACAATTTCTCGAAAGAGTTTCATAGCTGTAAAATCAACGGCCTTAAGGTATGACCGGCGTTCCTTGGCGGCATATGCAGACTCGAGATCGGCTGCGGATCCCATGTCAGCTGTGGGCGACTGAGGAAGGAGCCATGCTTCCGTATACAGGTGCATAATGCACTACGGACGTCGCACAACGAGTGGTATTTCCCCAACATTGACAAGTAAGCCCTCAATGGGGGACGTGCGGAAGGCATGGGTTGCCAGGCTGAGACCGGTGTGGTGGATTGAGTACACGCTCTGAAATTTACGCTGGGCTGTGGATGCATAACCTCGCATCCTTAGACAAGCTTTGAATGAACAATGGATCGATCTAAAAGGAAGGCAGTATCCCTGTCCGGACTCCAAGTGTTGAACATCACGGAATGAAGAATGTCCGTGGCACGGGTTCACGAGAGCCTAAGGCGTCGAATGTGAGCCTCCTAGATGAGGCGTCGGTCGAAAATAAGACCAAGGAAACGGTGCTAATTCTTCCAGGCCAACCCCTTCTAGGAGCAAGTCCGGGTGGAAGTGGAACCGTGGGTGGCGACAGAAGTGTACCCCCTTAGTCCTCGCAAAGGAAAACCGAAACCTGTGGAGTCGACGCTCTAGTGTTGGCATTTGGGACGAAACAAAAGATATCAAATTGTTTTCCACGTAAAGCGCAGCGAGAACATCCTCCTGCAGCACCCAGGTGATACCATTGATGCTTAGGGCAAATACTGTGACACTGAGGACACTTCCATGTGAGACACCTTCTTTCTTCTCAATTGGGCCAGATAGCGTTCCCACCACCCGTACACGGAATTGACGATTTCACAAAAGCTCCAAGATATGGATTGAGAGGCGTCAATCGCCGCATCGTGTGAAGAGGCTCCATGATACCGTATCGCCATGTGGTATAATAGACTTTCTCGAAATTAAAAAAACGTGGCGTGATGCTGTCGACAAAGAAGGGCCTCACAGACAATATTTTTCAGTCGGAGCAGAACATACGACGTGGAATGAAACTTGGGAAGCCTCATTGTGCGTAAGACAGGTGGCCTCCGCCCTTAATGGAAAAAGCCAGTCTAGTTTATGAGTTGGGCGGAAACCAACCTGGTTTGCGTGATCTTTCCCAGATTTGCGAAATGGGAGCACAGTATTCATTCTCCAGGAATCTGGGAGGATATCCTCTCTCCCAATCATATTGAACATCTCTAACAAAAAGGCCATGCCTCACTCACCTAGGTGTCAAAGCATGGCGTACGGGACATCGACCCTGTAAACATGGCGCTGAAGGGTTCTCCGCCTCTGGAGGTAAATTCTATTTTTTCAGCTTTCAGCGATATCATGACGTGCATTGAATGCTGGCGAAGCACCAACCCGGCTATTGAATGCCGAGAAAGCGGTCACGAATGACTCCGTCATGCACGCGGGATCAATGATTGCAGTCTCATTCTCATGGACAACAGGGAAGGGGGGGGGAGGTCATCATAGAACTTTCCCCAAATCCTTTTGACTCTCTACCACACCTATGTTTAAGGGATCTTCCCGTTAAGTGATGTTACCTATGCCCGACAGTAAGAGCGGTGGGCGTGTTTCAAGACATGCCAGAATCTAGTCCTATCTCGACGAAATTCTTCCTCAGTGAACTCGTTCTGGCATAACGCTTGTGTTTAAGGGGCGTCTCACACTCGGCTAACCACCAAGAAAGCAGTCGTCATGAAAAACGGCAGACGTTTAAGGAATAGCAGTAAGGATCCCGGCTATGAATTTACCCAAGAAAAACTCAACGGCTTTATCCGCCGACCAAAACTCCTCTACTGGAACAGTGTAACGAGTAATTTCTTGAAATGCAGATGACCGCACCTGCCACAAAGACCACCCGGGCGTCTCTCACGCGGCAGCGGGAAAGTGATCGCTACCATGTAGGTCATCAACTACCTCCAACAAAATCTGGCTGTACATCCAGCGGACATAGATATAGGTCAAGATATGCAAATGAAGCAGTTCTCGGGCAGTGATGAATAAACTCGTCCACATTTAGGATAAATATCTACATCTCCTCGATTAGGTCGGAAAAACCTGACCCCTGGGATTGATTGAGTAGCCTCCCCAGACGGGTTTTCTACAGTTCAAATTCTCGAGCAATAGAAAGAGCCTCGGCAACCGAGTGACGGTGCCGCGGAATTTCCCCGCGTCAAAGTCGGCTGACGGTTGAATATACGCAGAAATAATAATATACCTCCTATCCAGGTGCATCTACACTGCTACTAACGGAGACATCACACTGGGTGTATTGCGCGCATTCTCATTCCCGGCCCCAATCCCGTAGTAGTGGTGTCGCAAAACACTTATACCCTGGGTGGTTTGGAATGGGGTAATCCCCTAGCATGGTCTCCTGCAAAAAGATTGCTAGCGGGGAATGGAAGTAGACGAGCTACGCAGATCCTCCTATTTGGTCTGAAGTTCACGGCAATTCCAGAGAAGGAATATGCGCAGATGAGATTCGGGTTCCCTGCTCGAATAGAACACCCTCACATAAATGAACGTACGCTTCCCAGAGTCAGAGATCCGGGTTCTGTTTGTCAAAAAAGGAACTGGAGGTGCTGTCGCCTCCGATGACTTATTAGGGGAGGTTGGGCTCGCCATGCGAGTCCTTTCCTCCCTACACCTCGAAACCTTAGGCAGGCGAGGGGGCATCGGAGGCGTGGGTCCCTCCTTCAGAAGATCCACCGTCTCCGAGAAATACAGCCTAACCCTGTTTGTGGACATAGGGTATCTTGGCCCCTCACTGTTTTCTTTCTCATCACTCGTTCGACTTTGGCCGCTACATGGTAGGCAAATTCTAAGGTGATGTCATCTATGGAGCAGTCCACAAGGTTTATCTGAGTAGACTAATCCTTTTACCAAGTTCATGGTAGAGGGTCGCGTCACACTCGCCGGCGTACCATTAAATGCCCGAGGGCACTAATTATAGCCGTTTCGGGGAGATCTGACGCATTCGCCAGAAAGGGGGACACCTTCGGCTCCCTATCAATTTTGTAGGCCAATGATCTCCCTTGATGAATCATGTTACCTTGGCCACAAGCTCCCTGCATTGGTCGAATGAGAAGAAAGCGTTTGAAGCCAACGAGCTCGAAAACGCCAGGTAGTCTCTCAATGAGGGGCCTTGACGTAATCGAGGCCCGCTCAGCTCACTCACAACTTAGTCTTGGTCTGGACCCCACACTCGGGCCGGCCTCCTGGCCGGACGTGCTGATCATTGCCTGGTCGCTTGCCAACAGCGGACACATTTGTTCCTGGAACCCCTGCGTATTGAGAGGAACTTTTAGTCTTCCTATTGCTTCTTTTCTTTGGGGGAGAGGAGGGTAGGGAACGAACCCGCTTCTCTTTACTGCTGGAAGGGGCCCATAGACTGGATGCACCGGGTTCGAGCCCATGAAAGATCCTGCCGTCTGGGGCTGGGTCACCTCCGACATCGTGTCCATATCAGAGGGGGGGGGGACTCCTTGCAGTCATACCCCAAGGCTAACAGATCCCATTTTCCATGTAATTTCTGTTCCCTCATCTTGCTCGACAACAAGGTGGGACGTGGCTGCACTTGGAGAGAGATCTCCCTGCGCTTGCGGTCGCCCACTATTGCTTTCAGTTGTAACCATGCTCAAAGAAAAACGAAAAAAGGGGGCCTTATTGAAAGTAGATACTATGACAACCGTATGAGTGGGAAGTTTAAGAGAAAACTCTCCATAGATCAGAAATTCCAGAATATGATCATTTATACATATACCCGGTCATGGTGCGACGTTGATGGGCTTTGTCAACCCCGCCATTTAGATCAAATTGTCCTGGAACTTTGAGCTCACAGGATGGTGCCGGTGTAGCCACCTTATTTGAGTACTGAAGGAAGGTGAGCAGAGTCGCCGGTCTAGTACACCCCGTACCTAATACTTGCCCTAGCCAGGGGGCATTCAGCCTTGGCAGCAGATAGGACCTCACGGTATACAGTGCCACTCGACTAAGCCTCATAAAAGGACGAAAGTGCGCCGGGCAACCAGAACTTCTGTGGATAGGATAGCAAGTCTGTAAAATGGTAGGAGGGTATGTAATGTAGAGAAGTAGAGTTAGAAGGGTCCACTAACAAGTAGGGTGAATGATCACCTATTATTATCATACCCAGGTGCTAAGTAAATTGCAGGATGGCATGCAGTCCACCAAGGCACCATGACTACCGAACTGAACTTTGTCCAGGTCGACACACTCTTCTTTGTGCAAAGTGGTGGGGAGAAAACGTTAAGTGGAGAGCCGTAATGATAATAAAAGTAATACTCAAATACTTATAGTACTAATAATTAATAGTAATCAGAAATAATTATAAATAATCATTATAAATATATAATAATAATTTTTAAGATTTGTACACAACCTTTCGAAATCTATTTTAATCGCATATCTGTTGCTTTTCCTTACATATATTTACTTTACCGGTAATAAAACAATACTATGATATTATTTGAAAATATTTACTGCGGGTAAGTTTTGACATCTGAATAATTAAAATGTTGGTACCCTTGAAACATCCTATCAATAGTTGCCAAAAGCCACCACATCTCTCATTTAGAGCCCAAGGCACAAATTCCCCTTATCAAATCCTTCCTTCATTTGATTTCAATTAAATATATTGAAGCATTACATTGTAATTATTATTTAAACTCGTATACACAGATTTCTATAATTATTCAACCTGAAATTTAGACTCCTATCTTTTGTTTCATTTTAAAAACGTCCCTAAAGTTCCTCGAGTTAAAGAAAAAATAGTTTAGTTATGGACAAAACAATAAACTGCTTTCAAACTAACTAACTTGGAAAAATACGACACGACTGAGATTATTTATTCGTTTACGTTAGGGCACATATGAATTATAATGTTGACGATATTTATTTGTATAAAATTCACTAATTAAATTTGGGGCTCAACGTTGAACTTCAGGAAGCGATGGTGTTAGCTTACAACTCATTGCTCCTAATACCGAGTACAAAGTCTCCTTATATTTTAAGGGGTCTTGCAGTATCTATAGGTGCTCGTCATTGCTTCTGTAGATTTGCATGTTAATTAACCATAGTTGTAACCTTTGCACAGGTAGTTCCAGAATAGGGAACAAAAAAAATTGAACAATGTCCATTCGGACATTTCAAAAGAGAGCTCTTATACTTCGAGAACAAGAGTTCTTTTTAGACCACTATTGTCCATTCGGACTCCCTTAAGTTAAATCTTAACCGATTATAATATTTCATATAATACATGAAAGTGCTCATTTTTGAGGGTTTTTCAGTCTCTTATTCTATGTTATAATGTGAACACCACAACTCTCGATTCCAAATTGACATGGCTATCCTACTTCCGCAAACTTAAAGTCAAATGTTTAAAAGCCCTTGATCTCTTAGTAGTTTTATCCGATGCATCATGAGGTTGTGCCAGAGACACGATTGTGATGTTGTACATCGCTCTTTTCGAATCTTGCTTATATTATGGTAGTTAAGTATACTACACGGCTTCTTCATTAACCATAAGGTTATTAGACCCCATTCGAAATTTAATAGTACAGCTAACCAGTGGTGCTTTTCTCACATCACCCATGAATAGTCTGTATGTCGAAAGTAGCGTTGTGCCGCTCTCTTACCATAAAGTGGAGGTGTGCTTGCGCTATCTATTTCGTGTTCAGCAGGCACCAACCACCGCAGTTCACATTTTCCACCCCGTCTGCAGCGTACAATGACAGAATGCCTTTCATGTCAAAGACACATAGTTGGTGACTACATCTCCCATCCAGCAGTCCCTGCTGTGCTCACAATTTTTTATGTCCCCATTTTGTTTGGCCTTCCCCCCTCTTAACTTATTAACCAGCATGTGGCATCTCCAGTGTAGATATATTGATCCTTCTCTACTTCGTTCTTTGTTTCTAGCACATGCCTCTCCCACGCATCCTTATGCCCAATATATACTGATGGTTCTAAGGAAGATCGCAGTGTGGGTGCGGCTGCTGTTTACTCTGAGGAGACTCTTCAGCTACCTCTGCCAATTGTAGCCTCTATATTACTACTAAATCTTCAACGATTTTTCTAGCTCTTCGGGGTTTTAAATTTGCCTTTTACCTATTTTATCGTTTTTAGTAATTTTAGAAGTATTTTAGAGTACTCCATTTTTTTAACTCTCCCACCCTTTGATGCAGGAGATTCAATCCCTGTTGATTAGACACAGTTCGACATATAAAGTTACTTTTTGTTGGACTTCAGTTGTTCCTAACTCCTCTGCAGCTCTTCCGTATAGGAATATTTCCCCAACCCTTTGGGAGTACATATGAGGTCATTGGCAGAGAGAAATTGGGATATCTGTAATAATTTCAACTTGTGGTAATCTAAATATCTTAAGGCCCAGTCCTTCGAAGTAGCTCTTTGATGCTTTCGAATCTGCCACTCACGGCTGACACACCTACACATAATTTCAGGTGGGGACCCTCGTGTTGACCCAAAGTGTCCTTCCTATGGTGGTGTAACCTCAATATTCCACTTGCTCCTGGATTGTGCCTCCATCACGACACTTCGCAATTTTTGTTTCCTAAATATGTCTTTTGTGCTAATGCCTCTCCGTCTATCCTCAATTTTTGCTGGTGATTCCTTCCGTGTTTCTTCACTCTTTAAATTTTTGTCCCACTATGGTCAACTCACGCATTTATAGTTTTAGCCTTTGGTTCATCAACATTAACGATATTTAAGTTGCTGCTTGTTTTTTAGCCTCTTACATTCCTTTTATAGTTATATAATGATTTTCCTCTTGCGTTGTCGAGCTATATCATTAGTCTATTGGTCACAGCCACCATTGTTTTAGTCTTTTACTTTCTTTTATGCTATACTTAACTCTGTTTTCCAATAATCTTTCAGCCAGTTTATTTTCTAACTATTTTTGCCCCTTTAAAAAAAAATTGCTGTCGGTGAAAATCCGTTTCAGTGGGCGGCATGAGAGCTTTCCTCCCTTTAAATCCTTTCCCGAAACCAAATAGCTGCACACCATATTCATTATTATCCTCAAGATATTCAAACAGGCATCGACGAAAAGTTTTCTCGTATTTAAAAGGAGATTAGTCGGTAAATACTAACCTCCGCAAGAATTTGCCTTGTTTGGTATTGTTTGGGGATTTAATGACGTTATTTTTCCCCATTCCTCTTGTACCTGGAGCTTTTTGATGGAAGCAGCTGATGGCACCGTGAGTGCAATTTTTGTTAGTGGCGTACCTCATCTCATAAAGTTATCATGTGTCGCGTCTACATTCTGGTATGAGTATTTATTCTATATCTATTTTGAGTTTTTTCATTATTGTTTATCAAATTTGAGATAAAAAGCTGCGTTTTCATCTTTCTTTTACTAGTGAAGATCATTTTTCCATTGTTCTCTGAAAAGTTCCTTGATTTAAGCTTCATCCTGAGTTTGACCAACTCCCTTATTAATTATCACCTTTTTCGGTGGCGGGCTGCCTATCAATTGACCAGAATTGCTTGGAGTTTTTTTCTTTTTTCTAATTTGTTTATTATATCGTCCCATAACTTTTGTGACTTTATTTCGTGTGGTCAGATTAGTTTTTGTTGTAGTGCTCTCTTTTTGTTGGCATAGGAGTTCTTTGGATCAATTAATTTGCTAATAAAAATAAGCTGTTTAATTCATTCTGCAATTTCCTTCATTCTTGCCATCCATTTGGGCCTAGGTAATCTTTTAGAGGCACTCTTAGCTCGCATTTTTTCTCTACTTTGGTTATTAATTCGGTTACTATTTTATTTTTCTTATATTTTTAAAAATATTTTCCTCTGATAGATTTGGATGTTGATATTCAGCGAATGTTTCTTTATACTTCGCCTTGTTTGCCTTGTTGTAGTTCGTCCTGGGTTTTATTACAACTTGATTGGAACTTATGGATATTTTTATCAAGATTGCTTCATTTTCTGTTGCAAGGGCACACCTGGGAATATACGAGGGGCGGTCAATAAGTTTTGCGAATCGGTAAGGCAAAACAGAGGAAGGGGGATGGCTGTTTGTGGGGGTGTTAGGACAAGTTATGACTAGTCATGACCTGCAGCCGCACGCTCCTGCCTCTTCTATTTAAGAAGCAGTAGCTGATCGCAGATCGTCAGTCACAAATTTTTGAACAATGGAGAAAGTTGAGCACCGCGAAGTGAACAAACTTTTGACCAAGGAAGGCAAGAATGCAAAAGAGATCCATGAACGTATGGTTGTAGTGTACACCGACACCGCCCCTTCCTATGCAACTATTGCTCGCTGGAATAGGGAGTTCCACCATGGTCGTGAGTCCCTTAAAGATGACCCCCGTCCAGGACGCCCGTCAGACGTGCTTAACGAGGACAATGTGGCCCGTGTGGAGAGGATCATCCTCCAAAATCGACCGGTGAAGGTCGAAGAAATCGAACGACAACTTAAAATATCACATGGAAGTGTTATCAACATCATCCACGACAATTTGGCCATGACCAAGGTCTCTGCCCGTTGGGTCCCTAGAAACCTCACGCCCCATGATCGACTTCAACGTCGTCAAAGTCCACAAGGCCAGAGTTGCACAAGATGCCCTGCGCAAGTGCGTATTCGAGGAGCTCAACCATACCCCCTACAGTCCAGATCTGGCCCCTAGCCACTACTTTTTTTCACTCAGCTAAAGGCTGCACAGCTTGGACGCCGGTTTGGAGACGATGAAGATGTCCAGCTTGCCGCCCAGAAGTGGATTGAACAGCAGTCGGTAGATTTCTGGTTGTCGGGAATTCGAAGCCTCAGGGACAAGTGGCGCAAGTGCATTGAAGTCGAGGGTAGTTATATTGAGAAATAATAAAACCCTTTTCCTCATATCTCGTTTCCTGATATCCAAATTGAAAAACTTATTGACCGCCCCTCGTATGTATATTACTAGATTCTAGATTTTTGCCGCAACGTTGGTGATACAGGATAGAGCTTCATGACTGTCCCTTCTTCTGTTAATTAACAAGTATATTTTTCCCCCTCTCCTGGACCTCTTTTCTTTCGTGTACCTTGAGTACATAGATCATCCCTTTCGGTCACCCGAAAAGATCGGTGATCGTTTTTTCCGAAAATATAGAGGAAGTTAATCATTGGAAGACACTTTCTCCTAGGAGGTTGATAGCCTCCCATCCCGAACATAGTTCCTGAGAGAGTGGAGACTTTTATTGCAAAGAGGCTTTCTACCATATTCATTAATTCCCAGTGTTATACGAGGGGGAGTCAAAAAGTTCTCAGATAAATGGCATAAAATTTTTATTTGTAATAATACTGTAATCATTTTTCTACATAAGCTCCATTAACATCTATACACTTTCTTAATCTATGAATCCAACGGTAAAGACCATCTTTGTAGAATTCACGGGGTTGTCTCTGGCACCAAGTAATGACCTGCTTTTTTGCTTCATCTAATGATTGAAACCGGGTTCCTTTTAGGTGTCCCTTTAAATTTGGAAACAGAAAAAAGTCAGAGGGTGCTAAATCAGGGCTATAAGGGGGATGAGCAAGAGTTTCCCATCGAAATTCCCGTAGCTGAGATCTCACAGCTTTGGACGAATGTGCAGGGGCATTGTCATGGTGGAACAAGATTTGCTTGTGGAGCTTTCCTCGTCGTTTTTTGGCTATTGAAGTTTTCAGCTTCCTTAAAACTCCTTCGTAATAGCTGGATGTAACAGTTTTTTGTCCTTCTAAGAAGTCTATTAAAATAATTCCCTCCGAATCCCAAAAAACTGTAGCCATTATCTTCTTAACGGACCTCTCTGTCTTGAACTTGATAGGCCCTGCTGCCCCCCTTGGGTGCCACTCTTTTGATTGATTTTTACTTTCAGGATCAAACTGATACACCCAAGTTTCATCTCCCGTTACGAGGCGCTCAAAAAAACTATCCTCGTTTGCTTCAATCTTGGTCAAAATAGCCAAAGAAAGGTTGGCCCTATGATTCAGCTGGTCTTCTCGCAACGCTTTTGGGACCCAACGTGCTGAAAGCTTGCTCAGGCCAAGATTTTCAGTTAGAATTCCAAATGCTGAGCCATGAGAGATTTCACATGCATTGGCAACTTCATCAATAGTAATACGGCGATCTTTATCCACTAGATTCCTCACAAGCTCGACATTTTCTGGGTTAATGGAGGTGGAGGGTCTCCCTTCACGTGGATCATCTTCAACTTCTTCTCTGCCCCCCTTGAAGCGCTTAATCCAGTCGTAAACTACCGCTCTACATGGCGAAGAGTCACCATAAACCTGTTGTAGAGCGTCAATAATCTTAACAGGCTTCCAATCAAGTTTAGTCAGGAATTTAATGTTCGCTCTTATCTCAAAATTTGCCATTTTATGGGTTCAAAAAAGTAACCTTTTTGAAGCACATCTAATACAAAGAGTCTCGACAAATTGAATGACGTATTTTGTAGGAATTGTTCAGAAAACATGAAAGTCGTGTTTGACCCTGTTTGACCGTGTTTGACTTGTACAAAATCGAACATTTCAATAATCTGCCATTTGTCTGAGAACTTTTTGACTCACCTACGTATATTTTATTTGACGGCGATTGTTGTTCTGTCGTATCTTTTCCCAGTAATGATTATGGTATAAGTGATATATCCAAACATTTAGAGATTAAGTTTTTCAATGCCACATTTGTGCTCACGGAGATAATAGTAGTACGGGGGCAAACGATATGTTCATGATCTGGAAATTTTAGTCGCAGGTGACTCTACATCTCATTATGTCGGACCGTCGGTCGGTCCCCGTTTTGTTTTTTTGGCGGGTAATAAAATTGTTATTACCAAAACAAAATTTAAAACCTTTATGTTGTTTTACATTCTCATTTGAATGATATAATTGTCAAAGTCCTCCAAAGTTTAGCCCGGGAAATTTGGTTTTGTCAAATAACATCATAACTATTATGCCGATTCTAATGAAATTTGAAACCCTTATGTTGTTGTACATTATTTTTTAAAGGATATAATTACCAAGGTCCTCCCAAGGTTAGCCAAGAAATTATTTTGTTTTGGTAAATAACATCATAACTATTCGGTCGATTATAACGAAATTTGAAACCCTTATGTTGTTTAACATTCTCTTTCGAATGATATAATTGCCAAAGTCCTTCCAAGGTTAGCCGGGGAATTTCTTTGGAAATATCATAACTATTCAGCCAATTCTAACGAAATTTGATACCCTTATGTCTTTTTACATTCTATTTCGCATGATATGTTGAAAGTTTTGAAGATCGTAAGGTCATAAATATGAATCAGTGAGGGCACGCGTCCTTTTGTTCAGCAGATCTTGTTTCTTTCCCCAGCCATTTATTTTAACTTCGATTATTTTTGTATATATATAATTTGATTGTTTCCGCGCGTTAGATTTTTAATATTTAACGCTTAACTGAATGCAACCTTTCGATGAGGACCTTGATGTCAATGAGGAGCAAAGGCAGTTCGAGTTTTGCTTTAGATTCCTTTAAGCAAAATTTCTATTTAATTCGGTTTGCTAAGCCACCTTTTAATGGGGCTTGCATGTAAATACATAGATTTATAGCTTTTCCGCATTAAATCTCTTCTTAATTTTTCTTCCTTATTCATATTCTTTATGCGGTTCATTTTTGGCTTGAGAACGCGTTCGTTTTAGTTTAGTATTGGAGTAGGTTCGGCCTCTGATTGAGACTCATCATCAATTTCTCCATTCCTGGTCCTTTTCGTGGTCTGTAGTTTTTCTGGTTTTATTTGTTCCATATGTCTTTCAGTGACTTTTCTTATGGTAGTTTTGAGGGCCATGCTTCAGAGATCTCTCTGCTCTTATTGGTAGTAAGTTGAGCCACAACTTTTATCTCTTCACACTTTATTTCGTGTCTGTGAGTCAAACTATAGGACCCGATCACCGACAGGGGATCTCTCCTTCAGATGGCTCTGCGTTTCTAATCAACCCACGGTAAGAGCTTCTTTGACGTTTGAACAACATATTTGGCTGAAAAATCCTTAAAGGCCGGGAAGTGAGCTACCAGAGGAGAACTCAGACAAAGGTATAATGAAAGTGGCTATGTCAACATCTGATAAAAATGCAAAGTTACAAAGGATTTATAACTAATGAATTATGATTAGGAACATCTAATTATATAATTTGAGGAGAAACAACCGGATAATTATCTAAAAGTGATGAGAAGGGTGACAGGAGAGACATTTTTGCTAGGTTTGGAAAACCGACAAAACCTTTCGGATTAATGAAAATATGCCATCCATTTTCCGTATATGTATATTTTTCTATCAGGCAACGATCGAATTGTGAAAGGAAACATATACATTAAAAACACTTGGAAAACAACAATCCATTTTGATTTCTCTCCGAGATAAGTGGAGTCGTTATAACTTCATTTATGATAAAGAAGCGATCAAAGAAACAATGTCAATATGAAAAAAAGCAAGGAAAGGAAGTTATAAGTGGATAAATAAAGGTATGAATAGAAAGTGGAAAAATAGTTAAAGGAAACCATTGCCAGGTGAGTATACACTAAACTTTATTCAGATATGATCTCACCAAATCAGAAGAATGCAGATAAATTTCTAAAGGCCAGCACTGCATAACAGTTCTTGCTAACTTAGTGGAATTCTAGCGTCGATGCAAGGGTTAGATTTTAGCGAAGAAGCACTCAAAACTTTCAGCGGTCTCAGGGAACTGTCCCACCCATCCCTCTATTGGCGGATAAGCTGAAACTTACTTTTACGGGGACAAGTAGTTCCATATGTATCATCATGCACATAGTCAATAACTACGCAGCCAACATTTCCTTCCCGTCTTTACTGCACTACATACTATCTCTCTCCTCTGTTTTGTAGATATAGGAGAATAGGAAGAGGAACAAAGTAAATTAATAATAGCTTAGGCGAGTTGCAAACAGCTTTACGCGTCGCTGGACCGCTGTTAGCCAGCAGAGAATCCACTCAGCCATCCTGAGTCTCACAAGAAGACTCATTTAAGCGAAGCTTTTAAGCTGCTCGACTGCACTTCTCGTACGCTACAGTTCCATAACCATGGCAAAGGCGTACAAATCGCCTCTATGGGGACACAGCTTTCGACACGAACGATAATCTTGAAGTAATTTGCTTAATATTTTCACAAAATGATAACAACGTTTGACTATAGCAAAGCTGTAGATGTAGTCTATCTCGACTTTAAAAAGCCTTTTGACACCGTTCAGCATAAAAGATTTCTGATAAAACTAAAAGTGTACTGAATAAGGTTAGCGTAATGAAATGGATTGAAGACTTGATGGAAAACCGTAGAGAGAGAGTTGTTGAAAATTGAGATAGTTCCTCGTGGGATTCAGTTACCAATGGCATTCATCAGCGATCTGTTCTTCTACACTTGCTTTTTTCTAATATATAAAAAAATCTTGGCAATAAATTAAATAAAATTTAAAAAGTGCTCATGGTACGAAGCTTTGTACTAGGGTAAAATACCATAGTAACTGCGAAAACCTGTAAAAAGACTTGGATATATTAGTCAAATGTTATGTGTGAGGGTATGGAACGTACATACTCGCATGCCGCCAGACAATCGTGGGAACGAAAGAAATTTGTCGTTTGAGTTGACCTTCGTCTCCTCTCTCTTCCCCCTCCACCCTTTCCCCAACTGGCGACAGGAAGTCTGACGAAAGAAGGCCTATTTCACAGAGAAGCCTAAATTCTATTTGCCTTCTTTATGATACCATAGAGTTTGTCCAGAAGGCGTGACGATAAGCGAATTGTCGTGAATGGAATCTCTCTCTCAATTTCCCACAATCCGCGTTATAAATAACATCGCCGTTCATCCCTCTAGAGCAGTGTCCCAAACCAACTCGCGTAACGCGTAACTCTCACGTTGAACAAGAGTCGTTGCCGTAACGTATCGACTGTCAACGCGCCGCCGAGACAACTTGGTCGCTGTCTCAAAGTGTTCCTGAAGTAAATCCCGCCCCGCAGAGTCTGTGACTAGAAGAATACGCTCTGTTGCTCAACGTAACTTGAGAAAGAAAAGGAACATCCAAATAGTTACTGGAAGTTACTATTTGTCACATCCAGTTAGGAGTGAACTAACTGGAACTGCAGCCAGCAGCCCCAAACCCGTCGTCTTATCCCCCCTCTCACCGAGAACTCGTGTTAACGCCACCCGAACCACCCCCTCTAGACCTAACGAGGTCGTCTCTCCAATCCATCACCATTAATGGTAATCTGTAAACCCAGTGTCCCTCTATCCTTAAATTACCTAATTAATTAACAGTGATTGATACTCCCATTGAGTTATTATAAATCTACACGCTTAACGTCAGTGTATAATATTTAATCCTTAATTTTGCCCATGTAACTATTGCTAATTATTATATTTGTGTCAGGTAAAGTTTATTTTGAGTACGTGTGTTTATTTGTGGCTCCTCCTTTTTGACGTACCCTTGGCAAGATTTTAATTAAGCATCCCTTCGGCTAATTTATTCAACCTGTATTATGCACTCTTAGAATTCAGCAATCACAAACCTCCCCCCAGTAACAAGTGGGACTTTTATAGTGAGAATCCTGGCTACGGCACAACCCGCCTCTAACCAGCTTTCGCACGTTCAGTAGGAATTAAAGCCTACCTATATATATATATATATATATATATATATATATATATATATATATATATATATATATATATATATATATATGATCGTAGATTGAGTCATAAGGTCAATACCATCGACTTAAACAAAAGCGGCGTGTCCAGATCAAGGACTAGAATAATTATTGGACCAGACTATGAGCAATTCTACGACATTATGAAATATGGCAAGTGTAGTGCAATGTGCAAAAGTGTAGGGTAATGCATAAAGGTGATGATAATCTACGAAGAGCTTATAGTACAATATAGGGGTCAAATTGTTAACACTGTCAATATGCAAAAGAATTTAGGTGTCTTAATATCAAGGGATCTGAAATTTTCAAACAATATACCGTAGCCTTACAAAGGGCAAATGTGGTTCGAGGCTACATAGCTATACATTTTTCATATAAGTAAATCAAAAGACATTACTCTTCCCTCATATAAGGTGCAATTTTGGTCACTATATCTACTAAATGACATTCCAATAATGGAACGCGTTCATAACGAGCGATGAAATTAATTCCTGAACTTAGGAAAAGATCTTATGAAGACATACTGTCAATTCACTTTATTCTCAAGGGAAGATCGATATCTGCGTGGCCAACTTACCAAAATATTTAGAATAATAATAAATGGGTGAATTAATATAAACTATATCTCGATATTTCAACTAAATAACAGAATAATGACAATAAATAACGGTTACAACGTAGGAATATCATTGTCTGACGTGCCTTTTCCCATCCCAACTCTAACATATATTGGTTTATCCATATAGAGTACTGTTTAACTGCTAACAAAAGTTTGCAGTTAAGGAGTACTTTACGTTTAACAACAAAAAATATTGTCAAATAGATGTGCAGGGGCAGTCATTTGGTTCCCGTCTTTGCTGATATCTTCATGACCTGGTTTGAAGGACAATTATTCAATCAAGAACTGTGAAACATTAGACTTATACTGTACAGTCACTTAGTTGAGGAAACATACCTCCTTTTCAATTCTGAGCACTCATGTGAAAGATTCCTGTAATATACTAACCATGCAGTAGCGGATCCAGGATAAAATTAGTGGGGGCTAATATGAATCCCTCCCTTTGAAGTTTCTGAGAAAAGGGCCTCGATCTTTAATAATGGTTATCTTACACAACATTGATAATAAATGAGAGTATCTCGAACACAAGAGTGAGCACTAACTATCTTAGATCCACATTTTTTCCACACATTCGAAAATTAGAAATTGTGATTTATTGTAGTTTTGGGATGTCAGCTAAGGTATAATACTCATTTTAATAATTATTTTTGAGATTTACTTGTAATTTGTACCTGAATCATACAAGGTACATTCGATTCGATTTCACGGTTTAAATAACTATTTTTGTATATATTCTATATTATTACATAACTCTTTCTGAATAGCAGAATAAAAGTATGGCTTAAAAAGGAAATATAAACATAAACTGGTCAGAAATCAAGGGGGGGAACTTTAGCCCACCCTGGATCCGTGCACGCAGCCATATACGAGGGGCAGTCAATAGGTTTTGAAATTCAGATATAAGGAAACGAGATATGAAGAAAAGGGTTTTATTATTTTTCAATATAACCACCCTCGACTTCAATGAACTTGCGCCACTTGTCCCTGAGGCTTCGAATTCTCGACAATCAGAAATATCCCCACTGCTGTTCAATACACTCCTGGACGGTGAGCTGGACATCTTCATCGTCTCCAAACCGGCGTCCGCGTAGTGCAGCCTTGAGCTAGCGGAATAAAAAGTAGTCGCTAGGGGCCAGATCTGGACTGTAGGCGGGATGGTTGAGCTTATCGAATCCGCACCGCGCAGGGCATCTTGTGCAACTCTGGCCTTGTGGACTTTGACGACGTTGAAGTCGATCATGGGGCGTGAGGTTTCTAGGGACCCAACGGGCAGAGACTTTGGTCATGGCCAAATTGTCGTGGATGATGTTGATAACACTTCCATGTGGTATTTTAAGTTGTCGCTCGATTTCTTCGACCTTCACCGGTCGATTTTGGAGGATGATCCTCTCCACATGGGCCACATTGTCCTCGTTGGTCCCGTCTGACGGGCGTCTTGGATGGGGGTCATCTTCAAGGAACTCACGACCATGGCGGAACTCCCTATTCCAGCGAGCAATGGTTGCATAGGAAGGGGCGGTGTCGGTGTACACTGCAACCATACGTTCATGGATCTCTTTTGCATTCTTGCCTTCCTTGGTCAAATATTTGATCACTTCGCGGTGCTCAACCTTCTCCATTGTTGAGAAATTTGTGACTGACGATCTGCAATCAGCTACTGCTTCTTAAATAGACGAGACAGGAGCGTGCGGCTGCAGGTCATGACTAGTCATAACCTGTCCTAACACCCACACAAACAGCCATCCCCCTTCCTCTGTTTTGCCCTACCGATTCCCAAAACTTATTGACCGCCCTTCGTAGATCCCAATATTAAATTTACCCTCGAAAAGACGCTCAAGGGTTCCCTCTCATTTTTGGATATTCACATCTCTCAATCATTAACAAGATTTGAAACCAAAGTTTTTCGCAAGCTAAACTTTAGTGGTCATCACCTCAAATTTTTCTACTTTTGCCATAAGCCCCATCCATATATTCCGTGCATCAAATATTTGTTCATCCAAACCAGATTCCATAACGAATTTACGTGTCAATCTTCCAAAAGAAAAGGTGTTTTCAGTGCCTCTGGGGGAGAGGAACACAACTACATACATTTTTAAATAACATTTACCAACCGAAATTTAAATTCCAACTGTCTGTAAAGATATGCGTTACGTAGTTTCGTAATTTTTCAGGATATGGGATTTTAAACCCCCAATTTTTAAAAATCCACAATTTTACTGGAAAAGTTATATTTTCCAAACAATTTTAAGATCATTTTCAAAATATAAACATCAAATAGGATAATATTGCAATTGTAAGAACAAAATCCCGCAAGATGCGAAGTGCTCCATGACATACGAATGTAATCTCGGGAAATATATTGGCGCTACAGTTCGTTCGCTGAAGGAAGGGTTCTGTTTCCATTTAGGAATTATCCAAAGGACTGGGTAAGTTCTTTCTAAGAAAGAGTTCTCGCTTGTTTAGTTACATTCTCTTTACCATAAAACCGATGATACATTACAAAATTTTAAAATGTTGAAGTATTAAATGCCTTTCTCCTTGGCATCGAATGACTGCATTGGATTAATCATTCATATTTACACATAAATATAGGGAGCAATGTATAAATAACTGTTTATTGCGTAAGAATTCATGTTGAAAATTTCACTACTTTTGCTATAAAATATTAACCAACCTCCTAATCCTCTCTTTATCATTATGCTCCTCGCATTTTCCCGCCAGTCTTTCCTTGACACCTGTGCATATAGTGTTTTCTCTAAAATTTTATAACCAATTTTACTATTTAAAGTTTCCAACATGAGTTCTTACGCAATAAACAGTAATTTATACATTGCTCCATATATTTATGTTTATATATGAATGATTAATCCAATGCAGTCATTCGATGCCTATTTTTACCATTTACCTAGAGTGGTTCAAAATGATGGACTTTACAGGAAACATTTGATACAAATATCATTAGATTCATGGGCAGTGTGGAAATAATCTATAATCGTTCACTATCAGCCAAACTTCTATTTCTTTTCAAATGTTTACTACATAAAACAATGTTCCGCATCAGATTGCCATATCTAAAGCCAATGAGAAACATGAAGTAAACTGACATGGCAAGCGGAAATAACACCACGCAAGATGGCTGCGAATATAATGGTTAAAAATGTTATCACAAAATATTTTGAAATATTATAACAGTAATTACAAAAAATACCTATGAATATGAATTAGTAATTACGTTGTATCTATTGTATTAAGATTATTTTTTACCCTTTAAAATGTGGTTGCAATCTGTTTACCAGAAATGTGAAAAATTATACGATGAATATAAAATACAAGTACAGGAGGGGTACTAGTTTATGCGATCAGTTTTTTTGTAAAGATATGCGGCATACACTAGGATTAAAAATTCACTTTTATGCTAAATTTCACCTTCCCTTTTTAACCAACTTTGCATATTACCCTAAAACCATCCTCACTTTCACTAATTCCTTCCAAAATAAGCAACTCATTCACACTGACGGACACAGCCGCCAGCTTTTCCAATGGGCACAAATTAAAAGATACTCACCAGCGGACAGGGTAAACTTTGACCTTGAAGACGGACCTTCCTTTCGATGTCTGAGAACCCCGCCCTCATTCTCGTTTCCCTCGAGGTAGGTCCCCACCTCCGTTTCACCACCTTCAGCAGATTTGCTCACATCTTCCATAGTTGGGGGAGGGAGACCAGGTGCTAAGAGCGGCTCGGGGTGGGGTATGAACCGTTAGCGATCTGTCTCGCTGGTAGAAGCTTCTGTGGGTCAGAAACAAACAATCTTCATTTGTTATCTACATTTCGACTTGCCTATATAATCCCTCTACGAAAAGCTGAAAGATCCAGCCTCCAGCTTTATCTGAAGTTTCACTTCCTCGGATAACTTGTTAGTGAATAGCTATTTGTCACGTAATTAATTACTCTTCACTTTCTTTAACCCTAGAAAATTAATGAAAAATATATAAATATATTTATGATTTAGAAACATCTTGTAAAGATCATTTACTTTTTACAAAATCTGGTTATGGGCATTTCAGAGTGAACAAAAATTATTTATACCCTGGAATATAAATGATAGCGCTGATTTTTTATTTTATTTTAATGATATCAAGGATATTTTGAAAGAAAGGTAGGTGAGTCATTCGTTTTGGACCTTCTATATGTGATATTTCTAGATGAAAGTGTCGGTGAGAGAGGTGGCTCAGGTAACACTCATACATTGCAACCTGAGAACGTACTGATGGAAAAAAAAACATTTTTCAATGCCGTATTTGCCATTCAAATCGGTGGAGTCCCTTGTGCTCTAGAGTCTTGTCTACTCAAGGTGCATTCCCATGGACACCTCTTCGCGCAGAGGTTTAGTTACGATTCGCCGTCGCCAACTCATCGCCAGCCAACTATCACCAGCTAATTCATCACCAGTTAACTCATCACCAGCTTACTCATCGGTAGCCAACTCATCGCCACAGTTATATTTTATATTATTGAAAGGGTGCTTACATAAAGTATAAAGAATAAAAGGGAAAAAAATGAAAAAAAATATATAGTTAGTTACTAAAAAGCATATTTATATATATGGGAAAATAAAAACCAAGTTATTACTTTATTATTTATTGCATTTTACATTTAATCTCACGATTGCAAAAAGGTTAATAAGCAATCTCTTTCAATTTCTTTACAGCGATCTGGTTTTGAATATCTTCTAGCTATTCATTTTTATTTATTTCTGGACGCTTCGTTATTATTGTCGTATAATCGTATTGCAATTGTTGTTTTAATAAGCCGGTCTGCTCCTATTAATTACGAAAGACAACAATACTTCAATATTGGCTGAGTGGACTTTTTAATTACCTTATTGTTGAGGGAGTGTCACAGCGTTTAATCCGTTTTAAGGAGAGAGCCCGTTAAACATGTAAAGGATCCATTGAAACACCAGAATTATCCCCAAAATAAACATATATTTTAACTTTATCAATTAACTACAAAAAAACGGTAGCAATATTTTTATTCACCTAATAAGTTTAACGAGGTTAACCATACTTAAAACGAGGCCTATTACAGAATCTATTCTTGACGAAATAAAAAAAAAAATAGTAGACTCCACGTAAACAAACCACATGGCAGAAAGGATCAGGGGTTGCCGAATGTCACTAGATGGCTTTTCTCGCGCTTCGGTGTGTTGGATAAGCCAATGGTAGATTTTCATCGAGAGAGGATAGAGGTAAGGGAATCCAATGTCTAATTCTTCGGTTTTAAGATCGCAATTTGAGAGTCACTCGAGGGTGACTGGTTCTTAGATTATCTTACTTGCGAAATTCCTGTTTGGCACTAAGAGAATATTGGTCCTGCCAAACTTCTTACTAAGACGGTGCAGGATGCTTCAGGTTGGCACCGAAATAATCCTTCTTCTCTTGATGCCGAAATTCCTGGTTTGGCACTAAGAATGGTAATCCAGCCAGACTTCTTCTAAGTCTGTAAAGGATAGTTAGGTCTGGTACAGATACAAAACGTGAAGTTTTTCTAGGTCACCATCCTTGGTGTTCCTTTTGACTGGCACCGCTTTTTGGCGATTTAACCACGGGCTTCCGAATCTCGTAGGTAATTGGATCCTTTGAACGCTGCTTAAGGGCCTTTAGTGGTCAACTTAGCACAGCGGCTCGTTCCGGCTACCTATGCGGCGCTGAGATGAAAAAGAGTAGGCAGTTAGACGGTTATTCCGCCGGCTAACGTTCCCGCGACTCTCTTCATGTGGCTCGATTCTCTTGCTTTCTCCGCAGGGGGGGAGGGGGGCGACTTTAATGTATACCTCCGCCTGGCCCTCCGGGAGGTTTTTTGTTGTAATTCCTCTACAATTATAATAAGAACATTTTCAAAGCTTAAATAATATAATATCTCCAAGCTATTTATAATTATCTAAAGTCGTGTGTTAAATGGTGCACATCATATATTTTATCTTGTTAGTATTTTTTATATAAATTTATTGAGCTATATTATTTGTATTATGCGTAAAAATGTCATTAATATATGTTTAAGATTTTACGAAATTTACCAGATTTGATGTTAATATTGGGTTGTTAATTAAAATTATATCTGTTCGTTTTCACACTCAAATCCCCACCATTCACTCACGCTTGATCGTCCATCATAATTCTACAATTCAAACAATTTTTCATATCTGGGTCATTATTGTTCACGATGCAGCCATGACACTTAAAATTATGGTGATTCAAGAACAATACCAAGGACTCTAATATCACACCCAAAATCTTTTTCACACACTGATAATATCATCTTGCTTTTTTCTGCATTTACTTTTATCCGCCTATTCACACAAACATTTCCACCATCATTCCTAAATCCCTCTCTTTCTTTCACACACGAACAACAAACGGGTCATCCACGTAGATATATTTCATCCCTCTCCATTTCTCATCAATCTCACAATTTACTTCACCTTCATTCGTGTTTCTCTCTCTAATCAATCTACACAAAAATATTAAAACAGTCATGGCGACATTACACACATTCGCCATCCCCTTCCTTCCCTTCCCCACTTATATCAATCCACTCACTCAGGCCATCTTTCATCCAAACGCACATCTTACCCTTCATTCCATCTATCATTCTAACACTCATTTTGCACCTAGTAGATATGGCGTTTGACTTCCACTCGTGAGTATCGAGTTCATCTTTCCTCCCTCCCCGCAAGAGGCATATGTAGGGAGCTAGTCACCTATTAGCGAATGTGTCAGCTGAACCTGATGCATGAGCACGGCAGAAAATCTACTCATGATAGCAGACACATAGTCAATCACAACACCGCTGTTTTTTCCCTCCACCATATTTGCACATATATTACTATTTTTTCGTTGAGACTTGCCTGAGAGGTATGCATTTCCACACCCCGTGGCCGTACGGGTGGCCAACCCTTGGGCTACGAAGTGATCCCTCTTCATGGGTGGAGGGACAAAACACAACGCTGCTGACCTTGCAACAGTTCTCTAACGAGGATCGGCTCTTGGTTCCCTTGGTGCGCCATTAATTGTCCTTCTGATCTATATGTAAATTTCTTCATCAAGTTATGAGATTTAAATCCCCTTCGTTCGTTCCTTTATCAATTCCTGTTATCCGTCATACACTTGCCTACAACACTTGACAGACCCTGTACTTCTTACATTTCACCTTTCTTTATTCTTAAACAGCTGCATGTTTCAGTTCCTTATTCACTCACTCTTCTCCTCTGAAATACAGTAAAACACAACAAACAAACCTATTTTTGCAACACAATCCCCACCACTTTTCAGCACCTCAGAGACTAATCTTTTCTAGCTGCCTTCCCATATTTCAGACCTATCACAGCCATAACAACCTTGCCCCCCAACATACTGATCGCTTGTATACTCCTGATGTAGTATCTGCTCTTCACACGTGAAGCCGATCATATTCGCATTTTTCATACCTACATTATACAACTCGTGAAAGTATTCTCGACATCTACTTTTGACCTTATGTTTCACAAATACATTTTCACTCTAATCAGTGTCGCTCACAAAACTATCCTTCTCTTACTTTATCACTTTTTTGCATGAGAACTCTGTGTTCTAATCTTGTTCCTCCTTCATCCTCTGCTTTTTTATTCTGTTTAATCACTATTTACAATTTTCTTTTCACTTCCTTGTGGGGCTCTTTTTTTTGTTGTCCACTGCAGGTTTCATATTGTCATTCCGCCCTTCAGCGTTCTGTTTTCTATTCCCAGTTTTAGCACGACAACATACAACTATGGCACTATCGTCTATCAGTTCCTTAAATTATAGTTATTTCCAGTCTCGTACTCTCGAACCATTTCACTACTATCCTCTCTCTGAGTTACTTTGTCAAAGCATTGAACATAAGTTCTCTCTCTCTCTCTCTCTTTCTCTCTCTCTCTCTCTCTCTCTTCATTTCATTTATTTTTATCTTTTTATTCTTTCATGCATAATCAGTTTCGTCCGAGTAGTATATATTGGACCTCCCCGATAAAGGTCCATTGCAGTCTTAAGAAGGCTATTGTTGTTTTTATTGATTTGTTTTATTTTATAATTAGCCGAGGCTACATAGTATTAGGCTAAGAGTGGCCACATATGCTGGTGGTAGCAGTCACCAGATGCGCGCTAGAAAAAAAATAAGGAAGCTTACGTCTTACGTCTGGAAAAAGTTATAAGCTAAAAGTATACAGTAAGAATAGAATGGATAGTAGGTTTTAGGGTAGAGTGGTGAAAAAGAATGAGTATGAGTCAATGTAGTTTGCTGGGTGACTGGCCATCTCCACTGTATTTTTCCTAGTTATTATTCCTCGCGTTATATTCTTCGTATAAAGGAGGCTCTCGCGCCTCTATTTCCTTTTTTTCTCCTCATTTTCTTCTCTCAATGTCTAACGCAGATTCTTTGATTTCAATGTGTGCAATCATTTTGCAATATCACCTACTGTATATTGGGGGAGGGTCCTCTCTTGAGATAGGTTTTCCACTTCTAAATTTACCTCTTTATTGTTTTCCCTGTAGTTGTGCGGGATGTACATGGTTCTTTTTTCTTCGTTGGTTAATATATCATTTAACTTTTCCTATAATTTACATCCTCTCCTGTGCAAAAACACATTTATTGGTGTCAGACCGATGTCGTGGTGCAGGTCACTTTGTCTTTTGTATTCTCTTCTTCTCGTGTTTGAGATAATATATATTGCTGCATTTTGAACTCTTGGAAGTATTAAGTGTGCTCGTTTTATGGAGTCTGTTCAGTGGAACAACCAGGTAGAGAAACGTAGACCGGAAAACTGCGTTGTATATTTTTCTTTTGTTTTCCACCTTCAAGTCTCCAAATTGCTATAATTGGGTAAATTTGCCCTAGCTAATCCTATTCGTTTCTTTACGTGTTTGACGTAGCCTTGCTGGTTGATTTTGAGGCCGAGTACTTTTGCTTCATTACCATAGCGATATCTATTGTCGTCCACTCTAAATATGTCAGTTTTTCTTCTCCCTATTGGGATAATAGTAAACTTGTCTGCATTTGTTCTAATCTTCCATTTTCGCTCGAATTCGTTAATGTTCGCTATTTCAGCCGCTGTTATCCTTGCATGGTCTCCTGGAGAGATATAGGTAACCGAAAACAAGAGGAGACGAGAATCCGCAGTTCCTCCCAGTTAGAAAGAGTAACAAAGATTAAATTTAGTAAAGAAGAGGAAAAACTTAAACCTATGCAATGGAAATTTTATTGCTGTAAAAATAGTATAGGTTAGATGGTTCATTTTAACATACTTCTTCCCAAATTTAGAGATTTTAATCCCCCCCAAGTATTGGCTCTTGAGCAGCATCCATAAAAGTTCTGGGTTAGGTTAAGTTGGGTTTCCTAACCTAACCAAACCTAGTTGAAAGTCACACTTGCTAATTTGATGCTGTTAGTATAACAATGGCTAGCCACATTTACAAACATAGCAGGAAGCACGTCGGGGGACTGTGTATATCCACGCTAAGCAATTGACCGTATCCAAGAACGTTCCCCAGGCTTGCCCAATGCAGTATGAAGGTGGTTGCTTATTTTCATATTAACCACACCCCATCACTGCGAAAACTGCAGTTTCCGTTACTATTACTATTTGATGCTCTTATTTCACACTTCGAAATTTAACAATCATAATCTGGATTTCGAAGCAAACCAATGTGTAGCTAACATAAAATTACTAATGTTAAAAATAACGTACCCAAAGGTATTTTTGACATGATCTTATATATTCTTAAATCACTCTTATCCATCCCAACCAGGAGAAAGATTCGATCAAAAGAAAAATTCTAAGCAGACATCCTCCCCTCTATATCCAAGAGGAATAGGAAAATTATCTACGTTAATCGTCGAAGATTATTAGAACTTGTAGGTCGTGGGTTAGACGAGATTATTATTTATTTATTATTATGATTTATTAAAATGAGCCGTACGTTCGAAATTCCAGTGATCGCTATAGGATCGATCTCTAAGAGCGCTTTTCTTAATCTTTATTCTATTGAATGAATAAAAGCGGAGTTCTTTCTTTAATATACCAAATACTGCCAACGCACCTCGTTCAAGGATAATTTAAACACTTCAACCAAAATAGACTTTTATTGTACATTAATCTACTCAAACAAAATTAATATATACGCGTACAAAATACAACTTAAAAATGGTTCGTTAAGTCCCTTTACCGACACTCAACTTTCTGGTTGCTTTAAGGGAGAACAATTTACTTCACAACAAATTCCTCTTTAAGATATACAAATAATCTACGTTAAATGCACGGGGACATGAATATAGAATTGATTACTTATATTAGGTAGTGGGGTTTAACCAGAGACTCCAAACGAAATACCTTCCCTCAAATCTTGTCCGGGGAGGAGACCTGAGTGTAGTTTATTGGCTTCTCAATAGATGGCGTTACTTCGAACAAGGGTTGGTCGAGTGATGTCACGCTGAATTTCGAGGTAACGGACTAAATAGAATCAAAATAAAACGCCGATGGGGCGGTGAGGTGTCGTGTGTTTATGACCTTGAAAAGCTTTTCTTAGACGCGGCTTTAGGATGGTTGTCTGATCTTCTAGCGTTTTAGTTTCGCTTATAGAGCTCTTCTTTTGAGTGAGAAATCTATCTAGTTTGGGGTTGTCAAACTCAAATAGGTCAAGATCACTTGATGATCTTTGGTACTCGAACTGTGCCGAGGGTACTTGGAGATAAGATCACTTGACGATCTTTAGGAATCGAACTGTGCCGATGGTACTTGGACGATGGTACTTGGTAAGATCACTTGACGATCTTTGATAATCGAACTGTGCCGATCATACTTGTCGCAATCTGGTATTGCCCAAGAAAATGAAAGTCCTTCTTATCTTGCTGGGCAACTCTATCCCGGCAAGTTCTTATCGATCTCGTGACCAAAACTAAAAGGGCCCTTTTGTTCCTGCCAAACAGTTTTATACTCGAATTACTCACTCGGGGTAATGGGAGGTGGAATGGAATAGAAAGATGAGACCCGGGGATGGTCTGCCTTTTATGCATCTGTCATTTCTCTTCCTCGACATTTTGAAACTACGGAAACTGGATTTCATATTGATTCGAAAGAAGTGGATATCAATTCCGCCGTGCTTTGGCGTCGTGGCGCTCTGGGGATAGCGTAATACGAGATCGACAATTCGAATTTTTGACTTGCTTGTTTATAAATACCCCCTCGGAGGGTAAGCCTTTTAGAGCAAAGGTCAGAAATAACTGTCTCCTAAATTTACCATTTTTCTCGTACTTATATGTTACCGAAAACCGGGTAGAGGGGCTCAGAGAAACCCAGGTAGGCTTTGTTTTTCTTTTATTATTTCTCCTCGCCATGAGAAAGACCTCGATATATATATATATATATATATATATATATATATATATATATACACTCGCAATTTCTTAACTGCCTCGGTTAAATCATATATCTCTACATTCCTCCACCATTAAGATGATCCTGTGGGGGAGGGGTGTCTCTTGTGCTCTACGCTCAGAGCTAAACTAAAATACATTCCCCAAAGAAAATAGACCGGTACGGGGAATGCCTTTTTCCCATCTCTTATATATTTATTATATCTACCGCGCACATAATTACAAATTATCAGAAATGATTCTACGAAATACAAAAAAAAACACCACTAGAGATGCCCTTATACATCCAAAACACAAAAAATTAGTAACACAAAAAAAAACAGAACAATTTTTGTCTCGAGACTAATAGTGGTTTAATTAGTTCTAGACGGGGTTTCGGCTCAACCAGTCAGCGATACAATTCGCAGAACCTTTTATGTAAGCTAAATTAAATTGGTATTGCATTAATAACAAACTCCATCGCACGAGTCGTCAATTTTACTCTTGTTTTGCCTTAAGTACATCAAGGGACGGTGGTCCGATTCCACGTTAAACTCCTGCCCTATTAAAGAAAATTGGAACTTCTGTATTCCCCAAATTATGGATAATGCTTCCTGTACTACAGTTGCATACATTCTTTTCCGCATCGTGAGTTTTCGGTTGTCATAAGTTATGGGGAATGGTGTGCCCTCATCTTCGTATAGCAGCAAGACACACCCTATGCCTTCTCCACGCGCGTCGGTGCGTATCCCAACTATATTTGGGGGATTGGGCAGACGTAGGATAGGGGCTGACTCTAGTTTTTCTTTTAACAACTTTAACTGAGAGATCGCTTTAGGATTCCTTTTGAGTGGGTCGGGAGAATTTTTCTTTAACAGATCATTAACGGGAGTGTCTATCACCGTAAATTGGGGAACGAATTTCCGGTAGAATGAGGTGGTCCCCAAGAAAGAACGCAATTGCTTCTTGGTTTGGGGTAGCGGCATCTTAGTTTTGGCATCTACCTTATCCTGTTGGGTGGATATTTCATTTTTTCCAATTTTGAATCCTAAATAAGAGATGGTCTCATAAGCGAAGTGCCATTTCGACGGCCCCACTGTTAGGCCGTGATCGCGAAGTCGATTGAGGTAAGCACGGCGAGCATATAAATGTCCTTCCCATGTCTGGGTAGCCACGTACACGTTGTCAAAATAGAAGGATACATCCTTCAAACCATCTACAATTCTTCTTTCTTCTACTTCTCTTTTCATCTTTATTTTTCTTTCTTCTGCTACTCTTTCCATCTTTATTCTTCTTTCTTCGGCTTCTCTTTCCGCTTGCGCTAGTTCTCTTTCCATATGTATTCTCCTTTCTTCTACTTCTCCTGGTAGCTTTATTCTTCTTTCTTCTGCTATTTTCCATCTCTATTTTCCTTTTTCTACTCCTCTTCATATCTTTATTCTTCTTTCATCTATTTTTCTCTCCATCAGTCTACTACTTTATTCGCTTTCTTTTTCCTTCTTCGCTGCCTTCCTCTTCGGGGACGGGAGGGTTGGAACTACTTCCGGTGCCGTATCGAAAACTTGGGAACTCAGCTCTTGGTCTACGTGTTTCTCGGGAGAAAAAAATGAGCCGGGACCGTGGGCCTCTTATTCGCGGGCATCCGAGTGACTACGAGCTGATCTACCAGATTTGGAGAGAGCTGCGCGCTCTGGCCTATTAATACTGAGCAGAATCTAATAGGCGCTGCTACTACATCGGTCCAGCCAGAAAATACTTCGACTCAATGTGGCATCGGACGACAGGAAAAGTGGTTGATCTACCCAGGAAATCCTGGACGACCACAAACTTCTAGTGATAGGGGCTGATAGGGCGGAGCTATTTGTTTGACACCACGATAGAGGTGCACCCCGTATCGCGTAACAAGGTTGAGACTCGGTGATCATTTACGCCCCCAGTCTCCAATTTTAGTCCTTTGGGAGAATTTTTGTTGTATACAAAGTTCACCTGCTGGTCAGGGGAATTCTATGTGGTCAAGGGAGGCGCGGGATTAGGAGGTTGTTTTGGGTCCAGCGTTGCTGCAAGGTTATGTACCTGCTGGCTCAAAGGAGACTTAAGCCTCGAATTTTGGGGGCAATTATAACTAAGGTGGCCTTGGGTGCCACAACTAGAGCAGGTTATGGGGTTTCTGCGGTGTACTGAGTTCCTGACGAACTTAGGGGGGTTATTTTGCGGGGGTTTCTGGGGATACCCCCCTTTATTTGGGAAAAAGGGTTTCTGAGGATACCCACCTTTCTTAGGGGACGAGGGCTTGTTCTTGTTTCCCTCTCTCGGATATAACCGGTGGTTTGACGAGTGTAAATCGCCTTCGGACAAACAATCGTCAAAGGATTCGGCTCTCCTATCCTTGACAAAGGCCTTTAATTCTGGAGGCAGGGTGCATAACAGCTGGTCCTCCAGAGTGAGTCGAAATAGTTTCTCACTCTTGCTGTTTCCAACCAAAATTGGAGGTGCCTCTTGAGGATAAACCCAAACTGCCGGTAGGTTTGTCCTGGCTGAATCCTAGCCTGCCTAAATTTCATTCGATAATCTTCAGGATTTAGGTTAATGGCTCCCAGTAGTTCTGCTTTGAGGGTAGAGTAGTCTACTGACGCTTCTGAGGGGAGGGATACAAATATATCTCGTACGCGTGCACTGAGAAGGGGGAGTAGTCTAGCTATACCATCTGTTTTGATATCCCAATTGTTTACTTCAAAAATCTTTTCAAAGTGCGAGAGATACGCGTATAGGTACTCCTCCTCCTTGTACGCTGGAAGTTTCATAGTTGGGCCCTAAGATGTCTCAGGCCTGGATCCCACGAACTGCACTTCCACTTGGTCCTTGCTCAATGCTCTCTCGTGTTCTTGTATCTTTTCCTTCTCTTCTGCCTGCCTTTGATCTTCTTCTCTCCTTACTTCCGCATCCATCTGTATCCTTCTCTCTTCTGCCTGCTTCTTCTCTCTTTACTTCCGCTTCCATCTGTATCCTTCTCTCTTCTGCCTCTCTTTGCGCTTTTCTGTTTTTCTTTGTGCTTCTTCTTTCCTTAATTTCTTTTCCGTCCTTTCTTGATCTTGGACGTAGGCAATGAGTTCTTTGCCCGTTAGCCCAAGAATTTGGCCTTGTTTGTGAAATATTTCAAACGAAGACATTCTTGCTATGTTCGTCGAAAGATCACCGATGTAACGAACGTTACGTATGCAGCCTTGAGTCACTTGGACTTTCCTACCCTTACCTTACCTTTCACTGAACCTTTTAATTGAATTATCTCTGTCCAAAAACAAAACAAAACAAAACGCCTTTCGTTAAATTATCTTTCCAACTTGTCTAAATACATTCACATGAATCTTTAAGACCTGTTTTATTCATCCATATTTAAATATTCCTCAAACGGGTTGGCAATTATTTGTTCTTAGCAAGGGCTTTTAAGATAATTTTACACTTGGGTTCTTCTGAAAAACCCCACATCTGACACCACTTAAATATTCTTGGGTTAGCCAAGATTATAATGTTTATTTTTATTTTTTACTATTAATAAAAATGGGTAGTACATTCGTACTTCCAGTGATAGCTACAGCATCGATCTCTAAGAGCGCTTTTCTTAATCTTTATTCTATTGAATGAATAAAAGCGGAGTTCTTTCTTTAATATACCAAATACTGCCAACGCACCTCGTTTAAGGATAATTTAAACACTTCAACCAAAATAGACTTTTATTGTACATTAATCTACTCAAACAAAATTAATATATACGCGTACAAAATACAACTTAAAAATGGTTCATTAAGTCCCTTTACCGACACTCAACTTTCTGGTTGCTTTAAGGGAGAACAATTTACTTCACAACAAATTCCTCTTTAAGATATACAAATAATCTACGTTAAATGCACGGGGACATGAATATAGAATTGATTACTTATATTAGGTAGTGGGGTTTAACCAGAGACTCCAAACGAAATACCTTCCCTCAAATCTTGTCCGGAGAGGAGATCTGAGTGTAGTTTATTGGCTTCTCAATAGATGGCGTTACTTCGAACGAGGGTTGGACGAGTGACGTCACACTGAATTTCGAGGTGACGACTAGAAAGAATCAAAATAAAACGCCGATGAGGCGGTGAGGTGTCGTGTGTTTATGACCTTGAAAAGCTTTTCTCAGACGTGGCTTTAGGATGGTTGTCTGATCTTCTAGCGTTTTAGTTTCGCTTATAGAGCTATTCTTTTGGGTGAGAAATCTATCTAGTTTGGGGTTGTCAAACTCAAATAGGTTAAGATCACTTGATGATCTTTGGTACTCGAACTGTGCCGAGGGTACTTGGATATAAGATCACTTCACGATCTTTGGTAATCGAACTGTGCCGATGGTACTTGGAGGTAAGATCACTTGACGATCTTTGGTGATCGAACTGTGCCGATCATACTTGTTGCAATCTGGTATTGCCTAAGAAAATGAAAATCCTTCTTAACTTGCTGGGCAACTCTATCCCGGCAAGTTCTTATCGATCTCGTGACGAAAACGAAAAAGTCCTCTTTTTCTCCTGCCGAACAGTTTTATACTCGAATTACTCACTCGGGGTAATGAGAGGTGGAGAGGAATAGCAAGGTGAAACCCCGAGGATGGTCTGCCTTTTTGGCATTAGTTATTTCTCTTCCTCGATATTTTGAAATTACGGAAACTGGATTTCATATTGATTAGACAGAAGTGGATATCTATTCCGCCGTGCTTTGGCGTCGTGGCGCTCTGGGGAGAGCGTAATACGAGATCTACAATTTGAATTTTTGACTTGCTTGTTTATAAATACCCCCTCGGAGGGTAAGCCTTTTAGAGCAAAGGTTAGAAATAACTGTCTCCTAAATTTACCATTTTTCTCGTACTTATATATTACCGGATAACGGGTAGAGGGCCTCAGAGAAACCCAGGTGGGCTTTGTTTTTCCTTCATCATTTCTCCTCGCCATGAGGAAGACCTCGATATATACAGGGTGTTCACAAAGTCTGGGTACATAGAAATTTTAATATTTCAATATTCTAATATTTAATATTTAATATTTTAATTTTCTAAAGGTATGTATTTATCCCCTATGTACCCAGACTTTGTGGACACCCTGTATGTATATATACACTCGCAATTTCTTAACTGCCTCGGTTAACTCGTATATCTCTACATTGTACCACCTTTTATTTTCTTCAAATGTTTACGGAACTTGAGGAATGAGTTCTTCAAATAACACTTGTGGACTAAAAGGTTTAAGTGTTCCTCATTTGGTAAGGGGAAGAAGAGGAATAATCACTAATGATCGATCCAGTCTAGCCACCTTCCAGAATGTTTGAATGGTCGAGCGGGGTTTTCATTCGGGCAGCGGAAATTAGCTGCAGGTTTAAAGCTGCCTCTATGGAGTGAGCGGTTGGCTCTTTTTTTTCGTTCTCTTGGGCTTTGCAATGGCGTGGATTGACATGTATCAGTATGTGTAGTTTTCAGAATCATGTGAGCGAGGTTAATCTTCGAAAAGTGTGTGCGTGGGTATTTTTCGGCGTGTAGTTCAAACACTTAGTGTATGTATAATGCCTTTGTATATGTTTGTTTGTTCCCTCAGTCACGTCAGATTTTAACATCGAATAAAAATGAAGAATTGAATTCCTAGGAACAAGGGATATAAAGAAATATACATACTTTAATGAATCAAAGGTGCGACAGAAAGCTGGCCTAAAGTATAATGGAAACTCGTAAACTCACCATGTATGTTTTCAAAACAAATAATTTAGGCAAAGAATGAGGGTATCCTTATCGTGGCTTAATCGAACAGGAAACTATATCAACAAGGTCAGCTGACTCAAAGTCGCGTGCTTTCACTTATTCTGATATATGACCTTACTACCTTCAAAACTGTCAATAATTCCAGGACTAAACTCGGGAGGACCTTGACAATTATATCATTCGAAATATAATGTAAAACAGCATAAGCGTTTAAAATTTCGTTAGAATCGTCAAATAGGTATGATGTTATTGCCAAAACAAAATAATACCCGGGCTAACCTTGGGAGGACTTTGGCAATTATATTATTCGAAAGAGAATGTAAAACAACATAAGGCTTTCTAATTTCGTTAGAATCGGCCCAATAGTTACAATGTTATTACCAAAACAAAAAAAAGGCAAAACTGGGACCGACCGATAGAGTTGATTATGAAACATTATCTCAATCCCTGACATTTCTATTAGTGCTGGCTTATGTTGATTGATTAAGTCAATCCTTGACTTCCAACATAAATCTGGCTAATGGTGAATCAGTTCCTGAATTCTTGCTTTTTTCAAAGATCTTTGTGATGCAGAATCAAAAATTTAATCGCCGCCTTCTATCCTACTCTGATGTTGAATCATTATGCCAATCATTAATTTCCATAACTGTCTAATGCTTAATCATTAAATCAATCTCTCTTTCTATTAGAGATCTGACTGATGCTGAATCATTTAGTCACTCTTCGCCTTCTATCACAGGCCTAGCTGAAGCTGCATCATTAAGACAATCCCTGCCTTTGTCAAAGATCTGGCTTGATGTTGAATCATTAAGTGAAACCTTTCCTTGCCTCATAGATTTTGCTGATTTTGGATAACTAAGTAAAAGCCTGCCTTCTCTCTTAGATCGATATGAAGCTGAATCATTAAGTGACTCTCTGGCTTCGCTTTAAGATCCTTGCTTTCTAATCTAGGTCTGACTGAAGCTGCATCATTAAGACAATCACTGCCTCTATCTGGCTGATGCTGAATCATTAAGCTAACCATCCTTCTCTCATAGTTGTGGCTTATACTGAATCAATAATTCATTATCTGCCTTCTTTCTTAGACTTGTCTGATGTTGAATCATTAATTAAAGCATGATTTCGTCGAAACAGAAGAAGAAAGAATTGAAGAGCTATTCCGGAGTTATTGAGAAAAATCTTCAGTATAACTGAAGAGAAAAGCGAGGACTATCACCTAAAGTTCGAAAGAAACATCATAGACGAGCTCAACGACCAAATAGACGAGACGCACCCTTACCACCAAATGGATAGACAGCGCTACGGAGTAATAAATAAGAGTGTTCGGTAGAGATAAAAGAGGAAGAAACTGAGATGAAATACGGACCAGGTTAAAGATAATCCTTCCATTTTCCGTTGGGGGATTATCTTTAATTGATTATTTTTGGATAGGATCAGGTATATTTGTTTCTTGTTTGACGTCATACAGTAAAATTGTATCGTTATAGTGTCTGTATTGGAGGTCGTGACATTATTAAACCTTTTCAAAGTGTCTGTGATTCACAAGTTTAGCTCCATCAAATTTGGTGGGCTCCAGGTAAATTTATGCAAATTGATGAGGGTTTGTTTTAACTATCTAGGAAGTAGACCTCATGCTCTTTAAAAGGTATTCGTAATTATTGATTCTTCTAATTCTCCATTTTTGAGTTATCTGGGGAGTAATGAGTAGCATAGCGCAGGGACTACACTCTCGCCATTGATTGATAAAGTATCGAGTCCAGGAACGACCAAGTACACAGTGATCAATGGAAAGCACCTTTAATCATCAAAAATGAGATTGCTTATCCTATGATACAGTCAATCATGAATCTATTTTAAATAATTAATTAACTAAATAATTATTTTAAATTAACTAAATGAGTAATATTCAATAATGTCCTTAGATTCGTTAAATAAATAATAAGATTCTTTTTTAATTTATCCTTATGTCAGACTGCTTCACTTTACTTTTGGGCGAGATTATCTTTAGTAGCGGGATTTAGGGATTTATTTTTACTTGATCCTCCGCTTTTATTGTATTTGAGTATCTTTGGTGTTGGTCGCACAATCCTGCGCCTGGGAAAGCGAATCTTACCCCGACGACGGAGCGTGCTTCTTTCTTCTACTTGATTTTGCCTTGTTTCTTGTTTTTTCAGGATTCAGTGTTTTATTGATTTGTTTTTATTTTAATCTAGCCTAATTGTAGTAGGTCAGGTTATATTTCCTGACCTCTGCTTGCTTCCTTTGACTGGGAAGAGCAACGTGGCAAGCCCGCAGGACACTCTGCGATTAGCCTTGCCCTGAATACTGCACCTTCGACGAGAGTTGCACTAAATCGAGTAAGAGTGACTATTTTCCTTGGCCGAATTAAATCAACTAACTAGAAGGTTCTAGATATCAAACTAGACGAAACAAAATAATCTTTACTACTGTACAAACAAAAATAAAATAATGGATACAACATACAAACAAAAAATAAATGGGAAAAAGGTTTACACACGTTAGCTCTAGATGGGAGCCATGAGCACGGACACACAAACTTACACGACCAACAAAAGGGAAACTACCATTTCGGGTGGATGTGCCGCCCAAGGATTTTTGTACCCGAGAGAAAGGGCTTGGGGTGGCAGTAAAGGTTGTGAGCGTCGAGCTCGATTGCTTTTCAACGGCACGGTTTGGTTTGGACTTGGCCGATTAGTAGTCGGCCTGCTTAAAGTTATGAAGGAAAATACAACCTGTCTTCTAACAACCACTGCTAGCCTCGAAAGGAGGGACCAAGGGAGTATTTCGCCGTGGAGAAGCTGATTCGAATACAGCAGTGTGGGAGTCTCTTCGTTCCTAGTTCTTATGTCTTCTTATTTAATTTTCTTGTCTTCGGGCTCTTGGGGTAAGGGAGACCGAGAGAAAGAATTCTTCTGTGTCGCGTCCTCTTTGGCAAAATACTAATCTTACCCAGGTGAACGCTTAACTATTTATACAGATTCGCCGGAAGGGAATGTTACCGAGGTGCCGGAAGTGGATTTTACTTTATCTATATACATAGAGGCGCCGGGAGTGAATTTATACCTTCACGCCATCTCGGGGAACCTCTCATTGTTACAATTAGGCTCGCTGTAAGGCGTGTTATCAAACTATGGTTACCTTAAAAGAAGCCGATCGCGGGTTATTTCCGTCCTAACCGTCTCTCTCTCTCTCTTTAACACTAATATTAGGCTAGAAATCTAAGTACTGTGACTTGTGCTTTTGATGGCAGTCGCCAGATGAGTGTAATGAAAGAAAAAAAATACTTGATCAGAAATGATATTAGTTTTTAATAAAAATGAGCTAAAATTTGCATAGTCATTGGGAGAGAAAAGGAGATGTGTAAAGAAACGTTTGAATAAATGTTAAGGGTAAACAAGAGGGATCAAACAAGGAAGCTACTTGGCCCCATTTATTCCGAACTGAAAGCAGAATCCCTCACAAATTGGAGAAACTATGTTAAATTCCAATAAATTTTGGAGAAATTTCTGGTCTGCTTTCGAGTAACCTGGTTAATTTTATTCCAGTATTTCTATTTATCTTCCTTTCTTAATTCCACGCTCTCTGCATGTTGCCTTCACTGAGATAGCGGTCATTATCACCGACCGGAATGTAGGCTCAGGTTAGTAAATTATTCTCACTAGCACTACCACGTATACATTTTTAATTACCTTAACGTCACACAGTTTTTTGGAGATGTTTCATTGGTATTTATTTACAATGAATCGAAATCATTTCTCTACTGCCAACGCGAATATTAATCATTGGTATGTGACCATATTAACCGTGTGATTTCAAATTCTCCCCTCTGTTCAAGGCATTAGGGATTACTTTAACATACTCCTACTACATATACTATGGAGGGAGGTGAATAATTGCTAAAACTTAGAAGGGGGAGGATGTTAAAATAGCTAGTTTACTAAGTTTAGTTTAGGGGCAGGCTGTTTAAATGCGGAATACTAACCTAACCTAACAATATTTTGATCCTAATGTGGCTACCTACATTAAAGAGGAAAAAGTTTAGTTACACATATAGGGAAGGATGAACTTCAACTACCTAAACTGTGAGGATGTTAATTGGCTCGCCATAGAAGCACGAGTCATTATTTTCAATATTTTCCAATAAAATAGTTTGCGAATAACTCAAAGAAGTAAAATCTTAAAATAAATAATGATGTAAAAACTATTCGTTCTTCATGGGCCAAAGCAAAGGTGGTTTTAGGTACATGCGATCGTTATAACTTATATGCCATAGTTATCGATCCATCACCGTGATTAAAAAGTCATAGTTATAATAGTAATAAAAGATGGCAAAGCGAGCAAAACGTACATTCGAGTATGACGTTGCATCGCATAAACAGAGCCTAAACACGTGAATTTCACGTCATTTCTGTAAAGCTTGAAGAAGTCTTTCCAAGCCTTCATCATGGGTTAGAATCAAATATTCCAGTACGATTAGAGAAAAAGAAAGTAAGAGTGAGAGAAAATAAATGTTTTCAACAAAAGGAGAGTAGCGACGACTTATTTCCTGAAAAAAAAAACTCACAGAGCAGGAAAACTTCACCTAAATCGCATCACAATTAATGTCAAACGAGAGAATGTAATTGAATAACAACCAATACGACAAAACTATTGGGGTAATTTTTTGAGCAATATGGTGTACATATTGACCAAGTTTTATATATACATACAATTGCTCAAAGTTGTATTCATACCCCTACCCGGTGCCACAATTCATGAATCATTAATTGCACGTTTGCAAATTTGGCGACATTGATTCTAATGTATTAATTTACACACTTACACAATTTCAACGACTAAAACACAATTTGAAATAAAAGTATTCATACTCTATCTAATTTGATAACTAATAATTAATAGTATAAACTTTATACTTAATGAGATTGCTCAAAAGATTTTTATAGTTTTTGACTAGTTTAAAATCAAAATTAGGATGGAATTTTGTCCCACTCTTCTCTGCAATATTCCTCGTTTTGAAGCTGTATTGTATGTGGAAGGACCTTCCGTTCATGCCCTAAATTTTATATTGAGTTGATGTATGGCAAGCGTGATGGGCATGCCAAAAACACTTATTTTATCATCCTCTAACCCAGAACCAACCAATTCTTATGTGCGTTTGGGCTCTTGTAGATTTGATAAATCCATTTTTATTGCGAGGCCAAGCTCGCGAGCATCACTCCTTAGATGAACTTCAAAAATCTTTTGCTATATTCTTTATTTATCGTTTTATTGATTAGTTGAAGTAAACTTATGGAAACCATTTTATTTCAGGCAGAATTTAGTTGTATTTTGTGTACTCTTGACAAAGGCATATATTTAAAAGAATTAAATTGTTAATATATGATCCTATGTATGTCATTCCTTTTTCTCCCATCAATTTCCATTCTCTATTACTCTAATTATTCAATTGCTATTCAGTCACCTTCATAGATTATACTTGAACGAGGATATTTTAACCTCTTAATTCGACAAACACAATAACCATCGAGTAGATCATAAAATCATACAATTTTTCTATATTTTTTTCATTTAATCTTAGAACCTTACTTCACTTTAAAGATCTAGCGTACATGTTTGAACAACAGGCTCTAATATGAGTAAATATAGACATTTTTCATTAGATTAAACAATAGATTATGGTACTATATATGAATATGGAGTACCCATATATTGCCTAAGGATGCTACAGGCTATTTCATCGCTGCAAGAGCCACCAGATGGACTGTGCAAAGCATCATGCCTGGGTTTGAGTACGACTGCGGGAGATTCAAAGAAAATCGGAATAATTCTATGGAAAAAAATTAATACGTAAGAAATCGGGTAAAGGTAATCAAAATAACTAATTACTTTATTTAACTTTTCCATCTTATTTTATTTATACAACTATTTTAATATCGCGAATGTTCTGGTTATTGCACATCCACGCTATAACAAGTTGAATTTATTCCAGCTTTAGTAGTGTTGTGTGACGGTCAGCAAAAAAATGGCCAGATTCGACAAAAATACGATCATCACACAAAAAGTGAGTAAGAAGTTCACTGAAACTACCTTAGCTACGTTTAGATCTTCCAATTATATAATATTTCCGCTGTACGTCGGAGACAGAGAGATAGAATTATTATACGTAAAGTTTGGATCGGAATCTTGTAGAGAAAATGAGTAAGAAATAACTGTAATTCGGTGCTAGAAATATTTATTCGCCGCCTAGAATTGCCGTTAGGGTAAATCAAACTTGAACTATTGTGCATCAGCTGAAATTGTCTTTAAAGAAAGAGCTGAAGTCAATAGTTATGAGTACAAGTTCGCATGAGATTTCATTAGAAGATTCATCTAGAAGCTATTCTGAAAGAGCGCGGATAAAACCCCTTTGAACCTCACAGAAATCAGAGCCGAAAATATCTCTGGAATAGCAAACACTCCTTTCCTGTTGTTTAAATACTCCCGATTCCTCTTGTTTTCTGCTTCCTCCGAGCATAGTTGATCTCCTAATTTTAGGGCTGCAGCTGAAATCTCATTCCAAACTCACGAATTTTTTAATCTTACTTAAAATAGATTTGTTAAATATTAGTAGAATATAAGGAATTCTTATGGGAAGTGTACATTAGAGCTTTATATCGAACTTTAATTAAACTGGAGATATTAAAATAATCGGCTCATAAACTACGCTTCTTACAGGATACTTGTGTATATTTTCAGGAGACACTAGCAGATGCATATGGTTTGAAATTCTTATATTGTGGCACAAAAATATCTTTAATTGTTGATATTATTATTATTTTTTGTGTAGTGAAGGTAGATTCAAGAGAGTTGAAAACTCTCTATATCATATGATATCATATAAAATAATATACTATCATATCATATACTTGCAATGATCAAACGCTTCATCGCGCGCGCCCGGCAGTTACGCGCACGCGTGAAGCACCTTTAGTTATGAGCGCATATCATTGGGGTCGTAGGAATAGATCGAGCGTCTTATAGATACAGATATTGCATAGCAAATTCAATGAATCACAGATCTTCCCCTTCTGATGATGCATCGTCTTAGTTATTTTGAATATGACGTAAAATATCTAGGATTGAAGAGTTTACTATGATGTTGGTTTGGTCATATCACTTGTCTATTGTAAATGTGCAACAACGGTAACGTAGTTCTGATTGTTTCTCTGTCGTGAAGATAAGGCAAGAGAAGCATCACTATTTGCAACGCTGTCTTTTAATGAGTTACTGCTAGCTTTTCATTGAAAAAGCCTGTTAGACTTGTTTTTACAGATCTACTCGAGGTTAGTTCAAGAAATAGTGGAAAGCGTGAAAGTTAGTGTCAAATATTGTCATAATGTATATTGGTAAACCCGTTTTGTATTTTAAAGACTTTAATGAGTCGGGCGTCTAGGTTACGATCTATCAAGGAAAGTAAATTTTCCTACCTTAGCCTTTCTTTGTTCAATCTATTAATAGGACCTGTGCCAATATTACAATGTCCAAAAACAAGTGCACCGCTTACTGCAAATGAGCTCTTAGAGGCGCCTTATATAAGGAAATTTTAGTAGCTTTCGATTTGAACGCAAAATGTCTAGTTATGTACTAAAGAAACCTATTTGCCTTTCAGGCAACTACAGAGCATTGATTCGAAAATTTTTATCAGAGGAGATTAAGACCTTTTCCAGATTGACTACACTTGCCCACGTTGAACTGCATTTGCCATCTCTTAGACTGACTACAAGTCTTTTTACAAGTTTTCATATAACAAAAAACTAAATGAACTATTAACAGATATGGTAGAAACAACCTTCAAAATGTGGCGTCAGGATTCGGAGTTTACATGAAAAATTTATTAGTTAATTATTTATGCTATTTTTAAAGACATCCGGAAACATGAATTATAATAAAAGATCAAATTGTAAAATCCAAGTCCAATTAGTAAAGTGGAAAAAAATATTAAGCATAATGTAATTCTTTTTAGGAGAAAAAATAATTTATTTATTGCAATTGCAATTAAGTTTGATTCCACCTGAAAATGTCGCAGAAAATTTGAAATTTTAGGTATTCATTCTTCAATTTTACGATGGTTGTCTGCATAATATAATTATGAAGGTATCATATTTTTTTCATTTTCCTGCGTGTAAAATTTATACTCATTCATACGCGTCTCAAATAACTTCTTCTAAGGTTATTCATCCATGTATGAAAATACTGGTTTTACCGGTGCAATCTCTAAATATATTTTCACCTATGTACGTACATAAGGCTTATGGCCTATCTAAATGGCACACCACCAGTAAATTTAGCGACATTGGGTTTGGTTAGTAACCGGATGGAGTTAAGTTACGAGTCAACTTTGTGTCACTTGTAATAATACTATATTGTCCTGGAAAGTGTAAAAAATATTTTTGGGAAATTTTCTAGGAAAAAGCGTAAATATTGGAAACATTTAATGTAATAAAGGGCCGTACGAAAGTAACTTTACCATAAAAAAATCAAAAAATAAAAACTACGAAAGACAAAAACGCGTGTTAAATTTCATGAAAAAACAAGAAAATCGACTAGGATGCATTCCAGACAGTATATTTTGGCTCAAAATTTGAAACTTTATCCATATATAATTCAATTAATCCAAGAATTACACTTCACAGAGCCTAAAAATGAATATAATTTGTACAGGGGTTTATGGAGCAAACAAATGCTCAAACATTAAAGGCACACTTAGTTATGTCTGATGAGGCTCATTTTTAGTCGCGTGCGAATCTAGTCGCGGGCCATTCTACATATCACTATATCGGTCGGTCGGCGTCCGATTTGCTTATTTCTGTTTTTGTAATAACATTGTAACTATTCGGCCAATTCTAACAAAATTTGAAAGGCTTATGTTGTTTAACACTCTCTTTCGAATGATACATTTGCCAAAGTCCTCCCAAGATTAGCCTGGAATTGTTTTGTTTTGTCAATAACATAATAACTATTCGGCCAATTCTAACGAAATTTGAAACCACTATGTTTTTTACTTTCTTTTTCTAATGATATAATTGCTAAAGTCCTCCCAAGGTTAGCCCGGGAATAAGTTTGTTTTGGCAATAACATCATAACTATTCCGCCCATTCTAACGAAGTTTGAAACCCCTATGTTGTTTTACATTCTTTTGAATGATATAATTGCTAAAGTCCTCCTAAGGCTAGCCCGGGAATTACTTTGTTTTGGCAATAATATCATAACTATTCCGCCCATTCTGATGAAATTTAAAACCCTAATGTTGTTTTACATTCTCTTTTTAATGATATAATTGCAAAAGTCCTCCCAACATTAATTAGCCCGAGAATTATTTTGTTTTGGCAATGACATCATAACAATTCAGTCGATTCTAACGAATTTTGAAACACTTATGTTGTTTTTGTTATCCTTCGAATGATATAATTGCAAAGGCCATACTAAGGTTAGTCCAGGAATTATTAAAAGTTTTGAAGGTCGCAAGGTTATAAATCAGAATTTTGTGAGAGCACGTGACTTTTTGGTCAGCATACCTTGTTATCTCAGTGGACAAGTCAATAAACAAAAGTACAGATACTGGAGCGCTCAAAATCCTCGACTATTCCACAAACTTCTACTTCATGCGCAAAAAGATACTTTAGGATGCTGATGGCACAACTATTACAATTACAGGATAAAACTACAGTAAATGATCTAAGAATATTTATTACCACAACTAGAAGATATACAAGATGTATGGTCTCAAAAAAATTGTGTTGCAGCATATACAGCGCAAAAGACAATGGTAGTACTTAGAACTGCCTTTCCTGGTTGGTTGATTTCACGATTTAGAGACGTTTGTTGGCCACTGCAATTTCCCAATTTAACAACTCCAGATTCCTTTCTTTGCGGAGAACTCAAAGAAAAGGTCTACTTTAATATGCTCCATAATCGTCAAGCCTTAAAAGAAAACATCATCCAAGAAATTCGAAAAATCACCCCAGATATTTGAGGAAAGTGATGAATAATGCTGCAAAAAGGGCAAGATTGTGTATGAACATTAATGGTGAGCATTTTAAGTGTCGATATCATATTTAAATAATATAATTTGTAAGAAATTATATTTTTTAATAGAACTCCAGAATTTCGTCTTTCATTTGAAATTTGCTGCGCGTTTTTTGATTCCGTAGTTTATACTTTTGATTTTTTTAATTGCTAGAGTTAATTTCGCGCCACGCGTTATTCTACCCCTTTGAAAATTGTTGGGATTTGAACATGTGCTGAAGAACATCCTTGTTATTCCAACCAATGCTTTAAACCATTATGAGGAAAGTGGAAGTTAGTTAAGTGGTTTAAATCATTGGCACGAAGAACTTGGCGCTTTTAACAACAGAGCTTCGAATCCCCAACATCTTTAAAAGTGCATCATTTTATTTTTCAAAGCTTGCAACGATTATTTTCTGTCTCATTTTTGCTCAGAAAGATGGAAATGAAGAAAAAATGCAATCTAAATATAAAAACTTGGACAAAGCAATTGTTTACTTAGATATTTTAGCTCTTACAAAGAGAAAATATCAATAGGACCATCTCTGCTATTTGTAAAACCAATAATGGAAAAGTTAGTAGAAGTTTAAAGTTGTGCCAAAACATAGCATTATAGGGGTGGAAGTTTATAGCGCTAACAATTTATAGGGGTGACCAATATATGGTGAAGGGGAATTAATTATCTGACTCCAAAGATGATTTCTTCACTGTGTTCTTATTTTGGCTGGGCCAACAGAAAGTTTCAGGGTAAATAGATGTAAAGAAGGAAGTTGCAAAAATATACCTTATTTTTAATATTGGCCTATTAGCAGGGTAAGTTGTACGTCACGAAGTTACTTTGACTGCTTTACTTACTTGCTTAAGGTTGTCCGTCGGCTCGACGACGACCTCTCTCATTTCTTCTCACGTGTGCTCTAAGGTGGCTCATCAATCCTGTCCTGGTCCGGAAAGCCCTCTGGCATACGTCGCAGTTATGGGGTGTTTCTTTATGGTTGAAAGGGTGTTGTCGCTGTCGGTGCCTCTCTGCATGAACTCGATCTCTCCTGTCACGTCATGCACTTTCTAGTTCCTGAATACCCTGCTTAACAGTTTGTCGCCAACTTGCCCAGTCTTCAGCTTGTTCTTCTAGTTGTCGATGGTCGATATTGCAAGATTTAAGGGTGTGTTTTAGGTGATCCTTGTACCGCTTTTATTGTCCACCTGCTACTCTGGTGCTTTGGTCGAGTTCACCTAATAATGCTCTTTTGGAGAGCTGGTTATCTAGCATTCCGATCACATGCCCCACCCACCTGAGTGATCTTTTTGCGAAGTGCCCCTATATACAGTCGCCCTTTGTTCTTTGTAGGATCTAATTGTGGGTGATTTTATCCCTCCATGTGATTCTTAATATTTTCTGGAGGCTACGTATGTGGAAAGCCGCTAGTGGTACTATGCGCCGCCTATATGGTGTCAAGGCTTCACTTCTGTAGAGCAATGTAGAGACGCATACTGCAAAGTAAACAGCAATTTTTGTGTGTAGCTTATGATTGCGGTTAAGGAAGACCCTTTCTTTAAGCCGTCCAAAAGCTAATGAAGCTAATGCTCCCATTGCTACCAAGATATGTGACTAGCAGTCTATATATGTCAAAAGTATTTTGGTAGTCTCGCTCAATTTCCTGTTAGATTACCTTGTCCCATCGTTATTTGCCAAAGTGAAACGTTGACAAATCGTTTCTGTTTTACAATTGTTGCAATTTCTTAATGTCACCTAATCATTTATTTTATTAAACTTGTTAGTGTAATTTAAAATGTATTTCTTTTAATTTGTATGTAAAGTTATGATGGGTTTGTTTTCTTTGTCATGATTTTGGCTCGGTTTAGTTTTGGAGCTATTTCATTCTTATTCCTGAGTAATATCTGTGTTGAAGGAACTCTTAATTGATACAATCCATTAAAGATTAAGAAATATATCTCATACCTTTGTCCCCTTTGGTCCCATCCATTTCCATTTCCTGCTTTCCTTCTTTTGAACAGAGTAGTTCTGAAGATAAAAGTTTGCTCCTTTTGGTAATTTATCGTGCATTTCATTATATACGCCTAATGTAAATTGAAAGGTATTTATTTTACTTTTGGCGTCAAAGTTGAGTGGGTTTGTTCAGTTTGTCGATAATTTCCCTCTTGCTTCCGAGTAATCCAACGTCACTACTTGTGTTCAAGATGCTTTTAACGGAAACGTCCTCAATGAGATTTCTCCTATCCTGTTGGAGTGTATGTAATCGGTCGTATATCTTCGTTTCTGATGGTCCCATTTAGGGCCATCTTTAGCTTCGTCTCTTTTTGAAAAAAAAGTTCATTATCTAAATGTTTACTCCTTCTGTCAATTGTGCTAATCTGATTCCACCTTAACTGCTTCACCTACTCCGATATTTCGTTCCGAACGACTATCTTCATTTCTCAATCGTCTCAATGAAGCCCTTCATAACCTTCAGTAACTGATGGCTTTCTTGTATATATGTGTGTTCCTGAGTGCCACGTAGAAGTCCTCTAAATCCTCATTTGAGTAAGATCTTTTAGCTATGTGGACTACCTGTAGCGAATACCTATTTGATATTTTAACTAAAACTTTGATTAGTCTTTCGGATATTTCAACCTTTATAGGAGATTATGTGACAGTTGTTCAAGTGTGTACTCTGTAAAGATTCTTATACCTGGTAGCTGGAGGATCTGGAGTCCCTCATGTACCCAGTACCTCAGATAGTTTCAATTTTGATTGAAACTACCTGGGCTTTATATTACTTCTAGGCATTTCCATTTTATCTCTTGCCATTTTCTTAGTCAGCGGTGGATTTCGCAGCTTTGTTACTCAACATATTTTATCCTTCCTTCCTGAGCGGTGCCAGTAAGGGAGGAGCAAAACTAAATAAGATGCAAAAACTAAACACAAATACAAAAAAAAACAAAGAAAAAGCAAAAAAAAAAAGCCCAAACAAAATAGGCAAAAAAGCAAGAAGAAGGAAGGCCAGCGTTTATGTGGCGCATGAACATGAGACCTAGTACAAAGAGAATCAAATAAAATGAAGAAGGGCATCCTCTTCCGAATGGACTGATAGTCTATAAGTCTGTGTAAACGAACCGTCCAGAGTACAAGGGGCAAGCTGCTCTCATGCAGTAGCGGTCCATAAAATGATATTGAAAAGGGAAAGTAATCACTACCATGGAGGTCATCGACTACCTCCCACCCCAAATCAGTCTGTGCATAACGACTCAGTAGAGGCGTGCGGACGTTTCGCCTTACGGGAAACGGTCACAGTCAGAGAGGGAGGGGGGAGCTCTGGTTTTAGCCAGGCTGGTGTGGGCCCGTTGTGCCGCAAGCTTTACTAGGGGAGTGCCAGTAGTGAGTAGAACCAGCAAAGGTTCCAAATGGGTACGAAAACGAACGTGCTAGCATGCTGGAGCAGAGGAGGCCTTTGATAAAATTAAGGCATAAGATGTCTTAGGGAGCGCCGGGCGCGCCAGGACCATGTCTTTATCCTCGCGAAATGAGAGATAATCCTGGGCATGAACGGCCAGGATTTCCTTCCCCAGAAGATAAGAACCACATTACTTCGAAGAAGCGGGGGGAAGTTCTCCGCAATTAACAAACTTGACTATGCACAATAGGGACTGATCATGTACAGGCATGGGGAAACTTTCAGACTTCGGGTAAACCCGACTTTTCTTTCGTCTACAGAAACGATTCATATGGCCGAAGCGGTGGCAGTAGTAACACCCTCGCGGAAGCGATACGAACCGGCACCCATCAAATCAGGGAGCCTCTCACCGTCGAACGTAACGAAGAGTGTAAAGGTGGGTCTCTCGGCTCTTCCTTGTTTTCTCATAACACATTATACTTTGACCGCTCCATGGTCAGCCAGCTCTAAGGTGAATTCATCCATGGAGTAATCCGCGAGTTGCTTTGCGTAGACCATTCCTTTCACGAAGTTCATGGTAGAGTGAGGCGTCAAACTCACCGGGGTGCTATTGAGTATCCGAATGGTAATAATCATGGCCGCTTCATAGGGATCGCGAGAAGACTCCCGTCCGAGAAAGGGGCACATTCGGCTCTGTAAAAATCATGCTACCTAATTCTTTCCTATGATGGATCATATTGCCCTTGGCCACTCTAAACAAACAGTCAAACGAATAATCAGAAAGCGTTTTAAGCCAGAGGGATCGAAAACGCCAGGTAGTTTCTCAATGAGGGGCCTCGACGTAATTGAGGCGCCGCTCAGCGCACTTACGACTTTGGTCTTGCTCTGGGTCTCCCCACTCGGGGAAGCATCAGAGCCAGACGTGCCAATATTTTCTTTGCCTGGGCGCCCTCCAAAAAGGCAGCAAACCCGTCCATCTCCAGAGCCCCGCGGAGTGAAAGGAATCTTTAGTCCTCGTAGCATAATAAGGTCGAAGGAAGGCCACGTGCCCTTCTGTACCCACCTAGTCCTGAGATCACCGCATGGAGCTTTGAAAGCATGTTTGATCCAGGGTGAGGGTGCAGCTTACGCTGTTATCACGCCGCAGCTCTATTTGCATAGCGACCGATTTCATCGTCTCCCACGGCCACCTTTCAGCCAATATTCTTGCCTTCCGTCATAAGATCGAAGTCCGTTGAACACTCCAAGCCAACGTTATCACCCCCACCCCCGAAGGAGTCACTGACATTTCTCCCAAATCGCAAGTGTGTGTGGAGGGCCACCAAAGCCACCAAAAGCCACCTCAACAGGCGTCTATATAATCCTTCGACTCAGTTTAGTAAGCAGCACTAATAGACTTCCCACCTACTACAGCAAACGATCTGAAGGACGCTCGCCTCCCCTAGCAAGGATTTCGATTCGAGACGAAGGCTAAATCGACATCCGTGAACTCTGCCATAGTAAATCGGCGAGTATCTGATGAGGATCCCCAACTCCAGAGGCCATCTACGAGTGCTCCCATATCTGAAGCAAGAGGTAACCCGACATTTCCCTTCGCATTCATCGTATCCTAACTGGCCCCTTTTCTGCAACGAGTACGTAAGCAATTGTAACCGTTGCCGCCTGCAGATTGATCTAGAATCTGGCTTGCCCAATTGATCCATTCATTGGATGTGCTCTTCGGTTTAATATCTCCCTTTAAATCACTGTCCTGAATCCGTCCTCCTTAATCCCATAATTAACCCACCTGTATCTCGAGTAGACATTTAACTACGTTTGTGTGACCATTCCCTTTAAACCCAATATTTGTGTATGTTTAAATATTATTTTGTTGTTAGTAAAGATATATTTTCGTCATTGTCTTTCTTTTGCAACCCCAGCGCGTACCTGTTAATCTTTGGCCAACTTGCACTCTGAAATATTTGTTTAAAAAAAACCCTGTAAAGTTAATAATAGACCATCCCTACTGGACTCATAACAATTTCCCCATTCACTAACGATCTTCAACCAACTTCGGACCAAAGCCGCTAAAGAACCTACGTATATATATATCTATATAGAGTCTGGCCATTCCACGACATTCCTATGTGGCAGCGGGGTCGTGAGTCCCCAACCTTAAATTCCCGCAGCCCCAACAAGGTCCGCTCGGTGGTTCAAGGAGAGGATATTGAGGAAAGTCTTTTTTTTAACTCAAAACCAATAAATAATACAACCCAACAGTCAACCACAAACTTTTAAAACTAACCTACAACCTTTAACATAAACCCCAAATAATTAAATATATATATACTAATATATGTAAGTGGCCTTACAATATTAATGGCCAACTCAATTCGGAGACCGAAAATATCGAGAATAACGGGTACACCCTTAAACTAGTTATGTCCGGTTGAAAAAGGAGAAGAATGGAAGGGTAAGGGGAGATGGGCCCGCTTTCGGAGGGACGTTTGAGGTCCGAGACTTGGCCAAGTGTCCCGCTTCAGGGACCTGCGACACTCTCAGTTCCAACCTCTCTGTTGGAGTCTCAGGACGCTAGCTCCAATACCGTGCTGACCCTGAGAGGCACTCTCTAAGGCCCACACTTATGGAAGGACTGGCTTCAGCTGTCTCCAAAACTAAACAGATGTCGATAGACTTATCGGTACTACAGAACTGGAAAAGTGAAGGCATTTTCAGTTGCTTACCCCTTCCACACTCAATTACTCTTACATCTACGACTCTCACTCATACTATCACACCAGAGTTACACTCACCTATCTTCCGCCCAGGTGGCTCTTCCAACATTATTCCTTAGGGAATTCAATTATAAAGTATTAATCAATATAAAAATTTATCAAGCTAAAAGGATCTGCCTAAAAAGAAAATTAAGATGAATGGGGAGGGCAAGATAGAGGTCTATCGGGTACCTCCACATAAAGCGATGACGATGTAACCCAACACCCACACGCCCTGAAAAAGAAGAAAGGGATTAGAGACGAGGGAGGGGAGGCGGAAAACAATACACTAACACATCCCTCCCACCTAAGTTCGCCTCACCTCAGCATGTCTCAATCCCTATCATCACACACATACCTCACTCATTCACAACGCTAACGGCATCACCCAGTCATACTCTTTCATTTTGACTTTCCTCCTAGACATAGGTCCGACAACCGTCTATGTGGTTTGTTGCAATGTCTCTTCGTCATGTCTTTCCATACCCCCTTCTCTATGTACTTCATCCACACCCACTTCTGACACTCCAAGACTAATCTCACTCAAATCCTCAACCAGCTTCCCCACTTCATTCAACAAACCTTCCCATTTTTTCATAGCATTCATCGACTCTTGCTCCAATTGCATACTTATCCCATTTTTATTCGCTACCATAAACTCGGACTCATTCAAAGGAAACTTTCAAATACTGTACGTTCCATCATATAATCCATCTTGATCTTGCACAAATCCTGAAAATCGAACTGTTCCATCCATTCATCCTTTCTCAACCGTTTACTCTTACGCTTCCCCCTTCCATGTTAGACTAACACTAACTGCTTCCCCTCTAATGCACTCGCAATATCATCCACCCTTCCACATTCTTCCATGCTTTCAAACAGATATTCCTTCACCGGATGTTGCAGCAAATATACAGGAGGTTCAAGCCACTTTCGCAACTGGCATTGATGTGCTCTACGTTCATCCAAACTTCCATCTCCTTTTTCCCGAACTATCACATAACTTCCCCTATTTAACCAAACCTTTCTCACCACAAACGGACTTTCGAACTTCTCTTTCAATTTATCTACATTCAATCTACATTTTGTCTCAATCTCTTTCAGTACTTTATCACCAACAGAAAAACTCTCAAAACTTTTATTCCATTTTCTCCACAACTCGCGATGCTTCTCACTAAGTCCCATGCGTGGCCTAATCATTCTTTCAAAGTTCAACAAATGCTTACATGGTAACATTCCAATCGCCTAATGCACTGTCATATTATACATCCAAAGCACTCTTCCCAAACATTTATCCCATTCTTTGCCATATTTCACCATCAAACGTAACATCTCACTCAAAGTTCTTATCTTCCGTTCAGCTAAACCATTCGCACTAGGCATATACGGCGTCGTTTGCACATTATCTTTCACCCATTCAGTAAGCATCTCCTCAAAAGCACGTCCCACAAACTCAGGTCCATTGTCACTAACATTCGCGCAAGCTTACCCATACACATGGGCAACATTCTCTCACTCACTACTCTAGTAACACTCAATGATGATTGATTCGCCACAGGTGCGGCATACGTAAATTTACTCTTATGATCCACCATCACAACCATTCGTACATATCCTCTCGCAGTCTTCGGAAAAGACACACAATCAATCACTACTATTTCAAAAGGTTCATTCACACTCAACTTTAATACTGGCGGGGCAGCATACACTATCTGATACTTTCCTTACTGGCACGCTTCATACATAGTCGCTACATCCACGCAAATCTTTCTCAAAAAGGGACTAAACACACATTCTTTCATACATTCTCACAATTTATTCTTACCCATATGTCCAAACTTATCATGCACAATCTTCAACATTCCAATCTTGTCACACACAAAAAACAACGGAATATATACATCCTTATCATCTATACATCACACAAAATACACTATGCCTTTACATACTACAAATCTTCCAGCAAACCTTCTAAACCCTCTTAATATGCAACTCCATTCATTCACAGGTTCACAGTTCATCACACTATCTTTCAATTCACGCACCTTCAGGCATCACTCTTGCATACTCTCTATATCTTCAGCAGTCAGCAGTTCTTCACTCAAGTTAACACCTGCCACTCCCACAAATCTGGTGAACCTACAAGCTCACTTTGCAAATTCTCAACTGCTACACCATCTTTCACTAAACATTCATTACCTATATCCACTGAAAACCTATTCTTACGCAAAAAATCAATCCTAAACAGAAAACAATTTGGTAATTCATTCTCGCTTAACACAACAAATTCATGAAATTTGTCATTCAACTTTCCCATGCTTACAGACAAACTTACTTCCTCTCATGCCATAATACATCCACTCCCGAGTCCGCTTATTGAAACTGTCACACCTCTTCTAGGAACATTCCAACTCAGTAATCAGCATCACGCACCACTTTTGCATTCCCCAAGGAAATTTGCGTACCTGTATAAATCATTACACAGTATCTCTTTCCCTTCATAGTCAAAATGATACATTGTATGAATTTGTTGTGTTAAGCGAGAATGAGTTACCGTACTGTTTTCTGTTGGGATTATTTTTTTTGCGTAAGAATAATATTTCAGTGAATATAGGTAATGAATGTTTAGTGGAAGATGGTGTAGCAGTTGGGAATTTGCAGAGTGAGCTTGTAGGTCCAACTGGATTTGTAGGAAAGGCGGGTGTTGACTTGAGTAAAGAACTGCTGACTGCTCATGATATAGAGAGCATGCACTGCCATCCAAGACATACATATTCGCATCATTCTCACTTATCTCAACATCAGAATTCTATCTAATCCTTACACTCAATGTTTCATTCTGCTTAACAGGCACACTCTCAACTCAATCGCACATACCTCCAGATCTTTCATTATATTCACTTTCACACTTCCATCTGGATTCACATACCATTGACACTTCAAACTTCCATTCTTTTTACATTCAATTATCTCTACACCAGGGTGAATCACAATACCGTTTGCTCTCCAAAACTAATAACATGTCATACTTCTTATTCGCACCTTCTTCTACACAAAATTCATCTTCATTCATTCGGATACCTGAAAAAGAAACTCTTTCTCTAAACATCGCAACAATCGGCACAGCCCGCTCACCTAATCCAGTCAAATGATATCCACGATCCTCAGCTTCACTTACTTTCAATCCTACAAATGCTTTATAGTATACCACATTTACCTTACATCCTGTATCAATCAATGCACTAACTTCTCGTTTTCCACATTTAACCTTAACACACATACAGCTCTTCACTTTCTGACCCCAATTATCTCTACGACTCGACAATCCCTCTCTCACATTCATCACTTTCACTCTGGAGGATTCACCAGAAGGAACCCTCTCATTCCGTAGTTTCCCTGAGTTGTACCATCTCAATTACTCACATCATTCCTATTCATTTTTTCGTTCACACCTCTTTCACCAGTCCTACATAACCTCATTACATGACCTACCATTCCACATTTACCGCAGATAGTTCTTGGACTGGCACACATCCTGGAATAATGCCCCATCTGCCCACACTTACCACACACTCCAGGTCTACTCACATTCACTCGTCCACCTTCCCTGCAATCTCGTGCCAAGTGTCCCATTATTCCACATACATAACACACACACTCTCCCTCTCTCTCTCTTGCATGGCTACAGTCTTTTATCATAGGCCCCATTTGTCCACAACAAAAGCATCTCCAGAGCAACCAACGACAGTCACCCCTCAGGTGGCCAACTTTCTTGCACCGCAGACACCTAGGCTCTTTAAATCTAGATCTTCTGCCATCCCTACCATTCGCGCGACTACTACTCCAACCATTCTGACTCGTACGCCAACCATTCCGACTCCACTTGCAGCCAACGTACACCCTCTGCCGTTCATCTTGTCCATAGAAGTTTTCCAAAAACTTTAACCGGGTTCTCGATCAACGCATCACAGTATGACCGGAACTGTGGAAACTTGAGTTGCTCACAGGCTGAATGGAGGCCTCCTCGATTCTGACAGATCGGTGACTATACTTGGTGTTTACCGTCCTCCTAATTAATGGTAATATTTCTGATGCTACAAATAAATTACGTGAATTAATTGATGTTAATAGTCTTAACAGATATGAATCTATTATAGCTGGGGACTTTAATATCTGTCTTCTTAATGCGGGTCATAATCAAGAAACAGCTGACTTTGTCACCATGATGAGTGAATGTTTTTTTCGACCTGTTATTTCTAGACCTACCAAGTTTAACACAAGCAGGCAAACAGCTTCTCTAATTGACCAAATATGGTCCAATACTAATGTTTTTTCTCAAAACTGCATCTTATTATGTGACATCACAGATCATCTCCCTATATTTTGTCGAATCAACATAACTTTCCAATCATGTAATGAAAAGGTTACGATAAAATTTAGGAATATGTGTCATGCTAACAAATTGAAATTCAATCAGATGCTCAATAATACCAACTGGGATTTAGTGTTACATGGTCCAGCCGACCCAAATTCTAAATTATTAAAGTTGCTTGAAACTATCGAATGGTATTACAATACTTGCTTCCCATTTATGACCAAAATGGTGGTTACTAAGAGACTTAAAAAACCTTGGATAAAAAATGCACTTCTAAATTCAATTAATACCAAACATGAAATATACAGATGTGTAAGACATAATTTGTTAGATAGGTTGATCTTAACAGGTTTTGTAATAGATTAACGTCTCTTATCAGGGTAGCCAGTGCTAATTACTACAAGGAACAATTTGCACTCTGTTGAAATGACATTCGCAAAACTTGATCAATAATTAATTCGGTAATAAAGGGGGGAAGGAAGGATTCATCTATCACAAAATTACGTGGTACCAACCCTATACTCCCTGATCCTTCAGACATTGCTGAAACTCTTAACGATCATTTTGCTAGGATTGGTTTTACTCCTAGGGATAAGTTACCGGACAATGGCCAAAGTTATCGTTGGTACTTATCACCATCTGTAGCTTTCTCATTATACCTGTTCCCTAATAATTCGGATGAAATTAAAACGATTATGTCTGGATTAAAGAACACTAAAGGCAATTCCCACAGTCTATCTGTAAAATCACTAAAAGATAACTCTCCAACCTTATATCAACGTTTATCTCTTATATTTAACAGTATAATACAAACTGGCCAATACCCTGACATTCTCAAAATAGCTTGTATCACAGCCTTGTTTAAAGGTGGTGATTCCTTGGATTGTACTAATTATAGGCCTATTAGTTGTCTACATTTACTAAAGAAAATCTTTGAAAAACTGTTATACAAAAGGCTCTACTCTTACTTTGAAGCTAATGATTTGTTATCCAAGGAGCAGTATGGCTTTAGAAAGAACAAAAGTACTGGGGATGCTGTGAATGACTTTTTTGCACGTGTATATGAATCTATAAATAAAAAAAATATCATGGTGCTGTTTTTTTTACTTAAGTAAGGCTTTTGATACGTTTCTAATGATATATTTCTAAAGAAATTGGAGAATTATGGTATAAGAGGCTTAGCACTGCAACTGTTTGCATCATATCTTTCAAAACGTCAACAGTACGTAGTTGTTAATGGGTGCAAGTCTAGCACTAAATAAATGAATATAGGTGTACCACAGAGGCAGTGCTTGGTCCTCTATTATTTTTAATATACATAAATGACCTACCGCAAGCCACGAGAACCCTAAAAGCTATTTTATTTGCGGATGATACAACACTCTACTCCTCCAATCATGACATCAATATACTTTCGCAGGAACTAAATGAAGACCTACTACATATTCACGAATGGCTTTTGGCTAACTACTTAACGTTTAACATTAATAAATCATATTACATGATATTTTATAAACTAGAGATTCCAAATAATGTTGATGTTACAATAAGTGATAAAGTTCTTTTACAACAGATTCAAGGGAAGTTCTTAGGTGCGCTATTGGATTACAAATTAACTTTTAGGCAGCATATAAACAATATTGTAGCTAAAACATCCAAGTTAGCCGGTTTATTCTATAGATTACAGACTATCTTTCCAGCAGAAATTTTGAAGAACCTACATTACTCACTTCTCTACCCACATTTGATTTATTGCATTCTCGCTTGGGGTAGCTCAAGACAAAATGCTTTGAATCCTTTAATTATGCTACAAAAGCTTTTAGTTAGAATAATAAGTAAGAGTACATACTTGGCACATACTGAACCAAATTTCAAGCAATTGAAAATTCTAAAAGTAGATAACCTGCACAAATATCACTGTCAGATTTTCATGTACAAAACTCTCAAGCTTGGTAGATATCCTCTCTTACGTGCTTCTATAAATAACATACAACCCTGTCATAATTACACGACTAGAAATAGTAACCTTAAATTTCCCTATGTTAGATGTGACCTTTGTAGAAATTCTCTATTGTACCAAGGTATTGCTTCCTGAAATTCCCTCCCTAGTTATCTAAAGCATACTGTTTCCTTACCTCTCTTCAAAAGAGGCTGTAAGCTATTTCATATCAACAATGTACTGTGAATTGCCATACCATATTACTAATATTATCAATATTAGAACTATGCCCCGACTTAATCGATGTAATAGGCCATTGATCCCTCTTATAATACCGATTTTTTTTCTTAATTCATTGCTACTTTATAACCCTATTTACTATAAAAATATCAATAGGTACTTTATTCTGACCAACTAAATTTTGCTGTCATTACAACTGTATTAGATTGTTCCTATGTATTTATTGATGCTTTTATATTCTTTATTCCAACATTCTGTAGAATCTGTATTGTATTTTTGTAGTTTGTTTTGTTTTTCATGTGATTCATTCATAATTCATTCCACTGGAGATGTTTCCTACTAATTTAAATATTTTGATCTGTCAACTTAATGATTGCCCCAAGAGCTTTGCTCTCCATGGACTTGATTAAAAGCTTTACCTATATATTCCTGTGACGTAATTTTGTATAATTATTTTTATTTTATAATGTTTTTAATCAATAAAGATTTGAATTTTAATTTGAATAATCCTCAAATTTACGGTCCTCTAACATTTCTAGCACACACCCCCATACCAATCTCTCTCCTGCCCATCTGATCTTCTTTTTTTCTTTTATATGTCACAAACTCACACATTTCATTCACAACCGTATTCAAAAACTTCTTCATCAACTCCTTATTCTCATTTATCCTATCATCACCAAATCCCATTCGCGCCAAAGATTCTAACCTATTTGCATATGAATACACACACTCATTCTTCCCCATTCTCGCTTCCTCAAACTCATTCCACTTCTTATACTTCACACTCGTCTTCATCCTCTTACATTGCTCTATCATTTTCTCACGCCACATCCCACTTAGGCGCACCCACACTCGAAATCGTCTGGTAAAACTCTTTAATACGCACATCCAGGAACTCGCCCAAACCTTTAACCAAGAGCCTATCATTCTCTCCTAATTTCTCCTTACAATAACTCTCGTACTCTTTCAAGAACACTTTCACATCTTTTGTTCTTTCCACTCTAAACTTGTTCAACTTGGGCACTTCTCGAATCAATATACTCCTATGAACTTCAACCTCATTCTTACTCTCGCTCACTTCTTTCCAGCTATCACTCATACCATCATTCAAGCTAAAGTACAAGGAGTCAATGCTGGTAGGCGGGTCCTTTCCTGTCGGTCTGGGCGTAGAGTCTTTGGGGTCTTCTTTTTCCGGTGATTAGTCTCTTGCGGCACTCCTTTCATCTCCGTTCCCGGTGGAGTAGAGGCTACACCACAACCAATTGCGCATATTTCTCCAATCCTCTCATTCAGCATACGCATTACCGTCTCTTCCATCTCTCTCATTTTCCTCTTCAAACTATCATTCCCTTCTCTCAACTGCACATTTTCTCAGTCTTTCTGCCGCAATAACTCATTCAATCTTCTCAATTCCATCTCCATGGACCTTTTAATCAACGACAAAAAAACACTGGGTCTAACTACTCTCCTCCCTCAAACTATCGGGTAGTCCCTATTCGGGCGCCCAAAAATATGTAGCGGCAGAATCGCGAGTCCCCAGCCCTAACTTCCCGCCGCTCCAAGGTCCGCTCGGTGGTTCAAAGAGAGGATATTGAGGAGAGAGTCTAATTTTTTATTTTATTCGAAACCAATAAATTATAAAACCCAACAGTCAATCACAAACATTTAAAACTAAACTACAACCATTAACCTAAGCCCCAAATAATTAAATATATATATATATATATATATATATATATATATATATATATATATTATATTCCGGTCAGGAATTAAACGGATAGCCGTGAATTCCTTTACCAATAAAAATTTGGCGGCAGTGTAATAAAAACGAGCACTTCTTGTCTGGAAAAGAGATTAAGTAAGACAAGACAGCTGTCTCCGAGTCAGTTGTTATTAAATTTATATGAAGAAAGCGTCAATTTTTAGACATCATGGATCCATGATCACGGGACAAGGGATTAAAGTCAGTCGAGAAAATCCCGCCTTGCGAGCGAGCGCTAAAGATGGCATGCCCTGGAGGCAGAGAAAGGCTACACCTTTCTCCTGCCTTACTTATAGAGGAAAAATGGAGAACACATTCTCACTCTTGATTCTAATTCTCTATCACAGAGTCGCCCCGTTGTTAATTACGTTTCGTTTAGCGTAGCGAAGCTCCCCTCTTAACCTCCTACGTCTTGTTCTCGTTACTCTCGTTTTCATGACCGGTAGTAAGAAATTCTCCTTGCTAATGTGCGAATACTGGAAGAGACTGATAGTGGAAGATAAAGAAGCGTAGGGCCGGGGGGGAGTAGGAGAGGGGTTACCCTGAGGATGAGGGTATCACTTTCCTATTAGATGGTTTTGGTTTTGTTTGCTGGGTATCTTTTTGATTTTCATGTCCTTCTTATCCCGATGTTTCCTCCGTTTCTCTTTTTTGTTCTTGCTCTCACTATGTTTGATGTTCTCATTGTTCTTGTTGTTCTCGAGCCTCCACTTCCTTCTCTTTTCACCATTCTCTTTCACTATCATTTGTCCCCCTGCCCATACTTTTACTAAGAGTCTGAATTCTTCCAGATGCCCTCGTTGGTGTCTTTTTTGTAAAGCGATGAAGGAGACCTTTTTTTTATTCCATAGAATTAAAGTTTCCTTTTCCGGGTATTCGAGACTATAGCGGGTCTATTAATTTTATGGATTAATGTATAATTCGAAGACCCTGCTCTGTAAATTTACAAAATGGTTCCTAATAGCACCCCTCCTCCCCCCGTCAATCATACTGACAATGTCTCCCAACTGTGTAATGGCTTAAGTGAGAGGAGATAGAAAGTGAGTAGTAGAAAAGGAGAGAAGAAGGAGTCACAAGGAAAATGTGATGATCCTTTCAGCGATCATAGATGGATTCATTCTAAACCAGAATCCACTGACAGAATTCCCTCAGGTCTCAAATTTTTCAAATTATCAACTATTGAAATATTCATATTTAATATGGATTTTTTGGAGGCGAACTTTGCCTTTAAATTTCTCCAAAACTCTACAGTAAGATGTAGTGATCCTTTCAGTGATCATAGTTACGATTACCTTTAAATAAGAAACCACTGAGAAAATTCCCTCAGGTCTCAAATTTATAAAAAATATCAACTATTGAAATATTCATATACTCGTATCATGTGCGTTTTGGGGTGAAATTTGCCTTTGAATTTTACAAAACTTTCGACTAATATATATTTACACTTAAGCACATATCGCAGTCCAGTCAAAGACGACTCTATGCTACGCTTACTCGGTGATGTACTGTATGCAGACTTAGGACCGACTGTGGTTGTGGATTGGTCGGATCATATTTAAATTCAGATTCTTCCCAGTGGTTGTTCAATGGTTTGTAAATGACTTAATAGAGTTGACCTCAATCACCTCAAAGAGCAGCTCATTCCACATATGGGTCGTCGGGGAGTAGAAACTGCTATGATGTACGCCATAAACACCATCAGCAGGGCGATTCTGGAACAACTGCCTGTTGTGAAGCTGGTCTAGTCTATTCACTCTAAATCAGAATCTACTGACAAAATTCCATCAGGGCTCAAATATATAAAACTATCACTAATAAAAGATTTAGAATTAATATGCATTTTGGAGTTTAGTTTACCTTTAAACTTCTCCAAAACGC